>OW240924.1:63680595-63975991 GCA_933207985.1 Pelobates cultripes
GATCCGGGGAAGAGTCAGCACCGGCAGACCCGTGCGGCACTGGAATAAAGGTGTGCAAACTAACCTTTTAAATTAGAGGCAGGGGAGGCAGAGGTGCTACAATTCTGCTCCCACCTTTCTATCCTCCCTTATACACAAGTATGTCCCATCTAGGCCCTTACGATCTGCTGAAGACATACGTCTATCTTCTGTCCATACTCCCACCTCTGATGCTCGCCTTCAAGACTTCCTGTGGAACTCGCTTCCCTCCTCCGTTAGATGCTCACTCAGTCTCCACTCCTTCAAAAAATCGTTAAAAACCCACTTCTTCATAAAAGCGTATCAATTAAACTGGTAATAGCTCCTGACTGATTCCTCTTCTGTAACTGTCATTAGTCTAATACTATCCTTACCTTTTTGTGTCATTTTACCCCACTCCCTCTAGCATGTAAGTTCATTGAGCAGGGCCCTCAACCCCTCTGTTCCTGTGTGTCCAACTTGTCTGGTTACAAATACATGTCTGTTCGTCCACCCATTGTAAAGCGCTGCGGAATTTGATGGCGCTCTATAAATATAATAATAATAATAATAATAATATAGCTATAGTGACAGGAATACATGTTTGTTACTATAGTGCTCCATTAAGTTATCTCTCTAAATATTCTATTGTGAATGAAGGAATGAAGCAGGTTCTATATATGACCAGGTAAAGCAATACCAGTAAAACTGTCTAATCAAGTGCATAGCCTAGCATAAATATTATTTACTAGTCAGCCATATGCTAGAGTTAATGCAGTAAGAGTTGTCTTAACTGTTTAATCCAGGAAATAAACACAAGGATGATGCTGAATAATATAATGCACTTTCAAGTATAGGCATGTTTACTTAAAATGAAAAGCCAGTGTCTTGGACTAGCAAACTACAATTGAAGCTATCCATTTGCTACATTAAAATAAAATGTGAATGAAATATACTACTAATATGTTTGCATGCAAACATATTAGTCCAAATGCTTTTGTAGCAAATTATTTTTGGGATATGTGTTATACAGAGTAGAACAATTGAGTAACACTATTTTAGGCTTGCATTTTGCTTCAGGTACTGTAATTCTGTTAGCATTAGGACTCTAATGGGAACAATGACAGACTGCAACCATTAAAACAATAATTGCAATTCTATTACTCTTTCTGATTCCTCCCACTTACACAGCTCTAACCTCAATGTGTTACATGTCATGCTCTGATTAGCAATGTTATTACAGTGCTTCAGAACTTGAATACTAATATTTTTTTTCTCCAAGTTTCTGTTTCTAAACATATATATATATATATATATATATATATATATATATATATATATATATACGTGTGTGTGTTTGTGTGTGTGTATATAAACATTTGCCTATACTTCTTATGTTGCTTACACTGTTAAGATTATTGATACAATAAATAGATAGATATTTTTTATCTTTTATAAAAAATTCATGAAAGATTCTTAATTTCTTTTGTTAATTATTACATTGAAGAACCCTAGAGTTCAGATGTGTTATGCCCGCACCTGGAGAGCATTTACTAAGAATGAGCTAGACACTCTAATGGCTGTGTTACCCACATGTTATATGCATCCAAAGCAGTGGCGTACATACCAAGGTCGCAGGGGTCGCGGCTGCGACTAGGCCTGGCCCATCAGGGGGCCCGGCTGCCCCTGCAACCCGGTATGTACCCACAGGGCCAGCCTCTTCTCCTGGGGGTCCCAGGAGGCGGCCACCTCAGGGCCCCCCCCGAGGCTGGCCCTGCTGACCCCGGCAGGCGGGAGGGCTGGCTGTCTGGGTGGCCGTCGCGCGAGGGAGCACTCTCCTCTGTGTGCTTCCTCTTCAGCTCCCTCGCGCACCGCACTGATACCGGACTGGGAGATGACGTCATCTTCCGGCGCCAGACAGCCAGCCCACCCAGGAGCCCAGCAGCACCACTGGACCCCAGGGAATCCCCCCAGCACTCCAAAAGGTAAGGAGGCTGGGGGGATTAAATTTAAAAAAAAATGTGTGTGTGTGTTAGTGTGTGTGTCTGTCTGTTAGTGTGTCTGTTAGTGTGTCTATTAGTGTGTCTGTTAGTGTGTAAAATGACACAAAGCACTCTGATTGGTTGGATTTCAAGCCAACCAGAGTGCTGTGACAGGTAAATGTAAAGACTTACCTGTCAGTCTCTTCAATTACCGGTCAGAGCACTCTGATTGGTTGACTTAAGCCAACCAATATGAGTGCTCCGAGTCTAATTGCAGGGCGTGGGAAGGCTTTATAAGCCTTTATTCGCCCTGCCGAGCTCATTCTGTGCCGTGCCCTCCATAGGTAAATATGGATTATATTTTTACTGTCACAATATATATTTTTTTCTCTCATTTTTATTTTTTATTTTTACAGTTGCGACGCATATTATGGATTTTTATTTGGCCTTTTTTGGGGTTGAAAAAAGAAAAGAAGAAAGAAGACATCAAATGTTAAACTAAACCTGTAAAATAAAATACCATACTTATTACTAAAAATCCTTTATTAATAAGGATTATTAAGGGGGAGTGACAAAGGGCTTAGGGACCCCTAGTCACTTTATTATTTGTGGTCCCCACCTGACGGTAATGGGTGGGAACCTGGGGGGACATAAGCTCCCCCCATTATTTAATTAGGGTCCCTACTTTCAGCTCATGGGTGGGGACCTGAGGGGGGGTATTAGGTCACCCCTGTTATTTATTTAATTAGTGTCCCCACCCACCGCTCACCTTTTAAAGAATTTTGTTTAAAAAAACGAATGGTTTGCGGACGAAATTCAGGATTGAAGAATTAAATTTTTATTTAGTACGAAATCATTCTGACGAAACAAAAATTTCACTGGTGCACATGTCTATGTAACAGAATTGTTTTCAAGCCCAGTACAAAATGACATACCTCAGAGAAGGACAGGTTTATATGAATACCTACATAATTCATCATAGTAGCTTGTGAGTCATACAGGTGTTCTGTTAGTAATATAAATTTTGTTATTCTTACTGTTTACATTTTTCCTTATAATTAAGTCCTGTGTGACCATTTATCTTAATTGATTATTTGGACCTACGACTCTGACTTTGTTTCTTCTACTTTCATTAATGTGATCTGACAAAAAATACTTTTCAAAATAATCATTTTCATTTTGAAACAGTAAATTAAAAACTATTAGAAATGTGCACAGTAGGAAAATTTGGCTCAGCCATACCACTTTGTCCACAAAAATGGGATGTCAGATATTCAGCCATGTGATGGCTCATCTTGTCCAAGTATCGACCATAACATTTTTTAAAATAAATATTCAGGAAAGACAATCTCAGTAATGTTTGCAATGACAATTATGAGTTATGGTCAGGGCAATATTGCTGTGATGGTAAGATAACATATAATTTGTTGACAATAAAACATAGTTAATTACACCTGTCGGTTGTGGTGTGCCGGACCGACAATGAGGAGGCCTGTAATAAAGAGGGCAAAATGAAGTGCACAATACAAAATTCATACTACAAACATCAATTATTTGGAGAAATCACGAAAAAACTTAACCCTTTAACTGGGTTTGGTATATATAGAGTGTAAGCAGATGATTTCCAGTGTCCCATAGCCTTGATTATGTGATCTGGAATGGGGTTGGAGGACGCAGATGATGCTGCTCCTATGCAGAAAGAGTGTCTTGAGTAATGATTTGCATTTAGGCCAAGTCTAGTCAATAGCATATAAACATAGAGCATAAATTTTGCAGAAGTGAGAATGGAACCATAATCGATTCAAGGTTTTCTCATGTTTTTTTGCATTATTAGGTAGATTGGAGGGGATATGGGCCTGTCAAGCGTTCTTGGGTTCCAGCTCCTGACATTCATGCTAGCCGCAAGATACGTTCTTTTCACGCCAAATTTCCTCTCAAGCCTGGTCATGCCTGCCAGGAGGGCGGTCTTCAGGTGGGGGGGTAATGTAACATACTTATCCTCACCTTGCGACATCGATAATGATTGCCTTTCCAACAAGTGTGATAGTGCCGTTCAGCAGCCATGCATCAATATGTCTGACCCCTGCAGCATGTTAATGGATGCCGGCCGCTGCGGATCTACATCAATTAATAGCCCCAAGACCACCCACGGCATGGACAACATTGACGCACGCAAAGGACGCATACACACTTTCTGAGGTCAAAGGCCGGTTACGGCCATTCGGATCCACAAGAGGGGTATTTAAGCTCATCTATTTCTTCAGCTCATTGCCCTGTCATGGTTTCCCTAAGTTGTTGTCTGAGAGTGCGTTCCTGATAGTTTGTTTCTGGTTATTGACTTTGGCTTTGTTTGACTTCCCTGTTTTCTGGTATCCTTGACTTTTGGCTTTCCCTCATTGTTGGGTCTCTTTCTGTGTCCCCGACCTCAGCGAGTATTCTGACTATTCTGTGGTACGTTAAGTCCAGCCATTCTAAGGCCCGGTAAGACATTACCTGTTAGTCCTAGGTGTGACACAGTTCTACATGCTGGATTAACTAGTAATCCTGACATGATGACAGGAATCTAACCCTATCCCTAACCCTGACCATATCCTTATCCCTGACCCTACCCTTACCCCTAACCCTAGTAGGGGTAGGGTTAGGGGGAGGGTTAGTGTAAGTGTTAGGGGTAGAGGCAGGTGTGGCAAAACCGACCTCGCCACGTGTCCTTGGAGGGGGCTGCTTGCCCGCCTCTTGCCTTTGGACTATGGCCCTGCAGGTTAAACTGTTTATTTTCCCTGCAGAAAGGCTTATTCGTGTGATCTGAGTGCCATTCATCTAATAATGTGCAGTCAGATCCAAGCTATCTGGGGATATGTAGAAATGTGTGTTTTATGTACTAAATGTGTCAGTATGTAATTTTATGTCTTTTACTGTCTTTTTGTCTGCCATGTGGGTAATGGAGTTTGGCTCTGTCTTTGGAGATAATTAGATTCCTTCTCCAATTATCTCCAGGGCAGAAGGGAGGAAGCCAGGATGCATTGTGGGGATGTTTTACTTTTACTGTTTGAGCCAGGGGGAACAAAAGATACTTTTACTAACTTTTGAACCCCTGGTCTGATTCATGCCATTTTTTTATATGTTGTTCCCCTGAATGGATTGATTGTGAATATGTATTTTTATGCGAATGTGATGTATATTTTGGGAGTTATGAATGTTGTGTAAAAACTGTATTTTCCCTACCTATGATAATTGTATTTCCCTGTGTGGACAGATAATTAGTTTACAGGTAGAGGGTAGGGCTATGTGTGGGATGTAACTATTGTGTGATTGGTTAATGTACGTTACTGTGTGTGTCCCTCCCCTTCATGGGAGCACCTAATAAAAAGGGCTGCAAGCTAGCAGCCAGAGAGTTCTATTTTTACCCCCAACTTGAGTCCTGTCTCTTATTGGGGGAATCTGCTACAAGGGATTGCTATGCTAGGCATATTCCCTTGCTATAATCACTGAGCTCTTGTAAGAGCTTGTTCCTGCTTCGTTCTGAAGTAAGCTACGCCGCCATTGAAAAGGAGTGCCTGGCTGTGGTGTGGGCCCTCAAGAAGTTGACTCCCAGCCTATGTGTCGTCTAGTTCTTGGGAAGGAAGGGTTACTGCAGTGCTGTTTGGATTAATATATGCTGATTCCCTGGATTATCCTTTGTTGTTCCTGTTACCCAGCGGAGATATCGTGGATTATACTGCCTCTCCGCTACAATTGGTGGCAAGCGGCGGGATGGCATCCTAGTGCGAGGAGAAGCAGCTCGGAGACACCGGTAACATGTGGAGTTGTGCAGCGTCCTTATCTTCAGCAACATAATGGAACCAGCAGTGGCTACAGCAAGCATGGCGTATAGCTACTCCGTACTAGAGTTTGGCACGATGGTAGGGTTGCACCTGAAGTTTTACGGACCCAATCCAGAGGAGAAATACGTGCGGTTCGTGTGGGACATGGTGACCCGGAACCTACAACACAGGGCGTTGAGGGAAGGCCAGTGGGCACGTTGGGAGAAACTCCAGCCACAGGTAGAGTGGGACGAGGAAGAAACCGAGGTGGCCGGTGGAGATGGGACCGAGGTCTCTCTACCGGCCCTACAGGGATGCTGGGCACCCGGCCCAGATCCCCAGCGGCAGTATGTTTTACAGGGAGGGGAGACAGTCGGTCTCACTCCCCAGCGGCAGAATGTGTTATTGGAGGAAGAGACAACCGGTCTCCCTCCCCAACAGCAACCAGAGGTACCCGAGGTAGAGGACCTCATAGACTGGTCCTGGGAGGACCCCCTGCAGGCAGGTGGAGATGGGACCGAGATCTCTCCACCGGCCCTACAGGGATGCTGGGCAACCGGCCCAGATCCCCAACTAGAGCTGGAGTTACAGAAAGTGGAGAGCATCGACCTCCCCCCCCAGCAGCAGCCGGAGTACCAGGGGGAGGTAAGTGATATTTCCCCTCCCCAGCCAACTCCTTTGTTCCCTGACCCCCCAGCAGAAGAGCTGGCAACTGGGCAGAGCGCCGCTGGCCTCTGTCCTCCCTTGTTTCCTTCCCCTGAGCCTGACTTTCTACAGGCTGCCCCAGCTGAAGGTGCCGTCCTTCCTCCCCAGCGGCAGTGCGTACCCCAGGGAGCTGATGGTGTCGTCCGTCCTCCCCAGCAGCAGTGTGTAACCCAGGGAGCCGAAGGTGTCGTCCTTCCTCCCCAGCGGCAGTGTGTACCCCAGGGAGCTGAAGGTGTCGTCCTTCCTCCCCAGCGGCAGTGTGTCCTGCAGGGAGCAGAGACCGTCAGTCTCACACCCCAGCAGCAGGACAAAATAATGAAAGGGGAGACAGCTGGTCCGCCTCTCCACCAGCAGAGAGAGTGTCAGGGAGAGGAGCCTGTTAACCCCTCTCCCCAGCGGCAGTTGACAGTCCAGAGAGAGGAGCTTGTTACACCCTCTCTCCAGCGGCAGCCTAACCCACCAAGGGGAGATGTTGAGCCCTGCAACTGTGCAGATGGGACCGTAGTCTCTGCGCTTACAGCCCAAGGGGTAGAGACGGTCGGTCCTGTTCCCCAGCCCCAGAGCTGTGTACCCAGAGGGGAGACGGTCGGTCTCCCCCTCCCACAACCAGGCTCCAATCAGGCTACTTCGGTGGTAGCACTGGCACCAGGGCAGAGTACCGCTGGTCTCTGCCCACTCAGCAACCCACCAAGGCAGTCTACCAGCTCCCCACACAGCCGTGGTGAGGCACCTGGACATGGACAAGTTGCTACTTTATCCAGGTGGAGTAAACATTTATTGTGGGTGGGCTGTACTGCTGTTTGTGCTTCGTGGGTGGGTTGCTGGACTAACCAGGGCACTGACCGGCAGGAGGTCAGATACCCTGTTAGTCTGGGGGGCAAAGGGGAGAAGTGTGGCAAAACCGACCTCGCCACGTGTCCTTGGAGGGGGCTGCTTGCCCGCCTCTTGCCTTTGGACTATGGCCCTGCAGGTTAAACTGTTTATTTTCCCTGCAGAAAGGCTTATTCGTGTGATCTGAGTGCCATTCATCTAATAATGTGCAGTCAGATCCAAGCTATCTGGGGATATGTAGAAATGTGTGTTTTATGTACTAAATGTGTCAGTATGTAATTTTATGTCTTTTACTGTCTTTTTGTCTGCCATGTGGGTAATGGAGTTTGGCTCTGTCTTTGGAGATAATTAGATTCCTTCTCCAATTATCTCCAGGGCAGAAGGGAGGAAGCCAGGATGCATTGTGGGGATGTTTTACTTTTACTGTTTGAGCCAGGGGGAACAAAAGATACTTTTACTAACTTTTGAACCCCTGGTCTGATTCATGCCATTTTTTAATATGTTGTTCCCCTGAATGGATTGATTGTGAATATGTATTTTTATGCGAATGTGATGTATAGTTTTAGAGTTATGAAAGTTGGGTAGAAAGTATGTTTTAACTGTATGTATAATTGAGTTTCCTCTCAGGATAAGGGGAGGGAATATGTGGGATGTAACTGTGATGTTATTGGTTGTTTTATACCTCCCTGTGGGCGGTCCTGTATTTGAATTGTAATAAAAACCAGGCTGGGTGTGCCAGCACCTCAGATTCTGCTTAACCCTCAAAACGAAGTGTCGTCTCGTTATTGGGGGAATTGGATTGTGTGCTGACTGCCAGGAGTGTAAGCCGTTTGTATTGCTTTTCCTGTTCGGCTGCTTCCAGGGTTCCTGTGTCTGCTGTTCGAGAGTTGGTGAATACGTGCAGTTTGGAGTTCAGGAGGTTGGTGATTGCAGTAGCTGCTGGTCTATGGGAAAGGGGATTATCGCCTAAACCGATTTTATCCCCTTGTGAGAGAAACGGTCCGTTACAGTATTCTTTACGCCGAAGTGCATAACTTTGCATTTTTCAACATTAAATTTCATCTGCCATTTGAGTGCCCAGTCTCCCAGTCTATCTAAATCCCTCTGCAGCAAAGTAATATCTTGCTCACATTGTATTGTTTTACAAAGTTTTGTGTCATCTGCAAACACTGAAACATGACTTTCAATGCGGTCTTCAAGATCATTTATAAACATGTTAAATAGAAGGGGTCCCAGAACAGACCCCTGAGGGACACCACTTGCCACCTCTGTCCAGCTTGAAAATTTACCATTAATGACAACTCTTTGTACTCTGTTTTTAAGCCAATGTTCTACCCAAGAACAAGCATTTTCATCTAGACCGATTTCCTTGAGTTTGAACACTAATCTATTGTGTGGAACTGTATCAAATGCCTTGGCAAAATCCAAAAAGATCACATCCACGGCAACACCCTGATCTATACTTCTACTTACTTCTTCGTAGAACGCAATCAAGTTAGTTTGACATGACCTGTGCTTCATAAAACCATGCTGATTTTTGCTGATAACCATGTTCTTCTCAAGGAATTCTTGAATATTATCCCTTAATAACCTTTCAAATATTTTACCAGCCACAGAAGTTAAGCTCACAGGTCTATAATTTCCAGGCAAGGATTTTGAACCCTTTTTGAATATAGGAACCACATCTGCCTTCCTCCAATCCTCCGGAACACTTCCTGAAAGAAAAGAATCTTGAAAGATTAAAAACAGAGGTTCACTTATTTCTGCACTTAGTTCCTTAAGTACACGTGGATGGATACCGTCAGGCCCTGAAGCTTTGTTTATATTAACTTTCTTTAGTTGCTGCAGCACCTTGTCTTGAGTTAACCAATTACAATTATTCAGCATCAAGGAGATGTCCACAAATCTGGAGTGGCAAAGGTCGCTTACCCCTGCCCTATAGTGTGAGGGTATAGAAACTACCATGTTGATGGTTTGTTACAGGTTAATATGGTCTGAGCAAGCATGTTGATTTTCTAAGAATTTGCTGGTGTAACCGCAGGTGGTTCCCTTATTTACCACTATAATTTCTTAAAGCATAGAACTTAGTAGGGCTAACCATACAGATATCTTAGCCATAATTTTATATAGTTAGTAAGAGATCCTCTATTTAACATATATAAATAATTGAGAATACAATATAAAATAAGGATGGTCTTGGAAGCAATAGTTTTGTCTTTTTGGATAATAATTATATAAAAATATAAATATAAAATCCATTATAGCAGAGTTTATAAGATTATATTACATGCTTACAAATATCATTAATAGGTTAACATACCCTTCTGAACATGTCATCATGTCAGCCTCTCTGCCATTTTTTATTTATTTATTTATTTATTTATTTTTAATTCTTTATTTTTCGCTCTGACAGTCAAGCATTGTTACAATAGTGCAGACATAGGTGGATAAATGACTGTACAAGTTTTGTTTGTATGTAGTACAGAATACAGAGTAGCATAGTTAGTACAGGCGTCAGTCACATACTGTGCTCTTTGGGTGCGTTGCCGCCAGAGTTTTTCTTTTGTGTTGGCAAAAAAATAACTATGTACAGTGGTAGAATTGTTGAGGAGTGTGCTGTGTCATGAACTCTCAGGTTGGCTTTGATGAGTGTGTTGTGTTGTCATGGCCCAGGCCTATGTGTGGGGTATTCTGATCTTGCCCAGGTAGGTCAGGCATTGTGCCCTCCCTGTCTGCTCTGTCCATGCTACCCCCTGTGTGCTGTCATTCCGCTATGCGCGTAATCAGGCAGAGTCTGATAGTGTTGGAGCTTTTCTCTCCTCCTGTTTGTTTACATGGTCTGGTGTGCTTGCAAGAGATAAAAACATACAAGGAAAGGATAGATATAGACAAGTAGAGATTGCAGCGTATTAAAGTATGGAGATGAGGTGATCTCCTGGGGGCCGTGAACCCTGTGCCGCCCATCCCAGTGGGCTGCGGCCTTTGTTCCGGCTTTAACCCTGTACCCGTTCTGCAGTGGAGCCGCTTCCACCCGTCCGGGTTATGGTATGATGGCGACCGTTGGGTGAGCCCCAGTTGTCGTTACTGAAATGTAACGCATGGATGCCGCCCCGCACCCCGGGCCATGAGTCTGTGTCGTATTGCTCCCATGGACCCCACATCTTGTGGAATGTGGTCAATGTGTTCCGCACTTGGGCCGTGAGTTTATCCATCAGATAATTATCGCGTAGTTTTGTCCTGACCAGGGATAGCTGTGGGAGGTCCGGGCATGACCAGTGTTGTGCTACGGCCCTACAGGCCGCTAGGTAGATCATGTTGAGGAGTTTTTGTTCGTGTTTTGGGAGGCCCTCCGTGGGTCTAGATAAAAGGCACGCCCATGGATCTAGTGTCATCCGTTTTCATAAGATTTGGGAGCTGAAGTTTACTATGCTGCGCCAGTAGGTCGCCACCTTTGGGCATTCCCACCACATGTGTATGTAGGTGCCCTTCCCCCCACATAAGTTCCAGCAATCATCTGTAGGACGCAATTTCATGTGTTTTTGTTTCACTGGAGTCATGTACCAACGGAATAGTGTTTTATAAGATTGTTCTTGGAGTGTTACGCATATAGTGGTTTTGGTGCATGCCTTCCCACTGGTCAGCGTATCTGAGTGCGCCCGTCGTGTCTGGGGTCGTGTTGAGGTGGTTGTATAGTAATGTAATTAGCTTGGATTGTGTAGTCTCCGTATAGCATAGTCTCTCGAAAAAGGTTAGTGGTGTCAGGGCTGCCTTTTTTACGTCAGGTCTCTGTGCAAAGTCTCGGATTTGCAGGTACCTGAAATAGTCTCTAGTTTGCAGTGTGGCTTTGGTGTTCAGGTGTGCGTATGTGACTATTTTCTGGTTTATGAATAGGTGGACGTATCTTTGGAGCCCTATGGCTTCTATCCCTTTGTAGTCCCGGGCCCTCATTCCCGGTGGGAATGCCCTATTCCGAAAGACCGGTGCCATGGGAGTATTTCATTTTAGTTTGGTCCCATATCCTTATGGAGTTCAGTATGGCCGGGTTTGTGGTTCTCAGCATGGCCCTTTGTATTTTCGGTGCCCATATGAAGAATTGTGGGAGGTCCTGTCCCGTCATTAGGGACTCCGTGTCGATCCAGCGTCGTGCATCAGGGGGTGTGTGCCATTGTATGATCTGGGCTAGCTGTGCCGCTAGGTAATAATTATATACATTAGGTAGTCCCAGTCCCCCCCCTGGGTTTTGGTCTGTACATGAGGGTGCGTGCCATTCTCGGGCGTTTGTTGTGCCAAATGAAGGAGTCGATTGCCTGCTGTATGCCCGTCATGTCCCCCCAGGAAACTTGCACCGGGAGTGCCTGAAAGAGGAACAGGAGCCTCGGCAGCACATTCATTTTTATTGTGTTGACGCGTCCCAGCCAGGATATGGGCCTATGTGTCCACTGCTCCATTTCCGTAATCAGGGTCCGGAGCAGTGGTTTGTAATTGCAGGCATAGAGCGACGATGTGGTTAGGCGGACCCCTAGGTACATGAATTCCTCTGTGGTTATTTTTAAGCGATATTGTTTGCGTATGTGCGCTATGTCTTGGGGCTGTATATGGAAGGGCATTGCTACTGACTTGGAGTTGTTGATTTTGTAGCCTGCGATGTTCCCAAATTTTTCTAGTAGTTGTGTCAGGTGGTGCAGGGAGTCCAGTGGGTCCCGGAGTGTTAGCATGACATCGTCGGCATATGCCGAGACTGTGAATGGTGTGCCGCCTATATCTATTCCCTGAATGTGTGGGTGTTGCCTGATGGCTTGTAAGAGCGGCTCTAGGGTTAGGGCGAAGAGCAAAGGGGACAATGGGCATCCCTGTCTGGTGCCATTGCTTAGGGTGAATGGCTGTTTGTGCGCCCCTGTTATAAGTGTTTGTGCCCTCAGGTCTGTATAGAGTGCGTGTATTGCTGTCACAAATGGTTCCGGGAACCCCTGGAACCGGAGCAGCTCAAAGAGGTAAGGCCATAGCACCCTGTCAGAAGCCTTCTCCGCATCTAAAGAGAGTGCTAGAGAAGGCGCTTTGGTCTCCATGTACCACAGGGCGTCTACCCCCCGTCTGGTGTTCTCGTATAGTTGGCATCCGGGCATAAAGCCCACCTTGTCCGGGTGGATCAGGCGCTGGAGAAGGGAGGAGAGTCTGGATGCTAGTATTTTAGCAAATACCTTGAGGTCTGTATTGATAAGTGATATTGGCCTGTAGCTAGAGGCTAGTGTGTCATCTTTATCTGGTTTTGGCAGTAGTACTACATTTGCCGTCGCCATGTCCCCGTCGGGCACCACGCCTTGCATAAAGTGGTTACTAAGGGCTGTAAGGGGAGGGGCCAGTATCTCTTTGAATTGTTTGTAGTAGTTAACATCGTATCCGTCTGGACCTGGGGCCTTGTTTCCCTTAAGAGATGCTATGGCTTATTCCACCTCGATTTGGGTGATCGGTTCACTTAGGAAGCCTGCTTCTGCCTCGCTCACTTTGTGCAGTGTAAGTTCTGCAAGAAATTGTTGTATGTCCGCCACGTAGGTGGTGTTATTGGCGTGAAGGCGGGGGGAGTGATTGTAGAGGTTGGAGAAATAGGAGGTGAATACCTCGTTAATGGCCTCGGGGTCTCTACTAGCGTATCGGTGACCGTGCGTATTTTCGTGATGGTTTTGCCTTGTGGTCTCGGGCGGAGCACCCTGGCTAAGTGTGTCTGTTTTATTTGCTTTCTCGTAGTAGAGTCTTTTTGACCATTGTATGGACCGTGACACCGTCTCCAGGGATATGTCCCTGATAGAGTGTCTGAGGGCGTTTAGTTCTCTAAGTTTGGATTCAGTCGGGTTGGTTTTGTGTTGCTGCTCTGCCTTATGTAGGGCTGACTGTAGTTCGAGTAGCCTTTTTATTTAGCTCGCTTTTTATGCGTTGCAATTTTTATAAAGTGCCCGCGCAGGACTGCTTTATGTGCTGCCCAGACCATGGTGGGGTTGGCGTCGGGTGTTGCGTTTAGCGCAAAATATTCTGTGAAAGCCTGTCGGGTAGTTTCTAGTGTTTCGTTGTCTCTGAGAAGACTAGTATTAAGTTTCCACGACCAGTTGGACTGGTATCGCAGGTTGCCTAGGGTGAGCGTTACGTCAGCGTGATCTGACCATGTGATGCTACTGATGTCTGTGTGTAGGGCCTTATCCATTCCCACCCCGTTAAGGAAAATGTTTTCTATTCTGGAGTAGGTCTTGTGCGGTGCGGAATAAAATGTGTAGTCAGATGTGGTCGGGTGCTGTAGTCGCCATACATCCAGTAGGCCCGTGTGTGCCAAAAATGCGTGTAGCAGTTTGTCTTGTCCCCCTCTGCCCTGAGATCTCACAGTGCCAGGTTTTGAGCTTCTGTCCGATGCTGGGCTTGGCACGGCATTGAAGTCGCCCCCTACCAGCAAAACCCCCCCACCCTGGCTCCGGCCACCAGCACCTCTAGGCTCTCCCAGAACTGCTGGTCTGGCTCGTTGGGTGCGTAGACATTGATGAGATGTATTTTTGTGGTGTAGAGGGTGCCTCCTATATATAGAAATCTCCCCTCCGGGTCTGTCTGGGTGGTAGTTATTTGGAGCGGGCAGTTTTTATGGATGAGGATCGCCACCCCCGTTCGCTTACGGAGGGAGCGTGCCTCATGTACTGTCGAGTAGGTCCTGTCAGTCAGTCTAGTGGGCGCCGACCTGGGGAGGTGCGTCTCCTGTATCAGTGCGATATCTATTTTCTTGGTCTTTAAGTCTCTCGCTAGTAATCTCCGTTTGTTTGGGGAATTTAGGCCTTTGACGTTAAACGATAGTACCTTAAGAGCCATGTGGAGGTGTTGGCTGTGTTGCTGGTGTTACCGGTGCTCTGGGTATCCGGGGTCTGTTGTGCGCACTGTGTGTGGGGCCTGGCGTGGGGGTTACCCTCGGTGACGCGGGCGGCATCCAGGCGGTGTAACGGAGTTGGAGATCAGTACTTGTCATTAGAAAGAGTAAGAAAAAAGGAAAATGAGTAACAAGTAACAATTTCAATGTACATACAAATAAACATGAAAAATAAACATAAGGTGATAATCTGGTCTTAACCTGTGCCAGATTAGGGTGGGGGTGGTCACCCCTCCCGAGTGATGTGAGAAAGTGCACCTCTCGGGGTTGGTGATCTCCCAGCGCCCTTCCACTGTGATGTTGTACACAACCAGCGGCCACATAATTTTACAGTCTGGTTTGTCCCAGTTAAAGAGAGGTGGTCTTGCCTTTGTCCCTCCGTAGGTTGCATAGTGTGTGCGCCCCTCTCTCCCGCTGTGAGCTAATTTTGTCCTCCCTACCTTCTTCTGTGTGGGAGCCTTCCCCTCCTTCTATGCTTAGTGGCTGTGTGCCGACCCCCTCCTACTAGCCCCACTCCCTCCTCCCCTCTCCCGCCCTTCTGTCAAGTGTGCTAACCCATGTTCTTGCCCTTTGATGGGCGCATTATCTGTGTTGTGCTTTTTTTTGTTTGTTTTGTTATTTTGTGTGTTGTAGCCCCCAGGGGTTGCTCTATGTCTTGATGGTTTCATCTGCTTGTCCCCAGTACTAAGGCAGCATAGTGTGTCATCAAGCCCCCCTCCCCTCCCCCCACCAGGGCAGTTTGTAGCCTCTGTCATTTTAAGATGGAGCAGCGTCTGTCTCCAAGTCTCTCCTCTGTGTCTTAACTTTTAAAAGTACACCTATTTATACCTTAGGTGTCTCTATTTTAGGTTACCGTAGTTCAAATATGAAAAAGTAACACTTCTTTTACTTTATTCAATTTAGGACCTCCCTTAACTTGGCAAACATACAAGGCCATAACTAAAGGGTGCATACGTCATGGAAATTTTCCTGACTTAGTTCAAGATGGCATCTTAAAGTCTGAATAGGTTATCTGTTGTTTATACTAAGTCGTAAGTGTACAGTCGTGGGAGATTCCCGGATTTGGGGAAGTTCCATTAACTTGGGGTTACCACAGTATATTGTGTACTGAAAGAGTCGTAGTATAGCCTTGAAGCTTGTTTATGCATTATTGTTATTGTAATTCGTCTGGGACAAAATGGCGCAAACATATTATGCACTGAGGTTATTGCTTAAAGAAACGGTTATGAAAAACAATATGTTCCATTTCTAACACCTTGTCAGTTTGCAATATCTCTTAAAGACAAAGTACACAGTTTAAGAAATACAACATTTCATTCTAAAACTTGTAATATTTGCATTTGCCCATAACACTGGCTATGCAAATAATGTGGATTTAAATACTTTTGCATAGAAAAAGGAAATATTTGAACATACCTCCATCTGTGATAGTTTAGTAGTAATTCAGTAAATTAATGGGGTTTGATCAATATCTGCATTCTGTCCATGTTTGGTATTTGGTACAACTATTTCTCTACATTTTTTTAAAACATTTTTTTAAAGGTAGACACCGATTTACTTTGAACCAAATGAACACATTTGGTTCAGTTCTTCAAACTCACCCCATGGATTCCATTTAGTTAATAAATATTACTTCTGGGGGAAATGTGTGAATTGTCCCTTAATTTTCCAAATGAAAGGTTTATTCAGAGCTCCCTGAATAACAATTGAGTGTTGCTGTTCCTTGAAACAGCAGTGATTAATTTAAAAGTTTAGCTGTTAAATTTCACCATATGCTTTTTTTCATTGTCCTCAATCAGGACTTGTCAGTAGCTTGTCCACTGTGACATATTGGGTACATGACTATGTGTAGTGGTTCTGTCCCACCTGACAAATAATGTAAAAGAGTATGAAGACTTCCTTTTCTTTCTGGCAGGCATTGTTCAGTGTGGCATGCTCTGAGATATTACCACGGCTACAGAAATCATTGACTTCCATAAAGGGCCTTGTAAGTGAACCAAGACCATCTAAACGAAACATAAACAGTGGAAACCGCAGTGACTTACCACTGCTACCAAGCTGATCGTTTGATTTTACTGCACTGTGGATTACAAGATATTTAATGGGCGCTATCTGCCTATATATATATATATATATATATATATATATATATATATATATATATATTGCTCAAAAAAATA
Organism: Pelobates cultripes; assembly: GCA_933207985.1. NCBI lineage: Eukaryota > Metazoa > Chordata > Amphibia > Anura > Pelobatidae > Pelobates > Pelobates cultripes. The sequence continues at coordinate 63,696,986 of OW240924.1, forward strand.
AAGGGAACACTTAAACAACACAATGTAACTCCAAGTCAATCACACTTCTGTGAAATCAAACTGTCCACTTAGGAAGCAACACTGAGTGACAATCAATTTCACATGCTGTTGTGCAAATGGGATAGACAACAGGTGCAAATTATAGGCAATTAGCAAGACACCCCCCATAAAGGAGTGGTTCTGCAGGTGGTGACCACAGACCACTTCTCAGTTCCTATGCTTCCTGGCTGATGTTTTGGTCACTTTTGAATGCTGGCGGTGCTTTCACTCTAGTGGTAGCATGAGACGGAGTGTACAACCCACACAAGTGGCTCAGGTAGTGCAGCTCATCCAGGATGGCACATCAATGCGAGCTGTGGCAAGAAGGTTTGCTGTGTCTGTCAGCGTAGTGTCCAGAGCATGGAGGCGCTACCAGGAGACAGGCCAGTACATCAGGAGACGTGTAGGAGGGCAACAACCCAGCAGCAGGACCGCTACCTCCGCCTTTGTACAAGGAGAAGCACTGCCAGAGCCCTGCAAAATGACCTCCAGCAGGCCACAAATGTGCATGTGTCTGCTCAAACGGTCAGAAACAGACTCTATGAGGGCCTGATGTCCACAGGTGGGGGTTTTGCTTACAGCCCAACACCGTGCAGGACGTTTGACATTTTCCAGAGAACACCAAGATTGGCAAATTCGCCACTGGCCCCCTGTGCTCTTCACAGATGAAAGCAGGTTCACACTGAGCACATGTGACAGACGTGACTGAGTCTGGAGACGCTGTGGAGAACATTCTGCTGCCTGCAACATCCTCCAGCATGACCGGCTTGGCAGTGGGTCAGTAATGGTGTGGGGTGGCATTTCTTTGAGGGGCCGCACAGCTCTCCATGTGCTCGCCACAGGTAAACTGACTGCCGTTAGGTATCGAGATGAGATTCTCAGATCCCTTGGGAGACCATATGCTGGTGCGGTTGGCCCTGGGTTCCTCCTAATGCAAGACAATGCTAGACAATCTCGTTCCATCCACCAACGTCACGTTGCACCACAGACTGTCCAGGAGTTGGCCGATGCTTTAGTCCAGGTCTGGGAGGAGATCTCTCAGGAGACCATCCGCTACCTCATCAGGAGCATGCACAGGCGTTGTAGGGAGGTCATACAGGCACGTGGAGGCCACACACACTACTGAGCCTCATTTTGACTTGTTTTAAGGACATTACATCAAAGTTGGATCAGCCTGTAATGTGTTTTTCCAGTTTAATTTTGAGTGTGACTCCAAATCCACACCTCCATGGGTTGAAAATTTTGATTTCCATTTTTTAATTTTTGTGTGATTTTGTTGTCAGCACATTCAACTATGTAAAGAACAAAGTATTTCAGAAGAATATTTAATTCATTCAGATCTGGGATGTGTTATTTTTGTGTTCCCTTTATTTTATTGAGCTATGTATGTATGTATGTATGTATTTATTTATTTGAAGCCCAATGCTTTGATAAATTTAAAGTGGCACTGTTATCCCACTCGGAAAAATACTAATTTTGTATGTGATGGAATTTCACTGAAATTCCAACCCAGTCAAGAGATTTAAAAAGACAGAGTGGGGACTAATTTTTCTGTATTTCTCCTCCGCCTTACTTTCCTTGACGTAAGGTGTAGCTACAGTGTCAATCCCTACAGCTGTCATTAGTTATGGCTTGAGGGAATTGGCTGTGTCTATGGAGGGTCTCGCAGGATCCTCACTAGACCTCAGTGTGAGAGTACAGCAGTGACGGTGCCAAGGAAGACCGCACCAGACCAAGAGGAACCTGTCGGCACCCACGGGGAGTGGTTCAGCTAAGTAAACTCTCTTTCACCTGCCCCTCTCTGCCAACGGACCTCCAGCGGCAATGTCACCGTTGGGGGACTTTGAGAATTCACCAAAGTCCCCAAACACAGTGCTGCTTTAAGAAAAAGACCATTGTAAACTTTTTTTAAGAAAAGCCTCTGAGAGTGAATTTAAAATTAAAAAATGTATGGATCCAGAATAAATTAAAATGGTTTTTCTACCAAGGCCCCAAGCAATGCCAAAATAAATACCTGGTGGTAAACTTTGAACATTAATATTTAGGGAACCAAAGTAATCTCTAGAAATGTCATAGTCTAAAAAGAAGGAATTCTGTTTGATTATATTAATTAAAAGAAAGTTAGAACGAATGGTAAGATCATTAGGCTGAGGACATAATGGAGACAGGGTAGGTGGATAGAACCTTGAGTATATGTCTTATACAGAATATTGGAAAGGTTAATTCTTCCTTCAAAGGCCTTATGACTAGGGTCACTAGATCCCACCATGGTTTTAGGAACAAATAAGTTTGTCATATTTATGAAAATGCATAAACACTGCTGTGTGTGTGTGTGTGTGTGCTGTGTGAGGGTGCTGTTAGTGTGATGTGTGTGTGTGACGGTGCTGGTAGTGTGCTATGTGGGTGAGGGTGTTTGTGTGTGCGTGCATGTGAGGATGCTGTTTGTGTGTGTGTGTGTGTGTGTGTGTGCGCTTGTGAGGGTGCTGTTAATGAACTGTGTGTGAGGGTGCTGTTTGTGTGTGAGGGTACTGGTAGTGTGTTGTGTGTGTGTTTGTTAGGGTCCTGTTTGTGAGGGTACTGTTAGTGTGCTGAGTGTGTGTGTGAGGGTGCTGTTTGTGTGCTGTTTGTGAGGGTGCTGTATGTGTGTGTGGGTGCTGTATGTGTGTTGGTGCTGTGTATGTCTGTGGGTGCTGTGTATGTCTGTGGGTGCTGAATGTCTGTGGTTGCTGTATGTGTGTGTGCTGTGTATGTGGGTGGGTGATTGTGGGGGTGGAGGTGGGGGTACATTAATTGCTATCCCCCCTCCCTTCTTACCTTTTGTAGGGAGGGGGGATCCTTGTTGCTGCGGATTCCTTCCCTGGTGGTCCAGTGGAGGAGGGGATCCTTGCTGTTGTGATCCCTGGTGGTCCAGTGGAGAGTGAACTCTAACCCCTGTGGGGCTAGAGTTCACTCTCGCGAGATTTGAGCGTTGCCATGGCAACGCTCATATCTCGCGAGAGGAACCTGGCGGAGCTGCCGGCAATAGCTCCGCCGGGTCCTCTCCTGCCTCCCTCCCTGTCGGTGGGGAGGGAGGCTGAGAGCAGAGCAGGCGCTCGGATAGCGCTGGCTCTGCATGAGCCGACAGGGGAGATCCTGAGATCTCCCCTGCCGGTCTCAATATACATAGGCGTGCCGCGGGGATTAGGGTGTGCCCAGGCACACCCGGCACACCCCGTGCACACGCCTATGCTTTAACCATTGGATGGCTAAGTGAAGATTGCAATGTACATAAGCACCCTGAAATTTTAGACTTGGTTGCGAATATTAGTTATTTAACATTTCTTCGTCATAGCAAAAGCCACCAAGTGAGAATTCTATATGTTTCTGCACTATACCTACCATACTAATTGCCATAATATGACAGTTATTGGTCTGGTCCTTTATTGTTGGTGCCTCTTTATCCTAAATAGAAGTCTTTATTAAAGGAACACTATAGTCACCTAAATTACTTTAGCTAAATAAAGCAGTTTTAGTGTATAGATCATTCCCCTGCAATTTCACTGCTCAATTCACTGTCATTTAGGAGTTAAATCACTTTGTTTCTGTTTATGCAGCCCTAGCCACACCTCCCCTGGCTATGATTGACAGACCCTGCATGAAAAAAAAAAACTGGTTTCACTTTCAATCAGATGTAATTTACCTTAAATAATTATATCTCAATCTCTAAATTGAACTTTACTCACACACAGGAGGCTCTTGCGGGTTCTAGCAAGCTATTAACATAGCAGGGGATAAGAAAATCTTAATTAAACAGAACTTGCAATAAAGAAAGCCTAAATAGGGCTCTGTTTACAGGAAGTGTTTATGGAAGGATGTGCAAGTCACATGCAGGGAGGTGTGACTAGGGTTCATAAACAAAGGGATTTAACTCCTAAATGGCAGAGGATTGAGCAGTGAGGCTACAGGGGAATGTTCTATACACCAAAACTGCTTCATTAAGCTAAAGTTGTTCAGGTGACTATAGTGTCCCTTTAAGGGAGATCTGAAAAAGTTATAAAAAGATCTGTACCGATTCAGATGATGAACAAGGTCTGGCATTCTTGCTTCTGTGTACTTCAATTCCCAGGAGACTGGCTGAATGTCATAGTTTGTTGAATTTTTAAACATGGACAAGGATCTAATAGTGTCTGATGGGTTATATAAGATATCGCATGACTGAGGTCGTCATGTGGTTCTTCTGGATAATTTTTTTTCCCAGGCAGACTTTGTGTCGCACTTGTGTGTGGCTGTTAGAGATTTCTGCTCTTCCTAATTAACTGTGCATGTCTTGTGTACTCTCAAACAAGATGAGATTAGTTGAAAGGACAGTGCAGTTTAGAATAAGCCAGACAGACCTTGTGAATTGGCTTTGGCAACATTCCCAAGAGATTTTAATACTGTAGTCTCTTGTACATCCTTGCACAGTAAATGTACACTAATCAGCCACAACATTAAAAATCTAATCAGTTACATTACATTTTGAATGTATACTGGAGTTCGCAGTGGAACTAGGTCTGTTTTAAAGCTTCATGATGAATCAGTTGCTGTAGAATGGACTTTTCTGACTGCTTAAATCTAAGATATGGGACATTAGTATTAGGAAGTATACCAAATATTGCCATCACTGCAGATGAATGGAGAGGGGAAATCAGAGTTCTGAAGAACTGATGAATCACATTGTATCTCTAGATGCAATGGATCAGGTCCATATTTCCCATCTCACACCTAGAGTATTCAGTGTCACGTGTATGCATTTAAAATTGTCTCTGAGTTTGCATAGCTTTGTGGTTGTATTTAGCAAATTCCCTATGTCTCTAGAAGAGATAAAGTCCCCTCCATTTGTGAAGATTGTTCAATTATTTGTCTGTTCACGGAGTATAGATTATTTGTGGTATAAAATGCAGAAGATGCTTCAAGGCACCATTCTCTGCGTGGAGGTTTTCACTTAAATAGACTATTGAAAGTTCTCTAATCTAATAGAACCGTGTATTACAGTTAAATAAAAATGGGCACATCAGGAATTAAAGGTCCCCCTGGATCTTTAGCTATTGTTAGCCTGTGATACCAGGCCACACAGACATGATGGGGGTTGCCTTCTGCAGCAGCTGGAATCCTTGAGGTTGGTTATCGCTTGATACACACTGTGTACAAATTATTAATATTTCTATTGTTACTAATAATGCTTTCTTATTATAGATGAACATATGGATGTCTTTTTATATTAACAGTAAATTTAGTTTACCCGAAGGCAAATTGTTACATACATAGGACTTGCATGCTTTATGTACAGTACATCTGCACAGTCTGCACTTGTTCAGTTAGACAGATCTGCTTCGAGATATGACAATAATGTTTTAATGAAATGTAGAGGATACTGTCTTAAAGAGACAGTATGGGAATAGATACAAAATATAAAAATTGGTAGAGATATTGATTAGTTGTAATATATGTTTGTTTTTAAATCCTTTATCTAATTTATCTAATCTGTCTCATAAACAAGCCCTGTTTCTATGCCCTTGGAAACAGTACAGAAAAAAACAGATTAATGTTGATGGGAGATCAAAAGGGCCATGCCTTCACTTTCATCTGAAATGTGGGATGGTCATCCATTATTCTGATATGTGGAGGGAGAACTTTTCAGATCTGTGCATTCCTCTGCCAATGGGGATCAACCACTTAATTCTCTTTACCTTGATAAGTGCTGCTGTTGAGGATCTAAGACAAAATGTACACATTTTAACCATCTTCCTGTTGCCTACCTTTTGAGTGCAGAAGGGTGCCTTCTGCTGTTGGGAATTAGACGCTGGCTAACCAAACCTCCCCCCCAACCCCCATCTTCTCTGCTTTTTCCTTCTCTCTTCTCTGCACTCCTGTGCAACTCTTTTACCTGGGAGGAAGTGACTGGCTCTCACTTTCTCCCTGCACTGCCATTACATTATTGAAAAGGGCCGGTTGCACTGCATGGGCCACCCAATGTGCCACCTGAGTGCGGGCCTTGGTGCTGCTGCCCCGGAGGTAGCTCTGCCACTGGTACTTTCTGTTCATTGTAATGATGCCTACTCTGTTATTTAATTTGGCCTGCATGGCTTTCCATTTTGGGTTTCGCGTGTGTTCTAAGTGTGATGGTGTGGCAGCCTGAGTGCCAAGAAGTGCTCTCAAAATGTAAGGACCACATGATCAATGTGTCAGTGTGGGTATCTGTTCTAGTGTTAGTGGGAGTGTTTATCTGTTTGCATGTGTTAATGTGTATGTATTTATGCTTGTAAGAGAGAGTATGTTGTTAAAGGAACACTCTGTTAGGAACACAAACATGTATTCCTAATCTTAGAGTGTTTTCTTAATCACTCACCAAAGCCACCATTCCTCTCCTAGCTAGATATATTGGCTCAATGCTTCTCTATGGAGAGCTCTGCATGAAGATGCTGACTGTTGGTCATGCAAAGATTGCATTTAACTAGGGACAGGGGCACTATAGTGTTAGGAATACAGGTTTATTTTCCTAACACCATAGTGTTTCTTAAAAGTAGATTCCAGACCCCTAAAGCACTTTAGCGTGCTGAAAAGCTTTCTGTGTGGTGTGTCTCCTCTTTTTTTCATATTGCAAAACGTGCAGATTTCAATAGAAATTGGCACTTAGAAATTAACCTGTTACATCTTCTTGGCTTTTAAGCAGACAACAGGTCCTATTACTTCCTGGTTTGGTTAGCTCAGTGGAGCTAAACTCAAGAAGCAGCAATAGCTCAGAGCACCTGCCTTGAAAGACTTCTTATTGAACTGCATTGGAAGTCTGTGATAGGACAGTTATAGAAACTCTTGGCGTAAATAGAAGGGAAGGGCTTGCAAAGGTTGCAGACACGAGAACTGCAGCTTTTGCAAGCTCTTTAGAGATTAAACTCAATTTTAAAAAATGCATAATTAAAGGACCACTCTAGGCACCCAGACCACTTCAGCTTAATGAAGTGGTCTGGGTGCCAGGTCCTTCTAGGGTTAACCCATTTTTTCATAAACATAGCAGTTTCAGAGAAACTGCTATAATTATGAATGGGTTAAGCCTTCCCCCTAATCCTCTAGTGGCTGTCTCATTGATAGCCACTAGAGGCGCTTGCGTGCTTCTCACTGTGAGAGCACGCCAGCGTCCGTAGGAAAGCATTGTAAATGCTTTCCTATGAGACCGGCTGAATGCACGCGCATTCAGCCGGCGGGGCGGATCGGAGGCGGAGAGAAGGAGGAGAGCTCTCCGCCCAGCGCTGGAAAAAGGTAAGTTTTTACCCCTTTCCCCGTTCCAGAGCCGGGCGGGAGGGGGACTGTGAGGGTGGGGGCACCCTCAGGGCACTATAGTGCCAGGAAAACGAGTATGTTTTCCTGGCACTATAGTGGTCCTTTAAATGGATACTAGTTTTCATTTGGGGTATATCTACTAAGCATCAATTTTCATTTATTTTGTATTTGGGCAGTGGCGTGTACTTTAAGAAGGAATTTCTCAGAAAAGGCAGTGTTACATTGCTGAGGCTGCAGTGACTGTCTCTTTGCATCAGAGCTATTACATTAAGCAGTCCCTTTAATTATGTTGAGAGATGTGGGCAACTTATATATATGTACGAGTCACTAGTATGTATGTGAATTTTGTGCCCCACAAATTTTAAGGATGACCTCTAAGGTTAGAAATAGTTATCTGGCACATTTGCAAACACAGCAGAGTTAGTCTGACTTTGTAAAAAGCATTTTAGTGCCTAGTTCGAATTCTGTGCAGATTACTTTGATGATTTATCATCAGGCGATGGTGCTGCTTATATTTACAAAACCTCATACCATATTCAAGAACATATTCTGCCATAGAAATGGTTTTCTGACGTTGTGCTGTTTAGTGAATGTGACATTTCAAGGATTTACACAGGTGCCACCTAGAAATGTTCAAATTACTGAATTGTGCTTACTGCAGGAACAAATGCTGATCTTGCTGGGATTATTGACACTATTGCCACATGCTGTGTAACCAAATGCTGCAAGAACATATGTTTGAGCAAATGCTGGATCCATTCTAATTCTTGTTTGAAACTCAGCAGACCGTGCTAGATGATATTGTGGCACATACAATCTGTTTTTTAAAAAAAAATATTTATTCCTTTTATGTCTAAGGTAGGGAGGCAACACACATTTACAAAGCTCATCATCACGACCACAAGGTTTTCTTGCTGCATTTAATATGTCCATTTTAACATGTGAAAATCATAAGGACATTTCAAAAGGGCAGTATAAGAAATGGATGAATCCCGAAACAAACAAATGAACAATGAATGAACAGTTTTCATAAATTGGAGTTTCCATCCTTGAGATGATTTATGGGGAAAAATATGATCGAGGCCACAGCCACTAATGACTAGTAGAGAAGGGGGGAGGGGGGGGGAGGATGAAAAATAACCTAGATATATTTACTAAATATATAGTATGTAAATATAATTTTTACTACTCCTACTCTTTTTTCCCACTATTGATTACTTCTTCTCATTGTGAAAATGTGCCTATCAAAGTACTACAATACAGATATAATATAAAAGTATATAACACCAGGATAATAAATGTAATCGTTATACTACTATCCTAAAACAACAAGCGTGATTAACACATGAAATAAATCATAAAAAGCAAATACAATAGGAATAGCAGCAAAATACAACCAAATAACTATTAACACACAGTAGCAATAAGATATGGGACACCTTCTAATATATTCTATTTAGTAATTAAAAAAAAAAAAAAAAATGTAATTCTTATTTTTCTTTTTTATGATTCTGTTTTTTTTTTTTAAACTCATATATATATATATATACAGTGATCATGATGTTCTTTGGATAGATGGTAGCTACCTTTTTAAAAAAAATTCATATCTAATTGTTACCGTGTTTTAATAGTTATCTGTTTGTTACTTATTGCAATAAATGTTACCTATCAGAGTACTGCAAAATATATACATAATATTTACATTATGTATATACAGTTCTCATCAACCTGATGTACCTGTAGCATTTTGTACTTGTTTCATTTGTTGTTAAGTTTCCCCCTCTTATCATATTGTAAAGCGCTGCGGAATAAGTTGGCGTTCTATAAATGCCAAATATAATAATAATGTTGAATTGAATGAACTAACCTTGCCTCACCAGCGCACACGAGTCACACTCTTAGCAACTGTGCATTTAATTTATCCTGCCTGCCAATTCTATGCATTCACAGAGTGCAGCTTAAAGACAGTACATATTTTAAGACACGAAATGGGAATTGAGAGGTTGGATTAAACTTGGCTCAGAACTAGTTAAATAGGAACAGTCCTTGCACAGGCCATTTACACCAAATCTTGAATGTGGCATGCAATTTAATAACACTGTATAAGTAAAACCAAATGTTTAACATGCTGTTTTTACGGTGTGGAGCGGATTTTTAAGTACACTTTTACAATATGAGTGTCTGATCCAATATATTGCTCTTATTTGTTTATAAGTTGTTAAAGGAACACTAGAGCCACCAAAATAATGTCAGCTTAATTAAGTATTTTAGGTGTATAGATCATGCCTTTGGAGTCTCACTGTTCAATCCTCTGCCATTCAGGAGTTAAAGCACTTGTGTTTCTGTTTATGCAGCAGGGCCGGCGCCACCTCTAAGGCGACCTAGGCAGCCGCCTAGGGCGCAACTTAGCAGGGGGCACCGTATCCCTGCGCCCGGCGGCTCCTCATGCTGCACCGCCTGAGCGCTTTAGCAAGCCCCAGGCGGCGCGGCATTGCTGTGTGGAGGGCGGCCAGGTTTGTGACCGGCAGGAGGGAGGCGCAGAGCACTCCCTCCTGCCGGTCTCTCAATGTAGCGTGGCCGGGCGGCGCGGAACGCGAACCTCTGTTTCCTGTACCCGGCCGCCGGCAGAATGACAGGAAGTGCTCACTGAGTGAGCACTTCCCTTCAGTCCGCCGGCGGCCGGGAACAGGAAACAGAGGTTCCTGTCCCGCGTTCCGCGCCGCCCGGCCACGCTACATAGGCAGGAGGGGGTAAGGACCATTAGGGGGAGGGAGGACTAAGGACCACAGGGGTGGGGAGTGAGTAAGGACCATTAGTGGGGAGTGAGTAAGGACCATTAGGGGTGGGGGAGGGAGTAAGGACCATTAGGGTAGGGGGGAAGTGGGGGGAGTGAGTAAAGGACCATTAGGGGTGGGGAGTGGAGATGCGGAGCAGCAAGGACCATTAGGGGTGGGGGGAGTAAGGACCATTAGTGGGGGGAGAAGGACCATTAGGGGTGGGGGGGAGTAAGACCATTAGGTGGGGGGGAGTAAGGACCATTAGGGTGTGGGGAGTAAGACCATTAGGGGGGAGTAAGACCATTAGGGAGGGGGAGTGGGGAGGAGTAAGACCATTAGGGTGGGGGAGTAAGGACCACCAGGGGACAAGGGGGGAGTAAGGACCACTGGGGGAGGAGGGAGGGAGTAGGGACCACTGGGGGAGGAGGGGTGAAGGACCACTGGGGGAGGAGGAGGGGAGTAAGGACCATATTAGGAGTGGGAGGAGCAAGGACCATTAGGGGTGGGGGAGCAAAAGACCATTGTGAGTGGGGAGGAGTAAGGACCATGGGGAGGGGAGGCGACCCATTAGAGGAGGGGAGAAGGACCCATTAGGAGTGGGTGGAGGGGCGGGACTATTAGGGAGGGGGAGTAAGGACCATTAGGAGGGGGGGAGTAAGGACCATTAGGGGAGTGGGGAGGGAGCAAGGACCATTAGGGTGGGGGAGGCGACCATTAGGAGGGGGAGGGGAGGAGAGTAAGGACCATGGGTGTAGTGGGGAGTAAGGACCATTAGAGGAGGGGGAGTAAGGACCATTAGGGGAGGGGGGGGAGCAAGGACCATTAGGGATGGGGGAGTGGGGGAGTAAGGACCATTAGGGGAGTGGGGGGGAGTAAGGACCACTAAGGGGGAGAAGGACCACCAAAGGGGGGTAAGGAGGGAGGACCACTAAGGGAGGGGGAGGGTAATGACCACTGAGGGGGGGGGATTACCACTAAGGGGGTGGGGGGAGGAGGGGAAGGTCTACTAAGGGGTTTGGGAGAGGGAGGACCACTAAGGGAAGGGATGGAGGACCACTAAGGGAGAGAGGGGGAGTGAGAAGACCACCAAGGGGGGACTGCAGAGGGACAGGGGGCCAAGGGAGAGCACTAAGGGACAGAAGGGGTAGAACATGGAGGGACAGGAGGGAAGGGGAAATCAATAATTGACAGGAGGGGAGAGCACTATGAAAATTTTTTAAAAAATAAAGAGCTGTTCCCCTCTCAGTCCCTATCCTACCCCACAAACCCTCTCTTTTACACTACACACAAACACAATGCATTCCCCCCCCTACACACACACACACACACAGAAACATACAATGCATTCCTACTCACACACAGACACACCCGAAACACACAATGCATCCCTTACGTTCACACAAACACTCATTCTCTTACACACAGAAACAAAATGCATCTCTTACACAATCAATGCACCCCTTACAGACACACACTGCATTCAATTACATACACAGAAACACACCTTGCACCCCTTACACACACAGAAACATACAATGCATTCCTTACACGCAAACACACACTGCATCCCCTATAAACACACTACATCCCTTATACAAATTGGTATCCCTATACACTACATTCTATAAGAACACACACACATTGCATCCTCTACAATAACACATAAAACATCCCCTACACACATACACTACACTTCCTGTGAGAGAACTCATGGGTGGGCCATGTAGGTATTTATGGGTGGGCATTGTAGGCATACTCATGGTCAAGCCCTGGGGGCCCAGACCTTGAGCTGTGTAAGGGGCCCTAAAAAATGGAGCTGCTTCCTGTTCGTTAATTGTTGTGAGCACTGTTAAAAACAGTCTCCAGAGAGCCTCTTCTACACCAGACCTGTGGAGCCAGACTGAGCCCATCATCAGCCTCTTGTCCTCATCTGGTGGTAAGTAGGCAATCCAATATATTATTAGTGGCACTAATCTCACATTAAATGGATACTATAGTCACCAGAAGCACTACAGCATAATGTAGTGGTTCTGGTGTCTATAGCCTGTGCCTGTAGGCTTTTTAATGTAAACACACTGTCTTTTCAGATAAAAGACACTTTGTGAAGACTGGCGTTGGCCCATATGGGCGGGGCATTGTGATGTTACATGGTGGGCAGGACATGGGGGGGGGCGGCAAATTTTTATTTGCCTAGGGCGGCAAAAATCCTTGCACCGGCCCTGTTATGCAGCCATAGTCACACCTCCCCTGCCTGTGACTGACACAGCCTGCATGAAAACAAATGGTTTCACTTTCAATCAGAAGTTACTTGGTTTAAAAGTTTTTATCTCCTGCTCTGTAAATTGAACTTTAATTACATACAGGAGGCTCCTGCGGGGTATAGCAAGCTATTAACAGAGGAGGAGATACTAAATTCTAAATTAAACAGAATTTGCAATAAAGGAAGTATAGAGAGATGATGCTTTACAGGAGGTGTTTAGGAAGGGTGTGTAAGTCACATGAGGCTGCATAAACATTCATTAAACTCCTGAATGGCAGATAATTAAGGAGTGATACTGTAGAGACATGATCTATAAAGTAAACCTGCTTCATTAAGCTGAAGTTGTTTTGGTGACTATAATGTCACTTTAAAGCAATAACTTGCACCAGGGAATACTTTTTCTCATATATATATATTTTTTTTTAAATCTTGCACATGCATCATACAAACTAATAACAAAGTCTGCTGGATCCTGGCACCATGAGCAATACAGTAGGCATTAGTGGCTATATTGCTTAGTTCCCCTTTAAAGTAAAATGTTGCATTGTAGAATGAATGGTTACAGAATGAGTGCTGGAACAGCCTCCACTATTTAGTGTACTGTCAAATGCTACAGTCATCAACAGGAAATTGTGGCTTCGTTCTTGCATATAATGCTTTGCCTTTACTACTATGTGTCAAACTAGTGAGTTCAAGTATCATAAATAAATGAACAGCCAAAATCAGTCATTATAAAAAGTATGGCTAAAATAAAAAACGGATGGCACATTAAAGCTTCCCCCATACAGACACTGCCTGCAAAGGGTAGAAGTTCATTACGTCTGTTGCCAGTGTGCAGTGCCCGGCGACGGCAGTAGTATTTTTTGCAAAGTATTGGCAGCCATAACAGAGTTCCCTGTAGGGTGAACACATTTCCTAACTGCCATTCAGGGACACTTAGTTTCACGAGTGCATTTAATCAAATTTATTTTTGAGACGTAACGTCCCCGGCCGTGAGACATCTAGTGTTTACGCGGTCACGCTACTCGGCGCAGCAGGGCAGGGGAGGAGCTACACACAGTGCTATCTTAACAGCATTATGGGCCCCCGGGCAAAGCAGTGCACAGGGGACCTGCCTACACAACAACTCAGAGGAATAAATATACACACACCAACAGACTGCTGAATGCACGCACAGAGACTGCTAAATAGATACATACTGCTGAATACACCCAGACTGCAGTGAGGGTGCTGTGTATGTGTGTGTGAGGGGTGGAGGAAGCAATTTTTTTTTCAATATCTATGCATTTATAAAATCTTTATGTCCCCCCTGACGCTTCTTCTTACCCTGGTGGTCCGGTGGTGAGTAGTGATCTATTGCCTGCAGCTCCTCTGGCTGAAGGCTGTCTTAGCTCACGCGAGCAGAATGCTGTGTGGAGAGTTGCCGTGGTAACGCGCGGCAACGCTCCACACCGCATGCTCGCGGGAGTAGCGATCTTCCTCCCAGATCGCTCCCCCTGCACTCTCTCTCCCACTCCACTAACGAAAGGGTCTTTAGGCCGGTGAGGGAGATCTTTGATTTTCCCACCAGCCCGAGAGGGAAAATGGGAAGAAAACTGGGCCGGCAGGAGAGATCAAAGGATCTCCCCTGTCGGCGGCAGGGCAGCTCAGCTCATTCCGGGACATTTCATTGTCCCAGAATGAGGGGACCCGGTACAGATGCTCAAAATGCGGGACACGTGGGCAACCTGCTGCATCCCTGCTGCAAAAATATCAGTATGTACCGCATTTCAAGCAGAAACGCTTCACATGGACTCCTACCGCCTTGACAAAGTAGGCATGGTGTTTGGAGTAAACCTTTAAAATATATTCTGGGAGAATTGTGGAAACATAATTTCTCAGAACTGTTGTGCCCAAGATCAGGGCCGGATTAAGATCACACTGGGCCTGGTGCTGACAATTATGATGGGCCTAATTACGGAATCTTATTGACCAAAAACACTAAAACAATCATACCTCCTAAGCGTCATGTATCTGATGGAGATGGTGCTGGAGGGAAACTCATAGGATGCAGCTATAAGAAAACACATACTCTATGCTAATTTCTCTCTAATTTATGCTTTCATCTTTCAAGTAAATCCATAACCCCTAACATCAGTGTCCAGTGAAGCAGGAAGACAATGGGCGGGGTAAAAGGGTGTGCCACTGGCGCGAATCACGTGACAAGACCTGCCAAAAGGGGTGAACATGCCCAAAAAGGGGGCATGTTTGTCCAAAGAATTGGAAGGTCAGCCTGGTGTGAATGCATGTCAGGCTGCCTGCCAATCCTGCAGGCTGTCCAACTAAGGGCATACTATGCAGGCAGCACCTTGAGCTTGACATAAATGCGTCTAATGATGCGCTCACTCCATTCTTTCTAAGGACTGTCCCATAGCACTCGCTGGTCCACTTGTCTCCTTACTTTCTTACTAGCAGGCAGAAGTTCCTGGTATATAGTCTGAGACAGAGAAAAGGTGTCTGTAGTGAGTTTAGAAGAAAGGGGACATGCCACAGTGTTAGAGAGACCAACGTCTGCATTACCTAAACTAACTTTAATGTCAGCCAGTGCACACAAGTTTTGTTCCCCTACATCCCTCTTAAGCTTCCAAACTTAAAGGGACACTATAGTCACCAGAACAACTACAGCTTATTGTACTTGTTCTGGTAAGTAGAATCATTCCATTCAGGCATTTTGCAGTAAACACTGTCTTTTCAGAGAAAATAACTCCTCTGGCCGCTCCTTAGATGGCTGCTAGAGGTGCTTCCTGGGGCAGTACTGCCTAGTGTGCAGCACTGCCATTCAGTGTCTCCACCCTCTGCATGCAGACACTGAACTTTCCTCATAGAGATGCATTGATTCAATGTATCTTTATGAGGAGATGCTGATTGGCCAAGGCTATGTTGGACTTGTGCTGGCTCTGCCCCTGATCTGCCTAGTTGACAGTCTCAGCCAATCCTAAGACATGTGGACACTGGGACATATAGGGACACTGGGAGACATGGGGACACCATGCACACTGAGACACTAGGAACACAGACACTGGGAGACATCTAGACACTGAAACATTTGGGGACACTAAGACACTAGGGACACAGACGCTGGGAGACTAGGGGACACTGGGAGACTAGGGGACACTGGGAGACTAAGGGATACTGGGAGACTAAGGGATACTGGCTGGGAGACAGTTGTGGACATAGACATGGGGACACTGGGACACATGGGGACACTAGGCACACTGAGAGACATGGGACACAGACCCTGGGAGACTTGGGGACACTGAGACACTAGGGACATTGGCTGGGGGACATAGTGTCTCCGTGTCCCAATGTCTCAGTGTCTCCCAATGTCCCTATGTCTCACAGCGTCCCCATGTGTCTTAGCATCCCCATGTGTCCTAGTGTCTCAGTGTCCCCATATTTTCCAGTGTCCCCAGGTCTCCCAGTGTCTGTGTCCCCAGGTCTCCCAGTGTCTGTGTCCCCATGTGTCCTAGTGTCTCAGTGTCCCCAAGTGTCTGTGTCCCAGAGGGTCTGTGTCCCCTAGTGTCTCAGTGTCCCCATGTTTTCCAGTGTCCCCAAGTGTCTCAGTGTTCCCAGGTCTCCCAGTGTCCCCTAGTGTATGTGTCATCATGTGTCCCCTAGTGTCTTAGTGTCTCAGTGTCCCCATGTGTCCCCTAGTGTCTGAGTGTCCCATGTGTCCCCTAGTGTCTCAGTGTCCCCATGTGTCCCCTAGTGTCTCAGTGTCCCCATGTGTCCCTGCTGCCTTTACCCCCATCCGTCACTTACCTGAGCTGTAAAGCTGCTGTCTGGACTCTCTGTGCTGTGTAGCTGCTCCCCCACGGATCAGTGAGTAGTAGAGAGAGGCAGGGATATTCTGTAACTTCCTATCCCTGACTCTCTCCACACACAGTGATCCCTACTGGCCGGTGCTGGTATTGCAGATTAATTTACATTTATTCTGAGAAAATTACCTACATTTGTATTGCCGGTATCACTGCAATACCGGCATGGCCAGGCAGCCTCAAATACCGTCTGTGCCATTAAAATACCAGTCAGGCCTACCTGCACAGCCTGACTAACTGCACGCCAGCCAGCCAGGACCCACACAAACGCCTAAACAAAGGCATACCTACCTCAGGAGCCAGCCAAAGTGCCCCGGGTCTCCCTCCCGCGGGTACACAGAGCTTCTATCGAGGGTGTCGGGAGTGCGGCCTAGCAGTATCGCCGGACGGGTGAGGCGGCCGATCCCCCGCTCTGTGCGACCTAGTGTCCTCCCAAGCCTGCAAAACAGCACTGCTCCCCCCCCCCCTCTGGACCGGCGGGGGATATCCCGGTCCTTCCTAGCCTGAACCTGGCGCCAAGCGACTTTAATCACCCTACCTGACTAAGATACATCAACTGCAGAATCACACAAAATGGCGGCCCAGCTTACCATGCAAGGAGCAAACTCCCAGCACTACGAGCTGGAGCCTCTAAACTCGGCACAGATCACCCAAAGGAGGCTGGATGAACTCTTCACCCGCTTCTGGGCCATGCTGGAGGCACGACAAGAAGCAGTAAAGCTCCAACATCAGGAGGCCGACCGGGGGGCTGAGAACCGGATGGTGAGTGAGCCCCTTCGATCATTCATGTCTCCAAAACACATGTACCTCCTCACACTAAGAGATCACCTAGGCCGAGGGCCACCAGGGGCAGAACCCCACGGCACCGTCCACACAGGCGGAGATCCGGGGCACGAAGGTGCTGGCCTATCAACCGGCCTGGGGCTGGAAGGACGCCCAACAGAACCATCCAAGTGCTACAGCCACCTTCGCCCTCATCACTCGGGACTTACACTTCTCAGCCTTGGGGATAGGCTGAACTCAGGCTCGCTGCCTAAAGCTGTACTGCCATTACGGGACTAACCACGGACAACAGTTGCCACTGCGGGGACCTCCACACATGACCCACTCAGACCAACCTAAAGGGGTTGTACACACACACACGTATACTGCAGCTGTCTAACCTAACGTTTTTTAGGCATTTCTCGCACTAGCTGGACTTTTTCACCATCCCTCATATCGCAAGAACTGCCCTCTACACCCTGGCTAAAAGTAACGTGTCAACATATGATATGCCGTTGTTTTCCAACCTAACGGGGTTGTACATACGCACGCATACTGCAGCTGTCTAACCTAATGTTTTTTAGGCATTTCTCGCACAAGCTGGACTTTTACACCAGGCCTGATATCGCAAGAACTGCCCTCTACACCCTGGCTAAAAGTAACGTGACAACATATGATATGCCGTTGTTTTCACCCCTTGCAAAGTTTTCTCTTTTTTTTTTTTTGGGCAATGACATCTTCTGTGTGTCTCCCGCATCCGCATCTGTATAACTTCCCTAGCTGGTCCTATTTAATGTGGTACTCCAAGCTGGTATCAAACTGGCGGTAAAACTGTTGGTTTATCCCTACACTTAAATATGTGCAACTGGTTCATTAAGCATAAAAGCTCCTAGCCTCACTAATGCACAGCTTTACACCTATAACCTTAAGCGCAACTAGTTTGGCTAGGCGCATATTTAGTTTAGCATGTTACACTACACAGTATTTTTGTCTATTAGCCTATCTTTGACTAAGCTTGTTATTAATAGTTGCATTCAATATAAGTGCCTAAGACATGCACTCGCTATAATCAACCTCGTTCTATCATCATTCATAGGCACTGTACAGTTTTCATCATTGTTTTCCCATGTTATTAAAAAACAAAAAGTGCTGAACTGCTGACATTTTACAACAATCTTGCTCTCAACCTCGTTGTATATCAATGTATATCTTTGTTTAAAAATGTCACTGTGAGCTTGTTTACTAAACAATGCACTGCAAAAATAAAGAATTAAAAAAAAAAAAAAAAATACCAGTCAGGTGGCAAACCTTATTTTTTTTTTAATGGGCCTATTCCATGGGCCTGGGCCTGGGCCTGGAGCTGCAGCTCCATCAGCCCCTATGTTAATCCGGCCCTGCCCAAAATAAAATATTCCCAAATCAACCTTTTTATATGTAGGTGAAAATTGTGTCACTTCAACTTCCTTTAATTCTTTCTATTTTTTATTTTGTCCATTGTAGGTTACAGAAATGTTACTACAAATGTTATCATTGAGAGGCTGTTATGCACATATACCTTTCAAAAGTATGAAGCCCCTCCAAATTGGGGAACTTATGGACAGAAAAAATGATTTGGACCCAAAATGGGGATTATTTTGCTGTACCTGATCTTACCACCCCTTGATATACCTGGTCTGATGGCCTCCTGCAGAAACCCATATAACTAATATTACTGATCCCTACTCTGCCCCTTATCTTAATGTCCCTTGATGTTATCTTTGTACCTGACCTTACCACCGCTTGATGTGCCTGCTGTATCTGATTTTACTGCCCCATGTACCTGATCATACTGCAAGTTGATGTGCCCACTGTACCTAATCTTACTTCCACCCCTTTCTTTGCCTCTGTTCCCTATTTTACTGCCTCTTGTTGTTCCCCAATACCTGTTTTTGCAACCCCTTTATATGCCCCCTGCAGCTGATCTTACAGCTTCTTGCTGTGCCCCCGTACCTGATCTCACTGTCATTTGCTGTGCCTCCTGTACCTGATCTCACTGCCCCTTGTACCTGATCACATTGCCCTTTTCTGTGTCCCTTGCACCTGATCACACCGCCCCTTGCTCTGCCCTCTGTACTTGATTTCACTGAATTTTGCTGTGCCCCCTTTACCTGATCTCACTGCCCCTTACTGTGCCCCCTTTACCTGATCTCACTGCCCCGTACTGTGCCAGGCTTCCTACATGATGTGTGATCCCCTGTCTTCCTTTGTCCATGCAGCAGTCGGCGCCCTGTCCCTTGCCAATCCCTCTGTCAGCCCTGCCAGCCAGCCCCTACCATCACAGTCTCTATCGGGTGCTGGCAGCTCTGAGTCCATCTCAGATCCTGGCCGGCCCGTGCCCCGTGTGCCCTGGCGGCCCCTGCCCCGTGTGCCCTGGCCGGCCCTGCTCTGGGTGCCCTGCTGGCCCGTGCCATGTCCCAGCTCCTGGCAGCCCAGTCACAGCCCCGCTCGCTGTAACAGGAAGGGGGAGGGAGGCGCCTGGAACTCATTTCAAATCCGGTCCCCGCTCAGTCATCGGATCTCCGCCTGCCGCAGGGACCGGTCAGGCTGGACAGACCCCTACCACGGCCACAGGTAGGAGACTCGGCAACTTCAGCCAATGTTGGGTTTATTAGGACACTCTTACTGAGCACATGGGACACTGTGACTGGGTGTACTGGGGCAGGGTATATTGGGATAGTGTGACAGAGTATACAGGGACTGGGTATATTGGGATAGTGTGACAGAGTATACAGAGACAGGGTATATTGGGATAGGATGACAGAGTATACAGAGACAGGTTATATTGGGATAGTGTGACAGAGTATACAGAGACAGGGTATATTGGGATAGTGTGACAGAGTATACAGAGACAGGGTATATTGGGATAGTGTGACAGAGTATACAGAGACAGGGTATATTGGGATAGGGTGACAGAGTATACAGAGACAGGGTATATTGGGATAGTGTGACAGAGTATACAGGGACAGGGTATATTGGGATAGTGTGACAGAGTATACAGGGACAGGGTATATTGGGATAGTGTGACAGAGTATACAGAGACAGGGTATATTGGGATAGTGTGACAGAGTATACAGAGACAGGGTATATTGGGATAGTGTGACAGTATACAGAGACAGGGTATATTGGGATAGTGCGACAGAGTATACAGAGACAGGTTATATTGGGATAGTGTGACAAAGTATACAGAGACAGGGTATATTGGGATAGGGTGACAGAGTATACAGAGACAGGGTATATTGGGATAGTGTGACAGAGTATACAGAGACAGGGTATATTGGGATAGTGCGACAGAGACAGGGTATATTGGGATAGTGCGACAGAGTATACTGAGACAGGGTATATTGGGATAGTGTGACAGAGTATACTGAGACGGTATATTGGGATAGTGTGACAGAGTATACAGAGACAGGGTATATTGGGATAGTGAGACAGAGTATACAGAGACAGGGTATATTGGGATAGTGCGACAGAGTATACAGAGACAGGGTATATTGGGATAGTGTGACAGAGTATACAGAGACAGGGTATATTGGGATAGGGTGACAGAGTATACAGAGACAGGGTATATTGGGATAGTGTGACAGAGTATACAGGGACAGGGTATATTGGGATAGTGTGACAGAGTATACAGAGACAGGGTATATTGGGATAGTGTGACAGAGTATACAGAGACAGGGTATATTGGGATAGTGTGACAGTATACAGAGACAGGGTATATTGGGATAGTGCGACAGAGTATACAGAGACAGGTTATATTGGGATAGTGTGACAAAGTATACAGAGACAGGGTATATTGGGATAGGGTGACAGAGTATACAGAGACAGGGTATATTGGGATAGTGTGACAGAGTATACAGAGACAGGGTATATTGGGATAGTGCGACAGAGACAGGGTATATTGGGATAGTGCGACAGAGACAGGGTATATTGGGATAGTGCGACAGAGACAGGGTATATTGGGATAGTGCGACAGAGTATACTGAGACAGGGTATATTGGGATAGTGTGACAGAGTATACAGAGACAGGGTATATTGGGATAGTGCGACAGAGACAGGGTATACTGGGATAGTGAGACAGGGTATACTGGGATAGTGAGACAGGGTATACTGGGATAATGAGACAGGGTATATTGGGATAGTGAGACAGGGTATATTGGGATAGTGTGACAGAGTATACTGAGACAGGGTATATTGGGATAGTGTGACAGAGTATACAGAGACAGGGTATATTGGGATAGTGTGACAGTATACTGAGACAGGGTATATTGGGATAGTGTGACAGAGTATACAGAGACAGGGTATATTGGGATAGTGTGACAGTATACTGAGACAGGGTATATTGGGATAGTGCAACAGAGTATATCGGAACACTGTATACTGAGACAGGGTATATTGGGATGGTGCAACAGAGTATATCGGAACACTGTATACTGAGATAGGGTATATTGGGATAGTGTTACAGAGTATACTTGAACACTGGGATGGGGTTACTGGATATATGGAGATACTGTGACAAAGTATTCTGGAGCACTGTGACTGTGAATAGTTACCCACATCTGCTCACAGCTTTTGTTAGGGTGTAGGAATTGTTGAAACAACTTTATTTCATTGGATAAAGTTTTATGGCAACTAATTTTTATGTGTCAAGGGGTTCATCAGCAGCTCAGGTCTGGCAGTTTCACATTAAATTCTAAATTCCCTTATAGAAGTATTTACGAAAGTGAGAATTTAAAAGTTAAAGGAACACTATAGGCACCCAGACCACTTAGTTAAGATGAAGAAGTCTTGGTGTCATGTGCCATCCCTTTTAATGCTACAGTTAAAAATATTGCCAATTTGCTGGAACAGTAATGTTTTCAATATGACAGCCACTCAAGGCAGTTCTGTAAAATACTCTGCTATGTTAGTGAGGTGGTGTCAGGAGACCACCTGACTGGCGCAGAGTGGAGTTTTTCTGTGCACGCGCACTAGCATCCCAAAGGGAGGGGCACTCTGGCAACGCTTATCTGGTCACCTAAACGGTGATTAGGACATTATATCTTCAGAAATAAATGTTTCTATTCCTAACGCTATTGTGTTCCTCTAAGGTAAAAATAGCCGAACTGGAAAAATTCTCATGCCTTCAGTTCGATTACTCTGGCCTTAAATTCAAAATTCACTTGAATTCTCAGTTTATTGAATAACCCTGTTGGTGTCATTTTCTTTAAACCTTTTGCATAATATAGATTTTTCATTATTTGGGTCTTTATTCACGACTCAGGAACTGTCGATAATTGGAAAAATAAGAATTGCAAATTTTGTAAATATTTTTCCTATTCCGCTATTTTAAATGTGAAATTCACTTTGCATTAAGATCAGAATTTACATTTTTACTACATTTACACTTCAGTTTTGTTTTTTCTTGCCTAGCTGCAAAATTTAGACTAAAGTAGCTGATTTGGAAATATACTTTAACGCCGCTCAACTGGTTCAGCCTGAAGTTTTGCTTTTCTGTTTTCAATTCACTACAATTTATTATTCAGTGAAAATATTCTTTGGGAATTGACCTGGAAATTGTGAATTCTAGGCCAAAAGAGTTGATCTGTGAAAATTCTCTTAACTCAGTTTCATTTTGGCTTGGCTGTTCCAGCCTAAGATTTACAGTTCACTGCTTAATGACTGCCAATACACAGTTTCATGATTAAGCCCGCTGAAATTTAAAGTTTTTAAATTTTAGGCCCACGTAATCCACTTGTAGAGTCTTTCCAGTACTGTTTTTGTGGCTCATATTTTGTGTGTTTGTTGTCGTGATTCTGCACTAATTTGAGCAAGGCAATTTTTGTCTTGTGTTTTTTTTTTTCTTATATGTATTGTACAGTGCTGTGGAATATGTTGGTGCTATATAGATCCCCATTGAAATTAGCTTGCAATCATGTGTTACAGGCAGCTGTAACGTATCAAAAAACTATCTAGGTCTGTCTGTTCAGACAGCTTTGAACATACATCAAGGCAGCAAGCAAAATGAAGCCTAAAGGGAGCCACGTGTAGGTTCAGGCAATGCAAATCTATTTATACATCTGGCTATACTTCATTTAGTGTTCGCTAGGGATATTTCTAGGACATTGTACCCAAGGAATGGAGAAAAAGACTGGAGGGATACAAACGTGTTTGTGTGTAATTGTAACTTGGCTCCAGTGGGCGTACTCTGGGTTTGTGGCAGTGTAAAAGAATTTGTCTGCCTCCTCTCCCCACCCCGTGCCCATTTCCGTCATATGCAGACTGAATGAAGGCTCTTTCAACCTTGAGGCAAAATAACTATCATTCTCGAATGTCAACTCAGCCATAAAGACTTGTTGTTGACTTACAGCAGTAATCCCATGTGCTTCTGCTACACGGTTTACTGTGCTGAGATGGCCTTTAAGAAATGGAAAGAAAAAAGTAAAAGAAAAAAAACTGGTATTCTAAGAAAGTGGCTGCTTTCTTTGAAGCTAGGATCGATTTTAGATTGTAGTGTGTTAATTGATAAACATTTTGGGGTTCATTCACTACATTTGAAATTGCTGAAAATTGACCAAGAAATTGGGATAAATGATGCTAAAATAGCTGAGATATTAAAATCGCAGTTTAGAGTTTATCCACTTTGGCTATTTTAAGTTCCATTTCCATCTCCCTAACCTAGACAATTCTCCACAATTTCACCTTTAGTGAATAGACCAAAAGTATTTTTATTTACAGTGGTTTGTATGCTTTGTAAATATAGTACAAAGACATATATACACATTTATACCAATTAAGACAGTCTATTACAGGCATAGAGAGATATCATACACTTATTGTGGCCATGATATAACAGTTGATGAAAGCTTAAAGTGTATATTAAATTGTGATGAATACTTTGTCTGGTACTAACATTTTTGCATTGGAAGGCAGACTAAATCATGTCACAGCAGTGCATCTGCCCTGGGGTGCCTTAACGTATCATCAATAATAATAAGAAAAATAGTGACTTCATTTGTCTGTAAAACTGCCACGTGTGTTTTAAGTGGCACCACTGGGTTTTTTGGGGGTGGTTTTTTTTTTTTTCAGTTTAAAAAAAAATTTTTTTTTGTAAAAGTTCATTTGCACAGTGACAATTCATGAACTTAATCTGTGAAACCTGAAAATGTTAATTAGTTTGAAACAATATGCCCAACAGACACTATTATTTTAATTTACTAACGTCACAGTAAATCTAGATTAAAAGGGTTACTACAACTACCATCACTTCAGGGATCATGGTGATATGAGTCAGTAAGTACAGTGTGTCTGCTTCAAACACTGCACATCCAGAGATATTTTTGATTGCGTGCTGGGGCTAGTTGCACCCCCAGCACACGTGGCATTAGAAGCCAAGAATCCTGTTCTATGAGAAGCCTTTGATTGGACCTTGCCTCTGCTCCTGTGACATCAGACAGGGCACACCGAGCAGCTCTGGATCAAAGCAAGTACAAACTTCATTTAGAGCGCTTTTCAAGTTTTCAGGAGGGGGGACCCTGATTATTATTATTATTAACTATTTATATAGCGCCATCATATTCCATAGCGCTGTACAATGGATGGACAAACAGACATGTAATTATAACCAGACAACTGGACGTACAGGAACAGAGTGGTGGGGGACCCTGCTCAGTGAGCTTACATTCTAGAGGGAGTGAGGTATAGTGACACAAAAGGTATAAGTAGGGGTACGAAGTAGGTTGTTAGAAAAGTATTCGCTAAGGGCTTCTTCGGTAATTTGACAGTTGCAGGAGAGGAGTCATGGGGGGTGGGGGATAAAAACCTGCTAACAGTTTAATTGATATGCTTTCTTAAAGAAGTGAGTTTTCAATGAGTAGAGACTGGGTGAAGGGAAGGTATTTCCACAGAAAATGTGCAGCCCTGGAGAAATCTTTGCCCTACAGGTTTTTAAAAAAATAAAAATGGTTGGAGAAATCCTGTTTTTGATTTAGTTTTTTTTGTGTGTGTGTTTAACACAATGGTACAATTCTGTGCTACCTACCTCCACTCTTCAAATTGCAGTTTCTAGGATTTGAGCTACCAAGAGAGCTATTGATAAAAAAAAATCCTATGCTGCCAGCCATCACTCACTACCTACAGATGTGCAGATTAGTTCTGACAGTGCTTGATATACAAAAATACCCCATTAACAATTCAAAACACTAAAGTAGACATGGTGCTTGGAGTAATTCTTTAATTAAAAAGTGCTACATGATAATGCAAGGTCATTTCTCATGACAGAGAGAATAAAAAACTGATCTCAGTTTTTTCCCTAACTTAGTTTGAAACATATTTAAACCATTCAAATAATTCAAGATTTATTCGAGTTAGGTTATAAATTCATTACGTACTACCTTATTAGGTCATACCTAGGTTATTAAGCCTGCTTATGTAGGTGTAGCAGCCATACAAGATAAAATCTACTTAGTAAAGAGGAATTGCCACATCGAGATAATGCTTATATAGGTGTAGCAGCCATACAAGATAAAATCTACTTAGTAAAGAGGAATTGCCACATCGAGATAATGCTTATATAGGTGTAGCAGCCATACAAGATAAAATCTACTTAGTAAAGAGGAATTGTCACTTTGGACAAAATGTCCCAAGGCTGTTCTGGCATGCCATGTAAAAATTGGGATGCAGTGTGTGTGTGTGAGAGATGTAAGGTGTGTGTGAGAGGTTTTTTTAGAGCCGATACCGATAATCTGTGAACTTTCAGACCCATCGCTGATAACTTACCGATACCGATATTCTGTACATTTACCATTTAAAAAAAAAACAAAAAACTATTTCCACACAAATCTACTGTTAGCTGAACATGTTTATTATTTATTTCTTTTTTTTGCAAATCTTTTTTTTTTATTAAGGTAAATGCACAAAATATACATGCCAGTCAGAATGTTTTATGTTTTCAAGAATATATTTGTGTGTAGTGGATGCAGTGAGAGTGCAGTGTGTGTATAGTGAATGCAGAGTGTGTGTGTTTGTGCCGTGAGTGTTTGTGTAGTGTGTGTATATAATGAATGCAGAGTGTTTGTATAGGTATGTTAAGTGTGTAAAATGGGGGGAGGGGTGGGCATTTTAATTTTTTAAACTCTTTTTAGAAAAAAATATAAACAATTTAAAAATTTAGTTTTAGTCCCCCCTCCCTGCTTCTTACCTGGCCAGGGAGGGGGGATATGGTAGTCCGGTGGCATGGACTGTGCAGAGGGGGCCCAGCACACTCTTACTTACCTTGCCAGCAGCTCCCTTCAGCTCCCCTGTCTAACTCTTACAGCCTGCGTGCCGCGCGGAGCGTTGCCATGCTAACCCATGGCAACGCTCTGACGGCCGCTGGACTCGCCAGATTTAGACAGGGGAGCTGTAGTGAGCTGCTGGGAACGTAAGTAATAGTGTGCTGGGCCCCCCAGGACCGCCGTGGGCCCCACAGGTCCCTGATGGCGGCCCTGGTCTGCATTATCGGCAATATCCGTATCTTTATTGGCCGATACCAATATTGCTGAAAATACAGAACATCGGTCGATCCCTTGTGTGAGGAGTGTGTGTGTGTGTGTGAGTGGTTCTATGCACAATTTGGGGTACAGTGTGTGTGTGTGATGCAGTGTGTGATTTTGTTGGACGTTGTAGAGCCTATATATATTGTGAGGGAGGTTTGGAGTCAATATGCATATATGTTTCTTTAAAAAAAAAAAAAGGAAAAAACTTTGCCTGTCACCATACCTAGTGACCTAACACGCAGTGTGTATATGATAATAGATTAGACAACGTGCACCAGTCCTTAGAATCGCCAGGTTAGATGTTGTTCGATTAAGAATGGTCAGTGAAAAGCCGAGTCAGGCAAGCCGGAAATCAGGGAAGCGAAAACCAATAACCAAGTCGCAGGATTACATAATGGAGAATAGTCAGGGAAAGCCGAGATCATTTTTCATGGAAAGCTGAACCTTAAAGTAACGCTACGTTGTTGAACTGAAGTTATGTTGCCCAGAGGTCCCTGGCGCTTTTTTACCTGGAGTTAAACTTTTCTCGAATGGTTTAACCTCAAAGGTTGTTCTCCACACCAGATCTCCCTTTCCCCAGCGGCATCCACCTTCTTCAATAGAGTTGCAGGATGTACTGAGTGCCATCTGGCAGGGGTGCCATTGAAATGCTGGAGTGGTCAGCTGATTCTCTAAACCAATCAGTTTCTCCACAGTCATAAAATCTTGCCCCTAATGCAACCCAGAATCCAATTCTTAATCCTGCCCTTTACCCACCCCGTAATCCTACTTCAGAGGGATTCCCTCTGCTGATGTCGGTACTGACAGGGATTTCCCAACTCACACACTATAGAGTGCTCTGTGTGATTGCAGCATGCGAGGGAGATTTCCCCCTCATGTTGTTGCTTAGTTAATCTTGCCCAACACAAATGACAATGTGATAGATTATTCAATAGTTGAATAAATATTTCTCACTTTTCAAAAGCAGAATTGATGTTTGTAATGTTATTGTTGTAAAAGTGTTACGTTTTGCAAAATAGGTGGAACTGCTTTAGCACCGCAGTGATAATCCTATCACTCCCACCCAGTCAGTACTAAACACAGGCTAAAAATGCATTTCTAGAGACTGGGCCCCTTAATCTTCAAGACATGTAGGCTCCTAATTGGTAACAGTCATCATTCTGTAGGCAGGTGCAAACAGGAGATACATGCTGCGGAATGTGCAATGTTTTGAAGAATTTGTCACAAAATTGTTCCGGATACATACGATCCTGCATTCATGTCTGTATGCGTGCATTTTTGCAATTGTAACTGAGATTTCACGGCAGAGACAGAAGAACCTAAAATAAGAAATAATAAGTTAGAGAGATGAACTTTATGAATGGTTATTTATTATAATAAATAACAGAAAGGAGGAGAAACATTTTAGAATAAGGGAAACCATGCAAAATATCATTTTCCAATTTAAAGGTAGCCTCCATGCACAAATCTTATTTTAGTTTATTGCAGTGTCAATGGTGCAAGGACCTTGTTCATAGACTACTTATATGTGAATCTCTGTAAGAAAGCTTTCTCCCAGGCACAGCTGTCAGAGTCATGTGCTAATTGTTTGTCAATTGTCAGAAATGCAATGTGATGTGTAAATGTTAGGCCAACATAGATCAACTGGAAAAGTTGTCCAATTCAGCTAGGTTTTCATTCTTTTACCTCCAAGACTGCATGAATTAAAACCTTATAATAATTTATGCTTACCTTTTTTTTTTTTTTTTTTTTGGGGGGGGGGGGTAATCTTTTATATTTGATATTTGACTAATCTCAGAATCTTATACACTCTTATTAGGGGGTAGTGACTCCCTGTGTTTAGTCTGAGACCTGTCATTAGATCATGTACATTGTCCGTTATCAATGTGTTTCTTGGGCGCCTTCTGTTCCATCTGGTATTCTAGATAATGCTAAAGTGGACGTTCTTAGTGGGTGATCAGGGTGCTTAGACTACCTTTAATGGTAAACTAAAACAAAGTCTTTGCCACTGGGTTGCTAGAATTGTAATTGAAAATTTTGTATGCAGCTTGATTTCCTGTTCCTAGTGTTTATTTTACTGCGCGTGTGGCCATAACAAGTACTCAAATGAGCTTACAATCTGAGGATTTGAGGTAGGCGGATATATCTACCAATCGGTGTAATGACACTTACTGGTAAGATGGTCTAACCGGGTATCAAACCTATGTTTCCAAGCTCTAACACAGTGACGTAACCAGCTGATATCTTATTGTGTTGTGTTCAATCACTAACTTACTGAGGTCAGGAGTGGCTAGGAAATCAGTATAAGAAGAACATTTCTTATTTGATAAACACAGAAAACCATAGTGGAATACATGTAAAATTCGTAAACGTAAATGCCTCCCATAAGTCACCAGGTAGGAATTTACCGAGTGCAAAAACAGAAGTTCCATCGTAATAGGATTATGATAGTAAAGGACTGGTTTAACCTAACATGGATCTCTAAAGCGGGGAATGTTATGTTTTTCTGATGACCTCCCCTACCAGATAATCATGTTCAACACCTGCTTCTGAAACTTGTACCACACCGGGAAGGACTTTGCGTGGCAGAAGGTGCGTGAGGCATGTTTAGGCACTGAGTTTAGTAATCTCTCCTAGGATAAAGGAAATCCGTCACCCACAAATAATATAGATTGCAAATTCATATTCAGTCAGGTATAGAGATAGTGTATAATTTCTGATGGTGAAATCACAAACAAATGTATAGTTGAAAAAATATATGGAGCCGAAGATTGTGCAAACTTTCTTCACTCATAACTTGAGCCTTGTACTGGATGGGGCAATTGCATATTCAACCTTTCTGCCCTTAAATGCACCCCACAATTTCTTCACATGCAGGGGCACACTAGGAGATATGGGATGGTATCATTTGGTGGCTCGCAGACTGTATGTGCAGCCTCTTTTACATGCCGTGTTTACCACTGTGGCATTGGTATCGTGGTAATGCCCATGCAGATGAAATTATACAAATTAACTTTTCATCTATAGATTTCCTAGCAGTCTAGCAAGCACGTGTATGGTGGAAATAAATTATACTCGTTAAAGTGACACTGTGTCATGTTGAGCATGAAAGGTTGGCTATATGATATTTATCTGGCTGTTAAAAGCCTGAAGATAAGGATGTGATGTACCTCAACATTGCACAAAAATTCCTAGATTTTACTATTAACATGACTTAAAGTCATGATTTTATTAGACACGGAGGCGAGTATTATGCTTCTCTTTCTTTAATTCTCCCTCAGCAGCGAAGAGAGATATATGTAAAAGAGATAAAAAAGAATAAATAACATTAGCATATGACAGTGCCCCCATAGGTATCCACCCCCTTCAGTATATAAGGTGTAGCACTCCATGCCTCTTCCTCTTTCTTCTGCGATCCGAAAACTAGATCCATAACCGAACTATAAACTTGGCCCGAACAGGAACAGTGGGCGATGGATGAATGTCCAATCCATGAGTTTTGACTGTAATGTCTTGCATCAGAACTTTACCACCTTGGTAGTGTAATTCAGGCTAAAAGGAGAGAGGAGAAAAAATGGTAATATCTGGTAGGTAACTGGATGTATCATGCATCCCCACGTATATATAACCAACTGTACAAACGTAGACCTGTCATAATCTAAGATATAGCAAGATACGTCAACTAAACACAGAGCCACTTACCTGAGCAGCGTACGTGGACCTTTATCTAAGGTAGTTAGGTCGTAGGAACTCACCTAATCTGTAAGTGGTATCCCAGGGAAAATTCGAATCCTCCACCCAGGGAGGGCGGGGGGGAATAATACTCGCCTCCGTGTCTTTAATAAAATCATGACTTTAAGTCATGTTAATAGTAAAATCTAGGAATTTTATTAAAGACACGGAGGCTCCTATTATGCTCTTTCAAAGCTGAGCAATGACTCTTTCCGAGAAATGTTGGATAGGTTTAAAATAGAAGTTCCGGAATGTGGATTCCGTAGACCAGTCTGCGGCCCTCAGGATGTCCTCCAATCGACATCCAACTGTCGATGCTTTGGAGGCCATAGCGCCTCTGACCGAGTGGGCCGAAAAAATAGTAACATCTATCCCGGCCGAAGCTAGTAACCATTTGGCCCAACGGGCGAGAGTAGGTGTAGATACTGGTAAGTGCGGTTTATTTAGTGCAATAAACAGAGGGCCGTCGTTAGATGGTCGTAGGGGGAAAGTACGGGTTTCGTATTCCTTTAAGCATAGTACCGGGCACAGATTCGGTTGGTTTGGAAGGCGTGGGTAGAAGACCTGCTTAGTTGCTGATTTAGTTCGCCGAGAAATATCAAAAGAGACACCTTCCGGAGTGAAAGTACGGGCCAGCCAGTCCAAAGCTCTGACATCTGATACCCTTTTACAGGATAATAGACATAAAATCATAAGTAGTTTCGCAGACAACTGTTTAAATGACAGAGCCGCATTGTCGGGCCATTTCTCCAGGAATTTGAACACTATGTTGACATCCCAAAAGGATCCGTATCTGGATTTAGGTGGACGTGAGAAACGTTTACCTTTGAGTAGGCGACATATCAGGGGGTTCTGTCCAAGGGGCATTCCGTCCACAGAATCATGACCTGCTGAGATAGCAGATCTGTACATGTTGACTGTACGGAATGCCTTGCCCGATTCAAACAGTAGAGTAAGGAAGTCGAGTACCATCTTTACAGGAGCCGATATGGGATCCACCGATTTTTCCAGGCACCAATCGGACCAAGCTCTCCATGCCGTAGCATATGCGCGTCGTGTTCCTGGTGCCCAGGCGTTCGCCAGGAGTTGGGTAGTTGTTCTCGAAACCTCCGTGATTTCCCAGGGTCCCCGGAAAGGAGCCAAGCCATGAGTCGAAGGATCCCCCGTTCTATCAGGTCGTGGTTCTCCCCGTCTGGGTTGGTCAACAGGGACGTTTGATCCGGTAGTAACCGCGGAAAATCTATTGCCATTTCCAGAAGGTGGGGGAACCAGGGTTGAGACCTCCAGCATGGTGTTATCAAGACCAACATGGTTCCGTACCGTCGCATGTAGGCCAGGGTCCGAGCGATCAGGTTGAACAGGGGGAAGGCGTAAGCTCGTCCCCCTGTCCAGACCTGAAGGAAGGCATCCGTTGCCAAGGCTTCCGGGTCTGGTCGCCAACTGAAGAATTGAGGAAGTTGTGTGTTCAGTCTGGAGGCAAAGAGATCCACACTCAAGGGGCCCCATAGGCGCGCAATCTTGGAAAAGACTTTCGGTTGGAGTCTCCAGTCCCCTAGGTCTCTTAGGTATCGGGAGTTCCAGTCCGCGGTGTAGTTGTCCAGGCCTGGTATGTGTTCCGCGGTTACTGACACATTGTTTTGCAAACAGTAATGCCAGAAGTCTCGCGCCAAGACTGCCAGGATGCGTGACTTGGTACCCCCCAGATGGTTTATGTATCTGACTGCAGAGATGTTGTCCAACTTGAGGAGGATTGAGCAGGAGATGCCCTTGGGTGTGAGGCTGCGGATGGCAAATGAGGCCGCCAGTAGTTCCAGTGAGTTTATGTGTAGAAAAGATTCGCTTACTGACCATCTGCCTCCTGTGGATATGGAGCCGCAGTGCGCGCCCCAGCCATGTAAGCTCGCATCTGACTCTATTATCATATCTGGAGTGGAGCCGAAGATTGCCCGTCCATTCCACGCTTCCATGTGGGTTAACCACCAGTCCAGTTCCTCCTTGGATTCGTCGTCCAGAGCGATGTTGGAATCGTACGATTGTCCTTTCCTTAGGCAAGATGCTTTCAGGCGTTGCAGTGCCCGGTAGTGTAGCGGTCCTGGGAAGATCGCTTGTATGGAGGCCGCCAGTAACCCGATCACTCGAGCCAGTTGTCTTAGAGAAATGTCCGGGCGGTTCATTATCCTCCTGATCTCCTTCTTTATGTTGGACATCTTGTCCGAAGGTAGGCACAGGGTCTGTTGTATAGAGTCTACTCGGAATCCTAGGAATTCCATCTGCTGAGAGGGTTGTAATACCGATTTCTCCCAGTTCACCAAAAAACCTAGGTTCTGCAGGAGGTGAAGGGTCCATGATAGGTGTGACAGCAGAAGGGATCGTGTCCCTGACAGTATGAGGATATCGTCCAGGTATATAATGAGACGAATACCGTGTAACCTGAGGAATGCAACCACTGGTTTCAGCATTTTTGTAAAGCACCAGGGAGCGGAGGATAGTCCGAACGGGAGGCAGCAGAAGCGCCATTTCTTTGTGCCCCACCGGAATTGTAGCAGGTCCCTGTGCGATGGGGTTATTGGGATCGTGAGATATGCATCTTGCAGATCGAGTTTCACCATCCAGTCTCCCGGGAGGAGGAGGTCTCGGAGGCAGTGTATGCCCTCCATTTTGAAATGCCGGTATTGTATGAAGGCATTGAGGGGTCTTAGGTTGATCACCGGGCGGACACCCCCGCCTTTCTTCGGCACCAAGAACAGGTTGCTTACAAAACCTGGGGTATCTAGAGGGATCTCCTCTATGGCATTTTTGTTGAGAAGGGACTCTATCTCCGTGGAGATGAGGTCGTGGTGCGCCTGCGACATGCGTGGCACATGTGGAAGGGAAACCTGAAAAGGAAGACCCGTCAGTTCCAAATGGTAACCCTCTACAGTCTGTAGCACCCAGCTGTCGGACGTGATAGTGGCCCAAGTCTGAGAAAACAAAGCCAGTCTGCCCCCCACGTTTATATGGGAAAAATGGGGAAAAATCGTACTCACCATAAGGGCGTTTTCCTGGGGCTGTTCCTCTGCCGCCACGGGCATTCCAAGATCTTCCACGAGAAGGGAAGAACGGAGTGTAGGAACGTTCTTGGTTTTGCCTCTGTACGTTGAAGGAGCCTCTGCCTGGTCTGGAGAGACCTCGGGGGTTGCGGCCGGATAGACGGCTCCTACCTCTACCGGCCCCACCGAAAACCTTTTGGTGGAAGACCTTTTTAATGGATGATTGGGCCTTATCCAGAGCCGTAAAGGTCTTCACATAGGAGCCTAGGTCTTTGACGAAGGATTCGCCGAACAACAGACCTTTAGCCGCCGCCCCTGGTTCGTTGGAGGCCATACTAGCCAGTTTGGGTTCGATTTTCAGCAGGATCGCCTTCCTGCGTTCCGTTGACATGGCAGTATTGGCATTGCCGATCATGCAGACTAAGCGTTGGAGCCATCCGAACGCCACCTCAAAGTCTATCGGTGCCTCACCCGACTGAGCTGCTTCCAGCAGTTCATAGAGCTTAGTGACAGGGCCCAGAGTGTCTAGGAATTTGTCCTGACAGTTTCGAAGGGAGTAGTCCAATCCCTTCTTAGACTTCCAGCCGGTCTTGGCTAGAAACTGGGCTATCTGCGGGTCTACTTCTGGGGTTTTTGCCACAGCATCAGGGATTATGGGTCGGGGGCATTCAGCTCTCAGCTTATTACGGCCCTCCTGAGAAAGGGACTTACGTACTCTGAGGGCCAGGTATCGGGCAATGTGTTCGGAGGGTTCCCACTCCGCCGAGCGTGGGTGTCTTAAGTTGTCAGGGTCAAATAGCAGAGCCTCTTTAGGGTCGTGGCTTGTTGCCGCCTCGGGTGCCCCTGAATGTGTAGCGGTACGAGTAGGCGCTAAGGGGAACTGCTTCCCCTGGAGGCTTTCACCCTCTGAGAGCTCGTCCTCGTATGGGTCTGAGTACGGGACGTCTGACCCCTCATCCCCCTCCTCGTCTGAGTCAGACAGTATATCTTGGGTTCTAGCCCGTTTCCAGTCTCTGGTGGCCGTAGCTCGCCCAGAAGTTCTATTGCGCGGTTGTTGCGCGCCATCATGGACAGCCTGAGGCATGTCAATCTGAGCAGGGTCAACCTGCATGGGGGGGGGGTCTTGTGAGTGTCTGCGCTTGGTTAGCGCTTTGCGCCCTGGTAGCAACCCCTCAGGGGGGTTATGGGTCAAGGCAGGGGCAGAGGGAGGTTGTACCTGCTTGAGTGCCTGTGTAATGGAGTCCGATATAGTAGAGGACATAGCTCCCATGGCTGAAGATATGGCCCTGGATATAGATTTGGACATGGTGGAGTCCAGGAGGCATTGAAATTCTTCAGAGCCCATGAGCCCAGTGTCAATCTGGGGGTCAGGGTCAGTCATGGCCATAGAGGTGCTAAATTTTCCAGAGGATTTTTCATCAGACTGCATGGTCAGGGCAGTAGTGCAAGTGAGAGAAAATATAATAAAACAATAAAGTAGAAAAGATGAGGTAGGTAAGGGATACCAGGATTGATTAACCCAGGTAGAGTAGGGGAGAGATAGGAGGTATAACCGAGTGAAACAGTGGTAGAGCCACAGATAAAGTAATTCCCGCGTGTGGGCGGGTAATACAGACACACAGGGGTAAAGAAAATGGCCGCCGCCGTAACCGGCGACCAGAGGAACCAAAAAGATGGCCGCCGCGAGTAACCGCGCATGCGCGTTGCTCGCGAACGGCTAACTGAGGAGATGGGAATCGCCGCGCGGGCCAGAAGTAGGTCCGGCCGGCGGTAACAAAATAGTGCCGAAAGTGCCGCGGGTGTCTCCTAAGAGCCCCGACGGCGAAGAACGGTGGTGAGATTGGTCGGGGCAGAAGCCCCCAACCGGGGGGAGGGGGGGCGGGAGGGAGGGAAAACCAAGCTAACCCAAGGGGTAGCAACAGAGCCCCAGACACACAAAAAAAGCAAAGGCACAGTCTATATAGTGAGCAAAAAAGGGGTACACATAGTGTCCCCAACACAAGTTAATGCAACCCAGTCTCCAAATAATACAGCATGCAGCAATAAGATGTGAAAAAAAAAACAGTGAGATAACAACAATAATACTACAGAGCACACCATAACAAATGTGAGAGTGTACTTATCTGAGGGAGCAGCGAAGAAAGAGGAAGAGGCATGGAGTGCTACACCTTATATACTGAAGGGGGTGGATACCTATGGGGGCACTGTCATATGCTAATGTTATTTATTCTTTTTTATCTCTTTTACATATATCTCTCTTCGCTGCTGAGGGAGAATTAAAGAAAGAGAAGCATAATAGGAGCCTCCGTGTCTTTAATAAAATCAAGCTTCGGGTCAATGACAGAAAGACAGAGCCAGATCTATATCTTAATGGCTGAAGGACAAGTATTGCTTCATTCCTTACCTTATTTCTAAAAATATATTTTAAAAAGAATTGCACTTAAATTGCAATCTCTTGCTCATCTGGTTTTGAAACTTTCTTTTATCGATGGTAATTGTAAATAATGATTTGGCCATGGGAGAAGTATATATATTGAGAGATGTATATAAATGTTTTGCACCATGTGAAAAAGTGCATTTTCCAATACCATGTATGCTCTCTTACAGCTTCGATGTTATCATTGGTTTTGTATGTTGTGCCTCAACTTGTCCTCATACGTGACTTTCTAATCTCAAAGCAACTTTTTTTGTTTGTGCAAGTGTGCAAAAAATACCTACCCTTCGTTTTCAGTCTGTGGACTTTAGGAGACACAGGCCAGGATCTAATAGAAAGCAAATGGTGGGATACAACCTATAGATATTTCAAAATATTTTATTACAACACTAGGCGACTTCACTTTGTTTTACACATTTTTACATATATTTTGTTAAACATATATTTAATGTTGTTTATATAATTATCCTGAAAGACATAAGCCTTGTGATGTAATTTCCTAGTTAAATAACAAACCCAAGTCTGTTTCTAAATTAAATAAATGCAGTGTTTCCCTGGATCATCCCTCTAATATAATGATATGATGGCTGGCTCTGCTTATTTTACGTGTGGCACCTGGTGCATTGTGTTTTGCGCATTGTGCCTGTGTGTGCTTATTGTTTATGCCAGTTTTCCTGGGAGCCCGTCCCACTAATTTGGCTTTTTGTCTAAGGCATGGCATTAAAGGGACTCTATAGTCATCAGACTAACTACAGCTTAATGTGATTGTTCTGGTGAGTATAGTCCGTCCCTGCAAGTTTATTAATGTAAACACTGTCTTTTCAGAAAACAGGCAGTGTTTACATTGCAGCCAAGGAACACCTCTAGTGGCCACTCCTGAGATGGCCACTAGAGGTGTTTCCTGGGTCAGTGCTGCTCAGTGTGCAGCACTGCCGTTCATCAGGTTCGTTGAACTTTCCTCACAGAGATGCATTGATTTGATGCATCTCTATGAGGAGATGCTGATTGGCCAGGGTGGCGTTTGGCTCATGAGAATTGATGATCTCAGCCAATCCAATGTTTTCCTATGGGAAAACATTGGATTGCCTGAGATCTAGACTTCAGATTAGGTCAGCCAAGGGGGCGGAGCCAGTGCTAGCGGACCCACGCGGTGCTGGAAATAAGGTCAGTTGTTTCTATATTTAAGGGGGTCAAGGGGTGGCCTGGGGCCTAAATATTGTTTTAAATACTATAGGGTCAGGGAATACATGTTTGTGTATAGTGTTCTTTTAAGTTTTTCTCTGTCCCCCTATTGTGAAAGTATCCATGAATGAACAGTCTTTTGTCTATAAAGTACTCTTTTATGATGAGTGTGTTGAGACTTTAGTGGGTTCTCAGTGAACTCTTTATCCCAATTGCTGGGAATTCAACGAGAGTTCAGCATAAATTCCACAATTTAGGCCAAAAAAGCCAAACTGTTCTCATTTTGGCCTAAAATGAAAGTAACTTTGAATTTCCAAAACTTTTTACATGCCTATACATTGCTTCAATCAGAACATATCCATTTGACTGTAGACCAGGAAAGTAAACTTGGAATGTTCGAAAACTGTGTCTTCATGGCTTAATCATACTACACAATCTCTAACTTTAAATACAGGTTAATTAATCCGTGTCTTGGTTCCAAAAATGAATGACTGTAATACAATAACACACAATTGAGAACACAATAGTTGGCTGTGTACCCTATAGGAGATTGTGTTTTCAGTACAAATAAATTCACTAACACATTTGTCTTAATCGACGGGGCATAAAAATTCCCATATGCAATTTTTAAAAAAAATTTTTTTTAATGCATGGGCAGCTTTTAATAATAGATTTTAAGTGAGTCATTATAGATCTCCTTAGTCTAGGTGCATTTAAAAAGGAACTGACTCTTTTGATATAATAGTTTTTTGAATCTAGCATATAAAGGTAATTATTACTTTGCAGCCTTTGCTGTGCAATCTGCGCTTTAGTGATCACAAGAATTTTTTTTTTCTTTCAAGTTAAAGGGTCACTGTAGGTACTGTATCTGCTTCATCTCATTAAATTGGTTATACAGGGAGTACAGAATTATTAGGCAAGTTGTATTTTTGAGGATTAATTTTATTATTGAACAACAACCATGTTCTCAATGAACCCAAAAAACTCATTAATATCAAAGCTGAATATTTTTGGAAGTAGTTTTTAGTTTGTTTTTAGTTATAGCTATGTTAGGGGGATATCTGTGTGTGCAGGTGACTATTACTGTGCATAATTATTAGGCAACTTAACAAAAAACAAATATATACCCATTTCAATTATTTATTATTACCAGTGAAACCAATATAACATCTCAACATTCACAAATATACATTTCTGACATTCAAAAACAAAACAAAAACAAATCAGTGACCAATATAGCCACCTTTCTTTGCAAGGACACTCAAAAGCCTGCCATCCATGGATTCTGTCAGTGTTTTGATCTGTTCACCATCAACATTGCGTGCAGCAGCAACCACAGCCTCCCAGACACTGTTCAGAGAGGTGTACTGTTTTCCCTCCTTGTAAATCTCACATTTGATGATGGACCACAGGTTCTCAATGGGGTTCAGATCAGGTGAACAAGGAGGCCATGTCATTAGATTTTCTTCTTTTATACCCTTTCTTGCCAGCCACGCTGTGGAGTACTTGGACGCGTGTGATGGAGCATTGTCCTGCATGAAAATCATGTTTTTCTTGAAGGATGCAGACTTCTTCCTGTACCACTGCTTGAAGAAGGTGTCTTCCAGGAACTGGCAGTAGGACTGGGAGTTGAGCTTGACTCCATCCTCAACCCGAAAAGGCCCCACAAGCTCATCTTTGATGATACCAGCCCAAACCAGTACTCCACCTCCACCTTGCTGGCGTCTGAGTCGGACTGGAGCTCTCTGCCCTTTACCAATCCAGCCACGGGCCCATCCATCTGGCCCATCAAGACTCACTCTCATTTCATCAGTCCATAAAACCTTAGAAAAATCAGTCTTGAGATATTTCTTGGCCCAGTCTTGACATTTCAGCTTGTGTGTCTTGTTCAGTGGTGGTCGTCTTTCAGCCTTTCTTACCTTGGCCATGTCTCTGAGTATTGCACACCTTGTGCTTTTGGGCACTCCAGTGATGTTGCAGCTCTGAAATATGGCCAAACTGGTGGCAAGTGGCATCGTGG
Organism: Pelobates cultripes; assembly: GCA_933207985.1. NCBI lineage: Eukaryota > Metazoa > Chordata > Amphibia > Anura > Pelobatidae > Pelobates > Pelobates cultripes. The sequence goes on from OW240924.1 coordinate 63,735,925, forward strand.
CAGCTGCACGCTTGACTTTTCTCAGTTCATGGGCAGTTATTTTGCGCCTTGGTTTTTCCACACGCTTCTTGCGACCCTGTTGACTATTTTGAATGAAACGCTTGATTGTTCGATGATCACGCTTCAGAAGCTTTGCAATTTTAAGAGTGCTGCATCCCTCTGCAAGATATCTCACTATTTTTGACTTTTCTGAGCCTGTCAAGTCCTTCTTTTGACCCATTTTGCCAAAGGAAAGGAAGTTGCCTAATAATTATGCACACCTGATATAGGGTGTTGATGTCATTAGACCACACCCCTTCTCATTACAGAGATGCACATCACCTAATATGCTTAATTGGTAGTAGGCTTTCGAGCCTATACAGCTTGGAGTAAGACAACATGCATAAAGAGGATGATGTGGTCAAAATACTCATTTGCCTAATAATTCTGCACTCCCTGTAGTGTCTGGAGTCCCCTGGTACCATTATTGTATTTATCACTAAAAAGTTTTTGTAATGTTTTTATGTTTTAATGCTAAATAAGAGTCCCCAGCAGCCCACCCCCTCTGTGCTGCTCTGGCTAATGATGAAGTGTTAGCCTGAGCAGCAATGGGCAGCTATGATTGGCTGAGAGAGTCAGCTGACTGCCTTTTGCCTATCAGAGCTCCAATTAGCAATATGAATGGGTATGACAACAAGGAAGTGTGTTATCTCTTCCTTAGTCACACCTAAAAAAGGGGCCCGACTCCCTTATTTAGTGTTAATCTGCTCGAACATGGTTTATCACTGAATGGAGGGACAGTGCAAGGAGACTCCAGGCACTAAAACCAATTCAAAGAGATGAAATAGTGATAGTGACTACAGTGTCCCTTTAACTAAAGAGACTGTATAAGCACTGAGACCACTTCACCTCAATGAAGTGTTCTGTCATTGTAACTCTAAATGTGAAACATTGCCATTCTGCAGCAACAGCAATGTTTTCGTTGCAGGGTTAAAATGCCTCTAGTGACTGTCAGGACACACTAGTTGGACTTCTGCAGGTAAAACCGGGTGGAATCTCTGTTATAGCTAATATGACCCTCCAAGAGTGAACTTTATTGGCACAGCTCAGCATTTGGCTGCGCATGTGCACCAGTCTCCCAATGCTTCTCAATGGGAAAGCAGTAGATTGACTGAGATCATCAAGCTTAAAGGACCACCATAGTGCCAGGAAAACATACTCGTTTTCCTGGCACTATAGTGCCCTGAGGGTGCCCCAACCCTCAGGGTCCCCCTCCCGCCGGGCTCTAGGGGGTGGAAGGGGTTAAATTTACCTCTTTTTCCATCGCCGGGCGGGGGACTCTCCTCCTCCTTTCCTCCTCCTTGTCGTCGTCATCGGCTGAATGCGCATGCGCGGCACGAGCTGCGTGCACATTCAGACAGTCCATAGGAAAGCATTCTCAATGCTTTCCTATGGACGGCAGCGTCTTCTCACTGTGAAAATCACAGTGAGAAGCACGGAAGTGCCTCTAGCAGCTGTCAATAAGACAGCCACTAGAGTCTGTATTAACCCCATTATAAACATAGCAGTTTCTTTGAAACTGCTATGTTTATAGAAGAAAGGGTTAATCCTAGCTGGACCTGGCACCCAGACCACTTCATTAAGCTGAAGTGGTCTGGGTGCCTCTAGTGGTCCTTTTAATGATCTCAGCCACAGAGGTGGAGTCGCAGTACAGAGATCATCATGCCATGGGATGTAAGGCAAAGAAAGCGAACTGTGTAATACTCTGTGAGGGGGTACCTAGGTAGGGGAACACTATAACGCTACAAATACATGCTTGTATTCCTAACGCTATAGTGTTCGTTAAAACAGGCATGCAATAGGTATATGTATAGAGCATACCAAATGTGTTACCTATCATGGGTACATTAACTTATGGCTTGCAAATCTAACTTAAACAATATACAAACAAAATGACAAATTAAAAAGCAATAATACTTAGCTTATAAGGATGTGTAACAGCCTCCCTAGGTCGCTACCCAAACGAGCAACCTGTATCATGCATAATATAAACCAAAAAAGAAGATTCGGGATATGGCTGTGTAAATCTACAGAAGGAATATAAAACAGAACATAGTGTGATATTGTTAAAGATACAATATTATATGCGCAACAATCTTTTGCACTCACAAGATGTAGATGATAAAAGCGCTCTTAGGGTGCCTCCCCTAGAATGATGGGGGGTTAGCTGATATTGCTTGTCACCTCTGGATCCTTGTTCCACCAAAAAGACATCCACAGGTCAGGGTTCAGCAATAAAAAATGTGTTTATTTAAATAAAAGGTGTAGTCACCATATTGAGCATAGGATATAAATAGCGTAAAATAGTCCTACGCGTTTCGTTCTATAAGAACTTCCTCAGGGACCACAATTAAAAACAATCAGCATGTATCAATATACAATACATAAATAAACATATCCTATACAAACCCCCCCTCCCTGTGTCCTTAAATAGGGCTAATCCCTAGAGTCCATTGTTGGATTCAGTGGGAGTGTAAATCCTTCCTGTTCCTGGTTGAAGGGACAATTTCACTGGGACAGCTGTTATCCATTCTTTAATTTTATAATTTGCGCTTTTTTTCGGCAAATACCGCGGGTAATCCCATTTCGCCGAAACCGGAAGTGACGTCACAATTACTTCTGCGTTCCACACACGGCGTCCCCATAGCAACCAAACGTGATCGAGTTGTTTAAAGATCACCTGGAACTAAGGGAGAATAAACCCCCACTCTGCTAATGAAAAGATTATTAGGCATGTACATTTGCAATTGACCATTATTCACAACTAATGTATGTAGAGTATCATCCTCCTATTGTGATATTGTTAAATAGTAATAATAATATAAATAATAATAACATTAATCCTTATATTTATCCAATTATAATATTACCTCAAAATATTATAAGTCAAAAGACTTATTATAAAGTGCTTAGGTGCCTCATATAAATCAAAAAAATGATTATAAATTTTTTTTTTTTTTTCATATACAACTTTATATAATTAGTGAAAGGAGGACATCACAGTTAATCGATCACTATCATCAGTTGATCTTTAGTATATCACATCTCATTAATGTTCCTTATGAGGAAAAAAACTTTCAAAACTTGTTTAATATCTTTGTGCAATTCTTTTAAGTACAAAAAAGATTGTGAATTATAACTTAAAAAATTAGTGTGCAATCCCACGTTTGGGATGATGCTAATTCTATATATCATCCTGGTGAGTTTATTTTCAATATTCAAACAGTCAATTGCTATATCTCCATTGTATCTTTATGATTTAGATCATACAAGACCATAAATCCTAACATAAAATGAAAAATTATATAAAGATAATAACTCAAAATAATCATATATATAAATCCTCTATCTAAATAAAGGTAAACTTACAACTGTAGAAAGAAGCCCCAAATTGGGGACAAACACACATATCTATTGTATTCCATTATAAAACTTTATTAAGGCCAAGTCAATCCAAAAAACACATTAAGTCAATATCTATATTTAGATCCTTTGGAGTAAGGGTCTGTAACTTATATATCCAGAAAGTCTCCCTTTGGGATAGTCTTTGTACTCTATTGCCCCCACGCCAAAAAGGGGAAACTCGTTCTATTCCCCAACATTTAAAATCCTTAAATGAAAATAAGGGACAAGATATACAATGAGCTGGGACTGAATGTGTCATCTACATCTTGTGAGTGCAAAAGATTGTTGCGCATATAATATTGTATCTTTAACAATATCACACTATGTTCTGTTTTATATTCCTTCTGTAGATTTACACAGCCATATCCCGAATCTTCTTTTTTGGTTTATATTGTACATTAACTTATGCTTTAATAAAATTTATTGTGTTAAATCTAAGTATGACTCCTCTGCTCTCCTGTAAATTGATCGAGGTAAATACCTGCTTAATGTACTCACTCTGAATTGTTCAATCCTGTAAATGCTGTTAAAATGTTTAATGGTGTGAGTTCTTCTTTAAAGGGACACTCCAAGGGCTGATTTGGTTGCAGTCCCTCTGGTTTTTTTGTCTTTAACAGAAAAAGGGGATTCCCTCTGCTTTTGATGCCATTATTTTACCTCCACATTATATGTCCAAAATTATTGTATGGCTGAGCAGTATTTTACCACTCTGAATTGCCATTGACCCTTTTGCGACTGTCAAATGGTCACAGGTTTCCTAGCCGGTTATGGTGCAGCTAACTGACTCAGATAAGCACGTGCATGGTGTCTGGAGTTTGGTGTCTTCTTTACTTTTCATGTGGTTTGCATGTGGGACTTTGTATGTATTTTCACATAAAGCCAGCTGTGTGCTTTAGAAAAACAAACAGACAGTGCACCCCTAGGCTATTTTACTTTTGCAGAACTTGTATTAAAAAAAAAAACGAAACATCATTTACTTGGGTGCGAATCCTTTTATATGATTGATTTAACCCTTAAAGCACTAGTAACATAATACATCATAACAAATTGAAAAGGCCCCACTTATGTATCAAATACAGGTCTGTATATTTCTGTAACTTCAGGATAACAGTACATTCCATACAAGCCTACGGCACCCTGAATCTGAGCCCTCGTTCCCCTCTGGACCAGTGGGGGTTATCCCGGTCTGCCCCCTCACAATCCCTCTGTAAAGCTGTGTAAAAGCGACATGATCATGAAGCCCTGAGCCTAATACCAATGAAGCCTACAAAATGGCGGATGCCTCTCACACCACAGTCCTATGCAGAGCGAGGTGGGAAACGGAGCTCTGCCTTGACAGAATCTTTAGCTCCTTCTGGGAGAAGCTTGAGGCCCGCATGCAACCTTTGTAACCAGAGACCCTGCCCGATTCCATGCCACAAAGCCAAAAACGGGTGATCAAACGGCGGGACACAGCAATCCCCCCCAGAGAGGCACAGCTCACCTGAGTCAATCAAGGAGAAGAAGGGGCACGGGGCCCAAAACGGCAGCAGCGTTGGCCCTCCGGGACCCGCAGCAGCCCATGACCTGGATACGGGACACTTCCAGCATTGAGGCCCACACAGGGAACTTTGCGCACCCCACCAAGTGAACCTCCATATCTCTCTATCATTTTACTTACCTGTTCCTGCTGACACCATCTTCATTGCTCCCTCTCTGCTCCCCTTATGTCTGTATTCATCACACACACTTTACTCGTATTTATCCAGCCTTTCTCCACACACCCCGCCTATAAGCCCCTGTACTCTTGGACTACCAAGACTGATACATAACTCACTGCAAGGGGACGACACTGGGGCCCCACGGGGCATTGGCTGATCCTTTACTGTTATGTATAAGCTTACTTTATGCACCACCGCTCTCATCCATGTTAACCGGTCATTGATCACACACTTACATAGGCATACTCATATCATTTTATTTAATCCTATTGTCAGTTTGCAAGACCCGTTTCCCTCTAAGCTTAATGACCTCACAGGGGTAGTCTCCTGTCTTAGCCTGATACTTATCTCTCACCCAGACTAGCATATATGTCAGGGAGGAAGCAATTATTTAGGCTAGGCATGCCACTCTTCTGTTTTAATGTTTATGGTTTTCTTTTTGTGACAAATGTCTAGACCTTCTCGCAAGATAGCTTACTGATATATGCTCATTGAACCTAGACATACCTGACTAGCATGTATTCATCTACATTTACCAAAAATAAAAAAAATAAAAATGCAAGAAATCTGCATGCCGTGACATTGTTATAACATGTATGTTTTCATACTTTTTGTTTTAAATTGTATTTCTTTCTTTCTCCACCCCCAACAGTATTACTGCTTTATTGATGACTACTGCACCCTCCATCCTTAACTCTTGTTTAGTTAAATGTTTGTTTTGCTAGTGTTAGTTATTGCACTCTAAACCTCATTAATTTATGATGTTCCCTATTTATGACTTTTACCTATCTTATCTCTGCCATTCCCTCATATCTTTAAATTTAAATTCCCTTTTATCTACTTTTTCTGCTTTTGTTTTTAATACCGCAATGATTCTCCACTCACGACCTGTTTTATCTAACCCTAGATTCTCTCCTTTTAGCCTGGGCCCCTTACAATATTGAAACAGCTACACCCAGGACTCACAGCACACATCCCTGCAGGACTTGCCATAAGCAGAGGTAGCATTTCTGGATGATCGCTTCCCACCCACCCTACCCCACATCCCCATGGTCATCTCTACATTTATAGATAGCTCAAATTACCTAGCTTTCCTGTTAAACCAATTATGTCCACCAAACCCTCCAAACCTAAAATAGCTAAAATCACACAATACCTCTTTAACCCTTCACCCTCCTAACCACAGCTCTTAAAAACACAGCACCTATTCTCCTAATAATGTTATCACTTCTATTTTTCACTTTCTCTCTCACTATCAATATCTCTCTATCATTTTACTTACCTGTTCCTGCTAACACCATCTTCATTGCTCCCTCTCTGCTCCCCTCATCTCTGTATTTATCACACACACTTTACTCATATTTATCCAGCCTTTCTCCACACACCCCTCCTAAATCCCCTAAATACAAGCTCTCATCCCCAACATTTAAATCTTACTCCCACCTTCTCTTCCTTTCCATCCTAGTACCATCCTACTACTGGTGATATCTCTCCAAACCCTGGTCCCTCCACTACTCAGCCACCTGGTACAAACACCAGAAACCACAACAACCTAATACCCATTCCATGTAATTCTCACTATAATCCCTCTTTTAAAGCTGCACTCTGGAATGCACGCTCTGTGTGCAGCACCTTTAAATCTACTTCCATCCATGACCTATTTATCTCACACTCCCTAAACCTACTTACACTAACAGAAACATGGCTCTCTCCCTCTGATACTGCTACCCCTGCCTCACTGTCCTTTGGTGGCTTTCACTTTACCCATAATCCAAGACAAGCAGAGATTAAAGGTGGCGGTGTAGGTTTTCTCCTCTCACTCCACTGCTCCTTTAAAACCCTGCCCACCCACCCCTTCCCTCTCTTTCCCATCATTTGAAATTCATTCAGTTCGCCTTTTCAAACCCTTCTCTGCTAACATTGCCGTTACCTATCGTCCCTCTGGTTCCCCTCTCCTCTTCCTTGACCACTTTGCTGCCTGGCTACCTTACTTCCTCTCTTCTAACATTCCATCCCTAATTCTTGGAGACTTCAATATTCCTATTACTTTACTGAGAGGGTAGTGGATGCATGGAATAGCCTTGCAGCTGACGTGGTTGAGGTTAACATAGTAAAGGAGTTTAAGCATGCGTGGGATAGGCATAAGGCTATCCTAACTATAAGATAAGGCCAGGGACTAATGAAAGTATTTAGAAAATTGGGCAGACTAGATGGGCCAAATGGTTCTTATCGGCTGTCACATTCTATGTTTCTATGTTTCTATTCCCATTAACCCACCTTTGACCCCAGCAGTCTCTAAACTACTTTCAATTACTTCCTCCCTCGGACTTTTGCAGTGGGCTAACTCTCCCACCCATGTAGCTGGCAATACCCTCGACCTTATTTTCTCTTATTCATGTACAGTATCTAATATCTGCAACACTCCATTTCCTCTCTCTGATCACCACCTCTTATCATTTGCTCTCAATTACCCCCTCACCCAACAACCTCAGCCTAAGCCCCCTCAACTCAGGAGGAACCTTAACTCTATTGACCTCCAGCAGCTGTCAGCTGAAATTGATTCATAACTGCTATCCATCCCTTCCCTCTGTTGTCCCTCACTGGCCATCTCCACATATAACACTACCCTCACCTCTGCCTTGAATGCTGCAGCCCCTCTCCAAACATGCACCTCGAGGAGGACACGACCCCAACCTTGGCTGAACGCTCCTGGAGGAAGTCCTGCACCCAGGCAGACTTTCTCCATTATAGATTCATGTTGCGTTCATACAGCGCAGCCCTTGCCCTCGCCAAACAGTCATACTTTTCCTTTCTCATTAGTTCATGCTCCCGCAATCCCAGACGTCTCTTTGACACATTTAACTCACTTCTGCGCCCTTCTGCGGCCACCCCTCAAACTAACCTTACAGCTGATAGCGTTGCATGCTACTTTACCAACAAGATTGAACAGCTAAGGAAACAATTCTTGCCGTTCTCTTTCTCAACCACACATAAATCATGCTTTCCCTACCCTTCAGACTTTTCCCCCGGCTACTGAACAAGAGGTGACTGCGCTTCTCCATTCCTCTCGCCCCACTACTTGCCCGCTGGATCCTGTCCCATCTCACCTCATCAGATCTCTCTCCCCTTGTCCTGTGCCTACCCTAACACACATCTTTAACTGCTCTCTCTCTTCTGGCACTGTTCCTGCTGACCTTAAACATGCCACTGTAGTACCTATCCTGAATAAAACATCTCTTGACCCATCCTCCCACTCTAACTATCGTCCAATATCCCTGCTCCCTTTCTCATCAAAGCTTTTGGAAAGACTTGTCTTTACCTGTGTCTCTCGCTTCCTCAATTCCAACTCTCTCCTTGACCCTCTTCAGTCTGGCTTCTGCCCTCTCCACTCTACTGAGACTGCTCTCATCTAAGTCACTAATGACCTAATCGCAGCTAAATCCAAAGGTCACTACTCCATATTAATTGTCCTTGACCTCTCTGCTGCCTTTGATACCATTGATCATGCTCTCCTCCTTCAAACTCTTCAATCGTTCGGTCTCTGTGACTCTGTCCTCTCTTGGTTTTCCTCCTATCTCTCCCAACGCTCATTCAGTGTCTCCTTTTCCAACCATACCTCCTCCCCTCGTCCTGTCTCGGTTGGAGTTCCCTTGGTCCCCTTCTATTTTCTCTTTATACTGCCTCTCTTGGCAAGATTATTGCCTCTTTTGGATTCAACTACCACCTGTACGCTGATGACACTCAGATATACCTCTCCTCCCCAACCTCTCTCCTGCCGTCCTGCAACGTGTCACTGCTTGCCTTTCTTCCATCTCTGACTGGATGTCCTCACGCTTTCTGAAACTCAATCCCTCTAAAACTGAACTCCTTGTTTTTACTCCTCCTAATACTCATCCTCCTCTCTTGCTCTCCCTTCACGTCAGTGATATCCACATAAGTCCACATAAGTCCTTACAAGCACGCTGTCTTGGCGTCATACTTGACTCTGGCCTCACCTTTGAGCCTCACATCCAGTTTGTTGCCAAATCCTGTAGGTTCCAACTCAAAAACATAGCCCGCATCCGCCCCTTTTTTACGCAAGATGTGACCAAAGAGCTTGTCCATGGTCTAGTAATTTCCCGCATGGATTACTGTAACCCTCTCCTGATTGGTTTCCCCAAAAGCGGTATTGCCCCGCTAGTCTGGAATGAATACTGCAGCTAGACTGATTTTCCTATCTAGTCGGTCCTCTCACACATCACCCCTCTGCCAGTCCTTACATTGGCTCCCTGTATCCTATAGGAGTCAATTCAAAGTGCTAACCCATACATTTAAAGCACTGGAAAATTCTGGCCCCTCTTATATCTCCTCAATGATCCATAGGTATGCCCCTCCTCGTTCCCTCCGCTCTGCCTTTGACCACCTCCTGACCGCTGCTCGCACCTGTACAGCCAACTCACGCTTGCAGAACCTCTCGCGGGTGGCTGGAATAGCCTGCCTACCGCCATCAGACTCTCTAGTCTTCAATCATTTAAGAAGAGCCTTAAAACCCATCTCTTCAGGAACGCTTATGGCCTCCCAGAGTAACCTCTACCTTACATACCTGTCTCTTGTTCTCTCCTATAGGGCAGTACTTTACTCTCTCCTCTAGCTCTGCTTCACTCCCACCCTATTTGATTGCTATTTCCTGTCCTAACGTGTCTTATACCCCACCTCCTATAGACTGTAAGCTCGTTTGAGCAGGGTCCTCTTCAACCTATCATTCCTGTAAATTTTCTTGTAATTGTCCTATTTATAGTTAAATCCTCCCTCTCATAATATTGTAAAGCACTATGGAATCTGTTGGCGTTATATAAATGGCAATAATAATAATATATGTTATTATTTGAGTTTGTGCCGATGTCGTGGCGTGACAAACCTGTTTTGTTTTTTTCCCTATTTGCACAATAAAATAAAGATTGACAAAAAATAAATCCGACAACCTTGCTCTCTTAATGAGAATTGAAGTAACATTTAAAAAATATAAAATATAAAATTTTATGTTTACATTTTTTGCATATTTCAGTAAAATACACGCAGGGCACATGTCACATAGAAACATAGAATGTGACGGCAGATAAGAACCATTTGGCCCATTTAGTCTGCCCAAAAAGAGAAAAAAGTTTAATAAAACTTTCAGAGACGGAGGAAAATAAATGCATGTCCTTTCAGATTCATTTAAATGTTGTTCATTTATAAAATAATTTACCAGGAAGGACATGTTGCGATTTCTCTCATCCTGGGCCAACAAACATTGTGTTGTTACAATAGGGTACAATATAATATTACACAAAATAAATATATATATGTATATATATTTATTTAGTACACACACATATATATGAACTTAACACAGAACGGGTAAGAAATGTAATCAACCATGATTACAGGTGCATTCTGTATTGAAATATGTTGCTTTAGATCTCTTAAAGGATTTTAGATTGGATAAAGATTTGACTGTGTCCGTGAAGTTATTCCATAATTTTGGTGCTCGCTATGTTTATAACTTTTATGTCAAGTGGTTAAAGGTGTGCAACTGCAAATGAACAGATGACTGGGCACACGGGAGACTGTTGATAAGAAAAAATAGTTCTCACTATTTGTTCCACAGCAAAGTTTTGGGTCAATAAAGAGCCTTCTTTAATTGCATCTGCAAACTCGCTGTTTTTTTTAAAAGCTACATTAAAGGGACACTATAGTCAACAAAACAACGCAGCTGTTTTGGTGTATAGATCATGACCCTGCAGTCTCACTGCGCAATTCTCTGCCATTTAGTTAAATCACCTTGTTTATACAGCCCTATGCACTCCACCCCCCCAAGCATGTGATTTTTACAACCTTTCTAAACACTACCTGTAGAGTCATCTAATGTTTACACTTCCTTTTATTGCACATTCTGTTTAATTTTTTTTATTTCATATCTTCTGCTCTAGATATAGCTTTCTAGACCATGCAGGAGCCACCTGTATGTAATTAAAATTCAATTTACAGAGCAGGAAATAAAAACTTTTTAAGTAAGTTACATCTGAATGAAAATGAAACCATTTTTTGGACAGAAACAAAAGTGATTTAACTCCTAAATAGCAGAGAATTGAGCAGTAAGACTACATTTAATTGTATTTATCACACCTCACAAGTGCATGTTTGTGAAATATAGGAGGTAATTAAACAATCTTAAAAATAGAAGGAACTAACAGGTTCCCTTTAAGGCACATTCCACTCTCAAACTGAAAGGCTTCTGTTGTACTGTATATGGCATTATGCCCACAGATGTATTATGGTATTTGCTTTCTGAAAAATTACAGTAGATTCCTTACAAGCGTCCGTAAGAATATAGTTGACCGTTTTTATAATGTGTTTGACAAAAAAAAAAAAAATTGTATTTGTACTCCACTAATAGTAGGAGCATTGCAGAACAAGGTATACTGTTAGAATTATTTATTGGTTTACAAGCAGCGCTTGGTAATATAGGGATTATTTATTTTCAGTCCACCTGCTCCTGAGTGATATACAGCCATCACCATTAAAATGCCAGTCTGCCTCAGTGGCATCTGTGGCGATTCTGTCCAAGCTGATGTGCATTAACGCAGATAGCAGCAGCTGGAGAGATATATTTAGCTTGCTACATAGAGTCCTGTAAGCTAATGTCCTGCGTCAGCAGTCCTCAGCTGTAAGGAAGATCAATGGTCTCTTACAATCTAAGTGAAAGTGATTCAATATAACACAGTCTAACAGGGAGACAATTAGTAATACAAATGAGCAATAGAAGTTATTTATAATAATTTCAGAGAAAAAAAAAAGTCTAAATGTAGAGTAATCTCCATGGAAACAAATAGTGTACCCGAACTCCAAGAACCAATCATTTTACATATCCTCTTTAGTTGTGATGGTTTGGGGGAGAATTGAGAGTGTCATTCTGTCTCAGAATAGCATAACGTTGTTTTACCATATACTTTGAACTATAATCCCAATTGAGTTCAGTTTAGAAAGAGTCCATAACCTTAAAGGGATTTTCTCGGTCAATAGTGACCTAATTTTTCTAATTCTTTATACAAATAATGATAAAAATTACACAGAACAATTTAATAAAAAAACATTATATACACTGCTCAAAAAAATAAAGGGAACACAAAAATAACACATCCTAGATCTGAATGAATTAAATATTCTTCTGAAATACTTTGTTCATTACATAGTTGAATGTGCTGACAACAAAATCACACAAAAATTAAAAAATGGAAATCAAATTTTTCAACCCATGGATTTGGAGTCACACTCAAAATTAAAGTAACACACTACAGGCTGATCCAACTTTGATGTAATGTCCTTAAAACAAGTCAATATGAGGCTCAGTAGTGCGTGTGGCCTCCACGTGCCTGTATGACCTACCTACAACGCCTGTGCATGCTCCTGGTGAGGTGGCGGATGGTCTCCTGAGGGATCTCCTCCCAGACCTGGACTAAAGCATCTGCCAACTCCTGGACAGTCTGTGGTGCAACGTGACGTTGGTGGATGGAGCGAGACATGATGTCCCAGATGTGCTCAATTGGATTCAGGTCTGGGGAACGGGCGGGCCAGTCCATAGCCTTCGTCTTGCAGGAACTGCTGACACACTCCAGCCACATGAGGTCTAGCATTGTCTTGCATTAGGATGAACCCAGGGCCAACAGCACCAGCATATGGTCTCACAAGGGGTCTGAGGATCTCATCTCGGTACCTAATGGCAGTCAGGCTACCTCTGGCGAGCACATGTGCGGCCCCCCCAAGGAAATGCAACCCCACACCATTACTGACCCACTGCCAAACCGGTCATGCTGGAGGATGTTGCAGGCAGCAGGACGTTCTCCACGGCATCTCCAGACTCTGTCACGTCTGTCACATGTGCTCAGTGTGAACCTGCTTTCATCTGTGAAGAGCACAGGGCGCCAATGGCGAATTTGCCAATCTTGGTGTTCTCTGGCAAATGTCAAACGTCCTGCACGGTGTTGGGCTGTAAGCACATCCCCCACCTCTGGATGTCGGGCCCTCATACCACTCTCATGGAGTCTGTTTCTGACACATGCACCTTTCTGGCCTGCTGGAGGTCATTTTGCAGGGCTCTGGCAGAGCCTCTCCTGTTCCTCCTTGCACAAAGGCGGAGTTAGCGGTCCTGCTGCTGGGTTGTTGCCCTCCTACGGCCTCCTCCACGTCTCCTGATGTTCTGGCCTATCTCCTGGTAGCATCTCCATGCTCTAGACACTACGCTGACAGACACAGCAAACCTTCTTGCCACAGCTCGCATTGATGTGCCATCCTGGATGAGCTACACTACCTGAGCCACTTGTGTGGGTTGTTGGCTCCGTCTCATGCTACCACTAGAGTGAAAGCACCGCCAGCATTCAAAAGTGACCAAAACATCAGCCAGGAAGCATAGGAGCTGAGAAGTGGTCTGTGGCCACCACCTGCAGAACCACTGCTTTATTGGGGGTGTCTTACGAATTGCCTATAATTTTCACCTGTTGTCTATCCCATTTGCACAACAGCATGTGAAATTGATTGTCACTCAGTGTTGCTTCCTAAGTGGACAGTTAGATTTCACAGAAGGGTGATTGACTTGGGTTACATTGTGTTGTTTAAGTGTTCCCTTTATTTTTTTTGAGCAGTGTATATATATTGAAAAGCTTCACAAAATGCACTGTTAAGGTGCTCGGTCTGCAGTTAGACAGAGGTCTTCCAGCCATCAATGCTTTGAAGATGTTGAATGCAAAGCGTGAGGACGTCCAACGTTGTGTCACAGAGTCAAACTCCTTGAAAAGCCAAGGTTGTCTTAACCGTGGAATGGAATATTGCAGGGTTAACGGGACAGGGACACTGTACCTGGTATGAAAAGAAAGGATATCTGTATGGATTCTTTATGTTCTCTGTTTTGCTATGCAGGGTTTGTGAAAACTGTATAGCTCTTCATGGAGTGATCAGGACTGGCTGTGAGCTCTCAGCCATGTAAATAGAACATCACTACAAACAATGTAGATCTTGGAGTTTTTCTGCAAACAACGGGCCTTCAAAGAACAAGTATACATTTAAGGGTTAATATAAATTGCTATTCGTCCATGTGTGAATAGCAGTTATTATTGTTTTTAAGTACTGTTTATAAATGGGCAGAAACAATGCCAGTTAATTGGATTTAGCACAACAATACTGATAAATGCTCCACCCTTGGTATAAACAAAAATGTAATAATATCCAGATGTGGTTCTGTTGTTAACATGCTGGGCATGTTAAATGAATGACTAACAGAGGAAATGTACAGGCAAGAATGAGTCAGAGGAAACTGACAGCTATCAGAGAGAATAATCTCTCTTTATTATAGACTCATATATATATATAGACTGATATGGATAGATACGGATAAACTCTGTATTGTTTAACCCAGAGATGACCAAAAGGTAGATCCCTAGATATTGTCGAACTACAACTCCCATGGCACTTTGCATGCCTTTAGAATGCTTTAGAATGACAGCCTCATGGAAGCTGTAGTTTAAAAACATCTTTTTGGCACCCTTGGTTTAACCAATGCAGCCAATTTTTACTTCTGTTTTACGATGCGTTCCTCTGATTTCTCTGCCTATTGGCAGTGTAAAACATTTGGCAATCAAAGTGTTAAATTCATTCATTTTTGCCTTTGTTTTTGAGATATAGAACCTCCTTCACAGTAGCTATATCACCACGTTTTACAGGACATCTATAGATGTCACATGCTGGTAGCTGTATAATACATTGGAATTCGGCCTAGCGTGTATAATCTGTATCTGGCAGAGATGGCTGTTGTGCAACCCTTCAAATTTTTTGTGCTAAATCCTTCTAAAAGCCCAGTATGGCCTCAAATATGTTAGAAGAAAAAATGCTAGTGGAAACTATGAGGCTTTTAGGAAAGAAATGTGGGTTAAAGTTACAGCGAGAAGTTCAGCAGAAGTCAGTAACCAGCCGTAATATGTATTAAAGGACCACTATAGTGCCAGGAAAACATACTCGTTTTCCTGGCACTATAGTGCCCTGAGGGTGCCCCCACCCTCAGGGACCCCCTCCCGCCCGGCTCTGGAAAGGGGTTTAAACTTACCTTTTTCCAGCGCTGAGCGGAGAGCTCTCCTCCTTCTCTCCTCCTCCTTTCCGCCCCGTCGGCTGAATGCGCACGCGTGGCAAGAGCTGCGTGCGCATTCAGCCGGTCGCATAGGAAAGCATTTACAATGCTTTCCTATGGATGCTGGCGTGCTCTCACTGTGAAAATCACTGTGAGAAGCACGCAAGCGCCTCTAGTGGCTGTCAATGAGACAGCCACTAGAGGCTTTGGGGGAAGGCTTAACCCATTAATAAACATAGCAGTTTCTCTGAAACTGCTATGTTTATTAAAAAATGGGTTAACCCTAGCTGGACCTGGCACCCAGACCACTTCATTAAGCTGAAGTAGTCTGGGTGCCTAGAATGGTCCTTTAAAGGGCAGGAGTTGTTCAATGATACCCTCTTTCTTACGTGACCCACCCAGCATTCTACAAATGTGTCTTGTGAACAAAAAGCAACCTAACTTTTCTGCTCATTCACTACCGAAAAAGCAAAATATTTATTTAGATATTAAAGGGACAATGTAGGCACTATAACAACTTCATCTTATTTGAGTAGTTTTAGTGCCTTTAGATCTTCCCCCCCCCCCAAAACCTTTTATTTAAATCATTAGAAGGCTTCAAAGAGCGGCCCCCAATCCCTCTCGGTATAAAAGCCTGGTCCGTCGCTTCACATCTCTCATACCATAACATACTGTGATGTCACAGTCTGTCCTAGAGAATCATTGTATCTGCCTAGGGCCCCCAATGCTCCTCTATGAGCACCTCTATGATTAGATCTTCCCTTTAAGGACTGCATTCGATAAATACAGAAAACCTGTCTGGGGGAACCATAGCTAAATACATAGGTGGGGTTAACAAACCTGTCATGCTTTACCAAACACATCATTTCTGTGAGCTGTGGGGCAGTAGATAACATGATTATTTCATAGTATGTTTTCATGTGCTGACTGTGAGCATAGCATCCCGTATCCCGTAGGTGATCACCTTGATGCCAGTAATGGAGGTTTTTTTTTCCCTCTTGCTGTATTCTGCGGAAGAGAATGGGTTAAATTTTAGAAGCCACCATTGAGACATCCCAGGGAGTGTCTGAATTTTCGGATCCAAAAAGATTGTTTGCATGCGGCATGTTCATTAAGGGCTGGCCTCGCGCAAGACGTTTATATTCCCCACAAAACATTTTCCGTTACTTAGAATTTGGATTTGAATTCAACATGAAAAGCCATTGTGCTAAGTCTTATTCTCAGCCGCAGGATATGATGGAAGCATGGAACCTTAACCCCGTCTATGCTGGGTCTGCTGCATTCCGATTATTCTTCTGCAATCATATTGTCACATAATTACATCAATTCAGAGTTTAAACAGGATAATGAAATGTTTGTGATTTTTGACATAGCAGATTTGTTTTTCTTTAACATCAAGAAAATTAATGATTATTTTCATGTAAGCGTAAAAATAAAAAGAATAACCCCTTTGATACTGCAAATCAAAAAAAGCTAAATAAATTGTCACCTGGAGCTGCATGAAGTTGTATATATCCCTTTACTGCTCTACACGTTTAGTTTTAATAATGTTAATTATATTTATCTGAAATAAGGGAAGCTAGCGCTTAAATATAAGCTGAAATTGAAGGTTACGTAAGAATTAAATCCCTCCATAAAAAAACCTAATGTCTATATGTGGGTGTGCCTTGTAAGCTGCTACAGTGGTCTGAAAATAATTCCCCACTCCTACTGTTAGAATACATTAGTAACGTTTGCTCTTTAAGGCTTACTCTGCTATGTGGGAAGGGAGCTGACATTTTCAGTCCTTCCGGAGAGATGTGGAGGGACAGACTGATATCTCACCAAGAAATGAGTTCCTTAACAGAGTGAAAATAATCAACTCACAACAACATCCACAACAACTAACTCAAAGTTCCTGATAATTGTAATCACTCTAACTGTAAGGGACACTATAGGCACCCAAACCAATTCAGCTCATTGACGTGGCCTGGGTGCAGTGTCCCAGGTTGCTTAACCCTGCAATTGTAATTGTTGCCGTTTATAAAAAAAAAAAAAAAATGCAATAATTACCTGCCTGGGTTAACTTCACCTCTGGTGGCTGTCTACCTTATGTTTTGCATGAGGACATCCAGCATCACCCAAAAACCCATAGGAAAGCAGGTTCCTCTGACGTCGACTGAGCCTGAACCAGCGCCGAGGGACATCGGTGCTGGAATCAGGTAAGTGACAGAAGGGGTTTTACCCCTTCTGCACTACATGGGGAGATGCGATGGAGGAGGCACTATAGTTTCCCTTCAAGTCCCCTATAACATTAAACCATGCCTAACTGCCCCCTATTCCTGCTTTAACGTCACTCCATGTACCATAACCATAGCATGGAGTGCCCCCCCCAAATATAAAAAGTCAAACCATTTGGTAACAGTTTGAGTACTTAAACGGCAGTTTAGGCACCATAACAATTTAATCTAATTTAAGTTGTTATGGTGCCCGAGGCCACAGACGCACTCCTACGTCAAGGGGTTAAACCACTCTCGACAGTTTCAGGATGTGTGCAGTGCCGCCGATTGGCTGAGAGGTTTGTTTATTTTCAAGACAGTTTTATGAATGGGGAGTCACTGATTGGCTGACACTCCTCTCAGCCAAACAAAGGCACTCCGCGCTTCCTGAAACTGAGATTTCAGAAGCCAGGTGCTGCCTTGTGGGAGTTGAAATTGGCGTTGAAGGCTCGCTTTGGTGTTAAGTCGATTGAGAATGATTTAAGCCCTCGAGGTAAGAACGGGCAGGTAACCAGCCTAGTGGACCTCAGGTAAGAGGGGGTGGCGCACCATGACCACGCCAATATACTAATGTGGTTGTAGTGCTTGAATTGATCCTTTATTTACACTGGATTACCGCATGGGATACATTACTGTACCTTGCATTGTTACAGCCCTGTGTGCAGAATTGTATCCCTACTTTACTTATACTCCTTATTATGGATAGCATTATAATGGAACGTCAGTAATTTTAATGTAGCATTTCTTTATTGCATAAGACCCTTGTACAAGTTTATGGGGACCAGACAATACTATAAAGAATTTTCAATACTGTATCAATACCATCTTGCTTTCTATACAGCTTGTAAAGAGCACTGATTGCACTGGGCATGCAATGATTTTGCCAATTCTAGAAGGTAACTTTCATGGGGCAGTACATGTCCTTTTAAAACGTTAATTCTATATATAATTGCTTAACTAAGTCACTGCATAATCGCATTAATACGGAAATTAAACCAGAATAATTATGTGGTTGTTTTTTGGTTTTTTTTTCTGCATATCTGGTTTCTATTAGTTTAGTTTTGTATCTAACAAAAAAAACAAACAACATAATTAAATTTGTACAGATAGAGCAACGTGAATAATTGAATTTAATCTTGGTAAACAGGAAATTGATTCTATTAATTAGGGATATATCTGTTAATTGATTTGCACTTGGACCACAATTGGAATTTTGCCATTTAAATTATGAGAGATATGTTTAAAAAAAAAACAAAATGACGTGGGGATCCATAGAAAACCCTAATAATTTTTCTCTCTCCACAACCAAAGTGTAGAAGGTAAAGGACTCAAAAAGTAATCAGGGGTCTCAGGATTCCCTGCTTTCCTATTTTTTCTTCCACCCCACTTCTTCTCATAACGATATATGTGCCACCTAATCCCAAATTAAGTAGAGAGTCAGGAGAGTCTAGTACGATACAAAGGGGGTACACTGTGAATAATTGGTGGGCACTAACTGGGCAAGGGGACCGAATGGAATGGCATAAATCGATGTAGATTAACAAACTGCTGTTAACTAATTTTTCTTAACTCTCTCAGCGTGATCTCATGCAATGAATCAGATACAGCAAGATGAGTTTGAAACCTGTTTGGAGAATGCAGAATCCTGGATGAAAGCGATCCACGAGAGACTGAAGATCAATGACAATACCCAGGGACCCAGATCTGCCCTGGAGGCCAGGCTTCGGGAAACAGAGGTAAATCACGTTAAGGTTGATGCCAATGTGAATTAGAATAAATCTCTTCGTCTTAACACTGATTGATCCCTAGTGTTAGACAGGATTCCCATCATATATGTTTACCACCTTATTATGCATTAGCAACTGTAATGCAGAAAGATACTCCAGCTCAGATCGCTGGAGAAGGCATGAATTTTGCAATTCCGTTGTTATTTCACAGTTTCATGCTTTTCAGAAAAATCGATGCACGGCCTCGCCAGTTACAAGGATTTAAAGATTTCAGTGGTAGAACTGATTTGAGAATTACTCACATTTTTCAAGAGTTAAGGACGTATAGAGAAAATACTAAAACATCCCTTTATACAGCCTCTTCCTCCGCTTGAAAATGAGACTTTGTAATATAATATCGAACTGCTCAAACCAACTGCACTGCCGTTGTTATGGTGCCAGGCGTCCACTGCGCTGTCTGATGATTATCTGTCATACTGTTTAATGTGGCTCCGTCACCTTCTGGTGTCTTTGCATAATTCGAAAGGATCCCAGATGGGGACTACTTACTGTGAGGTAGCCGCAAGGTTCAGAGAAAGGTGGGTTGTCCCTCGTGGCAGTGGTGGCTCTAGACTTAGTGAGGCCTTAGGCGACACTCAAAAATGAGGCCCCCACTAACACCCAAAGTGGGGAAAAAATTAGGGGTTGCATTGTGTGTATAAGGTGCTGTAACTGTTATGGACAAGCTAGTCTCTGTATTCATTGTTCAGAGGCTTGCAGTGCCGCGACTCCCTGTGCCGCTGTGTTGTGAGCTCTCCGACTGTAGTTATGGCATAATTTGCAAACTAAATTAATTTGTAATAAACAAATTTAATTAGCAATTATGCTAATCATTTATACATGACTGCATAGTATGATTACATAGCCTTGCAGACGTGTATACATTACTGCTGTTGTGTGTATTTCTGAGTGTGTCTGGCATGGTCTACCTGTGTATGTGCCTGAAAGTGTGTGTCTGACCCAGAGTATCCTTGTGTGTGAACGTATGTCTTTATGAGTATGTGTCTGGGACCGTATGTGTGTGGGGTAGCTGCTTGCGGTGTGTGGTGTTTATAGGGGCTGCCTGTGACCTTTGTTCATGTGTGTATGAGGAATGTGTTCGGTTTGTGACTGTGACAAGGTGAGTAAAGGGGTAACTGTGGCAGGGTAAGTGTGACAGGGTGAGGGAGGTGAATGAGACAGGGTTTGGGGGTGGGTGAGTGTAACAGAATGAGGGAGGGTGAGAATAATAGGGGGGTGCTTGCGACATGGTTGGAGGAGGGAGTATTTCAGGGCACGGGGAAGTAAGTGTGACAGGATTGGAGAAAGTTAATGTGACAGGGTGCATGTGGCATAGTTGGGGGGTGACTATCACAGGGGGAAGGGGGATGGAGGGGCAGTGACGGGGTAAGGGAGATGAAGGGGCAGGGACAGGGGAGAGGGTTTATAAATACCTTCCCTGGTGGTCCTGTGTGCGCCCTCTCTCCCTTGTGGTCCGGCTCTCTGGGCTGCAGCTTCGCCGGGAGTGAGCTGCAGACCATGTGGTAAATCTTGCGATCTCCAGTCAGAGCATTGCCGTGGTAACCCGCGGCACCGCTCTGACAGGCGGGAAATCGCGAGATACTTCAGTCTGCAGCTCACTCCCGGCAGAGCTGCAGACTGACGGCTGGCTCTCTCCAGGGCAGACTGACTGGAGGGGCCTCGCACCCGGCAACATTATGGGCAAGCCGCCGGGCCCCCTCCTGTGTCGAGTCCGAGGATCCGACATGGTAGTCTGCCCTAAGGCAATTTAGGCATAAGGCGGCTGCCTAAATCACCTAATTAGAGAGCCACCTCTTCTTTCGGGAAGTCCTTTTTAGCTCCTGGTGCTTCATCTGCCAAGAGCCGTGAAAGTTAGTGCTGCACTCTAGTGTGCACAAGAATACAGCACTGATGTCTATGAAGGTGATACACAGTTGTCAAAGCTTGACAGTGCTAGCTCCACTTCTTGTCAAGTGTAGGAAAAATACACAAGACAAAGTCGCCCCTAGTTTGTCTTATGATATCTTTTGACTGGGTTAGACTTTCAGTGGAATTTTAACACAGCCTTTATGAGCATTTCATAAATATTTTATTTTAATGAAATGCTCAGTTATTCGGGGGGAGGCGGAGGTGACAGAGCCTCTTTAAGAGCAGTTTGACCCTTATCTTGCTGTGTCCATTACCCATGATCCCCGAGATATAAATAGTAAGCATCTAAATTGCTCTTACATGGAACGTCTTAATTCTCACTGAATTGTGCAAATCCATGGGCTGCTCCGGACTTAATGAATAACTCTGTGCGTGTTTACCTGAGGGCGGATAGCAATAATCACAAAAGAAGGAATTCTTCTGACTGCACAGCTTTTGTTCCTCCTTCTGTCATCAATTACTTGTATGTCGTGTTTACCTAGCACTGCTCTACAGAATGATAATAATAATAATGTTATAAATGATTAAATAATTTTACCAGAAAGGGTACAATGAGAGTTTTTCCCAGAGTGGGGATATTATCCGTGCCTAACTCAATGGTGCTGTTGTTATATTGATGCTGGAAGAACGAAAGCTTTAACCGTTTTGGCTGGGAATTTAAAAAGTGACTATAAAAGTTTGAACAGGTTCTGCGTTTGTTGCATGAACTAACTGAAACATCTCACTGCCATAATAGACGATACTATAATAATAATAATACTAATAAACCATGCAGTTGGTCAGAATAGTGATAGATTATAAACAGTGGCAGCTCAAGGCTGTCCAGCAAACGCAATGAGAATCTTAAAGGCCATAAAAACTCTGTAGTGATGAGTTCCTGGTGACTTTTTCTAAATCCAGAAGCGTTCCTTTAACTGTAACTATGGGGATAACAGGGTTCAGTTAGACGAGAACCTGAAAAGTCTGGTTGCTGAATGCCGGAGTTAGCACTTTAATTGATATCCAGGTGTAACCATTATCAGCAAATGTGAGTTGTTGGGATTTGACAACAAAATTGTGAGCTTAAGGCAAAACCAGCTGGAATTGGGAAAGAACCCTCTCAATTCAGCGATTTCCCAGGTCATATACTTTGGCCTAATATACAGTATTGTGATTGATAATTCTCAGTTTATTGAAGAATCATGTTGGTATTGACCAGGTTATTTCAAATTTTATGTCAAGATACTCAAAAAGGGAGGGGAAAAATCTCCTCTTCTACTTTTTCTACCTCAGTTATTTGTAAAATTCCTTTGAATGGCAGGATTATGGCTAAAATAGCCAAACTATAAGTATTATTTTTTTAGTGTTGTCAAGTGTTACCATTTGCTTTTTAACTTGCTACAGTTTGGTATTTAATGAATAACCTATTAAGAATCAACTTGCAAAGTGTAGTAAATAAAGTAAATAAAATAATCTCAGGTCTGAAGATAGACTAGATTAAAATGTGCTCTTTAAAAGGGAACTCCGTGACACACATAGGGAGTATTAATGACAGCATTCCAAGCATTCTCCAAGATTTATAGATGGATAAACCTTGCATGTTCATGTTCAAAGTAACCTTTGTCATCACTCCCTCTCATACCTTCCCATACTTCACAATACTTGTGTCTCTCACCTTATTTTCAGTCCCTAATGTGGCCCCCCATCTTCCCACCTACGCTCCATCTCACATAGTCCCTTCGTCTCCTTTCATTACTTCAGACACTTTTTTCCTCTGTGGTATAAGTAACCAGAGCAGGTTTTTCTAGACTTCCAAATATACATGGCTCTTATTATGGGTTTCTAAGGCCTGTTAAAAGAGGGAAGCCATCTTGTATCAACACTTGGAAATGGAAAAAATTACCTTTAGGGAAATGCATGTATTTTTAAATCTGTTCATTTAGTGATGATTTTACCAGCATAGTGTAACGTTAATATACATACCCGTAAATTAGCTTGTCATCCGATTTGTAGATTATCTGCTCCTCTTAAAGGTGAACCTATAAGTAACCTTTTTGTTGGGACTTCATGTTCCCTTCTATTGTTCCGATATCTGGCCATCCCCCATTGCTAATATAAAATTCAAGAATGATCAATTTTACATACCTCGTTACCAACGCCAAGACTCCTCTACTGCAGCCACCCACTCTATCTCCATCTTCCAATTCTATACTTCTCATAGAGAAGCATCAGTGACAAGATATAAACGCGGAGCTGAATGATACGCTCCTTCACTCCAATGCTGATATGAGCAGTATTTGATTTCAGGACCAAGTTTGACTCCCTTCTGGAGCCAGAAGCTCCTTTAGTGGCTGTCAACAAGGCCGCCATTAGAGGTGTGTTTAACCCTACAATGTAAACATTGAACATTTGAAGGGTTTAAATGACAGTACCACAGCACTCAGACCACTTTATTAAAATGAAGTGGTCTTGGAGACTTTTAAAGTGTTGGTTTTTACAAGCAATATTTATATATGCCATATATATATATATATATATATATATATATATATATATACCAAAATTCCATATGTACATTTCTGTACAGTTGTATGTTTGAACACAACAATCAGTCAAAACAAAGTGCTTCTCATGCTCCACAATGAAAAATCTTTGATCTACATGTAAGAATGAGTTCCATCATTCACTTTGACAGCAGCATCCGAGAAAACAGCAGTTTCAGAAGTAATTTTAAAAGACACATTTTTAAAATGCTTCCTCCACCTAATAACCAAATAAAAATAGTTAAGCAGACCTGTTAGCCTCAAACTGCATTTTGACAAATTTACAGTCCAATAGACCTTCTTTAAAAATAAGTATAGTTCTGCTGAAAACGTACAGAATAATAGAGATGTTTATTTGTAGATTAATACCAGTTTCTGACAGGCTGTAGTGGTTATGGTGCTTGGAGTAAACGTTTTAATACTCAGAGTTTGACTGGCCTGGAATTCAAAGCAAATTTGAAATTTTAGGTCAAAATACAGACATGAAAAAATATTTCTATACAGCTATAGAACTGTGTGTACTATTAAAGTTTAGGTTAGCGTGATACGTTCCCAGGATGTGTTACTTGTCAGAGAGCGACTGTTTCCATGATGCTGATGCTAATATATTATTAAAGCAGCCATGCTCCATATGTTTTTGAATAAGTAATCCTTTGCCCTGACTGAGCTGGAGCTTACTATTTATCATGTTATGACACGTGTTCCCTGCAGAAAATCTGCGACCTGGAGCCTGAGGGAAGGCAACTGATTGATATGGTTCTCATGAAAGCTGAAACTCTGCTCAAGGAGAGCAGTGAGAAGGGGAAACGCGAGATCCACATCAAGCTGGGAAACATCAAAACAATGTTTGAGGAAACCACGACGTACATGACTCACTGCCATAGGTAAGAGAGAAGCAGGCCTCACTCTGCTGTCTGCACATTGTTATTGGCAACCGGTGATCTGCAAATACATGGTATCGGTGTCAGAGGTTATTAGAAGATGTATTTTATATGCTTGTTTTTTTAACTTTTACTCCTTTTAAACTTTTGAGTGGGTGAGGTTCGCAGTAGATGCTTTGAAATACATCAGACACAGCCTTGGCACACGATTGGTTAAATTATCTGTGAGTATATATTTAGAGGATAGACTGTTCTAGTATTTCGCTAGGTACTATAGATATAATGTAGGCACATAAATAATTTATTGCTGCACAGAAATAAAAATTTGTATTGGAACAGATAAAATAGAATTCTGTTTCTATGGATACCAGATGTCCAGAAATGAACCCAAGAAAAACAGAAGAGTAGAATTTAGGCATAACAAATATTGCTGCCAACTTACTTCCTTCCATTTAATTTATTCGGCAGTACTAAGCCCCCTCTGGCACGCAGAGTATATCATAGCCTTCCATAATTGGGCAGCTAAATTGGAAGAGAAACTTCTGCATTACCTGACCTGAAAACAATGTTACTGAAAACAGAGGGAAGGCATCATAACTACTACAACAAACATGCCACTGTGGTACCTATCCTGAAAAAAACATCTCTCGACCCGTCCTCCACCTCTAACTATTGTTCCATTTCCCTGCTCCATTTTTCCTCAAAGCTTCTGGAAAGACTTGTCTTAAGCTGTCTCACTTCCTCATTTCCAACTCTCTCCTTGACCATCTTCAATCTGGCTACCACCGCCTCCACTCTACTGAGACTGCTCTTATCAAAGTCACTAACAACCTAATCGCAGCTAAATCCAAAGGCCACTACTCTATACTAATTCTTCTTGACCTCTCTGCTGCCTTTGACACCATGATCATGCTCTCCTTCTTCAAACTCTTCAATCGCTCGGTCTCTGTGACTCTGTCCTCTCGTGGTTTTCCTCTTATCTCTCCCACCGCTCATTCAGTGTCTCCTTTTCTAATGATTCCTCCTCCCTTCGTTCTGTCTCATTTGGAGTCCCCCAAGGTTTTGTCCTTGGTCCCCTTTAATTTTCTCTTTACACTGCCTCTCTTGGCAAACTTATTGCATCATTTGGATTCCACTACCACCTGTATGCTGATGACACCCAGATAAATCTCCCCTCCCCGAACCTCTCCTCTGCCGTCCTCCAACGTATCACTGCTTGCTTTTCTTCCATCTCTGACTGGATGTCCTCCTGCTTTCTGAAACTAAATCTCTCTAAAACATAAGCTCATTGTCTTTCCTGCTCCTCCTAATAATGATCCTTGCATCCTTGCAAGCGCGCTGTCTTGGTGTCATACTTGATTTTGGCCTCATCTTTGAGCCTTGAATCCAGCATGTTACCAAGTCCTGTAAATTCCATCTTAAAAACATAGCCCGCAACTGCCCCTTTCTTACGCAAGATGCTACTAAGGAACTTGTCCATGTTCTAATAATTTCCCACATGGATTATTGTAACCCTCTCCTAATTGGTCTTTCCAAAAACCGTATTACCCCACTACAGTCTGTAATGAATACAAGAAAAAAGAGAGAAGGGCTGCACCACATAAAAGTTGCGGTAATAGGAGATGATAAAATAACAATTGAACAAACTGTGCTAAAAATTCTCCTCCCAACAATGCATATACTCCCATACAAAGGTGCCTCTTATCAAGAGGTAGGTGCAGCTTTAGGTGCTAAATTCTTTGTGCTTGGGGGGAAGTAGTAGATCTGAATGTCTTTAGTCTCCATATGTGGCTAGAAAAAAAGACAAGGCAACCTAATAGTGCAATATGTCAGAACTCAGTATAACGGTGTATTAATGATAGTGATGTTACACTCACATGTAAAAGAGCTATGACCAGCTCTAGCGTGTATCGCATACAATGGTACAATTCCCACTTATAGGATATGATGAGGGGCTTTCACAGCAGGTAGGTATCCAGGTATTCAAAAAGAAAGAATAAAATAGCAGCAAATATTGCTCTCAATAAGATAATAAAAGTTGTGTAAAATTAATCAGAATTATACTCACAAGAGTAGAGCAGACTCTCTGCTCTGTGATGATAGCATTGATGGTATGATCCCCACCTGAGATATTCTTGAGAGTAAAGATGATAAAAATGCCAGGAGGTATGAATTGTAAAATAAAGTAATAAATATAAAGGTGATGGAACAATATACTGTTGTGATAACCAAAATCCTTTATTAGATAAAATACAAAGTAACATCCATAACACGTTTCACCAATATAGGTTTTTTCAAATGGAATAATTTTCCATTTTTTTTTGTTATGGATGTTACTTTGTTACTTTCATTATTTTTGGTTATTCAGCGCTGACCCATTTGTATGTTTTTTAGTCTGTAATGAATGCTGCCGCCAGACTGATTTTCCTCTCTAGTCGGGCCTCTCACACCTCACCCCTCTGTCAGTCCTTGCATTGGCTTCCTGTATCCTATAGGAGTCAATACAAAGTGCTAACCCATACCTATAAAGCACTGAACAATTCTAGCCCCTCTTATATCTCTTCACAGATCCATAGGTATGCCCCTTCTCGGTCTCTCCGCTCTGACTGTGACCTTCTCCTGTCCGCTGCTCGCACGTGTACGGCCAACTCACGCTTGCAGGACTTCTTACGGGAGGCTCCCTTCCTATGGAATAGCCTGCCTACCGCTATCAGACTCTCCCCTAGTCTTCAATCATTTGTAGTGTATGAACAAGCCTCTTAGAAGCCTCTTGTGTAAGAAGTGCCTTAAAACCCATCTCTTTAGGGAAGCTTATGGCCTCCCAGAGTAACCTCGCCCTCACAAACCTGTCTCCTGCTCTCTCCCAAAGGGCAGCACTCTACTCTCTCCTCCAGCTCTGCTTCACTCCCACCTTATTTGATTGCTATTTCCGGTCCTATTGTGTTTTATACCCCATCTTCTATAGACTGTAAGCTTGTTTGAGCAGGGTCATTTTCAACCTATCGTTCCTGTAAGTTTTCGTGTAATTGTCCTATTTGTAGTTAAATCCAGTCTCTTATAATATTGCAAAGTGCTACGGAATCTGTGGGCGCTATATAAATGGTGATGATAATAATAATAATATGCATGCTTCCTTGGGCATTTATCCCCATAAGAATACACGTGTCTATGTGCTTTAGGAGTCACAAGGTTTTACTTGTCTTTAGACTTGCACACAGTGTGAATCAAAAGTAAAATTTTGGAAGGAAACAAACTGGCAATTTCAAATACCACATTTCATCATTACAAAGAAAAGGGGACGGAAGCTCAGGGTGGTGAATTAATAATTGTGCATCACTCGTTAAGAGAAGACACAGGAAGATGTACATTGGAATGTTCCTTATTAAAGGGACATTGCTGGGTGTATCTACCACACCTTTGTATTGCATGATACAAATTGAAACATTTGACATGCAAGTTGCAAAACAAGCATTAAATTAGATGCATAGGAGATATTCTGAAATTGATGCAAGTGTATAATAAATGTTATACCATTGATTCATTACTGACTCTGCCTAAGGGGTCTTCAATAATGGGTAGGGACTGCAGCTTAGCCTTCGGTCGTCCCCCTTCCCCACTCTCTGGCAGACATCACTGGACCGGCAATACTGCCACAAATCCTTGGAGATGCCTGGCCAGAAAAAGAGTCAATGCTTAGTACAACTCACTCCCAAATGCCCAGCCAGGGGAATATCGTGAGCTATCTTCAACAGCTCATGTCGATATTTCCTGAGTACCACCAGCTGCTTGGTGGTGGTAGGAGCTGTCCCTGAACCTGCTTTCTCTGCTATGCGATATAACAGCCCCTTCTCCCAGATAAACCATTCCTCTTGCAACCCAGCCTGACTAGTGTCCACCCTATCCCTATCGGTCTGGAGGGACAGGTCAGAGACTACCTCCCTCCCAAACTCGGCAGGGGTATCTCAGGGCAAGGGGAAGGTTACCGGTGCCTAACTGAGCCTCAGAGTGTGAGCTGTCCTGGGTGGTGCAGGCTTGTTGACGGGTAGTCACCTGGAAGACCTCCTTGGGGTTCGGCAGTGGGCATGTAGTGGACGTCAGCTGGCCCAGGTCATTGCCCAGCAATACATAAGCCGGCAAGTTGTTCATTAGGCCGACTTACACCATCCTTTGTCCAGCGCCCCAGTCGAGGTGGACTCTGGCAGTGGGTAAGTGGTGAACGGTTCCCCCTGCTAACCGGATGGAAACGGTTCCCCCTGTCTTCTCCTCCTCCGTGACTAGCTGGTGTTGTACTATGGTCAGGATTGAATTTCATATTTATGAACAAAATAGCTGAATTTGAAAGCTTTTCTAAGTCAGCTTTGCTTCCATTTCGACTACTTTGGCCTTAAAGGACCACTATAGTGCCAGTAAAACAAACTCATTTTCCTGGCACTATAGGGTCTTTAGGTCCACCCCACCCTCATGGCCCCCCCTCCCGCCGGGCTGAAAGGGGAGGAAGGGGTTAATCACTTACCTTTCTCCAGCGCCAGGCTCCCTCAGCGCTGGGGAAATCTCCTCCCTTTTCCGACATCAGCACTGAATGCGTCAGCGTCTTTTCACTGTGAGAAGCGTGGAAGCTGTCAATGAGGCTGTCAATGAGACAGCCACTAGAGGCTGGATTAACCCTTATGTAAACATAACAGTTTCTCTGAAACTGCTATGTTTACAGCTGCAGGGTTAACCCTAGATGGACCTGGCACCCAGACCACTTCATTGAGCTGAAGTGGTCTGGGTGCCTATAGTTGTCCTTCAAATATAAAATTAGATTTGAATTCTCACATTACTGAATAACCCTGTGAGTCTCTAGCACCATGGTGAGTAGCAATAATGACTTAGACCTCTGGCAGTCTGTAACATGTTTATAGTAGGTAAAACATCTCTGGAAGAATGGGAGTGAAAGAGAAGAGGATAGCAAAACATACAAGAGGACAATGATAAGAAGAAGAATACTAAATATAAGTGTGAACAAAAGACAGACGGGGTCAGCATTTATTAAGGAGTTATCCTCTATGCTGTAAGCTTGTTTGAGCATAGCCCTCATCTACCTATTGTTCCTGTGTCACTGTATGATTGTCTCATTTATTGTAAATTAGTTGGCGCTATATGAATACCAATTTTAATACTAATAATAATGAGGTTTAGGGTGTTAAGTGTGTTGCTTGTGTGTGTGTTTTTTTTAGTTTGTTTTCATGTGCAGCATTCACCTCCACTAAACCCAACTCTAGCATCATGGGGCAGCCTTTGGCTTTTCCTTCTATAATGTACAGCAGAGGTAAACAGATGTACATACCGACATAATCCTATTATGCTTCAATTGAAGGGTTACTTTAAGCACCATGACCATTTCAGGGATTTGAAGTGGTCATTGTGGCCGGAGTCTGTATGTGCTGCATTTTGCTTTGAAACCCTACGTATAACAAGATCGACCCTTCAATAATGGAGGAGTAACTCCACACATCTGGCAGAGTCATTAACCAACTCAGAACAAAATTCTAGGCTGGCTAATGTCAGTACTGTGTAAACTTGGCATCTCATGCAACACGCACAGTAAGGGGTAG
This sequence comes from Pelobates cultripes, assembly GCA_933207985.1. Classification (NCBI taxonomy): domain Eukaryota; kingdom Metazoa; phylum Chordata; class Amphibia; order Anura; family Pelobatidae; genus Pelobates; species Pelobates cultripes. The sequence continues at coordinate 63,766,157 of OW240924.1, forward strand.
GTAATGCCAGCCAAGGAAGAGGGAACTGAGGGAGAACTTGACCTTGTCAAGGGAAAAGTGATACGTTTAAGCTTTTTTATTATTTTTATTTTTTTTAATGGTGTTAGGTGAGTGACCACCACACAGGAGGTTACTATAACAATCAAACCAGTGTTTTATGACAACACAGATTTTCGGTTGGAGTATCCATTAAAGAGTAGTAGGAAAAAAAAAAAGGAATTGGGCTATATTAAACAAAATATACCTATAGGGTTATTCAGTGAAGTGTGATTGGAAAAAGAGCAAAACAGGTTTTCCCGTTGGAAAAAGCTTGAGAAAGATCTCTTGGAGATCGAAATGTTGCACTTTTCCCAAATAAATCTGCTGCATAATTGACCCTTGAGTGCCTGGACCACAACTTTGTTCAACTATTACGGTGTTGGTAGCTAGCCCCAGGTCTGGTAGCACCAGGATCTTAGTAAGCGTGCGATATTCCCTTTCATTTTGAAGTGTGAATTGATCAGTATTCAAATTAAATTTTATTTTAGGCCAAAATAGATTAAGTGAAAATATAACGGATTTAAAGGACCACTATAGGCACCCAGACCACTTCAGCTTAATGAAGTGGACTGGGTGCTAGGTCCATCTAGGATTAACCCTTCCTGCTGCAAACATAGCAGTTTCAGAGAAACTGCTATGTTTACATTAGGGTTAATCCAGCCTCTAGTGGCTGTCTCAGTGACAGCCGCTAGAGGTGCTTCCGCGCGTCTCATTGTGATTTTCACAGTGAGAAGACGCTGCCGTCCATAGGAAAGCATTGAGAATGCTTTCCTATGGACTGGCTGAATGTGCGCGCGGCTCGTGCCACACATGCGCATTCAGCCGATGACGGGAAAAGGAGGCGGAGAGTCCCCACCGCCGAGGGAGCCCGGCGGTGGAGAAAAGGTGAGTGTTTAACCCCTTCCTCACCCTAGAACCCGGCGGGAGGGGAACACTAAGGATGGGGGGGACCTCGAGACCCTATAGTGCCAGGAAAATTAGTATGTTTTCCTGGCACTATAGTGGTCCTTTAAAGAATTTTTATTGAACTGCTTTAATTCTGGCTCATGTAACAGAGACATGTGCAGTGATAGGTGAATGCTTGTAGCTTCTTTTGCAACAAAACAGTTATAGTGAACGACTTTAATGTATTTTTCACCACGATAACAATATATTCTGACAATCTTACATTACTTTTTTTTGTCCCTAAATTGGAGGATAAGATTGTCATGGGCACATTTTTGCTCTTTTGGAAAGTATAATTACACATTCAGCCTTTCACAAATGAGTAAAGGTGACCGATAAAATTTTATTTCTATAATTTAGAGGAGTTTTTTTCCTCCTACTAAAAAAAAAACCGAAACAGCTAACTTGATTCATCCACTCTAGAAGTGGCACACACACAACCCCAGTGGCCCGGTGCAAAACTGATCATGGAGCCCCATCACCATCCCATACAGACACAAACACACACAAAAAATATTTTAGTCACCCTCCTATTACCTACCTTTAAGGTGCAGGAGGGTGACTTCCCTGGGGTCCAGTGGCTCAGGTTGATGGGAGTCAGAGCTCCCTCTCCTTCCTCTCGCGCGGCACCTGCTGGTTGCTGGGAGGAGTGACCGGGCAGTCACTTCCTCCAAGTGTCTGACAGAGTGGCTCCGCAACACATGGCGGAAGGCACCTGGCACCCAGGCCCCCTGGAGTGACGGGCCAGTCGCTGTTTAGGCCCCTGCTGCTGCGGTATGTACGCCACTGTACTCTAGTATGAGCAATGGCTGGTGGTAAAATGTAGGCTGAAGCCTTTCACCTGACCTCTTATAAGGCCTACTTGCAAAACCGTGACAACAAGCAAAGAAAAACAACATTTCTGGGTTGAAGAAAGGTCAGATAAAATAATGATCCTGTCATTCATTAACAAGTTGATGATGATTGTTAGACTTATAATTTACAACTGCTGACCTCACTCTGCCTGTTTACTATGGGAATTTTGTTTAAAGAAACATTATAGAAATCCAGATCACTTCATCTCAGTAAAGTGGTTTGGGTGCCATCTCCCCCTTATTGCATAACAGCAATGTGTACATTGAAGAATTTCACTCTGACAGCCACTAGAGGCGCTTCCGAGGAAATAAGAGTTAAACTCTGCTATTGCTATCAGATGGTCTCAGAGTTGCATTTTCCTCTGGCAAAGCATAGGATTGGCTGAGATTATCGATCTCAATGATCTCAGCAAATGAGGTGGGACCAGCCACAGAGACTAATGCTGCAAGGCAAAAAATAAAAGTAAAGTAAAAGTACTTTTTCTTTTTATCCCTAAAGGTGGAGGGACTGTAATTCTAACACTGTAGTGTTTCTTTAATATGCAATCAACATGGAGCAATCTGCAAGAACCATTCATTTGTTTCTATGATTGCTCCATTTCTAGAACTTGCCTCTACAATTGCTCTTTATACAGAACACCAGGCAGCTTGCAGTTGGCATGTCCACTATAGTTAATTCCCAATTTAAAAAAATAAATAAATTAAAAACATATAGTCTTGACACATGCAGCATTATTGTCATGATCTTGCGCAGGTCAGATAGGAGGCTTTGGCCAGAGTTAACTAAAGAGGTTTTATTGGTAGGTTTTGACATAACAACAGGTTAACTTATAGAATGAAACAATAGTTAGAAGGGTAGGGAGAGAAATAAACGTTAGGGGAAGATGCCCTATGAAGATAATAATCAGGTGTGCAAATAATAAGAAAGCTAGAGATAACAGTATAGGAAGAATTAAAAGACAGGTATAAAGAATAAGGGTTCAGGGTAGGAAAATAACACCTTGTAAATAAGAGTGAGCAGTAATGTACAGATAGAGGTTATGCAGGTTTGTATAAATCAGGAATGCAGGATAAAGCAGCTGTAAGCAGTCCAGATTGGCATGGAGCAGGGTTGGAAATAAACCAGGTTGACAGGATAAAGCAGAGTTACAGGCAATCCAGGTTGGCATGGAGCAGGGTTGGAAATAAACCAGGTTGACAGGATAAAGCAGAGTTGCAGGCAATCCAGGTTGGTATGGAGCAGGTTTGGAAGCAATGAAGGCAAGTCACATGTTGCTTCTCAGGAGCCAGGATCTGAAGTCTTTCAGTAAGAACATCAACTTCAGTGTAAAGGCCACTTGGTTTGTCGGGTGTGGCCATTTAGAGCAGAACTTTATTCATGCTATGCAGGTGTGAGACTGAGGTGACTAGTGGCTAGGGAGGTCACTAGTGGTGGAGAGCTAGACCGTCTTTTAAAGCAGGGATCCTCAAACTCCGGCCCTCCCAGATGTTGCTGAACTACAACTCCCATGATTCTCTGGCTATCTGTGTAATTCAAAGAATCATGGGCGTTGTAGTTCAGCAACACCTGGATATTCGCAGTTTGAGGACCCCTGCTTTAAAGAAACAGAAATAAATGAATATAGAACTTATCTGAAAGGATAGGAATCTGACAATTATTCACTAAAGTGAGAATTCAGATTGAATAAAAATAGTCAGAATGGAAAACTTTTCAGTCATTTATGCTTCCAGCTTAGCTACTTTGGCCTTGAATTTGAAACGAATTTTGAATTCCCAATTTAGTACATATCCCCGATAGTGTTAGGAGTGCTCAGCTTGCCTTGATTGCCAAAGACAGCTGATACAGTGAGACGTTCTGGGCAATGTTCTAACAATGAAGCAATCTACAGAAACAGTCATTGGTTTCCATGGTGATACTGCTCGTTTACTGCTGTTTTTGGAGTGTGTTTTTTGTTTACTTTTCATTTTTGTCATGCAGTTTCACAAACACAAATGACAGTACACATGCATACATTGCATCACAGATATTGAATAATATGACACAGTAGAATGTGAATTGTACTCATAAAAATAAGTTCATAAAAGAGAGAAATAAGATATATCAGTGAGCTCTCACATTAAGGAAATAAGATATCAGTAGAAATCGTGTAGAAACCATATTCTGCTCATTTTTAACACATTCATAAATGTCTAAGAAACCACACTTTGGTTCCTCAGTCATTAATAATGTAATAAAAATATTGTAACTAAAGCTTTTAGAGGAGTGTATGTTGAATAATAATAACAAAATAAAAACCTAGAATTCAAGCTGCATTAACTGTTGAGTCCTAGAAAAACAAATTAAAATACCAGAGAAAACTAGCTAAAGTTAAGCTAACAGAGATGCCACAGTGCATCAGATAAGAGCCAGGAACACCGTTTTCCCTCATCCGATTCCCAATCTGTGAGACAACTGCCCAGCTCTTGGCAGTCTGGGCCAAAGCCAATCTCCAAACTGTCACAGACTGTGCTCCAAGCTCTTTGGGCCCCGAGATAAGGGTAGGTCCAGGTTATGCCGACATTTGCTGTTTGGTAAGAGAGACCTACTAACTTGCTGTCTAATCGCAGGCCTCAGAGACCAGGTGATTGTTCCTCCATATGTATGTAGGTTGCTTCTCTGCCTTGCCATTACTCAGTCTAAGTGGCTGTGTGCTCCACTGCCCTGCCACCATGTGTGAAAAAATCCCGCAAAGATGAGATCTAGTTTGGCCAGTGATGCTGGAACAAATGTCACAACAGATTCTCAAGTTCAGGAGCTCACGCAACACACGTCCATTCTGCTTGAAAGTTAGGTTCAGCGCCCTCATTAGTGAATGTTTTATTAGGGTTTCCACTGATCTGGCAACTAAATGTTTGGGTATTTAATTGGACTGGATTTTATTTATTTTTTTAAAGCATCTCATTATTTTACAACTGGGCATCTCCATCCTGGTTCCCTGTCAATCATTGTCCCCTCTTCCTTTAAATATTAATATTTGCCCTGCAGGAATTACTGGTACGTTGAGTTGGGAAAAACCACCAACCTCGTTATAGGTTTACATGTTTAGTGAATCTTACAACATCTACTTATTGTACAGGTAAATAACCTCTGGTTATTACATTGGACTTAGAGATGAGTAGCTCGGGTGATGATTTGCTTCACTTTTTATTTTTGATCTCTTATTGATGAACTTCAAAACTATTAAAATAAGTTCAAGAAAATAGGTACCGTACATTTCATGCTCACTGTAGCAAGTTTGATAAAGCATATGGTGTTATCAAGTCATATTGGGGGAGTTCAGAGAGGTCTTTCTATCTAAGGATGTAGTGATGGTGTTTGGAAACGTGTCAGTCAAGTTTTCTGCGTAGAGTAATATTGCCAACATTGTTCAGTTTTGAAGGTGGTCCAATGGTTTATTCCACTGTATAAAAATACCTGTTTTGACATATCACTACCTTGCCACATAAAGATACAATTTCAAAATAATATTTTGCTGTCTAGAGCTTGTGACTTTTTATATAGAGAACCTTTAAGTATTCATGTTTGGTTTTCTTTTCTCCTGCAGTCGTATTGAGTGGGTATGGCTGCATTGGAATGAGTATCTGAAAGCACGAGACGAATTTACCGTGTGGGTTCACAACATGACTCTCACTCTGAATCTGGACATGGAGATGCAGCTGGGTCTGAAGGAGAAACGTTGGCAATTTGAGGAATCCCAGGTCCTGCTGAAAGACGTAAACAACCAGTCACAACTGCTGAACCGTCTGCTGGAAGAGGCGGCATATTTGTACAACAGAATTGGAGACCCTAGCGTGGACGAGACGGTCCAGAACGGCATGATGTCTGAATATAAGCAAATAAAGAAGAAAGCACAGGTTCAGTAACTCTATTCCATTGTGTTCTGCCTATTGTACTTGATTTACTGTTATTTACTTAAGTGAGAATTCAAAGGTGATTTCAAATGGAATGCTAGAATAGTCAAAGTGAAAGCATAATATTTTTCCAGTTTGGCTAATTTGGACTTCAATTCGAAATTCACTGTGAATTGACCTTGAGTTCTAACTGTAGTAAATAACTGTAATTGTGTCAACTAATGAAAGTGTGTAAGAAGAACTGCTTACGAGATGGTGTGATACTATGCCAGCATACCGTGTCTTATGTAGCTTTATTACGGAGCCCTCAATAACAGTGATGGCTAAACCTGTCTGTCAAAATGCTTTTGATCTAGATTTCCCTTTGCGTAGATCCCCACTCTTGGATTTTTATAACTTATTATATATTGGACATGAAATCAATTTAGCTTTAACCCCTTAAGGACCAAACTTCTGGAATAAAAGGGAATCATGACATGTCACACATGTCATGTGTCCTTAAGGGGTTAAAGAAAAGGAAAAAAGACGTTCAATCTGCAAATGAAATTAAATGAGTTAGTTCATATTAGTTAGCTGACAAGGGATGTTGTGATTCTGTTCTAAGGGTTTTGGTCCTGATACCACATAAATGAAACATTACGTTATGGCAATCGTCCTATTCAATACACATAAAGCGGTAATTATTTTTGGGAGATAAATTTCACATATTACATATGTACACTTATTTTTACTCATTACTTGTCTGGGGTTTTGTACAGAAAGTATATTTACTTTGTGGATGTGGATGCACCATTTGTTAATGCTTCAGGTAAAGTGCCTTGGCACTGCAAATGTTTGAGGACTATATCTTAGTACAACCATTCTAGAGGCACTACAGATGTAGCTGACAGAGCATCATGGGAAATGTGGCCACGATCTTCTCCAACCATGCAAAAGTAGCAGTAGTGTGAGTGTTAACCACCGCTTTCAGCTGACGAAACACTGTAGAAAATACTAAAAGGATTATTTACTAAATTAAAGTCCGAATAGTGGCGAACAGAAATCTAAATGGCAAAATGAAGACAAAAACAGTTGATCTGGAAATTTGACGTTTGTATTCACTACAATTGTAAATTTTAGGTCCAAATAGCTGAAATCAGAACCTTGACTGAACATTTTTCACCATTTTAATCCCACATCCTTACATTTCACATTTCGGAGAATTACCCTGTCAGGTTTAAACATTTGCTGTTTTAAGGTCGGCTAAAACAGCCATGTACCCAAGAGCTGATATCACTTGATTATGATTTGGAATTACTAATGCTGTAAAGAGAAATGTAATTTACGATAGTCTGATATTGGTGTAGTTAGATGATCTAGCAAAGTTAAGTTTTGCTATTCACTATGCTAACGTTATGTAACATCATCTCTATTTAGGAATCTCTAGACCCTGCCACTTAGTAAGATGTAAAATGTAATAATGAGACGTTTTGCATGGTGTAACACTGCCATTTGTCTTACCTGGGCCAAGCCTTCAACCAGATCTATGACAACCTCTACCAGACATCTACAGATAAGCTTACTGCCAGCGGGCATCTTAGGGCTGGCATTAACCCAAGCGTCTGTCTCTGCTGTTTGCACAGTATCCTAGACTATTTGAATTAGGTTTAAGAATCTATACAACTTGCTTAAATTAACACTGTCCTGGTTAGATGACAAGCCACAAAATTTATTTATCTAATTTGTGCAGATTGAACGAGCTCCAATTAATCCTTTGCTACTTTATACACTATAAACACATAAGTTTCCTCCCATGACACATATTGTTCAAAACAGATCATTATATAATTTTTTTTTTTTTGAGTAAATCATTGTGGGTTATTTTGGGGTGGGGGGAGGGGAAGAGATCTGGGATCCAGTGTGTTAAATCACAAAATGTGTGCAAATTTGTCACTGTATTGCGTAACAGGTTAATAAAGGCCGGGAAGAGATGCAAAACATCTGTTAAAACTCTCCTTTTATTTTGCATAGCTTCCCTTGTAGTTCTTATATATTGTTTAAATATAGATACCATCGACTAGGTGAGTCAGTGATTTAATCTCCAACAAAGCTGCTAGCTTTTAATCCAGCAAAATATCTCGGATCATACAGAACATGTTAAGAACCCACAAACGATTTACAGATACTTGTACCGCCGTGATCTAAACACTTAAAAAAAAAATATCTTCTGTAATCATGGGTGTGTCCATAATTGCCTACAAATATCCAAAATAATGTTAATGCGTGTGTTTGTATCTTTACAGAATTCGCCTTTGGTGGATTTATTTGCCACTTTTTATTGTCTGCCATAGTTTATAGTAAATTTACTATATCAATGGATCTTTTGTGGCATAAACCCAAATGTACATGGCATTAATTTGGCAGTCCATACTTTATTAGTGAAATTTGCTTTAAGACTAATTTTTCAATTGTAATATAATATTTAGTGAAATCAATTCTACTAGACAACCTCAATAGACTCTTCCTGATGATTAAATGGGATCCATTGTACTAAGAAAGGCCTCTGATCTGACTATTATCTTGTGACTGTTTTTTTTTATTTTTTTTTTATAATTCTTTATTTATGCATTGACATACGATACAACTTGTAAACATATAATCATGTAATCGACTTGTGCAAAAGCCGGGCTTTTGTGGTACAAACAAAAAACTGTGCATATACAGAAAGGAGACAATTATTTGGTTAGCAGTACGTTTGTTCTTCGAGAAGCCTGTTTTTTCAGTCGTTGGTTTTTCAACTGGTGTTTTGATCTGTCAGTGTGTTTTTTTATTTATTTATTTTTTTTTTCGTTAATTGATTGCAACTCTTGTATCAGATTGTTTTTGTGATCATGGGGTTCAAGCTCAGGAGATACCGTTTTGGGTGTGTTCCTGAAATGGTAAGGGGGGGGATTTTGGAACTTGTGCGTCTGTTTCGCAGGGCTTTGTGTTATTGTCTGGTTTGTGTGCTTTTTATGGGGAGTCATCTCGTTCCCTATGTGTTCATTCAGCCTCTGTTGGACTGTAGTGGGTGATACCATACAATTGTGATGGACTGGGTGTTGGGGGCTTTTTATCGACTTGCTTGTTAGCTGGCTACTGGCCTTTCCCTGAAGCAGTGTGGGTATACTGCTTCTTTACATTGGTGCCCTTGTGTTGTGGTAGTATCGTGGTTTTATGTTGTCGATTTTGCCTTAGTTTCCCTGGGGTAGGGTTTCAGTCGGGAAGAGAGGAGGTTTGGTCTCGGGATCATCTGTTTTGTTTTTGTATCATACCTTCCGGTGGTCTGTGGGGTTTGTTTGTTTCTTTGTGTGTTTACTTTGGGGGGATGCTAGGTATGCGGTGGCAGTGAGTTGGTGTGGTTGTTGTCTACCTTGTCGGGGGTCCGCTGGTGGGTGCTGAGTTCGGGATAAGGGGGAGGGTGGGTTGCTAGATTGTGGGGAGAGGGGGGGCGGGATAGGATGGCGCACCGCGTTGTGTATTAGATGTGGGTTGAGGGCTCCGCAAGCCATGGGTCCCAGATTTTGTCGCAATGTATTGTGGTTTCGTGGATGAGGGCCGACATTCCGTCCATGAGCCTCGCTTCATTCATTTTGCGTTTGACATCTGTTATTGTTGGGATCGTGGCCGCCCCCCAGTGAGTAGCTATGGCTCTCCTTGTTGCTAGGGCTAGTTTGGCCAAAAGTTTGTTGTGTGCGCGGGGCGTGTCTGGCAGAGGTTTGGATAGGAGCCATAGCCAGGGGTCTGTAGGAATGGTATCATGTAGGACCCGTGATGCAAGTGTCGCTACGTCTCTCCAAATTGGTGTGATAAGAGGGCATTCCCACCAAAGGTGATAGTATGTCCCCTGTTGGCCGCAGCCTTTCCAGCATCTGTCTGAGGTGGATAGTCCCATCTGTTTGAGTTTCAGTGGTGTGATGTACCATCGCATAAGGGTCTTATAGGCCTGTTCTTTGTGTGTGACACATATTGTTATTTTTCATGTGGCCTCCCAGATGGTCGCCCAGTCTGAGGGGTCGGTGGGGGGGCCCAGGTCCCTTTCCCATGCCTTGACGTAGTTAAGCGGTTGTTTTTGTGTTGCTTTGAGTATCCATGTGTATGTAATGGAGATTTGGCTTTTCCGTATAGGAGTGTGAATACAAGCTTGTTCGAAGGGGGTGAGGGGGGTTTGTCCTGCCCGTTTGTAAGTGGTTGTCTCTAGGAAGTCTTTTATCTGGATGTATCGGAAATAGTCGCGTGTGGTGAGTGGCACTGTTTGGGGCAGTTCTGTGAACGGAATCAGTCGTTAGTCCTTGTAGAACCGGTATACTCTGTGGAGGTTGTTATCCTCATAGCGGGCAAAGTCCCGCGGGGTCATGCCCGGTAAAAATTGTTCATTTCTTAGTATTGGTGCCAGGGGTGATGGGTCCGATGTGAGCGCATGTTGTAAAGAGAGTTTATTCCATATGGCTATGGAAGTGGTGAGTGCTGGTGTGGTCTGCGGAGCTTTTGGACGTGCGTGCCGTGGTAGCCATATGTATAGGGTGGGGAAGTCCCTGCCAAATAAGTCATGTTCTAAGTCTACCCACCGTTTGAGTCCTATGGGTGCGTGTAGTGCCTGGATTTGGGCTAGTTGGGCCGCATGAAAGTAGTGTAGGAAATGAGGTAGACCTAGTTCCCCGGCCCTGGTCGGGAGATATAGGATGTCTCGCCTAATCCTGGCGCGTTTGTTTGCCCATATGAAGCGGTCGATCTGCGTTTGTAAGCCTTTGAAGTCTTTGATCGACACCTGGACTGGTAGCGTTTGATTCAAGTACAAGAATCTTGGTAGAAGATTCATTTTGATGCAGGCTACTCTTCCCAGCCAGGAGATCGAGTAGGTCTCCCATGTCTTGAGGTCTGCCAGCGCTTTTTGTATTAAGGGGGTATAATTTAGGTGATATGTTTGAGTGACATCTGCTGGAAGGTTGACGCCTAGGTAGTGTATATGTGATGGATTGAAATGGAAAGGATAGCTGGTCTGCAGGTGGGACAGCTCGTCAGCTGGGATTTGGACAGGTAGGGCCTCTGTCTTATCTAGGTTAAGGCGATAACCTGAGACTTTGGCATATTCGTCCAGGGCGTGAAAGAGTGGAGGGAGAGATTGTGTTGGGTCGGTGAGGGTTAGGAGGAGATCGTCTGCTACTTTGTATTCCTCCCCTCTTATACATATGCCCGATATTGTAGGGTCGAACCTGAGGGCTTGGAGGAGGGGTTCTAAGGAGAGGGCGAATAGTAACGGGGAGAGGGGGCATCCCTGTCTGGTTCCATTGAAGATGCGGAAGGAGGGGGGTTGTGTGTTAGGGATGAGGAGGCTTGCTTCTGGGGAGGAGTACAAAGTTTGAAGTGCGTTGAGAATTGTGTGGGGTACCTGAAATTTGCGGAGGGTAGCGAACAGAAAAGGCCATAGGAGTCGGTCAAAAGCCTTTTCTGCGTCTAGTGAGAGAAAGAGGGCTGGGATGCGTCGGTGTGTTGCGGTCCAAAGGAGGTCGAAGGTCCGTCTTGTGTTGTCGTATGCTTGTCTGTGGGGTATGAAACCGACCTGGTCGGGGTGGATAAGTTTATGTATGTATGGGTTTATCCTATTTGCGAGTAGTTTAGTGAGTAGTTTGACGTCCACGTTCAGTAGAGAGATTGGTCTATAATGGCTTGGGTCCAGGTGGGATTTGCCTGGTTTAGGGAGGAGGCACACGTTGGCTCGGAGCATATCCGGTGGCAGCAGGTTTCCCTGTATCACCGAGTTGAAGAGTGAGCATAGATGTGGGAGGAGTGTGATTGGGAAGGTTTTATAATAAAGACCCGAGAAACCATCGGGTCCGGGGCTTTTATTGGGCTTAGTGTTTTTAATTGCTGTGGCCACTTCTTCTATGGTGATAGGTTCACTTAGTTTAGCTATCGCTTCCGGTTTCAGGGCTGGTAGTGGTATTTTTTGCAGATATGTGTTTATGGACTCTAACATTTCCTCCGGGTGTTGTTTCGCATCTGGGCTGTGGTCATATAGTGTGGTAAAGTATCTTTGGAAGACCTCACCTATTTTTGATGGGAGAGAGTGTGTGACTCCCTCCGGTGTCTGTATTTTGTCTATTCTTTTTTGGTCTGTCCTGTGTTTAAGTTTTCTCGCAAGCAGAGTGTCTGCTTTGTTTGATTTTTCGTAGTAGGTCTGTTTTGACCATTGTAACGCCTTGGCCGAGTCCTTGGCCATGAAGTCCTTAATTTGAGTGCGGCAGTCTGTCAGTTTTGCGAGAATGTCAGGGGTGGGCTTTTGTTTGTGTTCGGTTTCTAGGTTCCTGAGGGCCTCCAGGGATTTTGCTAGTGACTCTAGTTGAGTTTTCTTATGTGCTGCGGCCAGGCTGATTAATTTCCCCCTGATGACTGCTTTGTGTGCTGCCCATAGTATTCCCGGGGAGGGTGCTGAGGGTGCGTTATCGGTAAAATATTCTGACAAGTTCTGACAATGGTGTCTCTCAGGAGGGGGTTATGTAGCAGAGTCGGGTTCAGTCTCCAGGTCCAGGGGCGCGTTACGTTTGGGATTTTTATTGTTAGAGCTATGTCCGCGTGATCTGACCATGTTATTTTGCCTATGGTGGCCGTGTGGACCATGGGTAGAAGGGAAGGGGAGATCAAAAAAAGGTCTATACGTGAATAAGAGTTGTGTGGGTGTGAAAAGAAGGTAAAGTCATGTGTGGTTGGGTGTAGTGTTCGCCACACATCAACCAATCGTGTTTGGAGGGTGAATGCTTGTAGCAGTTTATCTACTTTGGTTGTGGGAGCTGTGTCTTGTCCGTGTCGACGGGTGCGGTGTCTGTCTGTCGCCGGTGACAGCGTAGCATTGCAATCTCCTCCAATAATTTTGAGGTGACCTGGAGTCAGTGTCAGGTGGGCCTGTAGGGTATCCCAGAATGATTTGTCAGGGATGTTCGGTGCATAGAGTGTTGTGATGGCATATTTGTTGGGGCCTGCCTGGCCTGTGAGTGTCAGGAACCTGCCTTGGGGGTCTCTAATTACTTGTTTTACGTTTAGGGGACATGTCTTGCGTAGCAGTATGGCTACTCCATTCTGTTTGGTGTTGGGGGAGTTAGCAGTATAGCATTCTCTAAAGTGCCGGCTGAGGAGGGGAAACGGTTTGGTCTGGGTGAAATGAGTTTCTTGTAGAAGCAGTATATCTGCTCCTGTGCGGTTCGCCCACCTCATGAGTCGGTGTCTCTTCGCTGGATTGTTAAGGCCTTTGCAGTTTATGGAAATGCAGGTGAGTTTGGCCGTCATAGCGTCTGGATGTTCTCTCAGGGGGTGTTATTTTCTGGGGTTGTTCGTGTGTATGTGTTAGGGCAGTGCGCCTGGCTATGAGGAGGGATAAGGTAAGGGAGGGGGATGAGGCAGTAGGGTGTTGGCGTGTATGCTTAGGCTTCGTTTCGAGGCTTGAGTTCTGGGGTTTTACACCCCGGTGGGGTATTTGTGTATGTAGGGACGGGTTGGTCGGGATGTGCCTGGTCTGAAACCGAAGTTGCCAGGAGTGTTGGTGGAGGGGGTTTGGTTGTCTGTACCTTGTACTGATCCAAACCGGTTCGATCTATATAACCGCTTGTAAAGCGGTGGGAGCCGTTGTATGTGGTGGTAGTAGAGGTGTGTAGGTTGAGTAGGAAGTGTCGAGAGGGGTGTCTCTTCTCTCCTCCCGTCACTTCGGAGTGTTGTGAGTTTACCTCTGGTGTTGTCTTATCAGGTTATTCATACCCTTCGGTGGGGGGGTCCGAATGAAGTTGCCGTAGCGGGTGGCAGGGTTTCTGTAAAGGTCTCAATGGAACACATATCGTTATTTTATGCCTAGCAGTTAAGGGCCTCAATGGTGTCTGTTGGATTGGGTCCAATGTCTTCCGGAGCGTTCTTTGGGTTGTGGTAAGAGTTGGGGTGCATCGTGTGATGTGTGTCATGGGTTTGATAGTTATACGGTCACAGGTGTCATGTAGTGTCGTTCCTATGCGTGCGTGTCTCTTGTCGGGGGGTCAGGGTTTCTTCCTACCATTGCTTTGATGCTCTTAAAGTCCCCAGGGGGGGCCTGTTGTCCGTGCTGTGGGGTCATGCCTGTGGTGGGGTCTGTGAATAGTCTGTGGGTACAATGTACAACACATTTACGAACAATATTTACATTTTTACATATGCAATACCTCGTTAGCAACCCATTGAGAGCTTGTACAAAATCCCCTTTACCCCCTTTCCATATTATGAGGGAGATGCGCATGGTTGATCTTAAGGAGTGGGCAGTATGCCCTGTTGTAGGCTATGTATAAAGTGCCATACTTAAAGTTGAGGGTGCTGTCTAGGGAAGCGGGTTATGGGAGTATCAGGTGGGGTTCTCTGGATCGTAACTGTTTAGTTCCAGTTTGGCCCTCCTGCCTTTTTGGGTGTAGAGTCCCTATGTGAGGGTATACCCTGCGTTACTTTCTACCCCTGTCAAGAGGGGACAGTGGGAATGTCATATCACTATGGGGTTAGAGGTGCGCAAGTTTATAATTGTATTATGAGGCAGAGTATCATATTGTATTCCGGAACTCGAAAGTATATCTTTTTTTTTTTTTTGATGATGAAATATGCTGTTATCTCGAGTCTGCCAGGGTGTCACCTCTGTTAGTGGCAATTGGTGTTAGTGTTCAGTGGGTGTCTGTGCGTGTTCTGTCATGTGATGGTGGCGCCCTCGGGATAGATGGGGGTTGCCTGTGTGAAGTTGTATGTGACTGTTTTGTGACCCTGCTAGCTTATATTAGGGTTTTTTGGGGCAGTTGAATACTCCAAGTCTGAAGAGCGTCCGACTGTGTCCAAGTGTCTGGACTTACTGAACTGTACTAAACCTTAATCATATTAACCATTTATACTCATAACTTATTTACATTTGTTTAACTGTCTACTGTATGGCCCACACTCCAGATTTTACTGCCCATAATATTCCGTTGGTGTGCAAGTTTTGCATGTGTAATACTGCTCCTATTGTGGTAGATATGGACTGAGGCTCTTGAGAAATAGAGCTATGTGCAGTGTCTGGGAGGTGGGTGCGTGCTGGTAAGGGGGGGAGTACCCAGGGTATCAATGTTGGTGGTCTGTGGTTGGCAGTGCTACGTGGGCCCTGCAGCTTCAATCCCTGGTCCCTGTAACAACAACTACTGTACCGCAAAACATTACATGTATACAAGAAATACATTATGTGGCCTGTGATGGTATATTAAGTAAATATATATAGAACCTGTCCCATCCTCTAGCACGCCTCCCTACACGGGAAACCTGTTTTCTGCATGCATATCAGGTAGCCGTTGATTCGGTGTTCTCAGCCTGTGGTGGGGGTCTCTTCTTAGCCTGATTTCGGGGTGGTTGCGCTGCTCTGTGATTTCCGCCGTGAGCTGTGTTGTACCGGTCGGCTGCCTGCATCCCGGTGAGGAGATGGAGACCCAGGGCTGTAGCGAAGTCCTCCATTTCCGCAGGGTGGTGCAGGACGTGGTCTTGGTCACCCAGGCGCACTTGTAATTTAAAGGGGTGGCCCCATCTATACTTCAGGCCTTTTTTGGTTAGGGCCATCGTCAGGGGCTTCAGGTTCCTTCTTTTCTTTAGGGTAGACAGTGCCAGATCCTGAAAAAAAGTCAATGTGGAGGCTCCATATTTTGGTGGTGAGGCCCTGGTGGCAGCCATTATTTTTTCTTTTGTGGCGAAGTGCTGCATGCGGACTATAATGTCCCTAGGTGAGGTGGGATTGAGTGCCAGGGGCCTCAGTGCCCTGTGGGCCCGTTCGATGTCGCATTCCTGGTCAGTGGCGTCCGGTAGGATTGTATGAAAGAGGTCGCGGAGCGTGGGTAAAATGGCGTCGGCATCCACAGCTTCCGGTAGGCCTCTTATCCTGATATTATTTCTGCGAGAATGGTTGTTGAGATCTTCTAAGCTGTCTTCCAGGTATTGTATCTTGTCGCTTAGGTAGTAGATGTCTTGCCCATGTTGAGATGAGGTTGATTGGAGCATTGTGATGTCTGCTTCTGCCTGTGTTGCACGAGTGTTGAGGGCCTCGAGGTCTTCCTTAATGCCTGAGATGTGCCGCTCTAATTCTGCCGCTGTATGGGCCTTTATTTCGGCTGTGGCTTCTTTGAGCATGTTGTGGAGGTCTGCCTTCGTGAGAGGCTCTTGTCTCCTGTCTGTGTCCTCGTCGTTGTCGGATTCTGAGCCTGACTCGTGGGCGTTTAGTGCCTCTTGGCTCAAAGATGGCCGCGTTAATTCTCTGGCGGTGCGGAACATTGAGGCCACTGAGGTCGGTTGTTCCTTTCTTTTTTTGGTGCCCCCCATCGGTATTTCTGACGGACGGCTGTGTGGGTATCAGTTAACCTGTTTATAAGGCTGGATGCCTGGGGGGTGCTGCTGATGTAGGCTGATTGTCACTCCTGGACGGGAGAGCTCGAGCTTTACACGTCTTGCTCCATTGGTGTTCAGGCTCCGCCCCCCATCTTGTGACTGTTTTAATCACTGAAGACCCAAAAGAATGGCAAAGGAATCCAAATTTGGTCACCGACTCAGGAGCAAACAAGCGCTATTCTATATGGACCTTAGTCAGCGTCAAACCAATGAGGCCCAACAAGGAGAAATAGCTTTCTATAGACAGGTGTCTTGGTGGACATATATCCATGCTTTGGTCCAAAAGCTGTGTATTTAGCACCAGTCTGTTATTAAAGGAACCCCTTAGAAATCTGCCTAGAAACTGAAATAGTAGAGTTGAGATTCTTCCCTATTCTATGTTAGTTGTCTAGGACTAATATGGGGGTTTAAAATGCCAGGCTAAAATAGCCCAGTTATAAAAGCGTTCTGAATTGTTTATTTTGTCCTGCACAATTCCTTGATAAGTTCACCACAATTAATTACGTATTTCAAGGTGAATTCAAACTGAATTTCAACTTTAAGGTCAATATAGATGAATGGAAAAATCTTCTAAGTCAGCTATGCTTTCAGTTTCAGCTATTTTGGCATAAAATTTAAATTCACTCGGAATTCTCACTTTACTAAATAACTCTGTTAGTCTATGTGCTAATTTTCATATTCAGCCATGGCATTCTAGTAGAAATATTTACAGATAAAATATTTTCAAGTGATTTTCTTACTTGGCGTGACCCATCATAACTTCAGTGACTACAGCATTAACCTAGATATATCTGTCAAATTAATAACTGTAATATATTTTACTTCCTATATTTAGTGACTTAGGATCTGTTTACTTGTTATAACCATTATTAATAAATAAAAAGCAGCAGCAGCCAAGGCTGGCTTCCATTTTATACTACTTTTGAATTAAATACGTTTTAGGGAGACAGAACAAAATAAAACTTCACTGGTTTATGCTAATGCAAAATTTTCTGTTGTGCATCATCTACATATCTCGCGTAGAGCCTTGGGAAAGGTTTGTCTTGTGCATACTATTTATGAGAAATCACGTTTCTGCAATTTTCCCAGAATTCACAGTTTGATATGCAAATGAGCACAGGCAGGTATGGTATTTCTGAAATTTCAGCTTAGCAAAAGAGCACTTTTTCAAACACGGGTTTGTAAACCAAGACAAATGTTGTGATCAAGTAGGACCAAAGACCAGTATTAAACCGTGGACTTTAACTCCTTGACATGATGACAGGATATAGTTAAGTACTAAATAGGTTGTGGTGAGACCAAACGCTATAAAGCTCCCTACTGGTTTATGCAAATTCTAAATTTATTGTTGTTTATCATAAACATATATAAAGTAGGATCTTGGGAAAAGTCTGCCTTTGGCACAGTATTTCTGAGAAATCGTGATTCCACAATTCAATTGAATTCCCAGTATGATATGCAAATGAGCACAGACAGGGATCATGTTTCAGACTTTGACGTTTTGTACTAGCAGAACGTATACGTTGACTGTTCATTTTTTTTAATTTAGAGCTTTAACTTGAAAAATCAGACATTTTACACCATTAAATAAAACAATGAAAATCGACTATACATTGATTTTTTTTCCATTTGATGCTCTGTTTTCTTTTAAATTTATATTAAATCTTCTGCAAATAGCATCACAATCTATTTCAGCCCAGGCACAACCAGGGCACACATTGCAAATGAGGAGGAGAGATATAAACATTGATTAATTTCTCTGCATGCTTTTCTATGCAGACTTTCCGTTGCTAAGTATTGAGCTTATCACAATGACTGACAAGGGATTCATGATGAAGGCGCTCTGTTGAAGGGAAAAAAATTTAATTTTATTTTCACATGCCACATATAAATTTGTTAAACGTAGGGGATAATAAACATTCAAAGTCCAAGTTCCCCTTTAAGGATGTACAAAAGGTAGATCCTAAACAATTGTAGAACTACCACTGCCATGATGCTTTGCCAGACAGAAGGTTGTCAAACAAACTTGGGACTTGTAGTCCTTCAATTGTTGAAAAATTGCCGTTTGGCCTTCCCTGTTTTAGACAATTCCGCAGCATTAGCTGTATTGCACAGCTGCAACCTTGCAACCTTCTGCAGAAATTTGTGGCATTTAAGAAAGTATTAGAAAAGGCAAATACCCTGCTCCTGGGAGCCATTGCCAATTACGTTACATTAACCACGTTTGGTGTTTTATTGCAGGAGAGGTTGGCTGTACTGGAAAAGATATTGAAAGAGCACGAGGACTATGAGCAGGATGTTAACGAGTTCCGAACTTGGCTGAACAGCGTGGTCGAAAAACTAAAGTGTTGTGTTGGAGAGCCCTCGAAAAGTACAGAGCAAAGACTCCTTATGTTGCAGGTGTGTTACGTTATATTAGAAGTACAAACATTCGTTTCGGCAGTTCTAGTAGTATGAAATTATGGAAACATGCGTTGGTCCCTTATTATTTGATGAACTAAAGGCCCTTTTTGGTGATCATGTGACATGTGGCAGGGTTATTCGCCATAGTGTGAATTGTCAGGAATCCAAAGGGAATTTTAAATTGTAGGCCAAAATAATCAAGCTGCAAACATTGCTGGCTTGGAGAGTTTTTCCAATTCAGCTATTTTGGCCTAATACTTGATATTCACTTTACTTTCCTGGTATATTTTGATGATAATCCTTGCAGGGGTCTTCAAGGAAGACCTTTTCCTTACTAATCTGGTTATCTGAGCTTGGAAGATATATGTGTATTATGAGATTTTTAAATGTATATATTGCAAAGCAAGATAAGATTGAAGTATTACACAAACTGAAACCAGTAAACAGCTCTTTAAAAAAAAAAAAAAAAAAATGTCACATATGCTGTCACTTTTAGTGGAATAAATAATTATAATAAATAATTATAGTTTTAGTAATAGTAAAATATGCGTGAACCCCTAGAAAAATATATTGTTTTAACCCCTGTGTAACAGGATCAGGTAATCTTGCTCAGTTTAGTTGTTTAGAGTCTAAGGCAGGTAAAGAGCAGTTTGAGATGATGCAAGTTGTAGAGCCTTACGTTAGTGAGTACAACCAACCTTCCTTCTCTCTCTCTCTCTCTCTCTCTCTCTCTCTCTCTCTCTCTCTCTCTCTCTCTCTCTCTCTATATATATATATATATATACATATATATACACACACACTATTTTAAGAAACCTTCTCCATCCCAAATGAGTGTTTTATTTTTCTATGTGCTCTTACCTTTGCCAGTTGACTGTTGTTTCACTGTTTAGTAATAAGACCCCTGTGTACTTTTAGAAATCTGTGTACTTTTCAAGTTGACTGCCTTTTCGTAAGTTCTGTCTGCTTTAAACTTAAAGTGTCTTTTGTCCTTCCGTGATAAATTTATTGTTACTAAGAACCCGTTTTGTATATTTAAACTTTTGCCCCTCTAATTTAAGACTATGTCCTCTTGTTGTGGTAGTTTTTCTTCTGTTAAATATAGTCTCCTCATCTCCCTCTAGTGCTGTCTCCCAAGTTGTCACTTCCTCCCAGCCGGCTGACGTTACAGGGGCCCGGTCACGGTGTTAAAGGACCTAGGCACCTGACCGGGCCCCTGTTCAGCAGTAGCACTGGGGAAACATTCCGCGGAACCCCTGTGCACACAGTTTGGGAACAGCTGATGTAATCCATGAACCAGTTTAGTAGTCCTTCTCTGAACTCTCTCCAAAGTATCAATATCCTTCTGGAGATACAGTGTCCAAGTGAGCTCTCACCAGTGTTCTGTAACACTTTGAATTATTGTTGGTGGCATATTCTGTGTGCTAGGGATGTGGCAAGAGGTTACGTTATCCACTCTGGCCATACTCTAAACATACTCACTGCCAGTTCACTAACAGAGTTATTTGCTAAAGTGAGGATTCAAGGTGAATTCAAAGTGAATTTTATATTCAATGTAAAATGCTGAAATGGAAACATTCTCAAAGTAAACTATGCTTCCAGTTCAGATATTTTGGGCCTAAATGTGAAATTCGCTTTGAATTCTCATTTTAGTGAAAGACTGCCAGTATTTTCTAATTTTGATGACAAGGCTAACTAAGACAGAATTATCCTTGATGTTAGTTTAAATGTTTCTCTTTTGAATTTGTCTTTTTTTGTTTCCTTTTTTTCTTATGACATTTGTAATATAAAAAAAGTCTTTATTTTTATGATTATTAGAGGACCGATAACTTAGTTGGCAGTGCACAGCCTGTAAATCCAGTACATATTTAATAATGTAAACTCTAACCAAAAAGTACTATTATTTTAATTTTCTGTCCTGCGGTCATTCACACACAGAGATGAAAAGAAATCCACAGTCACCACCTTTTTTTTAAAAATCTTTTATTGCCTTTAATTACGCAGCTCAGCCTCTGTCTTCATTTGGAACATGTTTTTTTTTCCTGTCAATCCCTTTAAATGTGTCAGTAGTAGATTGGATTGGCTCGGATGCTGGTGTTTGGTGTTGACCTCCCACTTGCTCGAGGAGACATGTCACTTCCCATTACCCTGGGCTGCTGTGATATGAGGACAGCTTGCTGAGCTGAGCGTTAGTGCAACAGATAAACTTAGACACCATGGTTTTGTTGCCACACCTACGTCTCAGCCCAGATTATGACACATTAATTGGTGTGCGTAAATATGTGACTGTTTATTAAACTATCCACACCCTGGGAGCTGACATAATGTACACATGGTGACATTCTTGGGCAGGTGAAATTAACCTGTTGTGACTTCTGTCATTCTAGATTAAATGATTTATTACACCAGCAGCGCAATGCAGTGTACTCATGATTTACATATCATTTACTCTGGGACACGATTACATCAGCCATTCACTACCAAGATTGTTTCTTTTAATACATTTTTGTTTGAACTCTGCAACAAGTTGTTAATAAACATAGGACAGTACATCAGTTTTACATTTGGATTGCTGCTTAAGAATACCTAATGAAAAAAAATAACAATAATAATAAAAATATATGTACATTTACCTAATTTTTATTTTAAATGTATTTTTCCTTTCCCACCCCCACCCCCAGAAGAAATATTGAGGGGATAGCAAGTTGATATGATCCCGTACCAGTTGTTAATTCCAGTTCAGTTTCCCAGTGATCAATAGGCACTGCTTTTTTTTTTGGAACTGTCAGTAGCTTGTTTTTGAAAGCTTAGCTAGAGTTGTGTTGTTGTGGTTGCTTTGTAAAAAAAAAAAAAAAAAATTAATTTTATTATTATTGTAATTTGTTTTGCATTGTATGGTCATACAATGCAAAACAAAATTCTATAATAAGCAGTCCACAATCAGATAATGCCATCTAAATGGATATAAAAGGTTACTACTTTTTAATAAAACACTGTTGTTAAGAACCTCAGTGGTGATGGTACTGAGTTCTTCTATTCCTTTCCCAATAGCTGAGCATAAGTGATTATAGCTACAGTTAGGGTGTAGAGGAATAGTAGAGTTGAATGCAGCTTCCAAGACGAACCTTCCCAGTAATTAAAAGGTTACCAAAGCATGAGCCTAGACTTCATCAAGGGTACAACAGGAATAATGTTTTATTGATGCCATGCTGGCTTTCATGTAAATCCTCCTGCAAGAGAACCTCCCACAGTAAACAAAAGTGACAACCAATCATTGTACAGATTTACAGTAAAACAATCCCTTTCTCTGCCTGGGAGATAATGAGATAAGTTAAAGGATAACCTAATTATCTCCAGGCAAAGGGCACACAATTTTCCCAAAACCTAGAACACCCCTTTATACACATGGTATCCCCACAAATGGCATGTCCCCTGATAGCCCCGATCTGGGAGACCAACATATTCAAATTTCACCCAGATCGGTTCAGGGGTTCTCAAAAAGTATGGAAGTCTTAGTTCACCGACTGCACACGAGGCTCCTGCCCAAAATAGTTCCATGAGTTCAGTGTGTGCGGTCGGTCAATTCCGATTTTAGTTCCAGACACTCGACAACCAAGTCCCGCTGCCTCCTTTCATGCAAACAAGATGGCTGCCGTTTTCTCTCCCACATGGCATTCGACTATACGAACGGCGGCCGCCCAGAGAGCGCTTAAAGGACCACTGTAGTTCCAGGAAAACAAACTCGTTTTCCTGGCACTAAAGTGCCCTGAGGGTGCCCCCACTCTCAGGGTCCCACTTTCTCCAGCGCCAGGGACTCTCTTCCTTCGTTGGCCGTCATCGACTGAATGCGTATGCGCGCGCATTCAGCCAGTCCATAGGAAAGCATTCTCAATGCTTTCCTATGGACGCTATCGTCTTCTCACTGTGAAAATCACAGTGAGAAGCGCGGAAGTGCCTCTAGCGGCTGTCAATGAGACAGCCACTAGAGGCTGGATTAACCCATTTGTAAACATAGCATTTTCTCTGAAACGGATGGACCATATAGATGGATGGACTGGGTGCCTATAGTGGTCCTTTAATAGATAGTTCCCTTTGAAGATAATGAGCCAGGAGGGTGGCCGGTGTTTGGTAGATTAATCTACCGAACCAGTAAATACAAAATAACCGAAATAAAGCAGAAAATCCCGAAATGAAAAGAAAATACCGAAACTGAGTCTATTTTCTTCACAACTGTTTTTGGTTGGAGTAACCCTAGCTGTCTCAGTTTTCCCTCCTGGGAAAAAAAAAACTTACCAGAGATTCCATCACGGGCCGGCTAAGTTTTCCCTACAGCCAGTCTGCCTTCTGTGATGTCCTATGCTGGGGGAGGATCATCCCAAAGGCAGGGCTCAGTGACTACTCAGGGCGTGCCACGATAGGTCATCCCTCACCAGCATGTTATACGATGACGGACACCTTTTATGCACAGTTTTAACATTAGTAACCCAGGACTCACTCCGTGCTTCTAAGAGAACGCTGCCTGAGGTGGATTTACACCTCTGACAGCAAAGTTATCTATCTCTATACTGAAACGATCCAAGCACCATGACCACTTCACCTAATCACTGCAGTGTCATTGACCACGTAAAATTCCCTGCAATTCAGTATGTGTGTATGTCAGTTCATGAAAGTGTGCAATGTCAGTATGTGTGTTTGTCAGTGTTCCTGTCTGTGCGCAATGTAGTATGTGTTTTTGTCAATGTTCCTAGTCTGTGTGTATTGTCAGTATGTGTGTTTGTTAGTGTTCCTGTCTATGGTAATGCAGTATGTATCTATGTCAGTGTTCATGTCTGTGTGCATTGTCAGTATGTGTGTATGTCAGTGTTCATGTCTGTGTGCATTATCAGTATGTGTGTATGTCAGTGTTCATGTCTGTGCATTGTCAGTATGTGTGTATGTCAGTGTTCATGTCTGTGTGCATTGTCAGTATGTGTGTATGTCAGTGTTCATGTCTGTGTGCATTGTCAGTATGTGTGTATGTCAGTGTTCATGTCTGTGTGTATTGTCAGTCAGTGTTCATGTTTGTGTGCAATGCAGTATCTGTGTATGTTAGTGTTCCTGTCTGTGTACAATGTCATTATTCTTGAATGTGTGCAATGTGACTTAGGTAAAGTACAGAAAGGAAGTGCAATTCCTATGATGTTCAGCCAGCCTGCTAACTGTGTATCATGAGCATTGCATATCAAGTATATTTTACTTATATTTTTATAAGCACCCTTAGGAGTCCTCCCTGCTTAGTTATTTCTTTTCCTAACTCTCCCTAGTCCACATACACAATTTTCTCCAGTTATTTCTCCCCAGCTCTTCCAATTATTTCTCCCTGGCTGTTTAACCCTTCCTATGATCCACTGGTACACTAGGAATTGTGTCAACATGCTTTTTTCACTCATTTTCTCAAGCTTGCCCGCATTGAATCTTGTAATGTTCTAATTTTCCATAACCTGCGCTCCAAAGCTCAATGGCCAAAGAACAAACCAAGACACACAGGGTTACTTACCTGTGAATTGGTGGCAAATTTTAAGTAATTATTTTTAATAGTTGAATTTAAAATCCAATACACCTGACCCAATTATGTTGGATCAAAGGATAATGTGAGAAGTAAGGATTTTGTATGCAATATATTGTGCCTTAGGTAGTCATTGTAGCAACAGCTGTTCCCAAGACATAAATCTCCTTCCAGGTAAACATATATTATTATTTTAGAGTTATTCATCAAAATATGTACAAAATAATTGCTGCATTTAAGTGCTGGGTTGAAAGGTACTCTCTCTATTTTTTACTTATTCCCTTTTATTGAATGGTTCAGGAAATCAGCCAGGATGTACAAGATGGTGGAAAGCATCTGGAAATTCTGGAAGCAAAGTCGGCTGAAGTAATTAAGAACACATCCCCTATGGGAGCAGAGAAAATTCGAACAGAGCTGGAGGAACTGCGCAACGCACTGGAGAAGTTGAAACTGATGAACGATGAAGAGAAAGACAGTCTGGTATCATCGCACAACTCTGAGAATGCCTTCCTGCTCCTCTCCGCACAACTACAGGCCAACATCAATGAGTTTAGAAAGACCATCCAAAGACTAGAAGAAAGTCTGGAGCCCAGGGAGCCAGCAAAGAGTGAGGATGAGCTGATAGCATTAAGGAAAACCTTGAACGTAAGTTTTTAGTATTTTATTCTGTGCCTTTATCAGCTTAAAGGATCACTAAAGTGTCAAGAAAACAAACTCGTTTTCCTGACACTATATACTCCTTAGGACCCCCCGCCACCCTCAGGGTCCCCCTCCCTCTGCGCTGAAGGGTTTAAAACCCCTTCAGTTACTTACCTTAATCCAGTGCCGGGTTCCCTCGGCACTGGTGACCTCAGCTCCCACGAGCCACGCACGCATTCAAACACTCCATAGGAAAGCATTTGTCAGTGCTTTCCTATGGACGTTCTGCACGCTGGATGCGATTTCGCATCCACCGTCGCAGATGCTCCTCTATCGCCTGTCAGGAAGACCGCTACTAGAGGCTGGATTAACCTTACAATGTAAACATTGCAGTTTCTCTGAAGGGTTAAAATCTGGGGGACCTGGCACCCAGACCACTTCATTGAGCTGAAGTGGTCTGGGTGACTATAGTGTCCCTTTAACAATCTCTGTATGTGCTAAGTAAATGAAAGGTTTGCATTTGGTAGTGGTACATTTTAATAATCCATCTGAAAATGAGTAATGAACTGCATCTTGGCCTTTCTGTAGTTAATGAACCATTTTACAGACACACCAGATTGCAGGAAGATCTGTTGTAAAGGTCAGTTACGCTGTCCAGTACATCATTAATGTAGATAGGGAGAAACACTCCAATAGCATTTAAATACAAATCCTCATGGCATGCATCCACACGCTTGTGATGGATGGAACTAGTTCAAGGTACAAAAGTGTTACTTTGAAACCGTAATCGAGCAAGTAATAAGCCTGGTGACAGACACCTGGAGCTCAGTTCTAAGTAACCAATGGGTAGGCAGGAATAAATACAGTGCACCCAGAGTCTCTAAGGTACTCGTTAAGGGTACTGAGTGACATAACTGACTGAAGTTTTATAATTTCCCATTTTATCCTAAAATTTACAATAGACTGTGACTGGCTGGATATGTAAGTAGGTGTAGAGAAATGTTTGATTTATTTTGGCTATGACCTATGCTGCAAAAATAAAACAAACCCAAAGATCCATTATTCAATTGTAACTGAATATATATACTAAGAGAAATTCTAAAAATCGTCTTATTTCCTTTGCACTGGGAAGTCAGTGGTACAGGCAATATGTAAATACTGCTGACAGGTACCAGGTGTCTGATGAATGTGATGTCCCAGTTCTAACCATTGGGGATCCAGTTTTGGATTACAACCCTGGGGATTGACATCCAATGCTCTACAGCATGACAGTCTCCCAGTTACAAGCTAGTATATATTGCTGGTATATAAAATCTCCAATTTCTATCTAGTAAGATGTTGATCAAGTCCTGTAAGGGTCAAATAATGTACCAGCAATAATTTTGCCCAGTACAATGGATCATGCTAGGTGCAAGTAACAGTAATCAGACTCTCATTAAGTTTATTACTTAGCGTGCCTAAATCTCGTTTATTCCGTACACTTTGTAGCAATGTGACTAGTACAGAGTGTAGATTGTATTTTTTTCCTGTGTAGATCTGACAGGCCATTTATAGATGACAGATCTTCTGTAAACCCAATCAGAGTAAGGATAATCTCCAGCTAGACTTTGGAAGTACCAGATGCAGTATTTGCCATGTGGTTAGCTCCACGGGAACGGGTGTCTGGCAAAGAATCAGATTAATCAGACCACAGTTACAGTGTGTTACCTTGTATGAACAACACTGTGTTTTTAAACCACTTGCAGCCATCATGTGGCTGGTGAATTTCATCTTGGTGACTCTGGTTCTATTTCAGCCACTACTTTTTCTTTTCTTTTTTCTTCAGACACAGCCAAGTTGAAGGATAAAAATATAGGAAGTGACCTGCATGATTTTACATTGAGTTTATTTGTGATACTGGTATTAAATCACTAAATGGTCTAATTGGGGGGTGGGGTGAGTGGGGGGGCGCAATGTCCCGTGTCCTGCATTTTAACTTCGCAAAATTAGGGTGGTATACTTTAACTCAACATTCTTGAAATCCTATGAGTAAGATAGAGCTTTGCAGTAAAACATTTCGATACTGCTATTGCAGACTCCAATCCTCAACATTTACAGAGCTATTCACTAAAACGGGAATCATCAGGAATTCAAAGTGATTTAAAAATTTAAGACCAAAGTAGTCAAGCAATGCATCCAGTTCAATTACTTTTGACTTAAAATTTGAATTCACTTTAATTTCAATTTAAATTCCTGACAATTCTCACGTTAGTGACTAAACCTGTTAGATTACAAAGAATATCATGAGATTAAGTCATAAGAACGCAAAATTCAGCTGTACCCCAGTCTTGCTTTAAACACATGAGTACCCGTTGGAAATCCTCCCCATTTAATCAGGAGGAGAATTGTGTACAGGGGCCTGGAGGACAGGCACTATTGGGAGCACTTTGAGGTTAAACCATTTCTAAACCGTTTAACACCTTAAAGGAACACTATAGGCACCCAGACCACTTCAGCTCATTGAAGTGCTGTGGCTGCATATTTCCAGGCCCCTTAACCCTGCAATAGTAATTGTTGAAGTTATTGAAAAACTGCAGTAATTACTATCCAGGGTTAACTCCACCTCTAGTGGCTGTCCACCAGATTTCTGGGTTGTTAATTGATGCTGGGCATCCTCACACTATACATGGGGATGTCCAGCGTCACCAGACACCCTACAGGTAAGCATTATATAATGCTTTCATATGGGGGAATCCCTATTGCGAGCGCGGCCATTGCTGTGCATTTGCATTCGGTCTCCCCTAACAAATGGATGCAGAGCCCGTGCCAGTGCCGAAGGACATCGGTGCCGGATGTAGGTAAGTGACAGAAGGGGGTGAGGAGAGGGGGTAGTGGTTTTCCTGGCATTGTAGATTCCCGTTAAGGTAAGGTCACCTAACTGGATGTCTGGAGTGTACCAGAATAAATGTATATTTGATTATGGATATATTTCTTATTCGTCTTTACACCTAGATAAATTACATATACATTTTAGGCATATGGCAGCTGGTGGTAAGTTTTGCTGTCTGGCATGGAATCCAGGCATTATTTTAGCACCTACTATCGATCTCCATGGTAGATGTAAAAAGCTTTGGTAAACTGATTACCAGTTGTTCAGGTTCACATTTTGTAGCATGGGAGCAAATTCATTGCCACAAAAGCTGTACAAGTTGTGTTTAACTGATTCTAACAACTGCATTTTGTTTCCCTTCAAGGTTACAATGTTAGCTCTTGCTGATGAAGAGCCAAAGGCGGAACTTATCAGAGATCAGTTGAATGATCTATTTAGGTTCTCCAAAGACGTAGGGCCTCTTTCTGATAGCGTCATCACTGCAACGAAGGAGTATCAACGGTAATAGCAGCTTCTGTGATATGAACAACCAATGCAATAAACCGATACATTAAAACTTGTTTTCCTGGCACAATAGCTTCCCCCTCTGTCAAGGGGTTAAAAACCCTTTTCTGTCACTTACATGGGTCCAGCGCTGATGTCCCTCATTGCTGGCTCGTGTCCACCTTCGCTCCTCCACCGCTGACATCAGCCGGCGGGGGAGACCTAATGCGCATGCATGGCAATTGGCTCACACGGATTGCTCAATGCTTTCCTATGAGGATTTGGGTGATGCTGGAAGTGCTCATGCATAGCGTGAGGACGTACAGCGTCAAGTGACCAAAAATCGCCTAACGACACGTAAGTCCCTCTAGTGGCTGTCTGGCAAACAGTCACTATAGATGGAGTTAACCCTGAAAGGTAATGATTGCAGTTTCTTTGCAGGATTAAGGGACCTGGGACAGTGCCCCCAGACCACTTAAATGAGCTAAAGTGGTCTCGGTGCCTATAGTGTCATTTAATTCTTGAAACTGGTTACATATTGAAGATGTTGACCTATTTAGAGCTTATTTTCAACCTTGTCGGTATATAGCAACTAGTAGTGGCTACTAATTATCGACTAGTTTTCAACCTTGATGCTTTTTAAATAACAGCTGACTATAAATAACGTCTTCTTACAAAGATACTGACACTAGTAGAGTGGCCAGTTTCAATTATAACAGAGAGACACATTCTGTGTAAGTTGTCACCATAGTAACCACACCTTCCATAACAAAGATTCACCATGTATTTACCCCTAAGTTTGACATTGGCAGGAGAAAGCGACAGTGTATATACAATGTATTAATTGATTTAGTGTTATACCTGATACATTTTTTGTAACTTTTGAGGTTAATCTCTTCTATGGAAATCATTCGTTTAAATAAAACATGCACTTTACTTGTATAACTAAGGATTTTATTGCTTTATATTCTATATCCAGGCCTTTTACTTTAATTATATTGCAGTTTGACATGGTTTAACCCCTTAAGGACACAACTTCTGGAATAAAAGGGAATCATGACGGAATATTTCTGTTGTGTCCTTAAAGGGTTAATATACTTTGGTATTTACTTTAGGGTTTCCATGTAATGCCATATCGGTGATGTATAGGGAGTTAGCGTTTTTTAACATCTTCCACCAGGCAAGATTTGATGATTAAACAGTATCAGTATTAGACACCAGTCACAAAGTAATGATTTGTGACTCCCATAGAGAATAATGGCAGCCGTCTGCTGTTCATTAACTTCTGGCTTTAAGTAGTTACAACCAGTCTGTAAACAGCCGCTTCTCACGAACAGTAGCAGCTGACATGTAAAAAGAACCCTTATTTTGTTTTTAAATTGGCCACAACAAGCACTGATGATTGGTGAAGTTTGAACATGGTGGGGTACTGCCCTCACCCCCAACCACCAATATTGAGCTCTACCCATTTAACTCCATGTATCACACACTGACCCAATGACACCATGCCCCGATCAAAAATAAAAACCTATAGATATATGTATGTAGGAAACAACAACCACTTTAAAGAGGTCCAACGCCACCTACTAGTGCTGCTACCCAATAACAGTCCTAAAAGAACAGGATAATAAGCAGGCCTGTCTATTAGGGCACACATGATATGATGCCCATTGCAAAGCCAATAGCTGACATCAGAATTTTTTGTTTCTCAAAATGTCTTTACATAATTAGTTGCTCAGCTTCCTGTCATTAATAAAAGGTGGAGACTGCAGATATAAATATGACAGGCACAGCATGATTTTCTTTTTTTGACACAGACTAATTATTAGCCCTTACCATGCCAATATATTAGATTTATTTATTCATATTGTTTGGCAGCAAAAACTGGTGGTGGTGGGGGCACCTCACCATTTGCCTCTATGGGCAAGCCTTAATGGGCTTCATAAACAAGCAAAATGTGGACAAGTAACAAGGAAGTCATAACGTGTAAACCAAACTAGTTGAGTTGGACAAGTTCTGCAACTCAGCCGTTCTTTCACCTTGGCTACATTGGGCCTAAATTCTCCAGTTCCTTTTCCTAATTCTCTGCATAGAGATGCAGTACTCAAAAATCTAATTAAAACTTAATTACTCTGAGCTGCTAACTTTGCACCTTGTTGCTCTAATCAGAGCCAAATCCAAGTACATTAAGTATAGAAATTAAGGAAGCGCACCTAGATGCTAAATGTGCAAAAGAATTGTTACATACACTTTTTTTGAAGGACAAAAACAAAGAAGCGTTTTGGGTTTCCCATTTCTCAATGTCACAAATATACCATTTCGGCACTGGCAAAGGGGTAACCCAAAATGTTTGTTTCTCTTTGGTTCTTCAAATAAATTGTAGTTAGCATCTAGTTGCGCTTAGATTTCTTTATTTTCACATTTTAGTGGATAAACAAAATTTTGTCTAAAGGAAATGATCCCAAGAAAACCAGCCATCACCTTCCCAAACATCTTGTTTATACTATATTAACTATTGATCTGCAAGTGAAGATCCACAGGCTGCACAGCTAGTTTCATTGTGGAATGCAGTATATAACAAGGATACAATGTTTCAGCCATGAGGCCTTAACCATCACATATTGATACAAAATTAAGGCCTCACGGCCAAAATATAATACAATATCTTTGTTTTGTCCTAAAATTCCACAATAAAACTGCCTTGTTCACCCTACGCTGTGCAGCCTGTGGCTCTTCACTTGTGGATATATTTGGAAGTTAGCGGACCCCTACCACAGAGCTCCAGTGCTACTGATCCTTCTACTGCTTATCTAATAATTTATCTGTGTCTCTGTCTTTATTTTCAGAGCTAAAACTAAAGCCTTCAGACTGAGCACAGAAACAGAAACAGCGTTACGGCAACTTTTCCAATATCCACTTCGGGAATACCAGCATTGGAAACCTATAACTGAGAGAGTGCTCGACTCAATGTCTTCTCATACAAGTAACAACAGTCTGAACAGTGACTGTTTGCTTCAGATAGAGGTAAGGATCCCATGCCTTTTTAAAGTGACAAACAGGTTTCTATCGATCAGCTTATCGTATTAAAAATGACATCCCCTTATTTTTTTTGACAATCTTTATTTGTCAGAACTTTGTTACGATAAAGTATCCAAAAAGACAATCCTTTATTTTATTCAAAGTGAGTACAGGAGATCTGTGCTGGATCTCCTACGTTGATTTAGAGCCATTCTTGCTGTCATATTAAAAACAGGAAGATCGAGATCAAAATCTCTCTGCTATTCCAGCTACAGCTGTAAGTCAATGCTTTTCAGCAATTGGATAAGCAGTAATAAGAAACGTTGAGGTTTATTCACTAAACACTAAATTGTAAACCAAGTTTCAAAATTTAGGCAAAAATTTTAAATTTTTAAAAATCTCCTAGTTTCCTATAACCACAGTATTACCCTAAATAGAATACTTTTATATTTCTATTTTCAGTTCACACATTTAAATCTTACAGGGTTTGTTACTAAATGGAGAATTGTCATGAATTCAAAGCGAATTTCAAATTCAAGGCCAGAGTAGCTGAACTGTTGAATGTTTACATTTTGACTATTTTAGCCTTAAATTTGAAATTCATATATACTTAGACACGTTCTACATAAAATATTTTGATTCCTCATTTAAAAATAAGCAAACAGTATCATAAAAGCACTTGCACAGTAATGATTTATAGACTATTGTATTGTAGCAATTAGCAGCAGTTGCATTCATTAGATAAGATAAAGGAAATCACTGATTAACATGCACTGCAGATCATACAGACTTGCTGACCGCTCCAGCCAAATGTATTATTGTTATTATCTATGTGTAACATTAACAACCTCCACTGTAATAGATTCACTGAGTAAAGGATACAAAGCTTAGCTTGAAAGAGACAAATAAATGAATACAATTATTATTATAACTGAACGAAAAGTTGATAGCTAGTTGCATTTCAAACACAGCTGCAATTCTTTTATAGCAATTTGTTTTAGTTTGTTAACTTAATAACATTTAATTTGTGATGACTTTTCAAACACACTCAAAATTCACTGGATGCAAACCTTATTGAATTGAGCTGCACAAGCTTACTCTCTAAAACTTATCCCCAGGAATCGGTTTTGCATTTCTCTCTGTAGATGCTACTGGAAGAAAGTACTCGTATTAAGGAGAAGTGTGAACTGCTACAGATGAAGAAAGAAGATGTAACCAGCGTGCTCGGGACTGAGAAAGGCTTGTCCCTTCTAACTGAGGTAGAGACTGCATCGAAGACGAGAGCATCTCTTCACAGCGATCTGCTGCAGAGGAAGAACTTCCTACAGGTCATTCACTGAAAATATTTTTTCTTTCTCTATGTCTATATTTAATTCTTTGATGGTTAATCACTGAACTCCAAAATATAGTGAATTGAAATCTGATTTGCAAAATGTAGGCTAAAAAAGCTCATTTGGAGAAATTCTTCAATTCTGCTATAGTCACAACTTGACTATTTTAGTCTAAATTTTAAAATTGGGAGTTCATTTCACTACAATTAGTAGTTTAGGAAATAAACCCCATTGTTAGCATTTCTGCAATTCAGATATATTTCATATTTTTCTGTTATGGAGTCGGTGCATTATGGGGATATAGTTCACAAATATTAGGAGTCGCATGGTTAGTCAACAGTGCCAAAGCTAGCTATCACTTTGGCCTGTCTTGGCATTGTGGAAAAGGTTGTCTAGACACATCTGCAGAGCCAGAATTAGATCTCATTGCTCTGTCTTGTAAACTGTGCTTCTTGTTGTATATAGAATATTCTCTAGAGCCGGGGAAGGCAACCATCTCCCCTCCAGATGTTGTGGACTGCATCATCCATAATGCTCATACAGTCATAATGCTGGCAAAGCATCATGGCAGAACACTGTCACGGAGTACTACGCCAACATGTCCCCACCCACTTGTCCAGTCACATTGGACCCCCAAGGACTTGGACTGTGGACTCAGGGGGGTCCAACAGACTTGTTGCAGGCCCGTCATCGGTCCGGCCACAGTCTATTTCTATGGGGGGGAGATATGTGATTGATGGCCTGATTTGTTTGGCACGGGCCACATGCTTGCCGCACCATTTTTTGTGACTATTTTACATGTGTCTAGATGTCGCTGTGTTGTGTGCCTATATTCTACATCGAGTAGTATGTGTGTCTGTACATGCAGCTGTGGGTCAACAAAGGGGGGGCAGCAGCTCTATAGACTGTACAGTATAGTTAAGTTAAATGTATTGCTTGTCTGTGCCTCTCCCCCTCCCCCTTCCTCTTCCTGTCCTAGCAGAGCGTTGTCTCAGGGACACTGCCAGTCCAGTGTAACCTAGCTGCTTTGTTCCTCCTCCATCCCCTATTAGATTCTTGGGATTGAAACCCCTTTTGTATTGTGTTGGAGACCCCATGTAGGGTTCTGTGCCTGTAAAGACATGTGTGACATAATAAACAGCAGTTGATTTTTAGTTGTACTCCCATAGCTGTGTCTTGTCCAGTTACGGTGGGAAAGGGATGTCTGCTTGTTGTAAGGGTTCCTGAGTGGCTGAAGGAAGGTATTAGTGGAGGTAACTGCTCGGGTTACCTGGGGTCCGCTACATAGTCCATGACATCTGGAATGCTGAAGGTTGTCGACCCCTGCTCCAGAGGCTTCAGAGAATAGTATTTATGCTGTATCCACACAGTATTTAACAATCATTGCCTTTAGTGATAAAATAAATAGCAATGTGGCACCTTTTTGAATTCTACTAAAAACCCATAGACTATGACAATCTGCTATTTTATTTACATACATTCACAAAATCATGTAAAAGCTATCTCTCAACCTACTCACTTGCTATCGTAGCACATGTTAGCTCAACATATTGTTTATGTTCTAAAGCCATACATATAATGAGCCGGTAATAAACTGGTAAACTGATAGTGTTATCACTTAGAATAGGATGAACTACGATCCAGCATAGGGGTAGTCAGCCAGATGAAAATTGCAGGAAAGCTGCCATACTGTCAGCACCCATTTAGGCCTGTGTGCATCTGATCTGCATAAAAGGTGTTGGAAGTCATAAATACAGCCCTTTAGGTCTTTCTTATCTATTCTTATCTTTTCTCATTTCATCCTTGCAGGCAGGTTTTCTAGATGCAGTAGGTTACCTTGACCCATACTGATCCTTAATCTTTATAGGCAGCACTTAAAAAGTGTCGAACTATAGTGTGTAGCTTTTATATACTGCAGACAATAAATGACTAATCAGGGCTCATTAGGATTTCTCCTTCGAGAATTACAAAGTTTACTTCCTGCGGAACGTGAATTTAATGTGCAGGAAGGCAGCAATTATCATGCACTAAACATCAGCATGTAGGAGTGACATGTCTTCTGGAAAATTATGGCTTTGGCAAACCCTACCTGTGTGTATGACATGAGAATCTTTTTAATCAGCGTTTGTTTTGCAGAATGCTACATCTTTTTCCCAAGTTATTATATAGTATTTATTTTATAGTAAATTATTTGATATGGTGAGCTTACATGATTGTCAATGGCTCTGCCAACCCGTCATGCTGTGTTTAAGGGGTAGAAAATTGTATACTTATGCCTTCCATTACTTTACATACAGAGTTTAGCTTCACAAAGTAAAGAGTTCGATTTCAACTTTACGCTCCTTCAAAAGAGATTATCAGCTCTTAGAATCAAAGCTGCCAAGGAAAATCAAATGCAGCCAGATCTTGTGGGAAAAGAGACACAACTGCAGCGACTCCAGGTGAGTACAAGTAGGTTTGTAAGATGCACTGTGTTTTCCTGTAAACATATCACTTGTTTATACTGATGGGCAGCACATGAAAAGTGCTGGAAAGATAAAAATCAAGTGAGTAATAAGAAGTCCTGCATATTACTGGACAGCACTATTCATGTGGTGATTTTCAAAATGATGAAAGGATAGTTGTCAAGCAAAATTGAATATCTAACATGGACTGTTAATATCTGCTGATCCTGATTAAACCATTGATGGTTTTAAAGTTTAGATTGTATGCTGTTTGGTGTAATTCTTCTGCAAACCACTGTGTGTTCTGTGCTATCTAAGTACAGCTAATCTTGTTTTTGTGGTTCATCTAATCTTTGTGGTGGGGTGTATATCTGGCAAGTTCACTCATTGTCATTGTCAGTTATTCACTAAAGTGTGAATTGTCTAAGATTGAATAATAGGCAGCCTCACAGCCCCCAAAAATATATATGAAAAACAAATATGTGTGTCCACACTGGGTACACAATATTGGGCACCAAAATCACTCTGGTCGTGTTATAGTTACCGCGCTCAATAGATGATAAATTGCATGTAGAGATAAAAGCTAAAAATAATCATAGTGTAGTACTTATTAATTCAAATATGATGTAAAAGAAACCATAGAAAACCACTCACAAAAGTAATGGCACAATAAGACATCTATCTTAATTGTGCAAACACGTATTATAGCCTCAATATCTTATTTCCCGATGGAATAAAGCAGCTGTCAATGATACCTCTTGACCCCGGTTGTCCCAATACAGGAAAAGATGTTAAAGTCCTGTAAGTTGGAAACGAGACCTTATGGTCTGGCTTGTGCTGGAAAATGTCTCCTTGGGAATATGTCCCGCTCAACGTGTTTCATCTTATTAGACTTTCTCAAGAGCGGGGTGTCCTGTTCAGGTCCAGTGTATAAATATACTCAGTTTGTGCGTTTCTGGATGCACGTGCATGTGCATAACAAAAAACAGAAGTGACGTCAGCCTTACAGCCCATGCTGCACAAGAAGATGATCTATTGCAAGGGGGTTTTGTGTCGTCATTTTCATATGTTGTGGAGCTTTGCAAAGTTGAAATTAAACTGTACATCTATCTGTGTACTTTGTGCACTTTGTACTGTTCATCTGGCTGTCAAAAAAAATAAAGATTTTTTTTTTTTTTTTTTTTAAGTGAATTTTTACAGATTAAAAGTGAATTTTAAAATGTATGCCAAAATTGGTCTACTGAGAGCATAGCTGATTGGAGTAATTTTCTGATTTGGTTATTTTGGTTTAAAATTTGAAATCTACTTTAAATTCCCAACAATTCACACTTTAGTAAATAAGCCTTGTAAACACCATGTCTCTTTCCCCCAGATGCTACATGAAGAATTGGTGAAGCTTCAGCCTGAAATTGAAGATTTAAAGCCCATGGCTAAGTCACATCAGACACACCAGCATCAAATTAGCCAGATGTCCACAGAATATCTAACACTCCAGAGC
This sequence comes from Pelobates cultripes, assembly GCA_933207985.1. NCBI lineage: Eukaryota > Metazoa > Chordata > Amphibia > Anura > Pelobatidae > Pelobates > Pelobates cultripes. Next base: position 63,802,529 of record OW240924.1, read on the forward strand.
TCTCTAGAGGTAAAACATCCAGAAATATGTCAAACACAGCTAAACAGGTACAAGAGACCAATCACGTTATGTTTGCAGCTGTCTCCCATGATACCCTGTTTAAAAGTTATGAATGTTTCGAACTTCCTTCTCCTGGGAATTACATGTGTCTTGATACACAGCCAGTCTTGACTACTAGATATAATTTTACCATTCACTTAGTGAATATTAGATTGTGACACAGTCGCTCACATTACTTGTCTTTTCGAATTGCTCATTCCTCAACCCTGGAAATACACCATAGTCTTATGTAACATCAATAGCTGAAGCAGGTGAATCACTGTGGTCACTGCTGATGTAGATAGGAGTTTTGAGATTGGCTACCATGACTATACTAATCATAGAAAAATCTATAATTTGCTTCTCCTTTCCCCTTAACAAATACTACAGGCCTCCACTAGTAACAGCTTGAATACCAGAATGGTGTATAATACAAAATATGTTGATGTTACTAATATTTAACTATATCGTCCCCCTCCTAAAAGGTGCCGGAAGCAGCTGTCCTCTGTGCTTTACCTTAATTCTGGTCCTGATCATGGAAAGGCAAAGATTACATGAGAGAGAGAGGTCACCAATCCTTGATAAGATAAATTCTTCTGTTTCATTTGAAACAGTTTAATAATGAGTATTTTGTACAATTTACAGAGGCTTGGCTTGGTAAGCCCTGTTATATCCATGGAGTCATGCCATAGTGTTATCCAAACAGTCATAGGATCTAGTTGTTATCCAGGTAGATGTCATCCATACCATAAGCCAGACGGATGGAAAAACTGGTGACAGATGTTGTATAGTAGCATTGTCTCATCTATTGCTATCCTGTGTAGGTTATTCAAGTGACATGTGGATTGTTGATTATTGTAGCAATTAGTGTCACTAGCAGAGAGATAGCGATGGGTATTTTAGGATGAGAGGGTAATGGGGAGTCTAGTTTTGTTTGTCTTGTAGCTGATAAACGCCCAGTAGAAGTCTGTCTGTACAATAAACCCTGACATGTTTTATACATTTTTATTAATATACTGTCTAATTCAATGTAACATCCCCAGAAGTTAACTACAGATTTCCTTACAATCCCCATCATCTTGGCTGAGAAGATTTAATGGAGCATCTGCCAAACCATATTACCCACCCATGTTTAAGACAAACCTGTATAAAAGAAGATAAAACATATTAGACATGTTAGTGCACCTGTTAGAAGACTCTGTATCTGTCCTGTTCAAGATTATGAACTTTCAATAGTGCCATCATGTGGCAGAAATGCAAACTGGAAGCCACGCATACATTCACCAATTCAGAAATATTAACAGCTGGTTTGGGGTTTGAACATCAAATTTGTATACCTTCTATAAGCACAAATTCTTTTAGGCAACCGGATATTGATTAAAAAACCATGGCAAACCGTAAGACACTTTATTATAATGTGCATTGTTATATTTATTCATTGATTCTGCTTCTCATTTCTAGTTCGTTAAGTTTCTATTATCTACTATGGTGTGGCTCAATATCAATAACTGTTTTCGTTTGTGCAATCCCACAGGCAAACATACGTAAAAGCAAGCATAACATCAGCAATCATTGGATGTTTAACAACACACTCCTAGATATTCAGCGATGGATCATGGTGACCAGACACGAGCTGGAATCCTTTCAGGATGGCAGTAGAGTATGGGACAACGCATCACGAGAGAGGGATTCGGAGGTAGAGATAGCGAGGGATGTATGAAAGGAGCTCTGTTGCTCCATGTAATCTCCATGGAAACAACTGGATGGTTCCTCTTTGTTCCGTGGTTAGATTGTTGCTATTGAATTATAAACAAGCAATGTCTGTTCTGCATTATGCAATCTGTGTGTTTTACATTTTTATTCTAGGTATTAGTTGGAGAAATGTCGGAAAAAGAAATCCAACTGCGCCAGCTTGGGGCTTATGGTCAGAACGTGATGGAAAGCTCGTCCCCAGAGGGAGCAGCTCACATTCAGACTGAACTCAGGCAGCTCAGTGCATCCTGGGAAGCACTAATACTTCTCTGGCAAACACTGTCAAGGTGCGTCATGGTCTAGCCCATTCTGAATGAACTCCTTCAGATATTTCTATTATTAGGTCTTCTAGATATGGAATGTTAATGATCTACTGTCCAGAAAATGCTAGTTCTTTTTTATTTTAATCACTGTTGCTTAACTTTTGCTTTTTACATAAGACCCATGAAAAGCATTTGTTAAATGAGTGATTTTAAGGGCTCAATACATGTTTACCATCCGCCCTACCCCCGGCACAAATAGGTTGGGGAAAAAAACGTTATTTACTCACCTGATTCCAGCGCAAATGTCCTACACCGCTGTGTTGCGGCCCACCTCCTTCGATGGGGGGGGACCTAATGCGAATGCATTAGCATTAGTCATTGCTTTCCTATGGAGTTTATCTTGATGCTGGTGTCGTAATGCACAGTGTGATTACGTCCAATGTTGTTTCATCGAGTCAAACTCTGTAAAACTCCTATAAGCGCCTCTAGTGGCTCTCTGTTATAGATGACGTGGTCTGGGTGCCTATAGTTGTCCCTTTAAGGCCAAAGTAGCCGAGATGGAAACAAAGGTGATTTAGAGAATTTTTCCAATTTAGCTATTTTGACTACTTTGTATTGTCACTTTAGTGAGTAACTCTGTTAATGACTATGCATCCCTTGTCCCATTACAAGCCCTTTGGATTCCCACCCATGCCTAAAGGAGCACAGCAGGGAGCTAAAACTGTGCTGGTGCTTGAATGACTGAATGAGGGTCAGAATGTTTTTTTTGGTTTTTTTTGCGTTTAATGTTTGGATGGCGGTTCAATGATGTTCATGTGATGGAAGACTCAGCCAAGAGTTTAGTAATCACCATAGAAACCAATGGAATGTTCCTGCTGATTGCATTGGTTTCCATGGTAATTGCTTTATAGCTAGAATTTGTTCCACTTTGATGTTAGATATGTTTTTCGAAATAATATCATTACAATGGAACTAAACACTGGAGTTAACAGACTATAGACTTGAAGATAGAATAGACATTTAATAGTTCTATATTAAGTAATATTTATTCATTGTTCTCATTTTACAGGTCATTGAAGGAGAAAGATATAGACAGTACAGCAGTAGCATCACCTGGAAAGACCTCACTAGCAACTGCAACCAGTCTTGCATTACAGTAAGCAATTCTGAGGAGTGCTGCTAACCTTTAATTACAGCAGAAGAAAAAAAAGCTACAATATAAAATAATATTAACAAAATGACTTACTCTGTCAAGCTAAACTCACTGTATCCTCCTCCCTAACTCAGTTTACTCTTTTCACAGCACTTTTGTACGCAAGCACAGCTAACTTATTGCCTCTATTTTAACACAGAAATTTGTAACTGTTTTCTTAAAACTAATTCTTAGCTGTGAGATTTATTACAGTAGTCTTTTTGCACATAGGTGAAAATATTACCTTTACTCATAAATAGAAGAACGTTGGCTGAGAACTGAGCATAACATCTCAAGTTCAGGCCAGAGCTATCAAGGTTTATATTAAGATGAAAAGGAGTGCAAATATTTATCCAGTTATCATTTTTTTAATTTTTGCTTCATCATTAAGGCTCTAATGCATTCTATTACTATGTAGAGTATAATGGACATACTGTTAAACCAAAACAACTACTACAGACAAATTTGAGGATTCTACTCCCAAGAGCTCAAAGTCTAGTTTTTAATCAACAAACATTACAGGATATTGTTGCTTCAACCAAGCTTCCTTTTTAAGTAAAAATCGTAGCAATAACTGTTTATCTGTATGCTTAATAGGTATGAGCAAGGAGAAAATCCATCGACTGGGGCATTGCAGCCTGGCGATAGCTTCAGATGGTCAATAAGGGAAGAAAGATCTGAAGAGGCGGACTGTGTTGACGGGTAGGTGTTACAGAAGGTTTAATATTCAGATCTTGTATCTTGAGAAAGGTTGATATATATCATAATAAGCACTCCCCTTGTAGTGCCTGGCATCCCACCATGGACAACCTTTAATAAATAATTCATTGGACATATTAATTAAGATTATGGAACGGTATCTTATTACTTGACGTATTAAGACTGCAGTCCAGTGCCAATGGTGAGTTCATGCAGTGAGGAATCATGTAGCAATCTTGAAGGGCTATTCACTAACATGAGGTATTAAAAGTGTATTTCAAGTTTAGGGCCAAAATAGACAAACTGGAAGCTGATTTGGAGAATTTTTCCAGTTTTACAATTTTTGGCTTAAATTTAAATAAACTCTGAATTTTACCATAGTTTTCACGTTTGTGAATAAACCTGTTTATTTGATTTTACAACACGAGTCTAAATGTATTGGACTCAGTTGAGATGGCGAGATTGTGGTGCCATACTAGTAACCATTTTCCATGTATCAACGTTTACATGTGAATAGCCACCTTCTTAATAGCATGCACTTCCTTCAGGAGAGACACATTGACTAGTGTTTACACACTGCATCTGTTTTTATTTTTTGATTGTGTTGGAATTTATTGACATTTCAATGAGTTGTCCATGAGTTTTTCATAAAGATTCTATCTGTATTAAAAATTCAAAATTTTCACTATAGTTTAATAACAATTTTTCTCTCCATTATTTTGTTTAACTCCTCACTGACATTACATCTCTTGTTGCTGTCTTAATTAGATTTACTAAGGAAACCAATCAAGACGATAACACAAAACAATCTGACAAGAGTCCAGCCACTGCTAAGAAGCCGAAACCTGGGTTAGTAATCTCTCTATTTTCATGCAGTCGGTCATCTAGAAATTCAACAAACATCTCATGTAAAGATGCAAGATTCTTAATATCTGACTTGCGTATTCACTAAACAGCAAATTGTGGTGAATTTAGAACTAACTTGCAAAATTCAGAGCAAACTAGTAGAATTTTATTTATTATTTTTTATTTTTTTTAGTACTTGTCTCTTTTGTACTTAAAGAGGCACAATAGGTAAAAAGTGCCACAGATTGTTAATGTAATATATTGAAAAATAATGCATTAAAAAATCTGTTTCCTTTTTCACCCTCCATTACCCCTCTGTTCCCTTCTAGCCCCACAACTCTCCATATTACCATGTTTTAATATCCCTTCCAGTCTTAAACACTATCTGCTATGGTGTAAGTGTGCATAAGGTACCTGCAACCCTATCATGTCAAAGGGACTCTATAGGCACCCAGACCACTTCAGCTCATTGAAGTGGTCTAGTTGCACTGTCCCAGGTCCCTTACCCAGCAAAGGTAATTATTGCAGTTATTAATAAACTAAAATAATTACCTTTATGAGTGAACTCCACCTCTAGTTGCTGTCTACCAGACTTGGTAGCCTAACTGACGCTAGATGTCTTCACACTATGCATGAGGACATCCAGTGTTACCCGAATCCCCATTGTATAATGCCTTCCTATGGGAAAAATACTAATGCGAGCTCGGCAATTCCACACATGTGCTTTAGGTCTCCCCCACCGACTGACGTTGGCTGGGGAGAAGCAGAGGCGGATCTGAGCCAGCGCCAAGGGACATCTGCGCTGGATTGAGGTAAGTGACAAAAGGGTTTCTGCACCACGGGGAGGAAGGGGGGCACTACGGTTAGCTACCGTATATTGCCAGGAAAGCTTTGTTTTCCTAGCACTATAATTTCCCTTTAAGAAATAACTTCTGGAACTACTTTGAACTTTACTGTTAATATTATGTTTCATCATACTAGTGACACTTGTTTTGTCATGAGCTCTGATTTCTTAAAATCAGTATGCATTGTTATATTAATATAAGTGCAATAATCTTTAAATGCAAACAGATGACTAAAATAAACACAAGTTAAAATAATATTACAAAATCAAAACCTTACTTTTAAAGTTACTCAAATTTTAGCACAATGTGGCCAACGCCTCCCTGACCAGGAAGTTGTCCCACCAATCAGGAGTCTCTCATTCTGGAGTTTTAATTTGGTTTGTTTATCCTCATCCCACTAATCTCTCTCCAGCAGGAGTGTATGTGATATGTAGTTTATCTCCCAGCTGCTCTGTGATGAGTGGTACTGCCGAATAACAGTACGAATAACAATAATATAGCCATAACATCTATCAGATTATACACAGCCCAGGGTGCTTAATCGTAGCTTCTGTGGCTTGTTAGACTTGCTACTGGAATCGATGAGGTATTATTGATGTGAATAGAGCAGAATGGCATTCTCACTGAACATGCTAAGACCAAAACTCTTGATAAATTATTGTTTTCCCTTCTTTGTTCCAGCTCTGGAAATGATCTGCGGTCAAGAACAAAAGAAAATACACAAGTAAAACCAAGCACCATCGGTGGAAAGCCGGGAGACTCTTTAGCAGAACATCTCGATGTTGTCGATTCATCATTCGGTCAGACAAGAAAAAAAAATGTAAATATACTTCTACACAAAAAATCATAATATAATCTGCTCCATCTCTTTAGAGTATCTTTCGTTTCATATTATGGGGATGGAGAGGTACAGATAGGCCAAAACATTCTGAGCAGGCAATCTGGGGCCGACCATAATTCTGTCCTACATGCTTTATATTGCATGCGTCACATTGCTGCAGACAGAGTGATGTCATACCCAGAATCCTCAGGCTTTAATACTGTGTACCATAGAATGAGCATGGAAGACAGACCAGAACAACAGTGTGGGCCATACCTCAGCTCCTCCATCCACATGGATCACAGGGTAAAAAGCATGGGTGTTTTGGGTGCACAGCTTGCAGAACCTATAGCATTCAACATTGTGTTAACAACATTGCTCCTATGTAACGATGTAAGCATGTAACATGCAGAAACCTTTTTAAACAAAGGGTAGGGCATATGTGGAATTCTGGTAAATACAAATATTGTGGATGCTTTCAATATTCCTTGCTGTCACAAGTAGTTAATTATTTGAATTAAATGAACACTGCTAGTCCTGAGGTATTGAGTAATGTAAAAGTAGGCTAGATGAGTCAGATTGTATTTACTTACATGAAATGTAATGTTTTGATGCTTCTTTACATGGATTAGGCAGTACCAGTGAATGATGGCATTGTAGAAAATAACTTATATGATTTCTACTCTATATAAGTGAGAAATACGATTCACTTATTCCCGTAAATTCATTCAGCAGTAAATTAGATGGGTGACATTGATTTGAATTGTCCCATTAATCCCCAGAATAATAAAACTATATGTCATATCGTGACACAGACTGTTGAAGACCATACAAGCTTACTTAAGAAATTCGAGAAATGGCTACAAGTGGAGAATTCGAAGCTGAATGCGATTTACGCATCAGATGTTTCTAGCTCCGAGGGTGAGAAAATGACGCTGAGTCGGATGCAGGTACGAACATTGATGATGGAGAAACATATACAAATGAGTGTTCTAAACAAGGACCGTCCAGCTGCAGATCGGTGACTAGGATGTAATTTACGATGGCCATGCCAGTTCCTAAAGATTTGTTATATCCAAGGAATACTTACAATGTGACATCCCCCAGACATACATGTTAGTTCTCAATATGATGCACAGAGAAGTCAAAGATTTTCAAGAGAAAGTGTGCGTATGTGCATGTACACAAAACCATTAAATTAAAATCTTTAATTGTACTTTTAAAAAATTATTTATTTTTTATTTTATCAATTTCAGAAGGTACAGAACATCATGTAGTAGTTTGGAGATTCAATGTATTGAAACCTTGTTCTTATATCACAGTCAATTCAAGATGTTCTGTTTATAAGCCTATAGCCCTACCGTTTTGGAATATTTAATTCATAGATCTACCACCTTCCACTGATATATTTGGACAGCTCTTATCTGAATCTAGAAAATATGGCAGGTAGTTTAAATTAAAGTGACACTATAGTCACCCAGACCACTTCAGCTCAATGAAGTGGTCTGGGTGTCAGGTCCCTCTAGGGTTAACCCTGCCTGATGTAAACATAGCAGTTTCTCAGCCAGCTTTTTGAGGTGGGAAGCAACTCCCATCATTCTCTGCCAGTTTGTGGCTGTGCATGTAATTAAATGATATTTATTAAATATAATAGTTTATATAAGATGTAGGTATTAATCTTCAGAGTCATTTGTACAGTCCATCACCCTAAGCAAGCGGGGATATATAAAATGTTGCGTGTGTCTAGATTTGTAGATCAGATGAGAATGTCATAGCTGTACGTAACATTTGTTAATTTAGGCAGGCGCAAAGTACTTCCTTATGTGGGGCCTTTGTAGGAAATCCATCACTACTAAGTCCTCTTACAGGTGTGTGAACCAATTTTCTTTTAACTAGAAAAACTGGTTCCATTGAGCACTTTTTCTGGATGTAATTAAAATAACCCGCACTACACCACAGCCAGACATCTTCATGAAGGAGAAACTTGAACATAACATGTGAAAAATCTAAAAAATAATAAGAATAAAATGTATGTAATATGATATAGTTTGTTTGAAACAATTTAGCAATTGTCAAGATTTAGTTTGTAACACAACAACTAATTGTCGCTTCTACTTTAAATATTACCAGCATGCACCTGATGTCCACTTTCTGATTGGTTGCTTACTCACTGCATTCTCCAGGGTGTTTTAGAACCATAAAAAAATCTGCACGTGACTACCAAGCATCTGCTGAGATAGCTACAATCTAGTTTGTGTATTTAATGAAATGTAATTTCATCCTTAGAAGCTGCAGTCACGCGTTCCTCAGGGCGAGAGCCTGTTTGAACCTCTGCTCCGCTGCAGGCAGTCAATGGCGGTCACTGACGACCTGAAGCTAGAAGACTTGAGATATCGTTGGATGCTTTACAAATGTAAACTGCGAGAATTACGGAGCTCATCGGTAAGTTATGGCCCCTTTCCAAGTAAAAATAAGTTTTATTGGTAGGATTCATTGCAGCAAAGCTATTAGTGCTTCCCATTACCCAGAAATACCATTGCTACTACACGGGCTAATGCCAAGCTGCATGACGGGCCTGGTTTCCTAGTAGTTTCTTGTTTTTGTCTTTTGATTCTCTCTGTTTGTAGGTATCTGTAATCAGGCTGTACATGACTGTCGGGTATCTGTATTCCTTTATGAAGTGATTCTAGAATATTGCCTGTTAATTGGCGTAATATTTTTATTTGTACGTATTAAGTCTCAAAAATATATGTCCTGTGTAAATTAAGTGAATGTGAAGGTGGATTGTGCTTGAGTTACTAGCAATATTCTCTTCTGCCAGCAAGGGTCAGTATTAGCAAAGTAAAACCCTTCCACAATTTACCATTATTTAGATGTTGCAGGCTACATCATCTCACTTAATGCTCTTACAGCCATAATGCTGGCAAAGCATCAGGGGAGATGTAGTCCACAATATCTGGATTGTGATAGATCTTTAAATAAATCTTGGGCATAGGCAGGGATTTTTATCTTTTTACTTAAAACTTGCTCTTTATTTAATAATGAACTCATAGGATATCCCACAGATAAACTAGGACGTTTAGAGGGTAAATATCTGTTACTACAATGTAAAATTATTCTCTTTTCTTTACAGAGTCTGAAACCATCAGAGAAACCCCGGGGTATTACAAAGGTACGTAACGTCTGTACCTACGTGAAGAAATGCCAAGCCGTCTATCCTTAGCCGTTTGAGAGCCAGTATAGTTTGATACTCTTCCCTTAAATACACTCAATATGGTTAAAAAGTGGATTTAACCCCTTAAGGACCAAACTTCTGAAATAAAAGGGAATCGTGACATGTCACACATGTCATGTGTCCTTAAGGGGTTAAAAGGACATTATTATCTATGTCTCATCTATCATTTATTTACTCTAATTTGCAGAAACCATCAGGTGGAATCCGTTCCTTCCTTCACCGTGTATGCTGTGCCGCTCTTCCTCTCCAGCTGCTCCTCCTCCTCCTCCTGCTACTGGCATTCTTAATACCGTTTCTGTATGGGACCCAAAACTGTGCACTTTCCAACAATTTTGCCCACTCGTTTAATCTAATGTTACGATATGAAGGACCCCCTCCCACTTAGTAAGGCAGGTCAGAATTATCCTTCCCCACTGTAAAGGCAGCTGTGTTCGCACTGTCTATATAGAAGAGTTAGTATATGCTAACGTTGGTGTCTTCACTGCCTTAAACAGAGAAGTCTCAGGGGTTTGTTCGCTAAATTGTAAGTTGTGTTGCATTGGCACCCAACACGGAAATTTAATTTATATTGGGACCAATCTCCAATGTGGTTCTGCAGACTGTTTTCATTTCATTGGAAAATAAACTCCAAAGTCCCTCTCTCTGTTTAGGCATTGAAGCGGTTAACAAGAGCAACCATGTAAATAACTGTGATGTATATACAGTGAAGCGGTATGTTACATATTTTATACTTTGTATCACATTTTATACAAGAGGTTAAAATAGACCTTTTTCTTAAATCTCTCTCTCTCTATATATATATATATATATATATATAGTGCAATATATTTTAGTATTGACAATCACAGATGCGTATGCTAGTAATACGGACAAGCAAGAGTCAGAGTGCAATGTTCAAATTTAAGACTTCCATCTGCTAAGTTCAAAGATATCCTGACAACAGGAAGATATGAAGGATCGCACGGCTTTCCTAACTGCATTTAACAAACCATATTTTTACAGTTAGATCTGATTTTAGTACCAACATTTTATTATTGACAGGACGTCCAGGAGAATTTTCTCCTGAGCGTCACATCTGAGCCTCAGATATGTGTCTGTTCACTGTATCTGCAGACAAGCTATATACTGGATCTGTGCACACTATGTTCTGGATCCTTGCAGACTAGGTGTATACTGATCTCTGTATACTACGTATATAACAGTTCCTGTAGACAAGCTATATACTGGATCTGTGCACACTATGTTCTGGATCCCTGCAGACTAGGTGTATACTGATCTATGTATACTACTTATATAACAATTCCTGCAGACAAGCTATATACTGGATCTGTGCACCCTGGCTATGTTCTGGATCACTGCAGACTGTGTGTATACTTATCTCTGTATACTACATATATAACAATTTCTGCAGACAAGCTATATACTGGATCTGTGCAGACTGGCTTTATATACAGATCTGTGCAAACTGGCTTTATACTGGCTTTTTGCAGAATATAAATATACTGGATATATGCAGACTAGCAGCAAAATATACCACTAAAGACTAGCTAGATACTGGATACCTACATACTGTGTACTTTGTCTGTGGGCTAGCAATATACAGTGCTTTAAAGATCAGCATGCTCTGGATATTCATCTCCTCATTAACAGTATTATAGATCTCCAATTTGAAACTGGATTTTTGTACAATTGCAATATACAATTTATAGCAGTGTATTTGCAATATACGGAATAGCTCTGTACTAGATGTTTATAGAATCTACTCTCTTCACTTGATATTGAGTATCAATCTTACAGATAAGCTGGCTTTTTGTCCTTCATCAACAATTTTTTTATTTGGCGCTAACGTTGTTTTATGTTCCGAAGCGAAGGGTTTAGTATATTTCGCTGATAGACCCCTCCAATAACTTCAAATGCAGAAAGGTTGCCTGCTTCATAACCCCTTTTTACTGGCAAAATTGTAACTTGAGAAATCGTTTAGTTAAAAAAAACAAGTCAAGCCTCTGCAAGGTGTCACTTAATGTGCCTGTTATTACGGCATTACCAGCTTTAGTAGACAGTAAAACAGAAAAAAAAGAAAATAAATGGCTAGAAACTGCGAAAGTGGAAAAGCTGGTGTTTTTGCGAGAGATAAAAGCAGGGCACAGCTTATTGAAAGTCTAGTAACTGCTATATTGTATGGAGAATAGTTTGACTTCATTATTTTATGTAACTCGAGTAACTACTGAAAAAAAAACTGTTTCACGACACGTCCTGGAAATTTAATTAGTGCTGGCGACTATTCCCTAAAAGCTGCACATTTCCCTAAAAATGACCTAACTTTAGAGTGACATAAATATGATGCAATTTACAGCAAATTACTGAGCAGATTTATTGTTTTACACTTGTCTTTAGATATTTTTTATTGTTATAACTTTTGCATAGTAAAAAAAGGGTCAAAAATAACCATTTCATCCCCCCCCCCCGAATTTGACTTTTGTACAAATTTTTTCAAGCTGTTTACGAGATAGCCACAACTCAAAACCATACAGCAACCAATTGTTTCCTCTCCAGCTGTTCATGGAAAGAATCCCATAGTCCTTTGCAAGCTATGGATAGACAATACTATAAGTAAAATCGGTGCACAACCTATGTATTTCGCTGTGCTTCCTCAAGTCGTTTGGCAAAAACCAACTATAAAGACAATTTAGACAGGTAGAAGAGATCGAAATTTATTTTTTGTGAGACGGTGTGACATTGGTGTAACAATAGGGTATGCAGATACACCTATTTTATAAGCTTAAAGTTACATTTCACTGTTCCCTTAAAGGGGCACAATAGTCACCAGAACAACCACAGCTTAATGTAGTTATTCTGGTGAGTATAATCAGTCCTTGCATCCTTTCTGCTGTAAACACTGTCATTTCTGAGAAAATGCTGTGTTCATATTACAGCCTAGGGATACCTCCAGGGGCCACTCCTTCAATGACTTCTAGAGGTGCTTCCTGGGGCAGTGCTGCACAGTGTGCATTACTGCAATTCAGTGTCTCTACCCTCTGCATGCAGACACTGAACTTTCCTCATAGAGATAATCTATGGGGAGATGCCGATAGGCTAGAGCAGCATTTGGCTACGCCCTCAGCCCACCTCCTTGGCTGAGATCATCAGAATTGACAATCTCAGCCAACCCAATGCTTTCCTATAGAAAAGCATTGTGATTGGCTTAGATAATCACTTCTGATGATGTCAGCCAAGGAGGCAGATCAGGGGCAAAGCCAGCACCAGCAGACTGGAATAGAAGTAAGATTTCACTACAGCTATGGGGACAAGGAGGAGCCAAGGGACATAATAGTGTTTTTAACAATGTAGGGTCAGGAATACATGTTTGTGTTTCTGACGCTATAGAGTTCCTTTAAGATCATAGCTCTTAAAAATTATAATACCAATTTGTGTTTATTTGCTCAAATATGTTTTTTTTTCTTTTCATTCCAGTTAGTTAAGGTATCTAGCACTTTGAAATTTATTGATGCTTTATGAAGAAACAATGATACGTATTACCAAATGGTGAGAGAGATCAGAACATCTTGTGATTCAGTTCACTTTTATCCTATTCCCTTACCGGTCTGAATTACCCAGTGCCTTCAGTATAAATGATAGCCTGGAGAAGTACAAAAGAGACTTGTACAACAAGAAGATAAGTGAAGGTAAGACAGTGATGGCTAACATTTCCCATGATGCTCAGCTAGCTTTAGAGTCTAAAAGCTAGCTGAGCATCATGGGAAATGTTGTGTTAGAAACAATTTATGGTGTCAAGGTTAGCCATCACTGATTTAAACAAAGGAGAAGGAACGGATAAGGTACCCATGGTTTTACTACCGCCCTAATTCATCTCTAACATATTTCAGTTACTTGTCTATTTACCTAATTTAATTTATTTCAGTTGGTTATAAAGCACTATATTCAGCAGCTTACCAGAAAATGTTATATTTGCATTTAACCAAGGTATCCTGTAGACTTTAAATACCAACCAAAAACATTTGTCAATGTTCAAATTGCATTTGATCTTCCTAAAGTCATAGCCTCACTTTCTGATCTCAGAACACCTGTCTAAGAGTTAAATTAAAGTGCATGAGTTTATTTGGCTTATTTTAACTAAATAAACAATATAATTCTATCTTATGGATCTGTCATCTACGCTACATATATGCCGCATCTTTTAATTGTGCCTTCGGCACAATTAGCAGATGTACCTACAAGATGAAGTACATCCTGCTCTTGCATGTTAAGAATATATGATTACTAGATCGTCTTTTTTTTAATTTTTTTTATTCCTTGTGATGTCAGCCGTTCTGGCTGACATCACAAAGAATAAAAAAAAAAACATGATAGACATTACAGATGATATAATTGAATTAGTTACATGCTTTTGTATAACAGTATTGTAAGAGTTAATGACATGGTTGTTTATATGCGGTTAGCCATTTACAGTAGAATCTAGTTAGATCGTCTTCTTTTTATTGAGAAAACAGAAGTGTATTTTAGCCTAAAGATTAGTTTTGATAAATGATCTTCAAATCCTGACAACACGAACATTAGCCCTAGATTACTGTGTAGAACAGAGCGAGTCAGACATGAGACCTGGGAAATGCCAGAGATATAACACAGTATGTGACAGATATAGGAAAACAGAAAAAAATTACTTAACAGACAGAATCTTGGCAAAGGGCGGTAGGTTAAACCGGAGGACAAGAAATTTGTGCAAATCCAGGTGGAAAAATGATGTGCGTGGACGGATGTATCCCTGCTAAGAGCCACATTATTACATTTTTGTAATAGTTTTTGTGCCCTGAGGACCAGTGATGCAGTATGCCCCTTCATCAGAGTGCTGCCAATAAAACTCCCTTATGTACTAAGATAGCAGGTCCTACTGTTTTAACCTTACCTTGTTCTTGTTAAAGGGACACTATCGGCTCACTGAAGTGGTCTGAGTCCATACTCCCAGGTCCCTTAACCGTGCAAAGGTAATTAGTGCAGTTTTTAATAATCTGCAATAATTACCTTTTGAGGGTTAACTCCACTTCTAGGCGACTTTTGGCTATGCATGAGGACATCCAGCGTCATGAGAAACTTCACAGTAAAGCATTGTACAATGCTTTCCTATGGGGGAAATACTAATGCGAGCGCAGCCATTGTGGACGTCAGCCGGCAGGGGAGGGCAGAGCCCAAACCAGCACCGAGTGACATCTTTGCTGGATTCAGTTAAGTGACAGACGTGCTTTTTAACCCTTTCTGCACCACTGGGTCGGACCTTGACAGAGGGGGGAACTATAGTTCCAGGAAACAACTTTGTTTTCCTGGCACTATAGTTACCCTTTAAATCAGAAGCAAGTTTCTTGTTGCCATTGAAACTTATTGGCTCAGTATATAAAGCATAATGTTAGGATAACTCAGGAAAAAAAATCCACTTAAATAAGGAATACACACACATATATATATATATATATATATATATATATATATATATATAATGTCAATATGAAGAAACCTGTTTTTACTAGAAGGATAAAAAATAACATGATTGTGAGAGTATTATTTAAGATTATAGAGTACAGTGAGAAATGGTACTTAACAGAAAGTGTAGTAGATATGTGGAATAGCTTTCCAGTTAAGGAGAGGTTATCCTGGACAGCATCTGATCGTGGGCACAATCTATGTGTCTATCTGTGTGTCAATATATTGTTCCTGAATAGATGCCTGTATCACAACTCAGCTCTTAGAGGGACACTCACTGCCTAAATACAAAAAAAAAAAAAGTAAATACAAATCTGAATTTACTAGATAAAACCCCAAAGAAAACATGCATGCATTTAATAACACATTTTTCATTGGGAGTATATAAATAAGTTTGTCTGCAGCCCTTTCACGACCTCCCCTAAAGCTTAAGTGCTTTAGTTGTTAGGAGTGATCTGTTAATCAATTATGACCAAAATATTGATTTACATTTGTGCTTTTATTTAATGTATTTAATGTTTATATTGCAGTGAGGGTTTGACAAAGTATTTGTGACACAGAAAGAAACCAAAACAAAATATGAATTCTTAATTAGCAGGATGTACATTCAGTGGCAGACTGTGAGTGACTGATGATGAGTGATAATCGATAATAATAATAATACCGCTTGCACTCCAGCAGATTATAAACTTAAAGTAATCATAGCAAAGCAGCAGTTCCCATCTACAACCATTTCAATAAATATGGTTTTAGAATCTCCAACAGCTGACTTTACATTCTAAGTCCTTAAAATAACCATATCACCTCTTTATCTGATAATTCATTATGCACTTCTAACACATCCTATCATCACAGCTAGTATGTAGATTGTTTGCCTTCCCTTATATTATTTCTTTGTATAAAGCACCTGCCTCTCTATTTATTGAAGTACTGTGTACATGGCTGGAACCATACCACTCATTTGTCAGTAGCAAATAGCTCCTCCAAATAGTTAAAATGCCATCACATGAAATGCCTCCGGATCCTCTGTCTTTTTAATTGTACAAAATCTCCAATCATGTTGTTCCTTATTTTTATGGTTAGCGTTTTAAAATCTCTTCTTATGCAGAAACCATTTGTATACCTTTCAACGCAATGCACTAATACTACAGATCATTTCATGATGTTATAATATCATTTATTTTAACTCTAATGCATGTATACAACCATGCTGCAAGTAGGGTGGCTCCACTATGTAATTACTATTTTTTCTACAGTTTTTGTTCGCCATTTTAATATATATAAATCTATATCTAAAAAAATCTAATTTTTCTGTGTACGTTGCTTTGACTTTGTTTTTTGTTTTTTAATAAAGCATTGGTTTTTCCAAATAAATGACTGTATTTGTTCAATCTGTACTTATGATCCAACATGATCCTTAAAAAAAATAAAAAATAATAATAATAATTCCTATCTCCTCTCATAGTCTAGTATATACAGGGTTAATTACTAAAATGAGAATTGTCCTGGATTCAAAGTGAAATTTAAGACAAAATGTATACTTTCTGGTTCATCTTTTTTGGCTTTAAATTTGAAATTCTAAATTTGAATTAGAGACAGTTCTCACTTAAGCGATTCCAGACTATGCTTTGTCAATGTTCGTGATGGGATTTGCTGTCCACACCAACTGGACTCTCACTGTCGTCTCAATTTGAAGTTATTGTCTGTCTCCTATTCTTACAAAACATATTATAGACATTGCGCATTAGTTTATGCAGACAGACTGGTACTACATGCAGAAAATCTGATAAATTATAAATTTGATCTGGTCTTTTATAATCCCATAAAGAGAAACATTGTAACAGCTGTAGCTTCTGTGTTTTTGTGGGTTTAAAAAAATCATAATAAAAAAAAAAATAGATTTTATTCTTAACAGCATTACCGTAGATCTGAATTTTAACCAGTTCAATATCAACTGCTTTCATTCTCTAGAGCTGGATCATCAGGGTATTTGATCAGGGGATGAAATATTCCATTAATCATTTCCTGTTACCTTGTAAGCATCAATTGCAGACGTCAGATGGGTTCTCTAGTCTGCCTGCTTATCAGATCTCTATATATCTCACATTAACTTGACATTTGAGGTTTATGGTCTTTCCTCTTTATCAATAAACAGAACATAAACCTCTAAAGACTCCTTTGCGATGTGTAATGATTATTTGTATGAGTGCTTATAGCACGATTAACATCTGTAGTCAGACGAGTGTCCTATCCTGCCCCTTGCTATTCTTCTCCAACATCTGGCAGCATAAAGTATGAATTATTGTCACTTAATGTCAGCTTTGTTTGTCTTGATTAAGGATCTGCTCCTATTATTCTGTGTAGAATGGCGGAGCAGGGAATTGGAGATTGCTACATATGCAAAATTCATAAATTAAACTCTCTTTGTGTCTTCGTTGGCCTCTCCTTGCACTCGAAAATTGTACATATCATCTTAGCAAGTCATATTTCATAAGTCTGCAGAGCCGGGCCAAATCAGATACTGTACTACTAGATGGGAAACAATTTTCTTAACTGATGTTAAGTGCTAGAAATATTAAATGAAAGGCACCGGATATCTAAACAGTGAACAGAATGCGTGATGGGCAAATCTCAACCCAAAATAGCACATGTTGGGGGAGAAACAAAATGCAACTCTGATGAGCTAACAGGATTATTTACTGAAGTGAGAACTCAAAGTGATTTTCAAATATTATACCAGAGCAGATTAACTGGTATTATAGCTGATTTAGAGAATTTTTCAAGTTCAGCCATTTTGACCTTAGAGGGATACTATAGTCACCAAAACAACTTTAGCTTAATGAAGCAGTTTTGGTGTATAGATCATGCCCCTGCAGTCTTACTCCTCAATTCTCTGCCATTTAGGAGTTAAATCACTTTGTTTATGCAGCCCTGGGCACACCTCCCTGCATGTGACTTACACATCTTTCCTAAACACTTGTAAATAGCCATCTAATGTTTACACTTTCTTTATTGTACATTCCGTTTAATTTAGAATTTCTTATCGCCTGCTCTGTTAATAGCTTGCTAGACCCTGCAGGAGCTTCCTGTATGTAATTAAAGTTACATTTACAGAGCAGGAGATAAAAGTTTTTAAGTAAATTACATCTGATTGAAAATAAAACCATTTTGTTTTCGTGCAGGCTGTGTCTGTCACAGACGGGAGAAGTGTGGCTAGGGCTGCATAAACAGTAACAAAGGTAATTTAACTCCTAAATGGCAGAGAATTGAGCCATGAGACTTCAGAGACATGATCTATACACCAAAACTGCTTTATTAAGCTAAAGTTGTTTTGGTGACTACAGTGTCACTTTAAATTTAAAATGAACCTTTAATCCACTTTGAAATTCTCACTTTAGTTAATAGCCCAGTAAGCAATTGTAAAAATTGCAGTCATCTCACCACAAATCACGATTATTGAATAAAGCCCTAGGTTAATATAAAATGCAGGTAATTTCTAAATGAAAAACACGTTCCCCGTGCTCTTTAGCGCTTAATATATTTCATAGACAAACGTGACCTGTACATTTTAAAACATAACTGTAAACAAATATATTGCTTATATATGGAATAACTATAGCTTATTTTCCCTCTTCTAATTCTAGACTCTGAACTATATACCATATTGGATATTTACTAAGTGCAAGATTAATGTGTTATACACAATATTGTGTTACCATGTGTGCAAACGATAAAATGAAAAATAAGAACACACCTGACTCATATTTATGCCTTGCTGCTAACAAAGTGTCAGAAAGATATCCTGAGCGGAGCTGAATGCTCATTAGGTAAGGAATTTTGGTAAAATTTAATGATTTGTTCTGCTGAGTGCAAAATGACGACTCCTTGCTGCCTTGTCTTCATTCATAGAGACGCCAAATGTATGGAACACAATCCACTTAATATTTTAGGGGAATCATTAATGAAACAGCAATTTTGTAAAATTGCTTCATTTTATTGTAAAGCACTCTAACCTACCTGCCGTATGCTAATGGAACAGATATAGTATATTTAATTAATAGGATATTCTTATAAGATTTTTGTTTGTTTGTTTTGACACATTGCATATCATTTTCTTTCTTTCTTTTTAACAAGCCTTTAATCCGGAACTGAAATGGGTTCTCCAACAAGTCTGATCTTCCCATAGCTTAACGGTGCACTTGGGGCACCTTAAAGACTTAATAAAAATGAAATTGTTATGGTGCCAGGAGGTCCCTATTGCTTCCCTACCATTAGGTGATAAACTGTTCTTGAATGGCTTAAACCCAAAGTCCAGTCTCCAGCGCTGGGTCGCTCTGCCCCCTGTCCTCCTGCTGTCTGACATTCTTTAGAATTCTGAAGATCATTGGGTAGGGTGCCACTGACTGGCTGAAAGCAGTCAGCTCCTGATTCATAAAAATTGCTTAAAAAAGGCACGAAAAAGAGTCTTTCACTGTAGGTCACTGCAAGTAATATCAGGCAATTGATGTACCTCTTCACACTGTTAAATGGACATTCTAAGCACCATAACCACTACAGAGTATTGCAGAGTTTCCAGTGGCAGCAGTCCACTGGTTTGAACAATTTGACTCGTACCGGGATATAACTGAAGTAGATGTTTTCATTCCACTTTAGCGGTATAGGAATTTTGACCCCATTAGAGCTCAATTCATTTGCTGAGGATGTCTGCTGACGCTCTCCAGTGAATGATTTTTAGAGCTGGACAAAAGTGTGAAAGTGGGAATCTTCCACTTTAACAATATCACAGAGGCCCAGAAGGACCATGGGCATCCAGGAGACCCAAGTAAGCATCACAACATTTAAAAACAGGTTGACCCTCATCAAGAGTCTATCAACACTTCAGCACTCTGTAGTGGTTATGGTGCTTAGAATGCTTTTTCACCATGCGGACAGGTACAGCAATTGCCTGACAATGCTTGCTGGGTGACAACCCTCGTATTTCTAGGGCCTCTATTCAGATGGCTTGGTTACTAACTGTCAAATATAACAATATTTTTCAGGAAAGTAATCTTTATAGGTAGGACCTATATAGGATATTATATGCTGCATTGATTCTCATAGCGCTTTAAAGTACCCCCTTAATGTAGTGTAATGGTGCATGGATTAGGGGTCCTATTTTTTCTGTCTTATTTATTGCTGCACAAAGTATTTTTGATAGAAAAAAAAATAATAATTTTACTGTTCTCAATGACTTCTTGCAGTCTGACTGTATTAAACGAACACTATAGCGTTAGGAATACAAACATTGATATAGTGTTCTTCTAACGGTTTAAGCTACCTTAGCTTAGCTGTACTCACCTTTTAGCGCTCGGCATGCCTGTCTCCATGATTCCGCCTCCTTGGATGAGGTCATCAATACCAACGATCACAGATAATCCAGTGCTTCCCATTTGGAGGCTATTGCGTATGTGTGAAAAAACACCGCGCTATGTCAGTCAGATGCTATCAGAGTCATTTAATTGAATGACAGAGGTTGAGTTCACCAGAAGCACCCTCTAGTGGCTGTCAGTAAGAACGTACAACTAAAGGGCCACTGCATCCATACCACCTCATTGAAGCAAAGTGGTCTGGGTGTCTTTACAGGTCCTTTAAAGGACCACTATAGTGCCAGGAAAACATACTCGTTTTCCTGGCACTATAGTGCCCTGAGGGTGCCCCCACCCTCAGGGACCCCCTCCCGCCCGGCTCTGGAAGGGGAAAGGGGTAAAAACTTACCTTTTTCCAGCGCTGGGCGGAGAGCTCTCCTCCTCCTCTCCGCCTCCGTTACGCCCCGCCGGCTGAATGCGCACGCGCGGCAAGAGCTGCGCGCGCATTCAGCCGGTCTCATAGGAAAGCATTTACAATGCTTTCCTATGGACGCTGGCGTGCTCTCACTGTGATTTTCACAGTGAGAAGCACGCAAGCGCCTCTAGTGGCTGTCAATGAGACAGCTACTAGAGGATTAGGGGGAAGGCTTAACCCATTCATAATTATAGCAGTTTCTCTGAAACTGCTATAATTATGAAAAAATGGGTTAACCCTAGAAGGACCTGGCACCCAGACCACTTCATTAAGCTGAAGTGGTCTGGGTGCCTAGAGTGGTCCTTTAATATCTGAATTTGAAGATCGGGATCAGATTTCAATTTTTTTTTTTTACTAACTAGAAAAATGTGTGAAAGCATGAAGCTTTCTCTCCTCGCTCATCGCTAATAATTAGTATTTATACACAAAGTGCCAGAGCATTCTGCAAATATATACAATTTCATATTAGCAATTACTGTAGTGGTGACAAGTAGATAATGCAAGAAAATGGTATTGATGAAAGAGTGTGATGTTTTTAAATTGGGACCTGTCATGTCTTCGCTGTTTGCATATTATGATAGATCATTGCAATGTCCTAAGGACATGCTAAAAAAATATATTCTATTTTGACGGATCAAATGTCCCATTTTCACAGAGAGGCATTACTACTACATTTAACAGGTCACGTGAGCTGAGCCAAATGAATTGAAGGACATATGTGCACAGCCAGATAGATGCTGTAATAATAATTTTGAATATACATCTGTTAAAAAACATGTACCTGCTATCTGGGTATCCACAGCCAGGGTTGTTTACTAAACTCCAAAATGTAGCAGGTTGAAAAATATAGGCCAAAATAGCTGAGCCGTGATTATAGTCTGTTTGTAGAATCTTTATAGGTCAGCTATTTCAGCCTAGATTTTGCCACCAGCGTTATAATTTGCCACAATTTTACCATGGCGATGTTCAATACCTAATTGGTTAATTACATGTCTGGAAGTAAAATTCCAATACTCGCCATGGCAGGATCTGTCTAGCAAATTGAATCAATGCATTTCTATGGGGAGCTTTCACCGTGGAGACGCAGAACGCATTACTGCACTAAGAAGCACCTCTAGTGGCAGTCTGATTGAGTGCCACTTGAGGTGTTACTAGGCAACAATGTAAATATTGCCTTTTCTCTGAAAACACAGTGGATACATTAAAAAAAAAGCTGCAGGGACAGACTATCGACACCAGAACAACTATATTAAGCTGTTGTGGTTCTGGTGACTATAGTGTCCCTTAAAGCTCACAATTACTTATCAGTTAAGCAAATAATCCTTTGTGATTTTGAGTTGGCTGCTTAGTAGGATGTAAACAAAAATAAAAACTACAGTGTACAGTGAATAAAATTTAAAAAAAACAGTGTCTCCTAAAAAATACTAAAAGCATAATGCTGCATTTATTCAGGGAGGTTTTCTGTGCTTTTTGTTGTGTGTTCCTTAGTAGGATAGGGAGACAGACAGACAGACAGGAATACAATATCAAACATAAAAAGATTAATTCTAGTTTTTTTATTTTTGCATATAATATTCATGTAAAGCATTTTAAAAATGACTTGACGCCAGCCCTGCATGCCCTTTAAATTTTAAGGGTCACTTGTCAACGTCCTTTTTAGTTAATATATCGTATAAGTATAGACCGATTCTGAACGTAAATGAGAATTTCAAAGTTGACAACTGCATTTTAAGGTACCAATTCATCTTGAGAGAATTAAAAAATAACTTTGAAATTGACCCAATTTAAGCATATTGCATCTCGAATGCTTGTGGAAATATGTCACTGCAATGTACTGTTTAATATTTAAAAGGTTTAGTTAAAAGCAATTAGTATTTTTCTGATTATGACTGATCTGTCCTAGATTTGATGCCAAGACAGTGGTAAATGATCCTTCTAAGTCTGCAGTAAGAGGTCATCAGTGGGTTCATTCAGCTATCGCTAAATAATTCAATCAGGGAGCAGAACAGACTGAAAGGTCAACATTTATTTATTCATCCCATAGAGTCATACCAAGTTGTTTTACCAGGAATCAGTGTTCACAACACAATTCCCATGTTTATTTCTCTATTATACTCTCAGTCAGGACTCCAAAAACTAAAACTAAAAGGGAGGTTTTGCATAATTCGGGATGACTGGAATGAAAGTGTAAACACAGTGGGTTCTAAATACATTTATTTACTAAGCAGTGAATTGTAATCCGTTTAAAATCCAGTTGCAACATTTAGACACAAAGTTCTGATGTAGAAACCCCCCCCAAAAAAACCTCTAACTCGATTATAGCCATAGTTTTGAAATTTTCAGCTGTGGCGGCCATTTTGAGATCCATCTCCTTCCTTCCAAGCCTTGTTTTAGACCAAAAGTCGGCCATGTTGGATTACATCGATATGCTACATTAACACAAGCTGTTACTGTTTTCCATAGGTGGAAGAAACTGTTCATCTTCTTTGGTAATTACTTTAACCAATGAATTATCACATTATTTTGACAATTGTAGCCTAAATATGGCAATTTGGTTTTCAGAGAGTTATCCTCCTACATCAGGGTTTCTCAACCCATTCCTCAATGACCCCTTACCAGTCCAGGATCTAGGGATTACCTGGGTGTGTCTAAGGTGTTAAGAAAAATAAGAAAAAAACACCTTAGACACACCCAGGTATTCCCTAAATCCTGGACTGGTAGGGGATCCTTGAGGACTGGGTCAAGAACCCCTGTCCTACATGAACTAACTATCTTGTGAAGAAAAACAAACGTTAAAACTTCTTATGTATCTCCAACTCCAGATTAAAGATATACTTGGAAACGAATTGAGAAACCCCTAAATCTTGTGGACAGCCGGATTTTACGTTTACTGTAATCCGTTTAGAGGCAGCAGGTAAAAATTGAAAACTAAATGGATGAATGCAAGTCAAGCATCTAACAAATTTCAAACCTTTATATTGGCCTTGAAAATAAGTAAATAAATAAATAAAAAACATTATATATATAGTGATCTGCCAAACTATATCAACAGCTCTATCCTTGATACATTTCTTCACTAATTCATTGATGCATTTCTGCTAGACCACTTCGCTCTGCAGGTTGCTCCTACCCGTACTGGTAATTCGCACTTACATGAATTGGCTCAATAATCTTAATTTTATATTACAGCCTCCACCTCCCATCATACTATCCCATAGTCTCCAATCCTGTAAAAAGTCCTTAAAAATCCACCTCGTTAGGAAAGCCTATGGACTTCCATACTCTCATTAATCTCTCAAATTAATTAGTGGATACATTCTTCACTTCCCTCTCGCCGTCCAATACTGCCGCTTTCTTAACCTGTCACTTGGTTACTACCCCCCAAGATATTCTTCCTATAGTGTTTTATATCCCATCTCATCTAAACTGTAAGCTCCTTTTTTCAGGGTCCCCATCAACCTATTCTTGCTGCTAAAATGTGTAATAGTTTAATTGTACCTTTAATAATATTGTAAACACTGCAGAATAAGTTTGCGTTATATAAATGCTAATAATGATAACATATTGCTGGTTGAACATTATGCATGATGCCTCATCTGTTCAATGAGTATCTCTGTGCTCACTGGCAAAACTGATAAACCCCCATTTCTAAGGAACAGTCTACTGTAGACTCATCAGTTTTTAGGTCATCATTTGTGGAATTACCATGGATTGGATCTTAATCCTTTTCATTAAATGACCTTAGCATATGTTACCAAGAATACATTAAACTTGTTTTGGACCTCTTCGTACAGCTCCCAAAGTGGAACCTTGCTTAATAAATCCTGCTAAGGACCATCAGTGCAGGTACAACAGCGTTAGGAGTTTATTTAACCATTTGGTGGCTAGCACAGCCAGCAGGGCATCACTTTGTAATGCATTGCACCTAGCTCTGGTCCATATGGGGTTAACGGTCCTTCTGAGTCGTTCAGGGTACACATCTGGTACACATTATAATGCTGTTCAATATTCCATGTGTCTTACTATACAAGCAAACAAAAGCCAGGCTAATCTTTTCATTAAATATACCTTGATGGACATATTTGCTTAAAATAAACAGAGAGTTTGTAATTCAATGTCTTAAATGTTCTGCAAAATGCAGTAAAATCCTCTGGAATCATTTGCGTTTGGTATTGTTACAAAACAAACTGTCAGTTTGGGTGATTGGTGATTGGAGCTCGAAGGTTTTCATGCGTTTTCGTTTTCATTTACAATATGCCAACCAAACCTTACGTAAAGCAGGAGGGTTTATGGAATTTGTGTATTTCACTGCATTAGGTCAGTGATTCTTAAAGGGGAAGTAGAATTTTCTGTACATTTCACCACTGTATAAAAAAATACTAAAAATCACCTATAACCTTTTTTTTTTTTTAAATGTGTATTAAAGGGACACTATAGTCACCAGAACAACTACAGCTTATTGAATTTGTTCTGGTGAGTAGAATCATTACATTCAGGCTTTTTGATGTAAACACTGTCTTTTCAGAGAAAATGCAGTGTTTACATTACAGCCTAGTGATAACTTCACTGGCCACTCCTCAGATGGCTGTTAGAGATCCTTCCTGGGTCATGGCTGCCTAAAATGCATCCAAACATTTAGTGTCTCCTCCCTCTGCATGCAGACACTGAACTTTCCTCATAGAGATGCATTGATTCAATTCATCTCTATGAGGAGATGCTGATTGGCCAGGGCTGTGTTTGAATTGTACTGGCTCTGCCCCTGATCTGCCTCTTTGTCAGTCTCAGCTAATCCTATGGGGCAGCATTGTAATTGGATCAGGCTACCACTTCTGCTGATGTCAGCAAGCAGTGGGTAGGTCAAAAGGAAGATGGGACAAAACCAGGAGCTTCAGGCTTGAATACAAGTAAGATTTACTATATTTAGCTAGGCATGAGGGACACAGGGGGGCTAGATGGTGGTTTTAACCCTATAGGGTCAGGAATACATGTTTCTGTTCCTGACTCTATAGTGCTCCTTTAAAGATTTAACAATTGATGTTGCAGTCCAGTTCAGTCCTGGCACAGGCAGGGCACACATTGCATTGAAGGAGCAGAATCAAAAACATTGTTTACTCTCTCTATTCTCTCCATGCTGACTGACAGGTGCAAAGGGCAAAGCTTGCAACAATGAAAGACAGGAAGCCAAGATGGAGGCAGAAATTAATACAGGGGTGTGGATTCTACATTTCATTTTATTTTTTAGACCTTTCAAATTCATATGTATTAAAGGTGATAACTAAGCATAGTATAAAAAATGTAGCAAATGGGGGGGCGGAGCTTGACCGCGAGCCGGAGCAGTCACCATTCCGCATTGCTCCACCTACAAAGCAGATTAAAAGCCTGAATTTCGAGGTCAGAGTCCCTCAAACAACTTACTCCTGGCTACCATGACCCGGAGTACACCTCACAACAGCCACTTATGCCGTTTGTACACCTCGCTAAGGCGAAACGACAGAAACGCCGACCTGGGGCCTACAAACCCACTCAAAGCCTCAATTGGTCGGAACTGTTTTCTGCTCTCTTACCTGACCCTGCACCTATGGGCCCAAACACCACCCCTGGAACCAACTTCGGGTTCCAAGGACATAGGGACAATGCTACAGCAATGACCACCTTCTAAAATGGCAGAAATGGACGACTGTGCACCCACAAAGCTACAAGCAGTCTCCATGCAGCCTGACTCACCTCCAGAGCAGGCACAACTCACCACGGGACCCTCAGATGGGTCAGCACCAGTCACACAGCGTGATTTCCGCAATCTGGTCATGAAGATCAAGAGCCTGCTGGCAGCTAACGTGGCACTTCTTAAGGCAGATGTGCAAGCAGTCACTGACGGGGTGAAGGCTTCAGAGGAAGATATAGCAATTTTGGTCCACAACCAATTTACCTGTTTCACTCCCATATGGAGCCTATGCTTGTAGGGAAGACCATAGAGACTCTACACTGATCAGCTACAACATTAAACCCTCTGACAGGTGAAGTAAATAACATTGATTATATTGTTACAATGGCACCTGTGAAGGGATGGGGTATATTAGGCAGCAAGTGAAAAACTGTTTTTGAATTTCATGTGTTGTAAGCAGGAAAAATGGGTAAGTGAAGAGTGAAAGGACTTTGACACGTGCCAAATAGTGAGGGCTAGATGACTGCTTCAGAGCATCTCCAAAACCGCAAGTCTTGAGAGGTGTTACCTGTATGTAGTGTTTAGTACCTACCAAAAGTGGTGCAAGGACAGACAACCAGTGAACCTGCATCATGCTCATGGGTGCCCAAGGCTCATTGATGCACGTGGGGAGCAAAGTCTAGCCCATCTTATCCAATTAGACAGAAGAGCTACTGTAGCTCAAATTTCTGAAAAAAATAAATGCTGTCCATGATAAAAAAGATGTCAGAACACACAGTGCATTGCCGTTTTCTGCGTATGGGGCTGTGTAGCCGCAGACCAGTCTGAGTGCCCATGTTGACCTCTGTGCACCTTTAATAGGGATGTGAGTATCAGAACTTGACCATTGAGCAATGGAAGAAGATTGCTTGGTCTGATGAATCATGTTTTTTTTTTTAGATCAGGTAGATGGCCAGGTGAGTGTGCATTGTTTATCTGGGGAAGAGATGGCAGCAGGATGCATTATGGGAAGAAGGCAGGCTGGCAGAGGCAGTATTATGCTCTTGGCAATGTTCTACCAATGGTCCTGGCATTCAAATGGATGTTACTTTGACACGTATCACCTACCTGGAGATTGTTGCAAGCCACATACACAACTTCATGGTAATAGTGTTCCCAGGTGGAAGAGTCCTCTCTCAGCAGGATAATGCACCCTTAACACTGCAAAAATTGTTCAAGAATGGTTTGAGGAACACAACAGAGTTGTCAAAGCTGTTGCCTTGGCCTCCAAATTCCCCAGATCTCAAACTTTTTGAGCATCTGTGGGATGTGCTGGAACAACAAATCCGATCCATGGAGGCCCCAGCTCGCAGCTTGTAGGATCCACAGCTAATAACTGGTGCCAGATTCCATAGGTCATGTGTAGTCCATGCATTGACGCATTAGAGCTATCTTGAAAGCATTAGAGGGACCTACACAATATTAGGCAGGTGGTTTCAACGTTGTGGCTGATCAGTATATTTAGGTTTTCAACCACTGTCTGACCCAGCATATAAAGGGTACAAATATCTATTTAATCATTACATTTACGGGTATGGTTTAACTCATTCATTGCTACAGAAGGGGTAGTAGAAGATACTTGGAAAAGCTGCTCAGTGAAAGAAATATTTAAACTCTGTTTGGAAGAGCAAATAAAATCAGTCTCACATTTCAAAATACACCACTTGCTTTTAAATATGCCATCACAATCTACATAGCTATAAGTTTTTTTGGCGGCCTGCTACATATTGCGAGTATGAAAGATTGACTGGTTAATAATCCAAAACATGTTTGACATTCTATGTATTTATTTTATAATAAGGTCATCCTGTGAAGTCACTTCCATACATTTTGAAAAAGCTTGCCTCCAAGAAGACCTCTCCCTGGTGAGGCTAACTTCCTTGTTGTGTGTAATGGTTACAAAGGTTAGACTGGTTAATATTTGGCTCAGTTCAAGTCTATTTTAATATTATCACTTAATATAGGAAGTAATAGCTATTAAAGTCTGAATAATGTTCTCATAGGGAACAAACTTGGGTCACAAGCTGATTGGTACATAGATCAACATTTATGTAATGTGTTTCCAAGGCTACATCTGGTCATCCAGGTACCTCCTGTGATGTTTTTTTTTTTTTTTTTTTTATCTCAAGGCATAGTGATCTTGTTTGTAATTTTTTATTTTTTTTTGTCATTTTCTTCATTTACTAAGAAGTCTACTTGACACTCTCAGGTAATAGGCTAATTCTAATGTAGGCTGACCTACTTCCCTTGTATCATTAGAGAAAAAGAACCCAGAGGATAAATTGGAAGATTCGTGACCCTAACCTCAAAAATTTTAATATTTCCCAACTGTCAAATTGACAAATAACGTGCTTTGCATACAAAAACAAAAAGAAATATCCAAGGTAACTCAGTAAACATATGTGAAGAATGTAATGTTGATACATTAGTGTATGCTGTAACAGAGGTCTATCAAGGATGAAATGATGCAGATGTTTTGGTACCTTCAAGCACTTGTGTAAACTGTTTAGCTTGGAAGGAGAGGCTATTCTGGCTCTGCGTTTGATGGGTGATTACCTCTCTCCTTGCCGTATAATTTTCTTGAGTTTAGATTTATGTTTAGCATAGTTGATTATGCTGTATTTTAGACCTCCAAGCTGTTCATAATTTAGAGTTTTAAATTAAAAAAAAATATCAAAGTACCGTATTCACTACAGCTCATCTGGACTGCCCTGGGAATTCTCCTATTATAAGTAGTCAAACCATTTTACTATAAGGGTTTGACTACTTACCTGGGATCTGCTGGGCGCTCTTCCCAGTCTCCACTACTGTTGATGGAAACCAGGAAGTGTCAAATCAGAAGCTTCTGTTAGCTCTCCTGAGATAGGCACTTCAATGTAGGCTTATCTCATTGGCTGACAGCGTCTAATATAAATGAAAATATTCATGTACTGCTACAAAGCATTTTACAAATTAAGAACGAAAATAAGTGCAAACTAAACATATACATAGTAAACATATTGGTAGAAACAATCATTTGTGCAGGCTGCTGGGATTGGGCAAACGTTGACAGTGGATCTCCCTTTTGCCAACTTTGTCTTATGGTATCTATGTATTGCGTTGGATTTTCAATGAGATTCCAATGCAGTCCTGATCAATATTTCCTAAAGAATATATCTTTAACAACACTGAAAAGTGACAGATGCGCTTTAAATCCACTGTAGATTAATTGAAAGCATAGCTGATTAGATAATATTTCCGACTTGGCTATTTTGGATTTGAAATTCACTTTAAATTTACATTTTCATGAATAACTGTAAATGTAACAAATGGCACGAAATGCAAAGTTGTTTTTATAGAATGAAAACAAGTTTAGCAGATGATAAACTTTTCTCTATTGTATGCTTTAGTGGCCTGCAGTGTCAAAGACCTTGGCAAAATATTAAGATATAAAGATAAATCACAACTTCATATGTCATCAACAGGTTAATTAAATTGGAAACACAGTTAAATATATATGTATTACAGAGTTTCCATCTGTCTTTTTATATAAGGCTAAATGCTAATCCAAATGACTGTATGCAATATATATAATTACATATTCTTACCCATCCAGATCATAATGATTATATAACAGTCATTTAAATACCATTGTAAAAAGAATTGCTTAGGTCTGCAGTGTTTTAAAGGCATAGCGTCATTCCTTTGCTCTTGGTCGACAAGCAGCTGAATATGATTTGATTATAATAATGAGTCGTCTGGCAGAAAATCATCCTTTATTGCGAGCATGAATATCAGATCCATGAACTGAATATCATATCACACACATTCAAAAACAAAAAGGTGGTCTTGTAGAGGGTAGGGGCAAATTTAGACCAGACAGCTCTAATGTGGCGAAATAGTCTGGTTGTTTAAAAAAACAAACAAACAAAATAAAAAACCATAGCACTGCAGATGACTAAAGTGTTTTAGTTATAATAAGCTCTTTTCAAAGATAAGATCAGAAGTTGCTAAAAGGTAACAACCATTTAGTAGCTATATTCCTAGATTGTAAGATTGTTTGAGCATGTCCTTCTAACCCTTGTGTCTGTCAAGATTATTTTGTATGTCAAATAATGGTAAAATAAAAAAATAAAAAAAATAAAAAACATTCTAGAACTGTAATATTAAAAACCCCTTTCTAAAACTGCAAAATCAAACACTCATTCTATAATTGTTATATCAAATACCACATTCTATAATTGTAAAATCAAGTACCCCATCCTATAATTGTAATATCAAATATCCATTCTACAAATTTAAAATCAAATATCCATTCTATAATTGCAATATCAAATATCCATTGTATAATTGTAATATTATATACCCCATTCTATAACTGTAATATCAAATATCCATTCTACAAATTTAAAATCAAATATCCATTCTATAATTGCAATATCAAATATCCATTGTATAATTGTAATATTATATACCCCATTCTATAACTGTAATATCAAATATCCATTCTATAACTGTAATATTAGATACCCCATTCTATAACCGTAATATCAAATATCCATTCTACAAATTTAAAATCAAATATCCATTCTATAATTGCAATATCAAATATCCATTGTATAATTGTAATATTATATACCCCATTCTATAACTGTAATATCAAATATCCATTCTACAAATTTAAAATCAAATATCCATTCTATAATTGCAATATCAAATATCCATTGTATAATTGTAATATTATATACCCCATTCTATAACTGTAATATCAAATATCCATTCTATAACTGTAATATTAGATACCCCATTCTATAACCGTAATATCAAATATCCATTCTATAACTGTAATATTATATACCCCATTCTATAATTGTAATATCAAATATCCATTCTATAACTAATATGATATACCCCATTCTATAACTGTAATATCAAATATCCATTCTATAACTGTAATATTATATACCCCATTCTATAACTGCAATATCAAATATCCATTCTTCAAATATAAAGCAACATCCCATCCCTCCAAAAAAGTAAATAAAAAATAAAATATATATAAATAAATGTATTTTTTTCCCCAGTGGGTGTGGCTGCTGAGAGGGTCCATTCAGGCCTTGTTTAGTGATATTCATGGGGTTAGTGGGTGGGTGTCCGTGTCCTATTGGTATATAGGGAGTTAATGAGGGGGTGTTTCTGACACTCTGCTGTGTTCCTTATTTATTATTCCGTTTAATGTCCCCTTTCTCAACCTTGAATTATTTATTACATGATACACCTTGTCCCCATCATATGGCCCCGCACAGTGTAGGCCAGTAGATTATTAATGTTATTATGTTCAGCAATCTGTGATCTCCATGGTTACGTGTCAATATCAGTGAGGGAGGGGCAGTGAGCAGCGGGGGCGGGGATACATGAACCGAGAACCAATCACAGGCCTTGTCTTTGCTAGATTTTCACATAGCCCGGCCCACAGGCCTTCAGCAGACTGTGCATCTTATGCGACCGCGCTGTGCTGTGATTGGTGGAGAAAGCAGCAGGAAGTCCCTGGCTCTCACTGTGCTGTGATTGGTGGAGAGCGCAGGAAGTCCCTGGCTCTCTCTGTGCTGTGATTGGTGGAGGGAGCAGGAAGTCCCTGGCTTTCACTGTGCTGTGATTGGTGGAGGGAGCAGGAAGTCCCTGGCTCTCACTGTGCTGTGATTGGTGGAGGGAGCTGGAAGTCCTTGGCTCTCACTGTGCTGTGATTGGTGGAGGGAGCTGCCCTGGATTGTCTCCCCCTGTGATAGGAATGAGAGGACTCCATTGAAGGTAACAGGATGTGTTAGCATTGGGCAGACATTCAGTGGGTGTGGCTGCTGAGAGGGTCCACTCAGGCCTTGTTTAGTGATATTCATGGGGTTAGTGGGTGGGTGTCCATGTCCTATTGGTATATAGGGAGTTAATGAGTGTGTTTACCCCCAGGGGATTAGTGAGGGGTGTTTGAAGGAATTTATGACACTCAGGGTATTTGGCCCCAGGTGGGTTAAAGGGGGATATATATATATATATATGACACTGATGATGTTTAATGTGATAATAATGGCCTTCACCGCATTATATGCAGGATGTTATCCCAATTTGAATTGTATTTCATTTTTTGTTTTAGAGCTGTGAGTGAGGCTGTTCTGGGACATTTTAGGTGACTTTTAGCAATTCATTGAACTTAGTTTATGAAGCTAAAATGAATTTTGGAGCAAGAGCCATGTATTGGATGGTGCTAAAAATCCAAATCCAAATACTAAATCCCAGTGCAGCTAAAAAACACCCAAGTGTTTAGTCACTAAAGACACCACTTACATATAAACAATTGGATACAGGGATAGGGTTGTTGCGCACACAATGGTAGATAATTGTTCTGGTACTTGTACATGATGCCTAGATACTGTAAATATGAAACAAAATCCTCATAGGACACAATGTATATATAAAATTGGAGGTGTAAAGATAATTTGAGCATTCACAATTTTCAGAGCATATGCACCTGAGGAAGACCTATTTTTGCATGGTCGAAACGCGTTGTGCCTGCCTTTTATTACTTTTTGTTTGTATAAAAGTTTTACATTTATCCTGCATTTGATTCCTGAATCACTGCTTAGAGGAATTTCATCACCTCTGGGGGACCTAAACCTGCCTGTGTGCCTGCATCGGATTGATGAAACCACTATTACAGTTTACAGCTAACTTATATGGGCTCTGAAAATTGTGAGTGCTCCAATTATCTTTTCACTTCCAATTTTATATATACATACTGTCCTATGATGATTTTTTTTTATATTCACAGTATGTAGGTATCTTGTATTAGTACCAGAAAAATGATTTACCATTGTGTGCGCAGCCACCCTATCCCTGTATCTAATTGTTTATATGTAAGTGTTTATAGTAGCTAAACACTTGGGTGTTTTTTAGCTGCACTGGGTTTTAGTATTTGCACTTGATTGGATTTTTAGCGCCACCTTTCTCCTTTTGTATTTTTGTTCACTTTAAGAACAACGTATGTTATTTACACTGATTTCTAAAGACATTTAGTATAATATAAATACATGTTACTGGGAATATTATTGCTGTGGAATTCTGTTATACACTCAGAAACACCAACTATATGGAGCTCCTACAAAAGAGGGACAGAGGGATTTGGGGCAAAATAGGGACTCTACCTCCTAGATCAGGAGGCTTCATGCAAATATAAAGGGAAAAATTATACAGAAGGAAGAAAACTATATAGGTTTAAAAAAAATGCAACAGCTCCAAAGCAAGTTCAGCAGCAGGCAGATATTTCTCACACCAGGGAAAACAACAACCAGAATGAGGGGTTGGTGGAGCTTCTTTCTGCTCTGGGAGGGGACATGATGTTACTGACACTTACCTGTAAAAGTGCAGTAGCTTTTGGAACTTTAAAGATAATTTTTTTTTTTATTCAATTTTGCAGGGTCATTTACTAAAGTGAAAACTCAAGGTTAGTTCAGATTGAATTTCACATTTAAGGTCAAAATAGCAGCAATGAAATTCTATAAATCAGCTTTGCTTTCCATTCAACTACTCTGGCCTTAAATGTGAAATTCACCTTGAATTCCCACTTAAGCAAATAGCGTTGTTAGTTTTTCTTCTTTCTTTGTGTTATCTGTTATACAGTAAAACGATTGGAGGTATTTCCAACAATGAATTGTTTCGCATTTTCTTGTGCTTATTCATTGCATGTGCACACCAGTGAGCACATAATTATGCTGCATTTTTGCTTACTCAGATCTTTGAAGTTTTTGCATAAAATGAAACGTGCAGAATGTTTACTCATAGGCCAGCCTACCTATTCATGTCCCCTCCTGCCAGTAATACTTCCTTATCAAATATATGCACATTGTTCAGCCTCTAAAAGCATTAAGTGAGATGGTTGCAGACAGTCAGAGAAATTGCAAACCGGTATTATTCTTACCCCTGGGTGTCTTCTGCTTCCTAATGCAGGTTATTTTGTAGTACAGAGCATTCAGTTCTGTTGTGGCTGAGCTGTGTGCATACATTTGATCAGGAAGTCTTTTTCTGGAGTGAGGGGGTGTGGCGACAGAGGCAGGCTTATGGTGCGGCATTCTGCAAAACATTTAAAGGAGCACTATAGGGTCTGGAACACAAACCTGTATTCCTGACCCTATAGTGTTAAAACCACTATCTAGCCTCCTTGGCCCCCTTTTCCTCCCTAAAGATAGTAAAATCTTACTTGTATTCAAGTCTGAAGCTGCTGCCTCTGCCTGTGAACTTCCGCTGACCTCATCAGAAGTGGTGACCTGATCCAATCACAATGCTTCCCCATAAGATTGGCTGAGACTGACAAAGAGGCAGATCAGGGGCAGAGCCAGCATGATTCAAACACAGCCCTGGCCAATCAGCATCTCCTCATAGAGATGAATTGAATCAATGAATCTCTATGAGGAAAGTTCAGTGTCTGCATGCAGAGGGAGGAGATACTGAATGTTTGGATGCATTTTAGGCAGCCATGACCCAGGAAGGATCTCTAACAGCTATCTAAGGAGTGGCCAGTGAAGTTATCACTAGGCTGTAATGTAAACACTGCATTTTCTATGAAAAGACAGGTTTTTCAGCAAAAAGCCTGAAGGCAATGATTCTACTCACCAGAACAAATTCAATAAGCTGTAATTGTTCTGGTGACTATAGTGTCCCTTTAATATTTTTAGTGTGTAATAGCTGTAAAGATATGAGCATTGCAAATAATACAACATCTTAATAATGCGAAAACCAATGAAATGCATTAAAGTTGTATTGATGCTCAGAGTGTCACTTTAAAGGACCACTACAGTGCCAGGAAAACAAATTCCCGCTGGGCTGAAGGGAGAGGAAGGGGTTAAACACTTACCTTTCTGTAGCGCCGGGCTCCCTCTGCGCTGGGGAACTCTCCTCCCTCTCCTGACAGCGCCAAAGGCGCATGCGCGGCAAGAGCTGCGCGCGCATTCAGTCTATAGGAAAGCATTAGGAAAGCTTTACTCAATGCTTTCCTATGGACGCTGGCGTCTTCTCACTGTGAAAATCAATTAGACAGCCACTAGAGGCTAGATTAACCCATTTGTAAACAGCAGTTTCTCTGAAACGGCTATGTTTACAGCAGGCAGGGTTAAACCTAGAGGGACCTGGCACCCAGACCACTTCATTAAGCTGAAGTGGTCTGGGTGCCTATAGTGGTCCTTTAACTAAGCAAAGACTAAATTGTTCAAAGTCATTTGAACTGGGGAGAAACAGCCCAATCAGATGCTTTTGATTGGACCTCGTGAGGAAGGCAATGATGTTGACGGGACCGTGTAATCCAGTGCACAACTCTGGATTTCAGGTAAATTTGATTCTTCATTTACATGTTTTTTTTGTTTTTTTGGGGGGAGAGGGTGGTTTAAGTCCTAATGCACAACAGGGTATAGTAATGTGAAATATAGATTTTTATTTAAAAAGGGTTAGGATAATACTTTAATACATGAGTTCAAATGAGAAGGAAGTGTCAAGGAAGTATATAGTAACCCCAGTTTACAAAGAGCTGCAATATTTAGCAAGGCTTCGTCTACATGGTTATTCACTAATGTGTAAATTGTCAAAAATTCAAAGCTAACTCAAAGTGAATTCCCAACAATTCAAACTTCATGTGATTTTCCAAGTAGCTTCTAAGGCCTTTTTCCTACCGGTTGTCATCAGGCATTTTGACAATCTATTGCCCTTTCTCAGAACTTACCCCCGGGCAAAAACAGTATCTAGCAATTCACCTGTGGAGTCGATAACAGCTGTCATATCAAATACAATGCATTCCTGTCTGTAGCAAAGTGAGAATTAGCTGCTTTGGGGATATCCCTCTTCTTAACGAACACGATGGGAAAATGGACCACAAGATATTTACCACCTTTAACGCAACCAGAGGTTGTATAAACCTCAACCACAACTGTGTCCCTTTCTTTAATACCCTTTCCAACGCCTGCCAGCACCAGCTCATGAGCTTTGGAGATAGGACTAAGCCAAATAAAACATTTCACAAAAACTTACAGGGGTTTCATAAGCAGCTCCAGATTGCCCAAGGAAAATGAAACATTAACCTCTTAGCATATATCTATACTGTGGGGGTAAAAGCTCAATAAAACAGGTAAGAAAAACATGTACGGGACCCCCAAAGGCAATCATATTTATAGGAAATCCAATAAAACTCTCAGAACAAATAGTCAGAAGCCCCAGAGGCTCAGCTTTGGCGTAATAAAATGCAGGACAAATCAAATGGGATATTTGGAAGCAAAAGGCTTATATGTCGAGAAATGCAAACACACAGCACAAAGGGTAAGGGGCCCGGACTCGCTCCAATAAAGTTAGTAAGATGCCTCATGGGAGATGATGGTAAAACTAAACATCTAACAAAGACAGCGTATACGGCTCAGCTAATCTGGTCTGGTTACATTGGACAGATTGCAATAAAACACACAGGAAAAAGGGAACGTTATATAAAGGAGCCTTACAGTAACGGGGCCACAGGAAGTCATCTCTGCTGTACTAAAATAGTAACTGCGCTCCGGGGAACAACCCTGTACAAGGTGACAAGACTAATGGGATAAAGTGCGCAAATGTGTGTCTGGGAAAGACGTATACAGCACGAGGACCTCGCACATGCTGAGGGATGAAGAGACGGATATGGATTTTTGTACCATTTTAATCAGAAGAATTCCACTAACTAAACAAGGCAGTGATTGATTGCAAGGTGTGTACAGCAAAGCCAGGCAACTCGTGGGAATGAAGAAGCTGTTGACTACACTTCCCATCAGGCTCAACCAGTTTTTGACAAATCTAGGCATTTCAATGGCTACCAACTAAAATTCTCATAATTCAGCCTTTGCCATCCTATGTCATCACAGGGACTCTAGACTACCTTTAACGTAAGGCAAATGAAGACCTTTGCTAATAGATGGTCTTCTGGCCACTGTCAGCTAGACGACCCATGACCCATAGCCAGCCTTTGGCATTTCCAGGGGTTCTATCTGTTAATGACTATAATTCCCATCATGAACTGTCATCTGAGTGGTCACAGCCAGCCTAAGAAATCTTGCTATTCCAGTGTTTTTTGAATACAATTCTCATCAGATATAACTACTGGAGATTACTGAATAATTTTGGGACCTTAAAAAAATACTGATAAAAAGGTCCTGACAATGATCCCTTCCTAGTCTTCCATCTATGGCCAGCAGATGGGTGGGAAGCGCAACTGA
This sequence comes from Pelobates cultripes, assembly GCA_933207985.1. Lineage (NCBI taxonomy): Eukaryota > Metazoa > Chordata > Amphibia > Anura > Pelobatidae > Pelobates > Pelobates cultripes. Next base: position 63,840,477 of record OW240924.1, read on the forward strand.
ACAGTCGGGCAACATCTGTCCAGCCATTATTTACCCACATTCCCTGAGTCGTGGAATTAGAGTCCTTAAGCCATTAACATGCTAGGGAGTACACAGTTCCCTGGCATACACTAATTAAGTATTCTAATTACTCCCCTCCCAGAGAAAGCCCAATTACATTGTACCCTGCTCAAAAATATAACTCTGTTCCCAGGCAGTTAACCCACATGCTAGCTTGGCGACCCTTTAGTGGGTTGACATGGAAAGCCAGATTTTCACAGGCAACCCAAAAATATTTGCCACAAGGGTCTGCTCCTTTATCCTATGACATTCTATTAAAATATGGGATCACTCTATGGGAAAATGTAGGTCCTCCAGTAGGTTTACTCTTGGGGCCCCTTTCACGGCATCAAAAGCAGCATTTCCAGGCCTCTCCTTACATATATGGACTTCAGGCAGTATCACTTTCATTCACCAAGTCCTCAGGGGCTCTGAGGTGGCACCATGTTCTTCCTTCCAAAATACTTTTAAGTTAAATCCCCGATTTATCTTTTCTTATAATCATTTAATGATTATCATCTCTAAACATGTAAATTTTACTGGGTACCAACCTTGGTTTACACGCTGTTGGTTATATCCTAAGAAAGCTAAACTGTTTCTCTCTAAGATATAATGCTATAATGTCGATTCAACCTCCCTTTACTCCAAGGTTCCAACAGGCATGGCAAAGGGACTGTGATGTAACTTTCTCGCAGCAAGAGTGGATTTGTGTGTTAAATGGGCTCAGGGGGTTGATATGGTAATTTAATCACCCCCAATGTATATCTCGATGGTACCTCACCCCAGAGAGACCGCATAAAATATACCCTTCAGTTAATCCCTATTGTTGGCGATGATGAATATCTATGGGCACCCAATTACACAATATCAAAGCAATCACAGCCCCAGCTAAGTTTGGTTGAGTAGCTGTTTGTGAAATAGAAGTAAAATCTGACCCAATTTTGTTGCTCAGCCAAATAAAAAAAAGTGACATTTTCTCGCAAAAACCAATATATACCAAAAAATAAAATCTTTGTGTCATTAAGTGTAGTAAAAAAAACACAAAAAAACGAGGAGTGAAAATCGTCTTTTAAGCTTAGCCTCTGTAAGGCCCAGTAAGATGACTGTTTGTCCTTGTCTGTCTAGCCTGTCTTCTTGGTTAGGATTTGGCTTAAGACTTGCAAGCTGGGTTTCTATTTTTCCTTTTACGTTTCTCAGCTGGGAGCCTTGCAATGAGCTCACACCAACCCAAGAAGTGACTCATTTAACTTTCAATAGCCCTGCTGAGATAAACATATAAGCATTGTTTATAGGCACAGTGGGGGATTCTGGGAGTTGTAGTTTATTGGTTTCTGCTGTAGAAGATGAACAGCTGAACTACAGCTCCAGAAAGCTACCTAATGCTATAATGTACAGCAGTATTTTTAGAGCATAAACTGAAACACTAAAGATTTGGACAGAAAAGTAATTTGGGTCCGTGAAACAAAACTAAGGACCATCTTTCCCCGAAAATAAGACCGGGTCTTATATTAATTTTTCCCCTGAAAAACGCACTAGGGCCTATTTTTGGGGGAGGTCTTATTTTGGGGAAAAACATGTGCTGAAAAGCAGGAATTACCCCAAACATAGACCAGTTCACTAGGGCATGGAATCCTGCAAATCTATGTTCGGGGAAACTTCCCCAAACATAGATAATCTTACTCGCGAATGGAATCCCGCAAATCTATGTTTGGGAAAATTCCCTGAATATAGATTATTTTCGGGGTAGGGCTCATATTAGGAGCATCTCCCGACATAGTTAGGGCTTATTTTCTGGGGATGTCTTATTTTCTGGGGAAACACAGTGATTAAAAAAAAAATTAAGAACATAATAAAAATACATTATCTAACGTAACAGATTTTAACCTATACATTTCTCTATGAGAATGAGTGTCTTAAGCGTTCCTTCACAAATATTGTTAATGTTTGCACAAATAATGTTAATATTAAGCAGGAATTGTCACTTACCCATTGGTATTCAAGCAGGTATTTCCACGATAGTAATTAAATATAGTAATTCTAATATCTTGGTTTAATGTACTGTCAATACTGTAGATCCCGTTTGGAGAAGCATCGTGGTGATGACATCCTTCACTTGTCCATCCCTGTGACACGGTACATCGTGGTTTATTGAGATTTAATCAATGAGAAGTAGGGAAGGTAAGTTGTTTATATCTTTATTTTTCTTGATTTCATTTGAAAACAAAGCCAAGCCAATGTATACTCCTAGTTGGAATGCAAATATCTTATGCAATTTGAGAAATGTCATATGCTACGTTCTCATGAGCTTATATAGGAGAAATTGAAGAAAAGGTAAAGAGAAAAAGGAAACAGCATATATTAACCAAGCCCCATCATCCACCTTGGTGGATGGTAGAGCAGCGGTGTCCCGAGAAGGTGCAATTAATATAAAAACCACCCAAATAAGGCAACATACTCCCCATGGCCAACTAGGCACAACAAGAAAACATTTATCCAAAATTTTTTAACGGTAACAAAGTGTAAGATGGATTGAAAAGGCAGTAATGCCTATAGTGAAACAAATACAGTGTGATGCTACCCCGAACTTAGGAAACTTCTTATTGCTCTAAGTCTAGTAAATAAAAAGATATCAAAAGAAAAAACTTCATGAAATCCTTGCACTGCAGGAATGGATCTTTAGAGCCGATTAACATTGTTTTTGGCTTTGGTAAGCGGTGTGTGCGATTTAGTAGCAAAATCTGGCCTTGTAGGTTTGGCACCATGGTTGGAAATAGCTCCTGAACGTAATCTGAAAGTTCCTGGGGCTTTATTTCCCCAGCTATTTCCTGGACCCTAATTGCATGTGGTGTTCATGAACTTTAGGATCAGCAACTTCGGCTGTCGGTTGATGCAGTTTGGAAGTATAGATATCTGCAAGCGAATTGTGCTTCTCAATAATCTCGTTGGCCTTTAATTCGAGGTGTGCTGTGCGCTCTCCAATAACATGAGCTAATTTGGAGAATTCTGTTGTTTTTGGATACATTTTAAAAATATCAAAAAAATAAATGGTTTATTATTATTATTGTTGGCATTTATATAGCGCCAACTTATTCCGCAGCCCTTTCCTGACAATATATTAAAAGGGGGAAATTACCAATTAAAATATATATTAAAATATTTTCCAACGTATTAAACCATTTGAAAAGTTTATCTAAAAATATTATATTGAGAGCAAAATTGCAAATGCCCAAACTGTAAAATGATTTCACTTTGTCCAGGTTTTCTATTGTGGCCTAAAAAATTGCAAATACCATAGCAATTCTTTGCCATTCCCACGTTAGCAAATACACAGTATTGTTTTAAGGGAGCATTTAGTAACCCCAGTTTACCAAGCAGATAAATATTTTAGCAATGCGTACCCTTTTGAAGGTCATATCAGGATCATTCACCTACAGTGTCCTCCACTAATGCGTGAATTTTAAGTTCTATTCCAAAATAGCCAAATTACAAAAATTCTGCTATGTTGTCTCTTTGAGCTCCTGACAATTCAAACATTACTGTAGTTAATTATCTTGGCAATGTTAAGTATTTAGGGACAAAATAAATGTTTTGTTTCTCCGTTTTGTCCAGGAGATGGCGGTATTTTAATGAATCATCAATGTACGTGGTCTACACTACAGAAAATACAGTGAGACTTTCATTTCTAGCTCATAGTATAGCAGCTGTGGTGCAGACCTACATCGTTATAAAACTTATTTTGGGTTCCTTGTATTGAGTATCAGATTTAGTTCTCCACTGAAACGTTTCCATAAAGTTTTTTAGCAAATTTACTGTTTAGCGCAGGTTTTCTCAAACTGCGGTACATACATCCCTTTTAGTATATCCATCACGGTCACATGGTACATCAGTAAATGTTTAATTACAAAGATGACAGAAATTTTGTTTTCTTTGATGAAAAGATACAATAGTTAAGCGTGCCGAATAGCTAGAAAGGAAACCAGTTGTATCCAACTGTACATTTTATTTTTAAAACAAGTGTTAAGAGGATTTGCAATGCTTTTCCATATTCAAGCATCTAGGTTTACTTTGTAATTGATAATGTTTTGTGTTTAATATTCGCTATCTTGAACTAGTTAAACTTTTTACAAAGTGTCCAAATGTGTGCAAATTAAAACATAAAAGGATAGCAATGCAAAATTCATTGGTTAATTAATGAATACGTTAATTTAAGGACAACTTGTTCTAATAGCCAGGCCTTTATAAAATTATGGATCTCAATCCCATAAAACGTGTATGGACGAGGTCGCAATCATAGGGTACAGCTAAAACCCATGTAAGTGGCCTCCCTATCTAGTAAGGCCTCGGCAGACACCTCAATCAATTTTTAATTAGGAAAAATAGAAGAGAAGTCCAGGCACTCTCAGGATACAAAAAGGCTAATTTATTGAACCCACTGCAACGTTTCAACCTACACGGTCCTTGTCAAGCTTGAAAAAGACCGTGTAGGTCGAAACGTTGCAGTGGGTTCAATAAATTTGCCTTTTTGTATCCTGAGAGTGCCTTGACTTCTCTTCTATTTTTCCTTATCAAGTATTTGGTTCCTGGTACTGGGACTGGTCTGGTGCACCCGGATACATTTTAAATGGGTTTGAGTGCAGTTCCACATTCCTGCTATATTATATTAATTTTTTAATTAAACATGAAGTCCAAAATACCCTCACCAGGTAAACTTTCCCAGAAATTAGGGAAGCTCCAGTGGCATGAGGGACCCCCAAAATCTAGTACATCCCCTCCTTTAAACTTGGTTACCGTTATTTAGTATCACATTTTAAATATAACTGGATGGTTCAATCAGTAGAGTGTTTTAAAACTGGAATACTTTTATCCTATCAGTTAAACATTTATGACAAAGCGGGGGGAGGCACTAATGTGTTTCATGCCCAACAGCACTTCTTTCGATAGTTATACAGTAACCGAGTGGTAGCCAGATTGTGACCGGAGTATACCTCTGGCCAGCCTGGAAATAGAGAAAGATATCAAATTTGGTCTATAGATAGTTTTTCTATACTAATAGAACGCACGGAATTCTGTCTTCCTTTTATATTAGATTTTTTGTTTTGTTAAATGCCTCTTCTTCTATAAAATGTTTTTTTTTGCACCAGGATCCTCATCATTTTTTGTTTGTTTAAATTTATAATAATTAACGGTTTCATTTACAGTTCTAGATAGATAGCTAGAACAATTGTTAGATAGATGGCAGTGATATCTCTCCTGTACTTTCTTTTAATTAAACTGGTCTGGGCCTTTGTTCCTAGGGAACAGATTACCCCTTGTGTTGAGAATTAACCATTTAGGTGCTCACCGTATTTAGAAATACTTGTGTAGGCCGGCACTGCGTGGCATGCAGTGAATCCAAAACCTCCGACAGCTCATAACATGTACGTTGCATTTTACCCATTTTTACATAGTGCCTAGTTTGCCATCAATGGAGTTTTTGTACGAGGAGTCCTTCTTTACAATAAGCACCCCATTGTGCATTGTTCAAAATCAATAAGACCCACAGAAAAGTTTGAAGAATGGAAATGGCAAGAGCCTGCATTAAATTCGATATTCTGTGAGCAGAGCAAAATGTGACATATTTATTGTCTCCAACTACAAATATTATTAAGGTTGGGATTATTCAGAATTTATTATAGAAGTATAAAATGTATTGACATAATTCTGAGTGCCCAACAATAATGTTTTATTCGCATGTAATCCCTTCAATCAGTTCAAATGTTGCCACAAGGTAAATGCTTAGAATATAAATGGTGGTTTTATGACCTGCTGCAGGTTATAAACTGAACTCTATCAGGTGACAAGGAACCAACACACTGCCTTGTGGGAATATGAGAGAGAAAAAAAAAAGATGTGTTAAAATGAGTAAAGTTTGCTTTGCGAGGAATTTTTAAACCTTCCATTAAAATGTCTGGCAAGATGGTTAAAAGTTTTAGGGAAAAAAAGGAAGTTTATTTACTAAACAGCAAATTGACATCTGTCGGCACTCACTGAACCTGGTCAGGTCCTTTAAAAAAAAAAGCAGTGACATTTCATTTTAAAAGGTATATATTATTAAATGAAAACAAAAGCATCATATGAAGAAAAAAAAGATTCTGGATGATTTTCAGTACTTTATTAAATAGTGTGATTTTGGAATTACACCATTGAATAAAGTATTGATTTCATTTAAAGGGGCACTATAGGGTCAGGAATACAAACATGTATTCCTGACCCTATAGTGTTAAAACCACCATCTAGCCCCCTGCCCGCCCTTGTCTCCCTAAATATAGTAAAATCTTACTTGTATCCAAGTTTGCTGCTAGATCTGCCTTTTACCTGCCTGCATGCCTGACATCATCAGAAGTGATTCTGTGAGCCAATCACAATGCTTTCCCATTGGATTGGCTGAGCCTGTCACGGAGGCAGATCAGGGGCAGACCCAGCACAAGTCAAACACAGCACGGGCCAATCAGCATCTCCTTATAGAGATTCTCTGAATCAATGCATTTCTATGAGGAAAGTTCAATGCCTCCATTCAGAGGGTAGAAACACTGAATGGCAGTGCTGCACAGTGTGCTGCACTGCCCCAGGAAGCACCTCTAGTAACCATCTAAGGAGTGGCCAGTGGAGTTATCACTAGGCTGTAATGTAAACACTGCATTTTCTCTGAAAAGGCAGTGCTTACTGCAAAAAGCATTAAGGGAATGATTCTACTCACCAGAACAAATGCAATAAGCTGTAGTTGTTCTGGTGACTATAGTGTCCCTTTAAAACTATATTAAAGATAAATCAAATAATATCCCAACCCAGTTCATGCCTGGCACAGCCAAGGCACACACATGCTGTGGAGGAGGAGAAACATTGTTTTAAAGGCAGAGCTTATAACAATGACTGTCAGTGCACCAAGATGGAGGCAGTCAATTCCAGGAAACTGATAAGTACAACAGTGTGGTTTTCTTAATGAAAGATAAGACTTTACACATGATTGAAGTGCTTATGGTGTCTGGAGTCCTTGGGAACCAGGTCCGGCATCACTGCAAAACAGTGTACACAAAGATACATGATGTATTCAATGTAAAATATTGAAAGACACACCTCTCACCTCCGTTCCAGTGCCGCCCTCTACAAAGCTTCGTAGGTATTACTCTTCTTGTCATTCCCAGCTCTGGTCTGTCCTCCAATCCTCCTCTGGTCTTTTTTCACTTGTCCTGCATTGGAATGTTTCCCCAAGCAGGGCAAACAACCTTAGTGATGCCAACATGTCAGTCACTACTAGCGTAGGATAGTGGTTGCTAGCTTCCATAGTAACCATAGTGCATGCGCCGTGGTGGCTATACTTGGGAGAGCAGAAGGACCTCTCTTTTCTTCTCTTCCTTGTCTCTATTCCGGTGATTTGAGAAGTGGGAGACTTATTTTTTAATAGGCTTTTCTCCCAATCTAAACATTTACTAGACAATCTGCTAGAACAATGTATAGATAGAATTTAATGCTCCTTCCAAAGAACATAAGTAGTTTAGGGCATGACAGGTCTCCTTTCAACTTGAATGCATGGACTACCTAAATAATAATACCAACAAATAAAGAAAAAGAGTCATGAAGGTCACAACTGCTTTCATGTGTCTGTGTAATTCCTCTTTCTCTAAAGGTCAAAGCCTTTGATCTGATTATATTTTGGCTGCTGTGACTCCTGTTTAATTTTTAACTGTTTTGCATTTCTTCCTTGTTGTTTTAGCAAGATGCAAATCAGTTAGTGGGATAAGGGTAAAACGAAAGGAGGAATATGTGGCTGATTTAATGGACATCTTCCACACTGACTAGTTAATTGGCTCCAACAGACTGCTTAAAGGGACAGTCTAAGCACTAAAAGCACTTAATCTTAATAGAGTGATTTTAGACATGGATACTGGCCCTGCAACTTTGCAACTGAAAACATATTGCAATTGTTTGTATTTTCCACTATGTCCACAGGCTTTGGACTCAGATACAATAATTATTTCTATTTGACATCTGGCATCAGCAAGTAAAATATGGTGATGTCAGATGCTGTGTGTGTACAATGTTTTTCTGTGAGAAGCATTGTATTCAATACTTCTCATGGGGAAGCATTGGATTTGCAGATTATGACAATCAAAGCGCATACGCAATGTGCCCTGAATGAGATGCATGTAATTGGGTAAAACTAACACACCCAGGTAGTAAGTGCCCAGCCTCTCCCTTCATATAATGACGGATTAAAATCCCAGGTACAATGCTGGGGCAATGACCAATCTCACTGGCACTAATAGTGCCCTCCCCCTAGATAGAAGGAAACAAACCCTCAAGATATTTAAATACCTGCCTTGGCCATGGATGTCATCCAAAGTCCATTGAAAAATGATAAATGTTGAAACAACCTCTAAATACTTACAATAGTGGGGTGTAAGGGCACTCCTGGCACCATAACCACTAAAGCATTGAGCTATACCTGATGTATATACCAGTGGTATAAACCTCCTGATCTATAAAATAACATCTACCATATACTTAGTTTAAAGGACCACTATAGGTGCCAGGTCCCCCAGGTTTTAACCCTGCAGCTGTAAACATAGCAGTTTCAGATAAACTGCTATGTTTACATTTCAGGGTTAATCCAGCCTCTAGTGGCTGTCTTCCTGAGAGCCGTTAGAGGCACTTCTCCGACGCTCAATGTGAAAATCGCATTGAGCACGCAGAACGTCCATAGGAAAGCACTGATAAATGCTTTGTAATGGGGGTTTTTAATGCGCGCCCGGCGCTGGACGCGCATGCGCATTCGGCTCCACCCGGGAGCTGACGTCGGAGTGGGAGAAGAGGTCACTAGCGTTGAGGGAGCCCGGCGCTGGATAAAGGTAAGCGGCTGAAGGGGTTTTAACCCCTTCAGCCCAGCGGGATGGGGGCCCTGAGGGAGGGGGGACCTAAGGATTATATAGTGTCAGGATTATATAGTGTCAGGAGTTTGTTTTCCTGACACTACACTGATGCTTTAATAGACACATTCTTGCATTATAAAAGTACCAGTGACAAAATAAAGAAGGTAGTAGTCATAGTGATAAATTAATAGTGTTAATTAATAGTGTTTATCCAAATCAGAACTGTAATGGAGCTGCCTCTGCCAAGGACCTCTTCCTAGCTGGAACAGGGGACAAACCGCAGCACCTCTGCCCACAGTCGATGTGGCTTGACTGGGGCCCTGGAACCGCTCCCTTCTGGAGCCGAATGGGGAATTAGCTCTATCCACCCCCAGGCACTGGACGACACAGTCCTGTGAGCTCTAGTCCCTACAAGGACTTTCCCCGTTAAATCCTTCACACAGGAACAGTGATTGGCCCTTTTCCCTCCCAGTAACCAGATGACACATAGTTCTACAAGCTGGAATGCTTTAATCTGGCCAGGTGGCCTGCTTTTATATGTTTTAGATACAGTCAAACATGCCGATAACACTCCCCCACAAAACAGGATAATCCCTCCCCCTGGACCTGAGAGGAGTCTAGTTACAAGCAAACATCTAACATACTCCTCCCCTGTGCCTGAGAGATAATTACCTGAGCACACAAACATATATTTAAATTTCTCTCAGTACAGAAACAGACAATATAACAAAACACATGAAAACCCCACAAACGTCACATCCCCTGATTGGTTCAGGGGTTCGGGATTTCCATGGATGTCATAGTGCACATGATCCTATGCCCAAAACAGTGCTATGAAATCAGTGCTAACGGTCGGTCAAGTTCGGTACTTTAAAATCGAACAAACTACCAACCGGAATATATAGTTCTACCCTGGAACACAGTGTCAATTGGGCTTAACAAGCTCCTGGGTGGTCTCTGGTTCGTGCGGTTGTTCGGTTCCTGAACAACATTATCCCAAATCACACAAATAGAGTAGTTTGCAGGGTATGTTGTATGGCCCATAATCCTGGGGCAGGAGGCTGGCTAGCAGGCTCCTTGAGCAGCTCGTGGCAAACGACCAGACCACAGGGCGTTTGTCACATATCTCCCCCCCCAGGGTAGACTAACCAGGTACCTGATCTCCTGTCGGTCGGTGCCTGAGGTAGTCTGGAAGCCCACCCTCAAACAATTGTCTGACCTGGTAGCCGCGTGCTCCATGATCTGTCCTGTCAGTTCCTGGTTTCTATGTTGGTGCTGTCCGTCACCCCTGCTCTCTCCCTTGCTCCCTGTCATGGAGCTGTCGGTGCTGCGTGGAGCTCTGCCCTGTAGCCATCATTTCAGCTTGGGTGGCCTGTTTAACGCCAGGCTCCGGAGAAAATGGACAGGTAGGGCAGAGGCCAGCTGCGCTCTGCACTGATGCCATCTTGTCGTGGAGACCACAGTTCCCTCCACTACACCCGGAACCCTATTGGGAATTTGTCGCTGGGGAGAGGAATCAACTACCCCTGTCCCTGATATTCCTGCTGTGGCTGGGGAGGGACAACAACTTCTTCTCCCAGGCCCTCACCCTGCCCTTGACTGCTGTCGGCATCCTCGTCTTGGGCTGAATTCTGTAGTTGGGGATCTGGGCAGGCTGCCCAGCATCCCTGTAGGGCTGGTGCAGAGACCCTGGTCCCATCTGCACCACCCGCACCCGGTGTCCTACCTCCTGGTGACTGGCACCGCTTTTGGGGAATGGGACCAGTTGTCCCCACTCCCATGCGCTCCCACTGTGGTTGTAGAGAGGGACCAGCTGTCCCTATTTTGTGTCTGTTTAAACACGTGCAAAGCTAAAGGTTTCATATCATGTTTGTATATACAAAAGTATATACTTTTTTTTAGGGTTAACTTCAAGTACGATAACCACTACAGAGTGCTGTATCCTGACATTTGTAGTCGGGGTTGGCAACCCTGGTAGACAGAGGCAGCTGTCTAATTTTCCTTTTGGAAATCCAATCTTTGGGAAGAAGGAAAACTGTAGTCATCATTAGGTACTTGAGACGTTAACACACTTATAAAAGAAGGAACACTTCAAGCGCCATAAGCACTACAGCACTCCCCTCCCGTAAGTAATCAAACCATTTTAGAATAGTTTTTCAGGAAGCTGGCAGTTACACCACGGGAGCATGAACTGATTGATAATCTAAGCTTCCGGCTGTAGGTAGAGGCAGCGGGCATCGCTATGACGCACCACAGGTAACTGTTACCAAATGGTTTGACTACTTACCTGGGGGGGGTTTAGTGGTTATGGTGTTTGGAGTGTTCCTTTGAGTGTTACGCCGGGCAGGGTACCGCTGATTGGCTGAGTGCATTCAGCCGACGTTCTCCACCAATCAGAGACTCCTCAAAAAGTATGTTTCTTTCCAAGCCAGGTGTGTGGATTAAGAGTCACTAATTGGCTGAGAGCGTCAGCTGAATGCACTCAGCCAATCAGCGGCGACCCTCCCCGGCGGTACTCCATGCTTCCTGAAACAGAAATTTCAGAAGCTGGATGCCGCCTGGGGAAGAGTTTAGATCGATGTTGGAGGCAACTTTGGGGTTAAATTGTTTTTGAATGCTTTCCATGCTTTATGAGCTTCAGCTTCACGTGAGGAAGATGATCACTAGAGGTGGATTTAACTATGCAGTGTAAAGTAAACATTTAAACTGCAGCAGATTACGCGTCTTGGTGACAATGCTTGCTTCCATTTTTGAGGCTCATTTGGAGACTTTTTTCAATTTGACTTCTTTTAGATCCATTGTAGCAACATGAATGTGTGGGAGGTAGACAGGAGTGTTTATTTTTACCTCAACATACAGTTATTTTATTACCACGTAATGCAAGCGGCAATGCATACACATATGGGTATGTATTGGTGCTTGTGTATGGATGTATGTATAAATGTGCATGTGTTTATATTTGTGCATATGAGTGTATTTATATATATATGTATGTGCATGTATTTGTGTATGTGTATATGTATGTATAGGTTGTATAGATGCTTTCGTGCACATTCTGGATTCTTGATGTGAACTCATGCATTCTTAAGCTGTCTTTTTTTTCTTTACTCTCCCTCTTCTGGTATGGTCTCCTAAACAGAGTTTGTTTTTTTTCCTCTCTCCCGCCTCACTCTTTGACCCTTAACACAGAATATTTATGAGCCAATCTATATGACTGTAAAAGAATGGTGTCTATTTTTTATCAGACCTGTGCCTTAATCTGCACTCATGTCTCTTCAACCCCAATATCACAACTCCACTCTGAATTCTGTGTCGTTTTCTGCTCAGAAATGCTTTAGACTTAAAATGGGGAGGTTCTCCCGAAAACGTATCTTTCCAAAATTCTGTTAGTCCAATAAAAAATTTATTACAAGATACTAATTTAATCTGTTGTTTTACACAAGTAGTGCTAAGTAGTCAAAGCCCAGAAATATTTTTTCAGACCCTGTATATTTTGCATTGTTCATACTTTTTCTGGACTTAGAAATTCTCTGCTCACATGAAACAGGACACGGATAAATTGCAAAACTGCAATTGCATTGGAAGAACCATCACTTCATTTTTTCACTCCGTAAACACTACTGCTGAATTTACTAACGTGATTAACACAGTGGAGGAAAGTAGAAAATGCACTTCAATGTTGCCCTTTGCCGCCCCTTAGGCATATAACTGGGGAAACTGTCTTCGTAGCTGCGCGCTGCTATATTTTGTCTGTAACCATTGTAGTAGTTATGGTGCTAGGAGTCCCCCGGCACTATCTTAGGATGAGTAGTTTTGAATGCTTTGACTCTTGGTTCCCCAGGACACCCATGGTTGGCCCCTCTTCTCTGATACAGCTAAAATGGAAGTTCTATTTTGCATTAGGATGATTTATCTCCAAAGACAGGTAGAATTGATGCCACGTGTGTGGAAGTACCGACTTCCATTTTAGTGATATCTCGAGGGGCTGGACTTTGGGTGCCTAGAAAAACCAGATAAGTGTTAAGCCATTCGAAAACTATTCTCTCGTGTATAACACTTTATGGAGCCCTACTTCTCATTTTGTTAGATGACGTCATTCTGCCCCAGTAATGCAGATTTTTCTTCATTCCTGAACAGAACGAGAGTATTTCTGATAAATGTGTGTAAATGATCTGCAGCCTTGAAACCTAACGAGATGTTGTGTCAACACTTTATATTGTGAAACATGGCATTATAGGATTAAATATTCATATGCGCAGACAACCAAATGAAGGATCTTCACATGAGAGCTCGGTTGTGGGTTATGATTTGCATATTCAACACTGGATGATGCACACTGACAGAAGTGCTACATCAACATTTTAAATGGACCTATCATCTGTATGTCCATTTAATGTGAGCTATACCATTTAAAGGGATTAAAGGGACACCCTGGTTTGGAACTGACCTCCATTTTTAATGCATCATGACTTCATGTAGTAGAGAAAAAAAAATACTATATATATATGTAATGCTAAATGAAAACATAAAACTATAGTAACATCGGAATAGCCACTGTTTTAAGGAAACCTATTGCTTCCTTAGGGTTCAGTAAATTAGTTGGATCTTTGCATATCACACAAGTCCCTTACCCAGCAGTATTCACAAAATGTAACTGCCAGCATTTAAAAAAAAAATAAAAACAGTTTGCAGCAGAAAATTAAGTAAATAGATTATGGGAGTGTTTAACACTTTTTCTCATCACCTAAAACACCAGTATATAACACTCGGCTCACTGCATCTTTCTACTGCTACAACCCCCACTGGCTTCCCCATAGCCACATCACCCAAGTTATCCTGCCCTCGGACCAATGGAACAGTTGGAAACTATGATGTTGGGAATAGTTTATTTCATGAAAAGACAATGCGTGGCTTCATCTATCTTCCCCAAGTGCTTCATTCATGTTTATTTCCACGAATTAAGCCTCTTGTGGCCTTTTGTTTGATCGAGAGCCGGTGTACAAGTTACTTAGGAGTCCTACACACCATTCAAGATAGATTATAGTCATGGGATCACAAAGCCTCGTGCTCTGACAAAAGAAGTTTTGGGTGTACAGCTACAGAGAGTTTTGCAAATTCCTGCAGCAACAAAAAACTAGATGGGGGAGGGCAGTGACAGGGCAAGTCTTGGACCAAATCCTATACTTGTAACATAGATGGTTAATGGTGGGTGGACTGTCCCTTTATAAATTGTACTAGCGAATTGCCAAGAAATATATAGATTAGTTAGCGACAACCAGTTCAGACCCAGTCCATATTTAGTCCATTCTTGCTCCCACCCCAGTATACATTTTCACCTCCCCTAATACTAGTCTGGCCTTTCCATACATAATAGTCTTGGTTACCAGCAAAGTCTTGGTGGCCACCAAATTCCACCAACATTCAGATGAAGCTTTACCAATACATCTACTTCTGAAAAAGTAGGATTTACCTTGCTAATAGAATCTCGGATTTAACATTAGAATAATACTCACCATTGAAAGTATTTTAGTAACAGCATATCTTTGGACTCATCCAGTCCCTGTAACATCATCAAGATAGTATTTAAGATTTATCATCCAGTTGACTGTTGTGGGATTCAGATATCAAACTATGGAGACTTCTGCGGGATCCTCCATAGACCTCAGTGATGTACTGTTACGGCTTTTATCGTATGAAGCCAGGAGCTGAAGAGCATACGCAGAGCAAATATGCCGGCAGCCATGAGGGACAGGTTCAAGTAACTACAACTATTTTACCCTGCACCCCACAGGCCACCAGACCATCACGAAAGATGTCTCTTTAGGGGATCTTTGCAAAATTGCAAAATAGGCAAAGACTCCTGAAAGTGACACAACTACTTTAAAAAGTAAGGTTGGGCCTACTGGAAGGATTTCGATTTGAGGGACTTCAGTACCGGTCTTCATTGTGCTGTGAACTCTAACTTCTGTGATCTTCCGCCAGGGTAAGTTACAGTTCACAGCATCGTAAATATGCATCGCATACCGCCCATATTAAAGATGGACTCGGGGAGGTGGGGGGATTGTAATGCTTGTAATCTGTATCATTTGTTTTTATTGTGGCTACTACCACTTTGCTGTATTTTTATATACCAGGAGGTCCCTGAGGAAGTCCTTTTAGGACGAAACGCATAGGGCCTGGTAGCATTTTATTATATATATATTTTAATAAATCAATATATTTTTTCCACCTATCCTGGGTCCAGTACCTTTGGCAGTAAGGAAGTGGATTTAGCCCCCCACAGATCGGGGGAGGCACCCTTGGGCGAGTTACTCTCATCTTTCTTGTGAATTATACCTATTACGCACACTTTTTGAAATGTATATACAGTATTATACTATTACTGGGGTTTTTTTGTAGTTCTACAGCTGTATCCTCCATATTGTTTGTGCCTATCTGATATTTAAAGGAATAACTACTGGGATGTCCCTGGAGGAAGCTGTAACAGCTGTTTATTAAGATAAGTGTGTTTTCACCATCTATCATTTACCGTTGATGTGGGTGATCATAGTTTTTGTGTTTGTTTTTTAAACACAGCATCGTAAAGGCTGGTACTTCCTAACTCTAAGATACCCTAGTTTATGCTAGACCCAAAGTTCATTAAAAACCCCACTTATTTGGAAGGAAGAGGCAAGAGGAACAGGAATTTGTTAAAAAAAAAAAAAAAATTAAATTCAAAAATAGGAAAATGTTTTCTGAGATGCTCTACAAAATGCATTCTCAATTCATGTATTCTTATAAGATAAACTAGTTAAAACGTTAGCTGTGTTTCATTCTGCAGTAAACACAGCATCAAGATTGACTATGACTGTCCTAATCTCTCTTTGGAATGCCAGTAGTACCAACTAGTTCTATTCATGGCGGGATATTTTAATTGATGAGTGGGCTACCTACCAGCAAAGCATATATCTGATAACCAGATGAGTGTGCATATAGAAGCCATTTAAGACAGGAATCTGGCTTACAACCAGGAAGCTGATAACTGTGACATTAAACATATCTTGCACCCGGTACTTACATGGAATAATTTATATTCACCAGTCCTCAATAAATGTCATTTTTCTATGGGGTAGGATAGGGGTGATCCTGGGCTGAATGCAGTAGAGTTCCCATCACAAAAGGGATCTAAACTACTTTACCATACTTAGTATGACTTGTCATAATCTGGCACCATCCAGTTAAAGGGTTACTCCAAGAACCACAACCACTTAAGTGATTGAAGAGGTCATGGTAATTGGAATATGTATGTGCAGCATTTTTCTATGAAATGCTGCAAACACCACTTCTAACTCCTTTTCTGCTGGAAGTGTAAGTTTACCTCCAGCAGCACCATTAGTCGGCCCATAACAAGAGTTCCGGGCTAATGTCAATTCTGAGGCTATTTCTATGCACAGATTGTCATTCATTTACTGAGAGCGGTCTGCTGAGGCTCTCAGCAAATTAATGGCAATGCAATCGTCATCTGGGTTCTGCAGATCTGAAAGGGTCACTGTCTGGGGACTTTGTCGAATTCGCAAATATTCCCAATGGTTATATTGCCGCTGGAAGCCGAGGGCAGGTAAAGGTGAGATTACCTAACTGAACCTATTCCTTGCAGGCGCCACCATCTTTCTCTTCAAGCACCAGGAGCCAATGTCACTACTGTACTCATGCGCGAGACTACAGCATTGAGTTCCATGGGGATCCAACCATAACGCAGGATCCTCCATAGACAGAACCAGTTCCATGCAGATATCAATGATAGCGGCTGTTGGCATAGACACTTAGATGCTGCCCTGAGTCTAAGAAAGTCAGGTGGATGATAAAGTCCCTAATTTGTCTCTGTATATCTCTTGACTTGGTTGAAATTTCAGTGGAAAACAGTGAAAGCGAGATTATAGCTTTATGAAATTGTAATTTGTCAGAGGGGAGGGTGACAGTGCGGCTTTAAATCACACCGATCTGTAGCTGTAATGATGCTTGGGGTAACCATTTAACATTATTGAAACCCCCTCATATTTTAAACTCATTATTTGTACACATAAGAATTTTCCAGATTTGCCCTGCAAGTTCCAGATATGATATCATATTGACGGGCGTTATATTAAACTTCAAATTGAGTGGCATTAAGCCCAACACTGTCCAGGCAATTTTGGGTTTTATGCACCCTCTTTTTATGCACCATTGGTCCCAAGTGCTACATTTAGGAATAACGTTTTAAACCTCGTTCTTCCCCAACCCAGTTGATGCATGACTTGACTAGGGAGTGGGTCCTAGCAGAATTGCGGGCATTATCTAACTACATCTTTTTCTTTAAAAGGTATTTGACTGGAAGACAAAAAAAATAATTTAAAAAAAAATAGAGCTGATGCATGCGCAAACACCGTCAAGGATTTCAAAACATGCCAAGGGACATGAAAAGTATGTATGGAGGCATTGTATCTAATAATGTTGGCACAAACTAAGAAAATACATGGCCCCCGTGTTTAAAAACAGTTTACTTTATTAGCTGTGTAGAGTCAGAATGGAGGGGAGAGAGAGACGGTACTGTGATATCTGTCTATGTAGCTTAAGATGTACAGTACAGTAACTATATGAATTTAAGGAAAACTGAAAAGCTAGTGTAATTCAACTTTAAGAAAACTTTTATTCTAAACAACATACAACGTCTCTTATTTTACACTGTTAAAATTTCATGCAATTTCCTTGTCAGTGAGCATCTAGCCAATTTACTGGCTCAGCAGAAAATTGTAGTTTCGTTATATAATATTTGTTAGAACTTTGTCACTAGCCATGGGTGGTTTATAAAGAAAGAGAAGAGGCATAAGCTTGGATATTCCATTGGACCAGTCTTCAATTTTAGTATTATTTTTTACTAAAAGTATTCGTAGATAATCACATTGTTTCTTTTTAAAGCAAACAACCTGTTTACACTTTAAAATATAAATTATGCTGTCCCAACTGTGGAGTAATCGTGCAGCCCTTTTAGTGGCTGCTAAGATATGTTATAGTCTTAAGCATCCTCCATTACATTCTTGAAGACTCCTGATGTCACGGGGATATTTTTGTGTACGTGCATTAAATTAATAGAAGTATTTTTAAAGGGACACTCCAAGCACCTAAAGCTTTTTCGTTTGCTGAAGTGCTTTATGCGTGAAGTGTGTACTCATTTTTTCTATTTTAAAAAAAGTGTTTTTTTATTGAAGTTATCACGTCTACAAATTAACCCTGATACACCCCCTAGTTGTCGGATAACCGGTCCTGTTACTTCCTGGTAGTTTAGCTCAGTTTAGCTAATCTGAGGAGGAAGGCAGTTGTTCAGAGCAAACAATAGCAGGCAGCGTGCTCCAAATTTCTATTCACTGTCCGGTCATTCAAACACTTTTATTCAGCGATAATCGTCTGATAGAGATTACGTTGGACATACTATGAATATTCCCTCTCGCAATCCAGAGCCCTATAAAGGTAGATTACTAAAAACTTAGCTGGAAACCAGCACCAGGCGTCACGCCACTTTATGGTCCAATAAAGCATTCCATTGGACTGTTCTCACAGGCTCAGAGCACAGGAGCACATTCTGAGTCAGGGATGAGGATATTAATAAAAAAAAATAATGCACACACAGATTCCTACCACCATGACCACTTCAAAAACCAGACATAGTCATGGAGGCTGGAGTCTGGGTGTGCATGTGCGGCACGGAGGGGGGCTGTGCTGCCACTGGTCACTTGTTGCCAGGATAATGTGTGTGCTGGTATCACACATCCAATATGCAGAGATTTAACATTTGAACCCTGAGCTGTTATTCTGGGCCAGCTAATAAATCCCCTATGGCGCTCTGCATTGAGACTCAGTATTCCTCAGCCAGGATGGTAATATATTAATACGATTCATTGGACTAATATATGGAAAAAGATGAATTACACTAACTATATATAGGTCATTACACTAACTGCTCCGGTCTCTCATTTCTATTCTACCTGACTTTGATTTCCTTTTAATTTAAATTGTACTGAATGCCCTACAGCAAAATTCAGGAAAACGCACAACAGCGATTTCACTACTGTGCTAGTTAGTCCATCACATATCCTTTAAAAGCACAGTGTCTAATTAAAGCAATAGGTAAGAAGCATGAGAGCAGAGCCATTTAGAAAAAGATAGTCTTATTCATTAAACTGTGACGTACATTATTTGAGTCATATGCAGTTTAATAATCATAATTAAAAAAGAAAATCCTATTGTGATTTCATGGGTAGTGAGTTCTTAGCCTTAAAAGTTAGATATATTTTTTAAATTTGGATTGGTAAATGAAAGGTAATATGTAGCTAAGGACATAGCAATGGATTGGCAGTAAAGAGGACGTTACATTAACAGGAACATGGGTTTAGGGTAATTTAGGATGTGTATAGTGAATTGATACAGATTAAGAGTAGTTTGGACAATAAGCCCACTTGATAAGAAGTTTTATACGTTGTATCTTGTGGTATGAACACTGATTTGGTAGAGAGGATGGCAAAGTGTGGAAGAAAATGGGCATTTGGTTGGCATACAGCATGTGACAGCAGGTGGTGTAGCAGATATGTCCAATGGGAGAGACAGGTGGTTAGTTAAATGTCCAGGAAAGCAGCCAGTTGGCTTCTAGAGACGTGATCGTTGATGAAAATAGTGTGGTTTAGCAGAAAGAATCACTACGTTTACAAGCAGGTGGACAGGGAAATGGCCAAATGGCGGTCATATGGCTGGCATGGCAATCGAAGCAGGTTGCGAGAGTAGAAAGCATTTGGCAAGAAGGGTGAGTGGGTGGCAGGGATGTTGAAGGGTGGTTTATTAGAGATGCTGATAAGTTAAATTGCAAGGAAGGATGGTGAGATGTTATCAGGCAGTAATGTAGGTGGGCAGTTTTAACTTGTACGAAGGTGGGCAGTTTGATAGGAGTGCTGTGGGTGGACACTGGTAGGAAAATGGATGGGAAGTAGCTAACAGTTAATGTTCGGTAGTGAGCTGGCATTCAGATGAAACATGTAAGTTGCATATTGTTGGCTGGAGTGGGCAGTTAGCTCGTAATGGGATGTTGGCAAAAATGTGTGCAGGACTGGAAGGAACATTGGCTAGTGACTGGCATTTATATGAGGGAGATAGGTGTACAGTCTAGGATGTATATTCCTTAGCTGGTGGCAGCTGGAAAGGCATTGAAATGGCAGGTTGGTAGTCCGGTGGCATGGATGTAAGCTGGCACAGACTTAAATGTTCAATTAGCTGTTAGGAAGGTAGGTGGGCATTTAGCTGGCACTTATGTGTAAGTCCACTTCATTGCAGGGTGGCAGTAAGTGGATAGGGAAGGTGGCAAGTGGATAGCTGATATTGATGTGGGTGAGCATTTGGTTGGGAGGTGGGTGGGCAGTTATAAGGCAAGGAATGGGTGGGTGCAGGGAAAGATGTAGGTGGGTTTGTGACCATTTAGATGTAAGCGAGGTAGGTACTAGTGTCTAATTAGCTGCCAGAAGAGTGTCGAGGTAAGTGAGTGGATCTACAGTAAGATGCCTGGCAGGGAGGTGGGTCTAGCAGTGAGGTAGGTGGGTGCAGTTAGATGCCTGGCAGGGAGGTGGGTCTAGCAGTGAGGTAGGTGAGTGCAGTTAGATGCCTGGCAGTGAGGTTGGTGGGTGCAGTTAGATGTCTGGCAGGGAGGTGGGTCTAGCAGTGTGGTTGGTGGGTGCAGTTAGATGTCTGGCAGGGAGGTGGGTCTAGCAGTGTGGTTGGTGGGTGCAGTTAGATGCCTGGCAGGGAGGTGGGTCTAGCAGTGAGGTAGGTGGGTGCAGTTAGATGCCTGTCAGGGAGATGGGGAGTGAGGTTGGTGGGTCTAGCAGTGAGGTGAGGTAGGTGGGTGCAGTTAGATGCCTGGCAGTTAGATGCCTGGCTGGGAGGTGGGTCTAGCAGTGAGGTAGGTGGGTGCAGTTAGATGCCTGGCTGGGAGGTGGGTCTAGCAGTGAGGTAGGTGGGTGCAGTTAGATGCCTGGCAGAGAGGTGGGTCTAGCAGTGAGGTAGGTGGGTGCAGTTAGATGCCTGGCTGGGAGGTGGGTCCCTCAGTGAGGTAGGTGGGTGCAGTTAGATGCCTGGCAGTGAGGTAGGTGGGTGCAGTTAGATGCCTGGCAGGGAGGTGGGTCTAGCAGTGAGGTAGGTGGGTGCAGTTAGATGCCTGGGCAGCAGAGGTGGGATGCCTGGCCTCAGTGAGGTAGGTGGGTGCAGTTAGATGCCTGGCAGGAGGTGGGCCTCCCTGGAGGTGGGTCTAGCAGTGAGGTAGGTGGGTGCAGTTAGATGCCTGGCAGGGAGGTGGGGCAGTGAGGTAGGTGGGTGCAGTTAGATGCCTGGCAGGGAGGTGGGTCCCTCAGTGAGGTAGGTGGGTGCAGTTAGATGCCTGGCAGTGAGGTAGGTGGGTGCAGTTAGATGCCTGGCAGGGAGGTGGGTCCCTCAGTGAGGTAGGTGGGTGCAGTTAGATGCCTGGCAGGGAGGTGGGTCCCTCAGTGAGGTAGGTGGGTGTGCAGGTAGGTTACACCCATTGGGAAGGACGTACAGCTGCGTCAGTAGGGCCGGGTAGCACAGGGAGAGCGGCCGGGGGGCAGAGCAGCCGCTGCCGAGGAGGCAACACGTGGAAGTGCCCTCCTCCTGCCCCCCGCACTGACCTGGCCCCGGAGCCGGGGGAGGAGCCGATCGCTCTCCTTCACTTCCTCGGGAACTTGTCGGACTATAACCAGGTTTATCGCCTTCCCTCTCACCGATCCCCCCCTGCCCACCCCCCATGGCCGGACACGAGTGGGACTGGTTCCAGCGAGAGGAGCTCATAGGACAGATCAGTGACATCAGGGTCCAGAACCTGCAAGGTAGGTTATTCATCATGGGGGTCTGGGAGTGCAGAGCTTAAACATCCCCTCTACAATAAGACAGGAATAACTCCTGTTAGTGTACAACTACAACTCCCATCAATAGGTAACGCCTCCTCCCAGCTGTTGCAGTACAACTCTCAAGATGCTTTGAAGATTGGAGTTATCTATAAAGCATCTTGAGAGTTGTACAGCTGGGGGGTGGAGGGGATACCTATGGACCACCACTACTGTAGAAGATTGCCTGCAGTGTATGTGGGGTGCTCAAGGAGGTAGGTTACCATATGGATAATGGGAATTTCCTGTAACTTGTTTCAAGTATGGTAGCTGCAGGGTATAAAAACAAATACCTCTTAGTGAAGAAAACTCATTAGCCCACTCCAGCCCAAAAAAATCCTAATCTGCTGCAAAAGCTCTTTGCAAGCTAACCAGCTATCCCTTGAATGCAGAACATTGGATTAAAAAATGACACTCCACAAATGTCCAATAGGTGCTGTAGTCAGTTCTGCACTAGTGTGCAAGTGGTCCTTATATTGCAAAAAATAAGAAACCTGTTAACTATAACCATCTGCTCTAGGGGTGCCCTACTCCTAGCTCTGTATTCTTCATTATATCATTTACAGCACTAAGGGAAAGTTTTCACCTAATCCGGTTATTTACAAACGTTTAACTCTCTGATGGCAGTCAAATAAATAAATAGTAGCATTCGGAGTTCTAATGACATTTCTTGCCATGATCCTACGCTGATCTCTATAAACATTTCATTTAGAGGTTTAATGCAAAATTTAAAGCCATTTAAATAAATAGCCATTTAGAAGCATTCTCCAACTAAACTGTTTTTCAAACTCTCTCTCTCTCTCTTTCTTTTTATAACCTAAAATTTGCAATTAATTGATTTATTCTCCACAATTATTGGTGTGTGTATCTGTCAATAACATGCTGCTACTTTATTTATTAAAAATTAATTCCAGTGAGGAAGTTAAAGGTTATTGGTATGGTTACTCTGTGCAGTCCTGTTTTGCTGGTAAATATTTGATATTGTAATATATGATACATTTGGTACAAAACTATGGAATATGTTTGTTCCA
This sequence comes from Pelobates cultripes, assembly GCA_933207985.1. NCBI lineage: Eukaryota > Metazoa > Chordata > Amphibia > Anura > Pelobatidae > Pelobates > Pelobates cultripes. The sequence goes on from OW240924.1 coordinate 63,863,403, forward strand.
TAAAAGGTTAAATAGATTATTATTTCTCTCATCATCAAGCAAACCAATTATCTATTTCAACCTTGCATACGCCAGGCAATGTAGCAGGTGCATTTGGCTCTTTACTACTGTGCAACTTCAAACAATTAGGAATTTTCTGTACCTGAAGCAATTATTGCATTTTATCGTTCGTATTCTTATATTGAACATGGTAGGGAAGTAGGATATATCTTGTATGGTATAGTGTGATTCTACCATGGATTTCAGCGCAGTACACTATTTTGTTTTCTCTTGGTGTTAGGGATAACAGATCCACCATGTTTTTCTGGACACATAACTTCGGTAATTTGACCTATCTAATAAGTGCGCAGCTGACAAGGGCTTGGATAGCATGTATTTTATATGCATATAAACTTTAAGGGTTATTTCCTACACACTAAATTTTTAAAGGAACATTCCAAGCACAATGAATATGCTGTAGTGGTTATGGTGCCAGGAGAGCCCTTGTGAGCCACTTAGTGTAAGGATTCAATCTGTTTTTGAATGGTTCGAATTCTTACCTGGATCCACTGGGTACTGCTATCACACTAGTGCACCTGCCACTTGCATTAGCTCAGTGGAGCTAACGGACACAGCAGTAATCCTCCTCAGCTGTCTGAGTGACAGCCAGGGAGGTGATTTTGCCCTCCACCTATAAAAGTGCTGATTTGTATTGAAATCAGTGGTTTTAAAACCCTATGTCCCCAACCTCGTTAAATTGTCCCTGCAATTCAGCATCTGTCTGGTTTGTTTCTAAAGATAGAATGGCCCCCGAAAGTGGGTGTGATGATGTTATTTTTACCCTCTGAGTGTGAGGGGATGCCAGTGCAAAAAAAAGCACTCCCACCCAACAAGAACTTATTACATAGACTTCGAGAGCATGATTCACATTCCACTAACATTTGTTCCAACAGACTTCAAAGGGACCTTTTTACTTCATCATCTAAATGAATCACATTGAATGGGTTTAATAGACCAGCACACACCTTCCAATAATTGGTATTTTCCCTTTTATTTTATACACACACATATACAGGACCTTCTTACTAACCATCATAATAGACTCTACATGTTTTCTTTCCTACCATTTCACATGCAGGTTTATATTGACAACAGTGAGCTCATGGCCAAATCACTACATTTAGCCAAAAATAGCTTGGATAAAAAAAATGTTTGAGTAACCTTTTTTTTTTAATCCTAGTTGCTGAGTTTTAAGTTAATGACACTCCGGAGTTAAGGAAATGATTAGGATCCCACTTTTAGGGGATGAGGGTGGGAGAAATATAATTGGAGTTTACTGCAACCCATTACTTCTATGGACATGTCATCAGGATTCATAGAGAAGCATTGAAAACACACCAATCCACTGCTTCTCTCTGAGAAGCCGTGAATCATATACGACTCCTAGAGAAGCACTGTCTGCAATGCACTTTGCATTCTGAAGCTGGATGTCAATCTAATTCAATTACTACATCTATTTTGTCTGAAGTTCCTATTGGCTGGCTGTCTGACAGCCATTAGTAAATACGGAAAATTCTCAATGTAAATATTACCATTTCTCTTAAATGGTACAACAGTTAGGCAGCAGGGTCACCATCTAGGCTCCGAAATAACTTCACTAAGTTGAATTATTTTAATGTATAGACTGTCACTTTAATGAAAAATTTACAATTCAGCGCCTTCAATAGGATTGTTATGCAAAGCATTAATGTTCTCGGGCAAAAACACCATATCATGGAAACACAATTGATGCCTAGAGTATCTTATATTTTTAATTTTATTTTTTGCCCCATGAAAGCACTCCTCCTTGTTTACCTGCACGTAAAGAAGCAGTGTTATTTTATTGTCTGAACACCTACCACACAATTTTCTTGCCCAACCTCTGACCAGGGTTAACAAGCATTGCAAAATTACAATGTTTCACATTCATCTTTATAGCAAGTAATCTCACACCCAATTTAAATAATAGGATGCACTTTTATACGGAAATGCTCATCTGAGTTGGGCGGTAATTGACCTATCTAATAAGTGCGCAGCTGACAAGGGCTTGGATAGCATGTATTTTATATGCATATAAACTTTAAGGGTTATTTCCTACACACTAAATTTTTAAAGGAACATTCCAAGCACAATGAATATGCTGTAGTGGTTATGGTGCCAGGAGAGCCCTTGTGAGCCACTTAGTGTAAGGATTCAATCTGTTTTTGAATGGTTCGAATTCTTACCTGGATCCACTGGGTACTGCTATCACACTAGTACACCTGCCACTTGCATTAGCTCAGTGGAGCTAACGGACACAGCAGTAATCCTCCTCAGCTGTCTGAGTGACAGCCAGGGAGGTGATTTTGCCCCCCACCTGTAAAAGTGCTGATTTGTATTGAAATCAGTACTTTTATAAACGGTTGACAACCCGGCAGACTCCAGACACATAAAGCACGTCCCCATGCTGTATTGGATATAGAACGTTCTGTGCCATCTTTTTTTACTTTGTTTATAGTGCTACACCAAGATTCATGGTGATTGTCTATCTGAGAGTATACCATATCGTGATTGTCCGAGGTTGATTTACACGATTTTCCACTTTGTGGTTTGTGAGTGCAATATATTTCATCTTTTGGGCCAAGTCGCCTAAGCAATGCTACATTATGTATTTTTTTCCCCCCCTATTTTCAGGTTGGCTGTACCACTATATATTCTGTATCTAGTATGTTGAAATGCGTTATGTGTTTGGAGTGCTAAAATGTACACTTCTTCAGCACTGATTTTGTAAATAAAACTTGTTGAAGAAATGTATGCAAATAATATTGTTGACTTTTTTTTTTTTTTCGTTTTTGAAAACTTGTTCTTGTGAGTATGAGAAGGATTTGCATGGGATTAATGTCCATGTCAAAGATATATTTGACATGGACATTAACAAAAACAAACACCCTAAGCAGAGACAAGACGGAAGTAGAAACTGGTTAAAACAATGGTTCCAGCAATTTGTGTGCGTTTACGGGGAAGTGGGGGTTTGACTGTATTCTCTATCATTTCATTCAGCCTGTTGAAATCAAGGCACACTCCAAGCACCATACAGACTAGAACATAGTGTAGTGGTTATGATGTCATGTGTACCATGGCACCCACCCAGATTAAGTAGTCTTTAAAGGGACACTATGGGCACCCAGACCACTTCATCTCATTGAAGTGGTCTGGATGCAGTGTCTCTGTCCTCTTAACCCTCCACTGTAAAACATTGCAGTCTCAGAGAAATGGCAGTGCTTATACTGCAGGGTTAAGATAGCCACTAGAGGTGCTTTCTGCATTTTCACAGTTTAACTCCGTGAAATGACATTGGACGTTCTCATTCTTTGCATGAGGACGTCCGTCTTCAAAATCCCTTTAGGAAAGCTTTGATCCAGTGATTTGTTATGGGGTAAAGTCTAATGCTTGTGCGCATTACTTTTCCCCATCGGCGAGACGTTGCTGAATAAGAAGATGGATTCAGCGCCCAGGGACCTAGACTTGGATAAAGGTAAGAAAAAAGAAAAAAAAAAGATTATATTCCTAAAGATATAGTATTCTTTTAAAGTTTGATTAATTTCATAATCTGGTTATGATGCACTGCCATTTCTGGGTCATTAATTTGCCTAATTTCCATTTTTGTCCCGGCAAATTGATTCATGATCTGGACATAACATCAGTTTTGTTCATCTCTAGATCCAGGGATGCTCTGACAGACATATGTGAGAGATACTTGCATCGAGATGTGCTTACAAACCTTTCAAAGGATGTGCTTGTAAGGGCTGTTTATGGTGGAGTTGTGATGCTAGTTAAAAACATGCCTTTAAGATATGCTTGAGAGGAAAGTACTTGTAAAGATTATTTAGGAAGTTCTTGTAATACCTGTTCTGATGTTTTTGAGTAGGACGGTCAGACTGTTCTTGTGCTGAGTGGTCAGGGATAACTACAGAGCTAATTTTCAAATAACTCCGTAAAAAAAAGCTATATTAATACCACATCTCAAGGTACAATTTAGATAAGGACTGGGTGCCCTGAGGCCCATGCTGTCCAGCCTTGTTGGTGAAGAGAGGTTTGTTTTCATAACATGAGTAGGGGCTGCTTACTTTAAGACTAGCTCATAAGACATACACCATTTTACCACCGTTTATTGCATTCCAGACATAGCTCCTATTCAACCGTATCTTATATCTACCATCCTCTACCAATCCTCTTCTTTTCCTACCATCTTCTCGTTTCATCTATATCATTCCTTGTTCACAATCATTCAGCAAATCAGCCTCTGTTCTTTTTTGTTCCATCGCATTCCATCACCTGTCCTCTCATTTCACGTTTTAAGTCACTTTGTCCTACTACTCATTTCACGGCTATCTACTCTATGGTTCATCCTATTCCAGCTTGCTCTGATGACAGTTTCTCTTTTGTTTCCGTTTCCGTTCATGTTCTCTAAAAAAAGTTTTATTTTTGTCCAATAGAATTATTTTTCTTCCTTTTAGTTGTATCGTATTATCTGCTCCACCAATAAACTGCACTGTTTTCTTTATATTTTTCGTACCCTCTCTACCATCTTCATTTTCCAAGACTAACTTTGGTACTTTAGTGATGCCAGCAGCATGGCTTTTACCTTTATCAGCACAATCAGAAAAACACACACACACACACACAGAGACAATGTTGCCAAGTGTGAAGGGCTTTTCTATGTAGATTGTGAGAATATGACCCCACCATCACTCAACTTTGTAGAAATGAAATGTCCTGTAGCCATGCCAGCCTCGAGCAGCAGTAGAGGGACCTGCAAGCAACATGTGGCCCATGGGCAAACAGTTTGACATCTCTGTTGTAGGTGCAGTATTCTCAGGTGTGCCTAACCCCCCCCCCCCCCCCAATTTTTTTTTAAAATAAAATAAATAAAAAGGTGCGTGATAGAATCAAGGCTATGTCTCCCTCCTTCCCCTTGCAAATAAATATAAAATAATTACTACGTAGCTACATGGAAAAAAGGTATATTAAAATATATCTAAAAAGGAAAAAGTACATATTTGTAGTCAGGGTAAGCACCCTAAGGGACAGATTCACCTGTAGACAGATGCCTAATTTGCCTATTGAAAAATAAATCTCTTAGAAGAAGTAAGAGTGGAGTCATCATGATGCACCAGAGATGTTAATACACTTAATGACACACTTGTTTCTGCGATAATTGCACAGTTTAGGATCTGGCAGAGGAGAGCCTAGAATTGTGCCAATTTACCAGATTGGTAACATAATAAAACTATTTTGGGTACATTGGTGCATGCATCATTAACCTCAGTAACATCAGTCCTAACATATGTGTGCAGAGTAGTTACAGTCTCTCCCACAAGTGGTTTTCAGAAATGAAAATGCAATTGTTCTTTTAATTTAAGGGTGTCATTGGCAGAGAACAAGTCTGAAAGGGTGAAACACTATATTTGTATCTGTCATTTCATGCGCCAGTACATTGTTGTAGATCCTGCACAGAAACAAAACGTTAATTATTTCTGAAAATGTAGGAATGTTCTTAATCGCACTAGAACATTTTTGCAGCTCATTCATGCCTAGAATGTCTCACCTTATGAGCTATGTCCTTTTTTTTTAAAGGTTAAAAATATATTTATTTTTAACGTAAAAGTGTTCCTGATAAAAAAGAAAAAATAATTCACTCTGAAACTCGCCTTTAGCCCAGCTCTGGGTCAGTCTCCTCTACGCATCTTTTTTGCTTTGGTGCGGTCATCACTAATGATGACTTTTGTTCAGTCTAATGCATTGGGGGAGATAGGGTACATGCTCCTCAATCCCTGCACGCTGCCAGTCAAATGCTTCTCGCAGAGAAGTATTGAATCCACGATGAGTACAGAATAATGATGCCGAATATGAAGACTTTCAATCTTTAAAGTATTAAAGGGACACTATAGTCACCAGAACCACTACAGCTTAATGTAGTGGTTTTGATGTCTCTGTCCTGTCCCTGCAATGCAATGTTAGCACTGTAAACCCTGCTCAAAGAAAAGGCAATGTTTACAATGGTAAATGAAAAAAGGTAGTACCAGCGCTAATATTAGAATAGCTTAAAGTGACAGTATTGCCAATTTAATAACCCAGTATGTAGTCAGCTGCTGTATCACCTTAGTCTTATCTTGTAACATAGAAATGAAACCAGTGTGTAGGTGAAGCGCTATATATTATAAAAGAACAACAAGTGATTAACAAGTATAAGCCGACCCGAATATAAGCCGAGGCCCCTAATTTTACCACAAAAAACTGGGAAAACGTATTGACTCGAGTATAAGCCTTGGGTGGGAAATGCAGCAGCTACTGGTAAATTTCTAAATTAAATTAGATCCCAATAAAATTACATTAATTGAATATTTATTTACAGTGTGTGTATAGAATGAATGCAGAGTGTGTGTTTGTGTGTGTATATAATGAATGCAGAGTATGTGTTTGTGTGTGTGTGTGTGTGTGTATATAATGAATGCAGAGTGTGTGTTTGTGTGTTGTGTGTGAAATTTCCCGGTGGGCCGTCGGCTCCTGGGGCCGGGCAGACACCTGGGTCTGCTGTCGGCCGCTGGGGAGGTCTTCTGGCGGCCGCTGGAGGACTTGTCCTGGCGGCCGCTGGGGGAACTGCGCTGGCTCTGCTCCCCAGCTGCGCGCGAGGGCGGGAGAGCAGAGCCAGCGCAGCTCCTCCAGCGGCCGCCAGGACAAGTCCTCCAGCGGCCGCCAGAAGACCTCCCCCTGGTGTCAGGTACTGTGTTATGGTGTCTGTCTGTATGTTGTGTGTGTCTGTCTGTATGTATGGTGTGTGTGTGTCTGTCTGTATGTATGGTGTGTGTGTGTGTGTGTGTCTGTCTGTGTGTGTGTCTGTGTGTGTGTGTGTCTGTCTGTGTGTGTGTCTGTCTGTATGGTGTGTGTGTGTGTGTGTCTGTATGTATGTTGTGTGTGTGTCTGTCTGTCCGTGTCATGGTGTCTGTCTGTATGGTGTGTGTGTCTGTCTGTCTGTGTCATTGTGTGTGTGTGTCTGTCTGTGTCATTGTGTGTGTGTGTCTGTCTGTCTGTCGGTGTGTATGTGTCTGTCTGTCCGTCATGGGGTGTGTGTGTCTGTCTGTCCGTCATGGGGTGTGTGTGTCTGTCTGTCCGTCCGTCATGGGGTGTGTGTGTGTGTCTGTCTGTCCGGGTGTGGGTGTGTCTGTCTGTCCGTCATGGGGTGTGTGTGTGTCTGTCTGTCCGTCATGTGTGTCTGTCTGGTCCGTCGTGTGTGTGTGTGTCTGTCTGTCCGTCATGGGGTGTGTGTGTGTGTCTGTCTGTCCGTCATGGTGTGTGTGTGTCTGTCTGTCCGTCATGGGTGTGTGTGTGTCTGTCTGTTGTCCGTCATGGGTGTGTGTGTCGTCTGTCCGTCTGTGGGGTGTGTGTGTCTGTCTGTCCGTCATGGGGTGTGTGTGTCTGTCTGTCCGTCATGGGTGTGTGTGTGTGTGTCTGTGTCTGTCCGTCATGGGGTGTGTGTGTGTGTCTGTCCGTCATGGGGTGTGTGTTTCTGTCTGTCATGGGTGTGTGTGTGTCTGTCTGTCTGTCCGTCATGGGGTGTGTGTGTGTGTCCGTCATGGGGTGTGTGTGTGTGTGTCTGTCCGTCATGGGGTGTGTGTGTGTGTGTGTCTGTCTGTCCGTCATGGGGTGTGTGTGTGTGTCTGTCTGTCCGTCATGGGGTGTGTCTGTCTGTCTATCCGTCATGGTGTGTGTCTGTCTGTGTCATGGTCTGTCATTGTGTGTGTGTCTGTCATGGGGTGTGTATCTGTCATGGTATATGTGTGTTTCTGTGTCTGTCATGGTGTAAATGTGTGTTTAAAAATAGTGTTTTTGCTCACCTTTTTTTTTCCCCACGCAGTGTCCTGGTCTCCCCTCGACTGGCCCTGCCTCTATAGCTGAGATCATCAAGCTTGATGATCTCAGCCAATCCAATGCTTTGCCATAGGATTGGCTACAAAACACCACTCCAATCAGCATCTCCTCATAGAGATGCATTGAATCAATGTATCTCTATGGGGAACGTTCAGCACCTACAGAGTGTGGAGGCCCTGAATGTAGGTGCACTAACACAGGAAGCACCTCTAGTGACCGTCTGAGTGACTGTCACTAGCAGTGTCACTTTGAAGCAATGTAAACACTGCCTTTTCTCTGAAAAGTCAGTGTTTACGTTGAAAAGCCTGTAGGGACATGCTATAGACACCAGTACCACTACATTAAGCTGTGTGTGTGCGTCTGCTAGTGAGTGAGCTTGCTTGCATGCGTGTGCCTGCTAGTGAGTGAGCTTGTGTTTTTATGTCAATGAGCTGATGTATATCAGTAAGATTGTTTGTCTATGAGGCTGTGTATCAATGAGCTTGTGTGTGTCATTGAGATGTCAGTGAAATTGCCTGTGTCTGCATGTGAGAGTGCTTACTGTATAATTAAACATTTTACCCTGAAAGGACCAATATTTTATATTAGAAAAAGCAATATATATACCTTGAAAAAGACCTGCAGAGGTCGAAACGTTGGTTTTTCTTTTGCACATGACTTAAAATAAAACAGAATTTTTTTTGCACAAGTCCTGAGAGTGCATCTTGGATTATTCTTCGGAGATATATATATTTTTCATATTTGACTATTTTGACCTAAATGTTGAAATTCACTTTGAATTCCCGGCAGCTGTCAAGGGTGAATAACCCGGACTGCCTTGATACAAAGATAAACAAATGCAATCGACCTTAGCATTTATATGGCTATATGACCGGTTGGTCCCCTTCCTGGGCCACAAACTGCAATATCCATTTCCAAATATATAAAAGCAATATTTATAAATAAATGAAAAATGAAGACTAACAGCTAAATCTTCTTTGATTTTTACCACTGTAACCTTTCCAGCTCTAAAATAGATCCCAGTACAGAGTAACACTATTGTGTAACAAGATCGGAACCCTTTGAATGGCAAATTATACGCCCTTCACATAACTGATCAAATTAAAGTGCAATTAATTTCACTTTACTTTATTACAAGCTATGTATGAAACCGCATATAAAAGAGAGAGAGAGGTTTCCTCTCTAATGTTCACTGAGATTCATACCCACAAACCCAGGCCAAGGGATGTCTCTTACACGAGTGAGCATTTTATGAAATTAAAGGGACACTCCACTGTCCAAATACAAAAAAAATCACTGTTTAGTAGACATGCACCTGATGAAATCATGCATGCCTTTAATTATGCATTTGTCATTAGGATATATCTAAAAACAGGTTGCAAAATCTGCAGAGCTCTTGTCTGCAGCTTTTTCAAGCCCTCCCTTTCTAACTCCTCCCAGACCTTCTGTGGCTGTCCAATCACACACTTCACAATGTAGCTCATTGAAAAGTCTTTGCAAGGCAGGTGCTCTGGCCAATGGCTGCCTCTTGAGTTTAGCTTCACTGAGCTAACCAAACCAGGAAGTAACAGAACACGTCTGATTGACAGCCAGGGGTGTAACCAAGTTAATTCATAAAAATTTCAATTTCTATTGAATTCTGAACTTTTGTAAAATGGTGGGGGGAGGGTGGGGGGGGAGACACATGTTCTTCAAACATGATAAAGCTCTTCAACAATCTGCAGTGTCCATTTAAGAGATAATCCATATAATTAATATATATTACACAATATATGTCAGGTTTTTCAGGGTTTTACCCGCGTCCACCGGCATTCTCCCAGATGCTGCATACTCTCTACGTGCTTTTTTTAAAAATTATTATTCACGCCCATATTCACTGAATCGAAATTCTGCAATGAGGTTACGGATTGAGCTGACACGGTTCTGGAACTCTAAAATTGCAGTCTCCAATAGAAAACAAGCCATTCCTATTTATATTTATACACCTGTCTCATTCATTAGCCCTATTGTGGTTCTTGTTAGCCCAATATTGCTTTCTTGTATACTCTGCTCATTTGATATTTGAGTTTTGGCTTGTGTATCATTTATCCTGACCTGAGTACTCCTTGACTTGGTTAGAATTCCATTTATTCATTTATCCTTTCTCCTGTACTTGACCTCGGCTATTTCTCTGACTCTGTTCTCCTTTAGCCCGGCCATTCTAAGGACCGTTACACAGATAGTTTCTCCCTTGTGTTCTGGGTTTGTGTGTTTTGTTCCTACCCTAATCCTGACTATATATATATATTTTTTTTCTTTGCATAGTCCTGTGTCAAAGAAGAGTTTTTTAAAAGTCTGTAAGCTAAATAGTACAAAAACATTCTTTAATATTTCTTTTATAGCATGAGAATCACTTGTCAGTTGCATGTCAATAGTACATCAATCTATTTTTTTTCTTTCTTTGTGATTTAGAGAGATACTAAACAAGCTTGCATTGTGTAAATGCCATTTGTCAGTAAGCAGTATGAAGTTCCAATTTCTCTTTGTATTTTTCCAGGTATCATGTCATGTCTTCATGTACAGATATAAGGCCCAAATCCATAGTGAACTTGCGGTCTGCAGTTTCCCCCAGAATCCTTAGCCCCATACTGATCCTAACAAAACCTGACTCTCTTTAGTTTCCAAGATCTGACGTGATCTGGCACATTTAGGTTAGAATAGCTGTAGGCACTTAGCAAACTAAATGAAGTAACTAGCATTTATTCCGACGTGTTATTTATTACGTAATAGGTCTAGCATACCAAATTATTGTACCATGCTGGCCTGCCATACATGACGGACTGTACCGCACTGTGCTCAGGCTGTGCCCAATTTTGAAACCGTGTTATGATGTGACCATTAAAAAATAATCTGCATGAGGTTTAAGGAGCAAGTATACAAGTTAGCCAATGGAATGTTCTAGAATAGGCGATAGCTCTACTTTTAGAACCTTAATTATGCTTTATGCTTATACTTTTCTTTCAAACGGTTGTTTTTATGAAAGCTTTATAAAATCGTATATTTAATAGCAAGTTTTAAGAGTAAGCGCTAAAGTGATATTTTTATGGGCACGGCAGCTGTGTAAACATATATAAATATGTATGTTTCATTATTGCACACCCAGCTGTTACCCAGACTAGATGAAAACAGTACTATAACTTAATTATATATCAGACACAACATATAATGGTGTTTACTGTTGCACCGTAGAAATGACTCATTGTTTCAAAGTTGTTAAAACCCTGTAGTGTTCTGCATTGTGGGGTCATTGTGCATCCTCTTTCAGAGAATGCACTGTGTCTGCTCCTACCCACTGAACTGAACATATTGGAGGTGAAAGAAGCATGTTTTAAGTAAATTTCCCAGTCCCATTAGATTCCAAGTTAGACATTTATTTGGTACCGTTGACAGCGTCAACATGTTTTCCTAAAGAGTTACTCCAATCACCATGATCACTTCTGATTTTCGAAGTGGTCATGGGGGTAGGGGTTTGTATGTGCAGTGTTCCAGCTTGAAACACTGGACATACTGAGTTCTTGTTAATCGTGTGCCGAAGTCTAGATGCACCCCCAGCACATGTGATTTTGGCAGCCTAGAAGCCTGTTCTGGGTTGCCTGATAGCCTGTCAATTCTGTACATATTTTATATCTGTGGCTTGCAGGCTGCTTAGCGATGTAACAGATGTAAGAGCCTGTAAGGGGAAGCTCTTGTCTTACTTCCCTCCCTCCTACACTGTAAGCAGCTAATATATTCCCTCCCCCTGTCCTTCCTCTTTTCCCTCCCTCCCTCTCTTTTCCCCTCCCCTGGCTGGCTCAGAGCGTGTGCATGCGCTTTGGGCTAGTTAAATCCTCCAATCAAAGGCTTCTCAGTGAGGCTTTTGAGAAGCCTTTGATTGAAGGATTTAACTAGCTCAAAGCGCATGGACACGCTTTGAGCCAGGAAGGGAGGGAAAAGTTATAAATATTTAAAGGGACACTATAGGCACCCAGACCACTTCAGCTCCTTGAAGTGGTCTAGGTACCGTGTCCCTATTGCACATAGTGATGCAATATAAAACATTGCAGCTTTCGAGAAACTGTAATGTTTATATTGTAACACTAAGCCAGCCTGTAGTGACTGTCTACCAGACAGCTGCTAGAGGCGCTTCGGAAATGTTACCAGATAATTGACACTGGACGTCCTCACGCTCTGCATGAGTACATCAAGCGTCAACTATTTCCCCAAGTGACGTTGGAGGAGGCGGAGTCATGACACAGCACTGAGGGACATCGGAGCTGGGATCAGATAAGTAAATACATTTTTTTTAACCCTTTATTCATATGGGGAAGGGGTGCAAGGGAGGAGGCAGAAGGACCTATAGTGCCAGGAATACAGCGTTGTATTCCTGGTACTATAGTATACCTTTAATTTTTACTGCATTTAACCCAATGTTCTCTTTGGATAACTCCGTTAATTCTGAAATTTGGGAGTTGCACCAAGTTTAAGCCATCTAATGTTTAATTAAAACTCACGACTAATGTCTAAATATTTACAAGATGACAATCTATTTGCACATTTCAGACTCAAATATCTTTTTTTTTAACCAAATCTGTTATTCTGTTAACTATTTGGGTAATGATTTACTTATAGAGTGTTCACTAACGTATGAATTGTAAGGAGTTCAAAATGTTTCAGATACCCTATTGTAACAATGCAATGTTTGTGGGCCCAGGTCATAATAGAAAACCAGCAAAATCTCAATGTATCCTTCCTGGTAAAATATTTTGTAAATAAACAAAAATATTGGAACTTGAAAGCCTCTGAGCCAGCTAACATTTTGGTTTGGCTATAATGCCCTACCATTTGAAAATAAGTTTTGAATTCATGCCAATTTACACGTTTTGTAAATATAAATCCTATTACAGTGTGCCCTGCCTTTTTAGCCAGTGGTGTAATATTAGTCTCATTATCCTCTGCACGTGCCCATTGTTTCCTTTTGTTGATTTTGACTCTATTATTAAAAAAAAATTGTTAAAATATAATACTCAGGAAAAGGTTTTATTCAAAAGAGAACAATCACACCTTTCTTGTAGTACAGTCCAAACATGGAACACGTAGAAAAAATAGGGTGACCTAGGCATTCATAGGGAAATGCTATTTAATTTGAAGAAAATCACAGATTCTCTCCACTTGCTGCTCATAATTTTGTCTAGAGTGAAATCTGCTCAGTGACTGGAAAGCGAGAGAGTACAGGGCCTTTAGGGAATGAGTTTATTTTTAGTAAACGGACAGATCAGTAGCTTTAGGGGGGCAGTGTTTTTATGTGCATCTCTTCTTCTTGTCCATGTGCAAAGCAGAAGAGGACCACAGCTTCACAAAAACATATGGCGGCGGGTGTAATGGTTTGTGAGGGTCTTCTAATAAAGTGGGGTACAAATGGTCTTAAGCTAGGGTGTTTGCTCATTTGACAGTACAATTTTTGATATTGACTTTTTTTTTTCCTGCACAAATGGGCGCCTTAAATTTTGCAAGCCGCGACTTCTCATTACTGTTTACAGAATGGACTCAAATCTTATCCACATATCAATGCAAGCCTATTGCACAGCATGAAATCATTATTTGAGTGTAATTTGTACCTGTTGCACATTTTCACAGTGTAGGAAAATAAATAAGCTTACAGGATTTATTTATTTCTTTTTTTGTTAGTAGCTTGCCTTGTGAAATTCATAGACCTTCTGGGAACTAGGTCTACAATGCTAAGGAATATGCAGTAATAAATTATATATAGTTAATGCTTGTGGAGATATACGTTGAATTGAACCTGTCATTTCAGATTTGTTTATATTTATTTGTTTAAACTGCGTATACTTGTTTTCAATATAATTGTTAAATCCTTTGAGCTTTTAGTTTTAGTGGAATAAACAATTTCTAACTGAACTGGAGTTCTTTATGTCCCATTTTGCAGTTTTAAAAAACAAATGTAATCTTTTCTGCTCAATGTAATTCTGGGAAGTAATATAATCCTAATTTCCAAGATTGTCTGATCTGGAAGTTTAATATCTGTCAAATAAATATTCTATATCTTCCTCACATGTAAATAACATTAAAGGGATGTGATTGATAGGCCTTCATGCAAGAAATTGTACTTATAGATAATTTGGATTTTTTGTACAGTGCCAGATGTATTCTTTTTAACCCCTTAAGGACCAAACTTCTGGAATAAAAGGGAATCATGACATGTCACACATGTCGTGTGTCTTTAAGGGGTTAAATAACCTGCTTTTTTCCCCACTTCCAAAAGGCAGTAGTTTGCAGCAACATGTTTCCAATACAACTGTGCTTTGAAAGATTTGAATAGATATCTCTTGCCCCTGTGAAAGATTACCAATTTAGAGTGTTTTTTATTCATTATTTTACATGAATGAAGCACTTCAGTCCAGACCTGTTGAGAATGTACCCTGAAAATGTCCCATAATCCCCTGCACCGCAGAGATTTATGAGATCTGTTCTATTTTTTAATTGAATGCAGTTGGTTGACTTTAAATTTCAGCTGTTTCCTGGTCTCTGCAACATCTCTGCATAAGCATCAAATCCTTATGATTTGCTGTGATTAATACATAATTCCTTCCAGCAAGCGGTCTAGTGCTGAGCATCCTCTGTTAACATACTTTTATTTGCTTCAAAAATCTATTTAAAAAGTGACAATCATTTTGGATTATTGATATTTAAAGAACACCAATACTACACCTATTACAGAGTTAATTTGTAGCAAATAGAGATACTTACCTTTTTATTATGTTACTATGTAGCAAAGAGATAGTTATATCTGATTGGTTTCTCTTGATCACTCTGGTTTTATGGCCCCTGGCGGTCGGTCCGCTGGTTTTTGCATTGTGCACATGCAATGCTTTCAGTAGCACTGGTTCTCAAGGCTCCCACCATCCTGGTATCTCTTAAATTTGGAAATACATAATTCCTGCACTATTGGTGTGCCCTGAGAACAGGTCTGGGAACAGGCTGTAGAAATGACTAGAATTAACTGGTGCTTGTACCGTGCAGTTCATCCAATGTGAATGGGAACACGAATAGCTGTTCTTCTCATTTCCGAGCAGGTCCCTATGGAAAAATATCATTCATGCACAGTAGGAAGTGAACTTTGGTACGTTGCATGGTGCACGAGTGCCCAATTGAGTTTTATTATTTTTGTACACAAAAACTAAGCACATCTGGACCATACGTTAAATCAGAATGAGCTATTTCAGCAATGGCTGCAACACGAGCCCCGTTTCCATTGAGCGGTATGGTTCGAGTTGGTACAGTTTGGTATGCTATTTTGTGTTTCCATTATAAAAGGGGCCCATACAACCGAACCAAACCGCACCATTCCTGGGCCCCCTTCAGTTGTAGGTCCATAGGAAATGGTACGGTACGATTAGGATGGAGCTACTGGCGTCACACGATACAATCCATTGAGTTGCGGACAGAAAAATGTCACTGCATAAATTGGCGGACAGAAAAACGTCACTGCGGTCTTAACCCTGCATTCCCCCTGGTGGTCCGACTTGCAGTGGAAACGCTCACCTGAATAGGCTGGACTATTCTAACCCTTCCGAACCATACTGCTCAGTGGAAATGGGGCTGTGCATTTTTCTTGTTTTGGTAATGGATTGTCGAATCTTGGGCGTTCTTCTGGACTGCAGTGTCTGTTATTTGCTGCTAATTCTGGACAGCGTCCTCTTACTTGGTAATAAGCAATCCAGCCCCCCAAAATTGGACGCATATTGTAGAAGTAAAGTTCCACCCTGGCTGAGCTACAGCAAATGGACTGGGCTTTAGGTGTCAGAAGAGACACTTTTTCTTAAATAGTTTATTTTTTGTTGTTGTTTTTTTAAACTGCTTGAAAACTGTTTGACCGAAACATGGAGAGAATCGCTGGAGTTCGAGACGCCAGAGACTTTGTACCATAACCACCACACTGATATTCAATAATTTTGTTAGAACATCGTAGAGAACATCTATAAAATGAACGTTTAATGTCACATGAAACAAAAATACTAAGCAGTTCAAAGCAATTGTAACCAACAAGGTCTTGTGCTTGAAATATTAAGGTAAACCGTTTTCTTCATAGAACCCACTGGAATATCTAGACAATTATTTCTGTTACCCTTTAATATTCCATAGACTGATTGACAAAGCTAACTACATGATTGCTAGTAACCATTTATTTTTACACTATCGGATGGCGCTACGCAATAATCATGTACTCTATAATTAAAAATAAATATATATAATAAATTTGTCCTAGAACCTAACTAATATATGTAATTTCAAAAAAAGTAAAGTGTCCTCTTCTTCTTTGTGTAGGTCAACACTGTCACCATAGCAACAGATACTACTTATTCCTACTGAGTGCTGTACCAGCCATCATTATACATGTAATAGAATATGCCAGACAGGGCAGCATCGGTACACCAAAATCACTGCTTTTAGATGTAGTAGTTTTGGTGCTTAAAGTGTCTCTTTAACAACGGTCTTATTTCTTCTAGTCAATATACTAGTACAGGATTACTGCGTGCGCATTGGACCTTCGAATTGCAGGGATGCAGAAAGAAATATTCCAATATGTATTCTGCATTATAATATATATAAAAAATGCTGATCCATCCACCTGGCTCTCATGCAAGTGTCAAATTCTAAAAAATTAAAGTGAAAGAAATAAAACTGTTTATTAATACATCCACAGCACATGACCAATAGGCCATCTGTCCCAGAAATTCCTATTTCTCTGAAGGCAAGTTTTATAATGAGGGCTAGCTATTCCGCCTGTTATTACTAAGTTTAGCGTATTCAACAAATGCTTCTAAATTCCAACTAATCGGAGGCATTAACCCTTTCCTCCGGTCAGTCTTCTTTTAGAAGTGGAATAGAAGCCATTCACTGACAACTCAGCTGTTTGTCCTTCAAGGTTAGTAAATATTTACCTGTGAGTTGTAGAATAGTAATTTCTGTTAATAAGCTACCAATTTGGTGTGCGTGTACTGTAATGTTATTTCTCCACCACCACTGTTTGTTTCCTGTCTTTGTTTTATTCGAATTTCAGACGTTTAGGTATAAATCCCTATGCCGCAGAGGTGGCTTGGGGGGTTAAGGAACATGGCTGCGGTGTCTGAGAGACATAAGCTTGGTTTCCTTGGGTTTTCATCCTTCTTAGGTCAGTAACATGAATACCATTAAGTTGAATTTTATCTAGACCCCAGGATGACATAATAACTGGCAAAAGTTAAACGTGCCTTTCCTGGTTATTTTGAACTGGAGACCTTATGCTTAGTAAGAGATTTATAGAAATAATATTATCAGCTACATTCCAAACTTTGCTGTTTTGGCAACATTTTAGCAAATTTGACAGTTATACATGAAATTCCCAGTGGGTGAGCTACTTTCAGATCTGTTGGAACCACCACATCTAGCGTAGAATCATATCGCGGTCAGAGATGCAAAAATTACGCATTTTTCCACATTGTAATGTTAAGCAAAACAGCAACAAATCTTCTTTATCAAGTTGCAGCTGCTATTTGTATTGATTCATCCAAGGACATTTTTTGAATAGATCAAAACATTAGTCACAGCAAATAAGTTAAAGGGACACTGTAGTGACCGGAACTGCTTCATCTCATTGAAGTGGTTATAGTGTTTTTGATGCTTAACGAGTCTTCAGTAACCCACCCCATCTGTGCTGCTTGGGATAATGAGAAAGCATTATTTTGAGCAGCAATGGGTGGCTGTGATTGACTGAGAGTGTCAGCTGACGCCATTCAGCCTATCAATGTCATTGCAGGTTTGAATGAATATGGCTACAACTGGTACGGGTGTATGCTAGGGATGCACTGAAATTTTGGTGGCTGAAAATGGGCCTATCCTATTTCGGCCAAAAATTGGGATGCACAATTGCGATCGCCTGACACTCAGGGACTTAGTTCTGAACGCCAGTCAGGTAGTTATCGTTTCAGCCCTGCCTTGGGCAAGTAGCAGAGTGCCTTAGGGCAGAGCCGTCCGAAATCTGTAGGGGGCTGGCGGCTTGCCCAGTGTGTCACCGGGTGTGAGGCCCCTTCCGTCTGCCTGGGGAGAGAGCCAACACAGTCTGCAGCTCTGCCGGGTGTGAGCTGCAGACTGTGCTGTATCTCGCGTTCTCTGGCCAATCAGAGCATTGCCGCGGGTTACCACTCGTGAGATACAGCACAGTCTGCAGTTCACACCCAGCGGAGCTGCAGACTGGAGAGACCACCAGGGATCCAGGACACTGGACCACCAGGGAAACAAAAAAAAAAGAAGGTATTTCTAACACCCTTCATTCTGTCACCAGTCACCCACTCCCTCAGTCACTCTGTCACCAGTCGCCCCCACACTCTGCCACCAGGCACCCCCTCCCTTACTATGTCACTCCCTCACTCTGCCACCCACTCACTCTGCCACCTGTCACCCCCTCCCTCCCACGCTCTGCCACCCCACACTGTGTCCTACCCATGCTACATCCCTCTCACCCCACACTATGTGCCCTATACCTCTATCACACCCCACACTATGTGCCTTACACACTCTACATAACCTACAAACATACAAACTACATCGTGTTCCCTACACACTCTACATCTACATCTCTATACTGCACCACACCATGTTCCCTATATACACTATTTAACCTACACACATACACAATACATGCCTTTCCCACGCCTCACTATATTCCATACACACACTACACACACATACACACTACTACATAACCTACACAAATCATTTGGGGGAAAAGAGTCCTTTTCGGTTTCTGTTTTCGGCCATTGGCATCCTGATTTTTCAGTTTCGGCCCAGAATTTTCATTTTGGTGCATCCCTAGTGTTTACCCAAGATTTCTTTGCACCTAGCACTATCAGGATAATCTTAATGCCCAAAACGCAGAGCTTAAATAACAAAATAAATAAACAAAGAAACCCTAAAATGTATTACTGGACCGTAGAATGGCCAGATTAACGTTAATAAAGAATAGTTCAGGACAGGCCCAGGTCAGGGAAACAGAGTGTATGTAAATTGATAGCCAAGCCAAAGGTCAAGAGATATTAAAGTAAGAGTAGTTAGATAACAAGCCAAGGACGGTTGGGAATGCGCCACAGTGAGATGCGACTGTCGTGTCTGAGACTGCCATTTGTTAGGAGTGGGACAGACTGGTAC
Source organism: Pelobates cultripes (assembly GCA_933207985.1). Classification (NCBI taxonomy): domain Eukaryota; kingdom Metazoa; phylum Chordata; class Amphibia; order Anura; family Pelobatidae; genus Pelobates; species Pelobates cultripes. The sequence continues at coordinate 63,882,549 of OW240924.1, forward strand.
CTTGATAGCATCAAACGACAGAACTACTGAAAACGATATTTATTGGGCAATTTATCTCCTCTTAGCAGTGCAAGGTTGTTCTTCTTACAAGTTTTACTTCCTTATGCCAAAAAATCCAATGTAGAGCTTTTATTAAAGGACCACTATAGTACCAGGAAAACAAACTCGTTTTCCTGGCACTATAGTATTAATAGGTCCCCCCTCCCGCCAGGCCAAAGGGGGAGGAAGGGGTTAAAATCTTACCTTTCTCCATCGCAGGGCTTCCTCAGCGCTGGGGACTCTCCTCCTCCTTCGGACGTCATTGGCTGAATGCACATTCAGTCAGTCCATAGGAAAGCATTCTCAACGCTTTTCTATGGACGCTGGCGTCTTCTCACTCTGAAAATCACAGTGAGAAGCGCGGAAGCGCCTCTAGCGGCCGTCAGTGAAACAGCCACTAGAGGCTGGATTAACCCTGAAGCTGCTTTGTTTACAGCAGGCAGTGTTAACCCTAGATGGACCTGGCACCCAGACCACTTCATTAAGCTGGGTGCCTATAGTGGTCCTTTAAGCCCCTGCTGCTGCCTTCCATTCCATAGAAGAGAACACCCTTCAATGTTTTCTGGATAGATAGATGCCCCCTGGGTAGAGTGGATCCTACGCCAATGTCATCTGGGTGGAGTGTACGTCGAGGCCTCCTGGGTGGAGATCCTTTGTGGAGGAAAAGGAGCTCCCGAAGCCTCTATCAAACAGAATGTAATCTCATTGCTAATACATATGCCCCCCACCCCAAGCAGGCACCCAAAATGTCCTTTAACGATTCTGGTAATTATCTGTATTATGGAGCATTTCTCATTGGCCTTTGAAAAAATGAATATATAATAGTCTGTATTCTCTGTACTAAAGTTGTCCCAATTGCACTAATTAAAATTATGTAACAGAGGAATGTTTCTGTGCCGGGGATAAACTATGAGCCATTTATAGACAGCAGGAGCCTGGGAGTTGTTCCAGTTTCTGTAGTATATGCCGTGCAACAAAAAGGATATGTTAGCTCCCTTTTTTTTTCGTTTCTTTTTTTTTTTTTACACCTTCACCTAATTATTAATCTTGATGTATAAATACTCAGGGCTGTGTTGAAAGCACATGGCATGACTCCTGCACATTCACCTTTTGTACATCACAGGGTGTGGGCCTTAATACAAAGAAACCGATTATAGGTAGACCTGGGCATGGGCCGGGTTTCTGTAGCTGTACATTCATGCATGGCAGGTCAGGTGAAGGTAGCACCTTGATTTTGAGCACAGCAAGCCTCTGGAAGGGATTTGTGACACTCTCTTCACTCTCCCTGGGACATGGCGTACATGAAAAATCGCTGCGGTATGATACTTTTTTTTTTTTTTGCTTTTTAAAAATATTTTTGACACTATGGGATACATGAGAAAGGATCGCCCTGTGTATAACAAGTCCCAGGCAGTAAATCAACACAACAAAGGGGAAACACTCCGGTAGCAGCTGTTAAGTCAGGTTATGAGAGAGACGCGCCTGTAACAAAAACCTTAACCCTTTCATTTCCGTGTTTGTGTGTGTGTGCGTGTGTGTGCGCTCTCATAGAAGGCAATTTTTTCGTGTCAGAGATTGACTAAATATTGATCTCTAGGTAATCTAGAACAGCCTTAAGGCTTTCAAAGCATCACGGAACTTGTATTTTGTGTCTGTCAGTGTACTCTCTGATCACCTCCGGGTTATATGATACAAAGTTGGAAACGGCTTGTGATTACCACAGCATATTTTTCCACTCAAGATATACGTTTTTATTTTGTTTTACTTGACATAACAGAAAAACCATAATTAATATGATTTATTTTTAATACATATATATATATTATAAAAACAAAAAACACAATAGCCTTGCTCTCAAGGACTTCCAATGATGAAATGCCCGGTGCAACGGTAAGCAGATCAGTCACTTATAAAGTGCAATCTATATATAAATATATATAGAGTACAACAGTGCACAATAACACCGCATATATGTATTATTTTAAAACCAAATGTTTAAAGACAGGAAGAGAAGTGTGAGGCTAGCCCTTTGTTAAGCAATTTATAGTCTGAAATCGGGGTGCCAGTTTAAAGGTTGGAACCTAATTGTAATTATAAATTCTAATTTATTTAAAAAAAATGTAGGTCTTTAAATATACTGTTTACTAGAATAGCAAGCATGTACAAAATGCAGTAAATCTAATAAAAATGATCTAATTTGTAGTGGCTCAGGACCGATGCAATTATGATTATATCATTAGCATTGCATTAAATATTTATAAAAAACCATTTAAGTAAATTTTTCTGTCGGTGCATACAGTGAGCGTATGGAAATCAAAGTTAGGAGAAGTTAGAGAACTAATTTGCGTTCTAAAAATATTACCAAAATGCAGGCGAGTATTTGAGATGTGTGGTCCTCTCTAATCTCCATTAATCTCAAATATAATTTTGTAATCACTTTGTTTGTTTTGCGTCCTAGTAACAAATTGTGGGATTCAGAGGAAATTATAATTTCTCAGCTGGATAGGCCTTTTTCTAAATTAGGGCATTACATTTCTGTGGATTGCAACATTGAGAATAAGTCATCTTGGATTTGTTTTCAACATTCAAAAATACTGCTTTAACATTTACTAAAATTAAATACAATATCTCTTTGTATTTACAAAAAGGGAACAAGATGTGCCGTGTACTAAAATTAATTGGCATTAAAACTATCTTCTGTTGCTTTGTTTGACTATAAACATACTCTGTTTTAATATGCAACATTAGAGTAATACTTATCCTTAAAGGGACACTATAGTCACCCAGACCACTTCAGTTCAATGAAGTGGTCTGGCTGCCAGGTCCCTCAGGTTTTAATCCTTTAGATGCAAACATAGCAGTTTCAGGGAAACTGCTATGTTTACATTTGGGGTTAATCCAGCCTCTAGTGGCTGTCTTCCGGACAGCCACTAGAGGCGCATCTGCGACGCTGGAGGCACATTTCGCTTCCATGGCGCAGAATGTCCAAAGGAAAGGATTGAGAAATGCGTTCCGATGGACACTTTGAATGTGCGGCTCTGTTGACATTGGACGGGGGAGCTGACGTCGGCAGGGGAGGAGAGGTCACCAGCGCTGAGGGAGCCCGGAGCTGGAATAAGGTAAGCTGCTGAAGGGGTTTTAACCCCTTTTTGAAGGGGCACCCTCAGGGCACTAAAGTGTCAGGAAAACAGCTTTGTTTTCCTGACTAGTGATCCTTTAATACCTGGCCCCGTTTATCGTACACTGTTTTGATTTAAGAGTGTTACCACCTCGGGTTCATGGATGCCTATAGTGGATTATAAGAACTGACAAATATCTGTGTGCAATTTCTACTTCCCTGAATCTTGGTGTTAAAATGTAATTTAAATTCTAATGCAGCCAAAAGATATTGTAATAACAAGTAGGACTACTTTGTCCTATGGAAAATGTTTGCCTTGACAAAACAGTGGTATAAGGAAAAACACCCACCTAATATACAGTTTTGTAACCATTCTAGGGTGCAAAGGCCTGCGACTCTTCTACCTGCCGATTTTCCAAAGTACAGAAGAACACAAATGTCCTTGTTGTGTATCAAGATCCCTTTATTGGCATTCAGAAATAATAGTAGCAACATTTAATCAGAAACTCTGTCTTTATCAAGCTCTTGATAAAGAGAATTTCTGTTGAAACGTTGCTGCTATTTTTCGGGTTCCATCTGTGTTCTACAAAATTTGACAAAGGGCGGAGCTACCGCTGTTAAGTTTTGTCACGTCACCCAGCTAGCGACTGCTGTGAAAATAAGTTCTCACTCATCACAAGATAATAACTATGGAGGCTCGAATGGTTTAGCAAGACCCTCCATAGATATCAGTGTAGTGCTCTCGATTTAGAATTGAAGAATAGGGAGCCAGAATATAATGCCCGTCATTTTGGCTGCACTTTAATTCTATCCTTCAATTGGAACTTTGAATTTATTCTGCTGTACAGGAAACTACAAAGTGTTAAATAAGTCTAACTCGCATAAGTTGCATTACCTATGATGCTCAGGTGCACTTTTACCATAATGCAGTTTCAGTATATACAGACAGTAAAACCACCGCTTATTAGAAGTGAATAACATTGGTTATATCATCTATCGAGGGTTGGAATATATTAGTAAACAGTTCTTGAATTGTTAAAAGCAGGAAAAATGGGCAAGCAAAAAGATCTGAGTGACTTTGACAAGGGCCAAATAGTGATGTCTAGGCAAGCTGGGTCAGAGCATCTCCAAAACAGCGAGTCTTCTCTTAAGGGGTGTACCCCATATGCCGTGGTTAGTACCTACCAAAAGTGGTGCAAGGAAGGACAACCGGTGAAACGGCATCAGGGTCAGGTCGTTTCCCTAGGGAAGAGATGACAGCAGGATGCACTATGGGAAGAAGGCAGGATGGCGGAGAAAGTGTTATGCTCTGGGCATTATTCTGCTGGGAAACATTGGTTCCTGACATTTATATGGATGTTACTTTGACACATACCACCAACCTAAACATTGTAGCAGACCCTTGATGGCAAAGGTGTTTCCTGATGGCAGTGGCCTCTTTCAGCAGGATAATGCACACTGCAAAAAATGTTGAGGAATAGTTTGAGGAACATGACACAGAATTCAAGGTGTTGCCCTGGCCTCCTAATTCCCCCAGCTCTCAATCCGATTGAGCATCTGTGGTATGCGCCGATACAACAAATCTGATGCATGGAGACCCCACCTTGCAACGTGCATGACCTAAAGTATCTGCTATTAAAGTATCTGCTGCTAATGTCTTGGTGCCAGATACCACAGGACATGTTCAGAGGTCTTGTGGAGTCCATGCCTCGACTCATCAAAGCTGTTCTAGCAGCACGAAAGAAACTTACACAATATTAGGCAGGTGGTTTTAATGTGGTGGCTGATTAGTGTGTGTATGTGTCTGTGTGTGTTTGTATATGTGTGTTATTTTTGTATGTAACTTTTGCTTTGTGCCCAGGGAAAGCTGGTCAGTTAATTTTGGTCTTGTTACATTACAATCTTGTAAGTGGAGTTCAGGTAGGCAGCACATTTGTGAACATTTTTATTTGAATTACTGAACCACAAAAAACCCAACCAGTTTTGACATTTAAAATGCATAGTTTTCCTTTTTTAATGAACGAAATAACTGTTGGTCAGGCATGTGCATATCTTCAATATGTATACTGTCTAACAGATAACTATGAGAGTGACAATGGACTGCATATTTGAAGTTCCACTATCAGTTTTATTCAATTTAATTGTACTATATTTATATATTTCTATAGTTTGAGTTTGTTGTTGTTGTTCCTTCTCCACCCTTGCCCGCCAACAAAAAATAAATTCAGCTCTTCTAAGGCTCAATTTTGCCCTTTTACTTTCATTCTTTAAAGGACCACTATAGTGCCAGGAAAACATACTCGTTTTCCTGGCACTATAGTGCCCTGAGGGTGCCCCCACCCTCAGGGACCCCCTTCCGCCCGGCTCTGGAAGGGGGAAAGGGGTTTAAACTTACCTTTTTCCAGCGCTGGGCGGAGAGCTCTCCTCCTCCGATCCGCCCCGTCGGCTGAATGCGCACGCGCGGCAAGAGCTGCGCGCGCATTCAGCCGGTCACATAGGAAAGCATCCATAATGCTTTCCTATGGACGCTGGCGTGCTCTCACTGTGAAAATCACAGTGAGAAGCACGCAAGCGCCTCTAGTGGCTGTCAATGAGACAGCCACTAGAGGATTAGGGGGAAGGCTTAACCCATTCATAAATATAGCAGTTTCTCTGAAACTGCTATGTTTATGAAAAAATGGGTTAACCCTAGCTGGACCTGGCACCCAGACCACTTCATTAAGCTGAAGTAGTCTGGGTGCCTAGAGTGGTCCTTTAATTTTCAGAGATTAATTAATCATTCTGTTAGTCTTTATTATATTGGGTAATTTACTTGTGATATTTAAAGCGGCACTGTCGCTTATGTGACCTTTCCAGTTTTTTTTTTTGCTCTCTTCTCAGGCTGCTATCTTCAGCTCATGGCAGGTGACGCCACCACGAGCCATGTCATCTTTGTATTCTTGTCCATGTGTAGAGAGACACCAAACACTAATGCTCTCTCCATAGATCTTATCGTGCATGTGCAGCAAGATACAAAAATGCCATACATATTTGTTGTGCATTGTAGTAGATGATTTATTTTCCCATCAAAATTGACAATAGACCCTCAATAATATTTCTGTGGAATTCCAATGTAATATTTCTGAGTTTTTATTAGTAGTTCTGTGATGCACAGATATAGTGCTGCGCTACTGATGAATCATAAAGGCTGGTCTAACCAGCTTTAATTAGGGCAAACAGGTATAAGATTGTGGTGGGTGTGTGAATATAGGTGTATTATATTTGCGAACAAATTGTGCAATGGAGTCTAAATATATATTTTCTTTAAATAAAGAAAAAGAAAATTCTTTCTCGGTAATTGACATGTTATAAGTATGTTAACTCTGAGATCAGAATTTCTTTTGTAACCAGAGATCTGCTTTGGTTACCAGGAAAATAAAACAAATCTGCACTCCCTACCTCCCAACATTTGAAAATCTCAATCTGAGATAAAGGAATGCTCTAAAAGAGACTTGTCTGCATAGTGCGTACTGATACGGACAAATGTTTAGACAACTGCACACACGCAAAATGCTTTTTACATGTTCTAATATGGGCTTGCACATGCACAAATTTTCAGTTAGAAAGGAACATATAGGGGTTTATTTACAAAACAGGAAATTTGTAGTGGATCGAGAATCGCACTGCAAATATTAGGCTGCCAAGTTGTTGAATTTTCCCAAATCGTTCCATTTGGACAAAGTTTTGTAATTTGATTTCCGGTTCACTACTGTTAGGTTTGGTCGTGCTGTATTCTGGGAGTTATTCACTAGACGGCTATTTTGTTACACGTATTTTCCTCTGGGCGATTTATGCACAAAACATTAAGTTACATGACCTCTTTTGAAATTAAAGGGGCACAATTTGAAGGAATTGACCTCCCCCCATTTTAATAAATCATATAGGCAATGCATTAAAAATGAGCAATAACAACAAATAAGGCTCCCACAATGGTAGCATTTGTTCAGGCAAGCGCCTTTCAGGGTTAACTCCTCCTCTAGTGGCTGTCTACCAAACAGCCACTAGAAGGACATCCGGGGTGTTAGGCGACTTTTGGTCGCCTAACTGATGCTGGACATCCTCACAGTGTGCATGAGGAGTTCCATGTCACCTGAATACAATGCTTTCCTATGGGGAAATTCTAATGTGAACGCCATTGCCACACATGCATTAGGTCTCCCCACAGGTTGACATCTCATGTTACATGAAGAGTAACACCCACAAAGCTCAGGACATGGCAAGACAGATCAAGAATGAAGGTAAGAGGAGTAGATCTCAATATTTTACATTGCATACACTGTGCATTTCTATGATATATCATGTGTTCACTGAATTTGGGGGGCATTTAGTCATAGCTAGAATTTAAATGACAGGTTCACTTTAATGACAGGGGTCTGTGATTTCTTTACACAGAGATCTGAAAACATTAAATAACTAAATCTTCCCTGTCACACCTGTGGCAGCTCTGTGCTGTGCTTACCTGTTCATGTGACATTGCGCAGTGGTGAGCGTTTTTAAAACGCGGCATACAATGTGCAAGTGAGCTGGAGCCAAATCCAGCGTGCTTATTAAAACCATCATTCATGAGCAGTGTCTGGTAAGGTGCGGTTTATTTTTTTCTTCCTTTTGGCTGTTTAACATTTCATTTCTCTTTGGCACTTTTGGATATTGGAAAGAAATAAACAGCCCCCTTTGTGTTTATTGGTGTTATCGCTATGTAAAGATTTAATCCTGGATTTTGCCGTTTAAATGGTTAAAGCTCGCAGGCCTGGAAGTAGCACTAAAATAAGCATGCTGGATTATTCATATGAATATTATTCAATCGATCGCTGGAAGTCTTAACTGCATAATGTTGGCATCCCATAGACTGTAAGCTCGTTTGAGCAGGGTCCTCTTCAACCTATCGTTCCTGTAAGTTTTCTTGTAATTGTCCTATTTATAGTTACATCCCCCCTCTCATAATATTGTAAAGCGCTATGGAATCTGTTGGCGCCATAACAAAGGCAATACTAATAATTAACAAGTGCCAGTGTGGTGCATTGCAGATGTTGTCTGCACAAAAACAAAATTATTTAAATCTGATCTTAATTTGTTTTAGTAATTGGAAATTTTCCACTGGCTTTGCTACAATCTAGGTTTGCATACCTCCCAACTGTTCTGGATGTGGCAGGACAGTCCTGATGTGGGATTCCTAATAGTGCCATGGATATCCATCTCAAGTGTCCTACATCTGGGGCAGCAGTGAGAAATGCCCGCACTGTCTGCAGATATTCAGTAGCACTGTGCACTTGGGTGTTGTGGAGAGAGCCTTAATTTGATCCCATCAATCTCTATTGCTTTCTGACCCCCTATCACCCAGATTTCATGCTTCCTAATGTTGGGAGGTATCATGCCACAACTAATGCAGAACACGGCAGATCAAAATTCAGTAATGGCAAGTTCTCATTGAGTTTAACTGGACCTTGTAGGGAGAGTTCTGTTTTTTTGTGTTAAGTTTAAAAAAACCTTCAGTGCAAATTGCTTCATCTTTGTAAATAAACCGTATTTAAAGGTATTCTCTAAGCAAAATAAGAGGCAATACTGCCCTGAGTCTGGGTACCTTCCCCATTTTTTCTGTAAATCTTTTTGGTACCAGTTTAACAAAAACATGGCTTTCTCCAACACCCAGAACTACCTCTCGTTAGCCAAAGTGAGAGGATAAGAGCCCTCTATGGCGGCATAGCCCGGCATCCTCTGTCCATTTTTTTTTTTTTTTTAACTCCTCTTAAAGTATTTGATAGTGTCGGAGTGATTCTGTGTCTGTCAGGGTGTGTGATGGTTTCAAAGAGTAACGGGAGGATCTGCTTTTTTAATGGGGGTATGCCAGAGGCCGGACTCCGGACTGCTTGTTGGCTGTTTGTTTGTTTATTTATTTTGTATTTTTAAAAATAGTGGCAGAGGTTTAGTAGACGAGAGGGGCTAGGATTTATTAGACAAGGGGGACGACTGGGATTTAGTGGGGGCTGGTGTTTAGTAGAGGGGGGTGAAAAGTTATGTATGTTGTTTTTTTGCGGCTCACATAAACTTAAACCTTGTTTATTTGGCCCTTGCTATGCTTTGAGTTGGACATGCTTGGCTGCCTTAGAGTGTCCTTTTAAACCTTCTAGCTTTCCATTGATGTGTTATTTATGTATAAAGCTTAAATCAGTGCTCCATCACCCTGCAGGACTCTGTGTGCTTACTTCAACATTGCTCAGTACTTGTTCGTTCCTCGTGTTCTCATAAACTGTCTTAAAATACCCAAGCAATAATTGTTGGATTTCAGCTTGATTTCAGCAGCTTGGCTGTGAGCTTGATGCAGCTTTGTTTTTGGCGAATAGTCACTTTGTTAACATGAACAATATTTACAACAAGAAAATAAAAATAGAGCTAAACACTAATAATATGTTGACACATGGTTTTATAAACAGACTGTGCCCATTGTACCATGAACTTGACCTCAAATGCAAACAGAGTTGCAATGAAGAGTGGGTTGTTTGTATTTCAGGCAGGGTGATGATGTCATAACCGAGACTGGCTTCCAGTTTTAACCTTATAGAGACAACTTGGTGGAACAAGAAAAATCTTTATATCTTTTTAAGAATACAAATTATTTTAACAGATTCTTATTAGATTTAGTTATTTTCTGAGCACTCAATCCAAGCACTGATTTTCCAATTTTAATTAAAAAAAATAAATTCTAATTTCTACAAAGCACACTGAGGATGGACTTCATTATCCACCACATTTATGCTTTTATTGAATCCCTTACAGAGGGAATTAGGCAGGGGATCAGAGTACAGACAACTATATCCACTGGATCGTAAGCTCTAGGGACTAGTCTGCCGTCCATATGCACACTGACACGTTCTGGAGATTCTGTTTTCACACAGAACAATGAGGCGCTACTCGCCTTTTTATACTGCTTTCTGCAGCCATAGGTTTTTCCAGTCAGTGTTGTTGTTTACCCAATAGTACGTTCCTTAGTTTTCCATATTTCTTGTTATTTCACAGGCTTGTTTTAATAGCATCCTTGACCAGGTTAGTCTCCTCATTATTGTGTCTGTCGAACCCTTGACCTGGACTTAATTTTGGCTCAATACTCAATAGCTAATTGAAGTCCTCCCAATGTTTCTTTGAATTATTTTCAGTTCATTAGCCAAAAACAAGAGTTTATGAGAACACTGAGAATGAAACAGATAAAATAGCGCTTCCTTTTGTGCATCCACACTCAGATCTACAGGTTTTAGTTTCCTTCTGCTATTACCGAGAGAACCATTGGACTGATCCATGAGAGATTCAGCAACCCCAGACAGTTGTTTTGGCCTGATTTGGACATTGTCAGTGAGTTGTAGCTGATACCCCCTCTCCGCCCCAGACACTGTCAGAGAGGGGTCCACATATGGATTAATCTATTGAATTTCAGAAACCCTAGTTATATGCAAATTAGCTCAAAACGAGATGAGAACAATGAGAATGGACAAGCGTTCCAAGCTGGCTAATGTCATGCATAGTGTCCCATTCATTGCCGGATACTCCAATGATTGGCCACTGAATTGGCTTCTGCAGAAGCTGAAAGCATGTCACCTGAGAGCAAAGAAGCTTCGAAGCCCAATGGGGACCCAGGTAAGAGGTCTACCCCATTTCCAGGTTACTGGGCCAGGGTACATATTTCACTCTACCCAGTACATTGAGCAGTAGTGGTTATGAGACTTCATTTCATGCAATGTAAATTTTAAAACAAAAGGCTAAATCACATTTAAAAAATAAAAAGCATAACACATAGCTAAGTTACTTGTGCAAAAAAATCACTGATAATTAAAATGTCTCTAAAAGTACTGTATCAGGGTTTACTTCTCAAAGCTGAATTGTAAAAGTAACCGTAACTTTTAGTTCTCAAGAATTCTATAATTATGAGGCTTATTTACTAAAGAGAGAATTTTAAGTGAATTTCAAATTTAAGCCCAAAGTAGCCGAACTGGAAACAAAGGCGACTTAGAGAGTAAATGTAGTCTTTTTTATTTTATTTATTGTGTTATTTAGGATTGAAGCCTCCTTATAATGTATACATTTTATGCATAGGAATTCATTTGCAGCCAGACTATCCTAGGGATTTTACATATAACCCTGGGCAGGATGTGTATATAGAGCTGGTAATTTGACTGTGGTTAATGAGCTGCTGTGCTCAGGGCCCCGTGATAAACTCTTGAACCTAACTTCTGTATCAAGTTGTTAAATGTTCATTATTCACTTTTAATGTAACATTATTTCAGGAAACTGCATATTGACTTAATTTATACATTTTATCTCTGATGGGCCTCCGGTAACATTGTTTTATAAATGTATAAAGTGCACTGCACTGTGGATCATTATACCTGTGAGGTATGTCATCAGGACGGGTAGCCGGACTATGGCGACCTACATAATGGGCGGTCCTGCCGGATACGGGCAGGATAGCCCACTGAAAAGGCATCTTAGTCTGGTGTCAAGCAGAGAGATGCGCTTGTTCTATTACCAGTGTTACAGTTCCTCTGTGTCCCTGAAAGTGACACACTAGGTAACAAAATCGGACGGTGGGACAGGACCCAGAAATTGGGACTGTTGGGCGGCCTGTCATGGTGATATGTGCTAACTTTCATTGGATAGTGATTTGTAGTGAAGTGAAAATGGAGTGTCAAAATTTAGGCTAAAATAACTATATACTACATTTTAGTCTGAATTTTTTATTTTAATATATAATTTACATTTTATTTATTTTTTGGTGATTAGGCCTTATGTGTGTTAGAAAGCAAATGGGAATAAGATTGAGAATCCCAGTATTGCACTGTAAAAAAACAATAGAAGCAGTAATAGATTGTTTTTTGGTTTTTTTCTCTTCGCTATAGATGTTTGCATAGTTAGCATTTTTAAATATGTTCTTTCTAGATTCAACATTAACACGAGTTTTATTGTTTAGTAAAATTAATTTTAAAAAATTATATATATATATATATATATATATAGATATATATATATTTTGCCTAGGTGAGGTGTTTTTAAATAAAACTATTACAATCTGTGGGATTTGAAATCATTGTTTAGTGAATAAACGAGCGCGCTGGATTCTGTATTTTGTATGATGTATGTATGTATATATGTGTGTATATGTGTATATATGTATATATATATATATATATATATGTATATATGTATATGAGAAACAATCAAGCAATGGATATTTTTGTATTCATTTTTTTTTTCCTTCTCCGTTTACAGAACTGTCACACATGGGATTTTTTTGCACAACAAGTAACTTTGCTATGTGTTATGCTTTTTATTTTACTTTTTAAAATTTGATTTGGCCTTTGTTTTAAAATTTACATTGCATTGCATGCCGTTAAGGAATTAAACCACTTTTGTCTCTGTTTATGCTGCCCTAGTCACAACTTCCCTGACGGTGACTCACACTACCTGGATGAAGGAAATTGGTTTTACTTTCAATCAGATGTAACTTACTTTAAAGTTCAATTTACAGAGATAAAAACTTTTAAACACTTATAGAAGGCTCCTGCAGGGTCTAGCAAGTTAATAAAGGAGCAGGAGATAAGAAATTCTAAATTAAACAGAGTTTGCCATAAAAGTGTAAACATTAGATGATTATTTACAGGAAGTGTTAAGGAAAGCTGTGTAAGTCACATGCGGAGAGGTGTGCATAGGGCTGCATAAACAAAGTGATTTAACTCCTAAATGGCAGATAATTGAGCAGTAAGATTAAAGTGGCGTGATCTTTACACCAAAACTGATTAATCTAAAATTGTTTTAGTGACTATAGTGTCCCTTTAATCCCTTAAGGACCAAACTTCTGGAATAAAAGGGAATCATGACATGTCACACATGTCATGTGTCCTTACCTTTTGGCCTTTAACATAAACATATCACATACAATATAGAAGGTGCACTGAGATGTTCTTACACAATGCTGAGTGTACATTTGTCTGCACATTTTTCTGGCAAATTAACCTTTACAATATCCAACCCCATGACGTTGACAGTGGAATCTGTTGTAGAATGCAGAATTGGTGATGGAAGCCGATTGTAAGAAATGACTGTTAATGCATGTTTCCATAATTGTAGATCTGTTTGGGGTCGGGAATGGAATGTCAGTTTATGGCTTTATTAAGCATCAATAATAAGTATTTGCTCCTGGAAGGTATTTGGTGCCTGCAGTAAGCGAATCCTCTGTCTGAGCTCAGCTCAGTCACTAATCCAGGAATCCTGCAGGCATACTGACTGACAGAGGGAGGTAAATGAGGGTCAGACAAGGCATCCTCCATAAATCCGGGATTGTGAGGAATTTAAGCAGAAGGATAAAGATTAGTAGATAAAAGAGTGAATGATAAAAAAAAAAATAAACAATTGCAGACTTGTGTTTTCTGAATAAACTGATCTGCAGTGCGTTTTACGTCGTCCTCCAAAGAGGTCAGAAAGAATATTATTCTCAGTCCTTCTTTCAATGTAATTTTAAGGGTTAAATGAATATCCAAATAAAACCACATTCTGGAGGTGTGCACAAAAACGTGTGAATTTAAAAAATGGAATGGATGCGTACTTATTGACTGGTACGCAGTGGCTGTGCTTTGTGCCCCAAATGAGCCCCAGTTTTACTCCAACCATTTACAGTTCTGGGGGATGGCACCACAGCCTACCAGCACCGTAACTGCTACAACTGGCTGTAGTGGTTATGGTGCATAGACTGCCCCTTTAACACTTCACCAATCCCGCCTTTGTTAAAGTGACTCTCTCACACCCTCCTCCAAAATATGTATTTTATAAAGAAAGAATCTTTATGAGATACTAACATTGACCGTATTAAAATTTTACTGAAATTCCAACTTTCCGTATATACTAGAGTATAAGTCGATCCGAATATAAGTCGAGACCCCTAATTTTACCCCAAAAAACTGGGAAAACTTATTGACTAGAGTATAAGACTAGGGTGGGAAATGCAGCAGCTACTGGTAAATTTCTAAATAAAATTAGATCCCCCCCCCAAATTTTTTTTATATTTATTTACTGTGTGTATATAATGAATGCAGTGTGTGTGTGTGTATGAGTGCAGTGTGTGTATGTGATGCAGAGCCTTGGTAGGGGGGTGGGCATTTTTATTATTTTTTTTTAAATTAATGTTATTATTATTTTTTTTTTTGTATATATTATTATTTTTTTAATTATATTATTTAATTTTTTATTTATATTTATTTTTGTCATTATTTCTGGCCAGCTAACAAGCAGGGAGGGGGGCTCTCATTCCCTGGTGGTCCAGTGGATGGGCTGTGCAGGAGTGGGGCTGGCAGAGAGCTGTTACTTACCTTTCCTGCATCTCCTGTCAGCTCCCTTCTCTCTCCTCCGTTCCGGTCAGCTCCCTTCTCCTCCACTGTAAGTCTCGCGGCTGCGCGGAGCGTTTCCCGTGGCTCTCGCGAGATTTACAGTGGAGCTGGCAAGGGAGCTGACCGGAACACAGGAGAGAGAAGGGAGCTGACAGGAGCTGCAGGAAAGGTAAGTAACAGCTCTCTGCCAGCCCCCAACAGGACCGCCGGGCTTGTAATGAGCCCGGCAGTCCTGGTCTGTATTATGGCAATGTAAATTGCCATAATACAGACATTAACTCGAGTATAAGTCGAGTGGGGGTTTTTCAGCACAAAAAATGTGCTGAAAAACTCGAGTATATACGGTAGTTATAAGATATGCTGAGATAATGTAGAGACTACTTTTTCCTCCATGCTACCTTTTAGTCAAGCTTGTCATTTCCCCCCAACCTTCACCAGTAATTGTTGTAAGGGGAAAAAAACGCCTTTTCTATTGTGGATCCTCCATAGACCTCAGTGCTGTACTCTCGCGCATGCACATGATTAAAGCACTGACAGTAGCTCCTGTCAGCTGAAGCACCAAATGCAAAAGCGAATAGCAGCACCCATGAGAGACAGGTTTACGAAAGTAAAACCTTCTTACCCCTGTCCCCCATGGCCAGTAGCCCTTGATTAGCAATGTCACCATCAGGCGTCTTTGCAAACTATGCGGATTTGTAGCAAACTGGAAACCCATTTGCAATATCTATGCAGTAAGTGCCGATTTGAAAAAAAAAATCTCCAGCTCGACAATATTGACAGCTTGGGTATATTGTCTTGAATGTTTCAATGTGGTTTTAAATTCACTGCAGTTCATACAGTTATGGCCTAAGCCAATAAACCAATGCTTTTTACCTGCCATCAAATTTAGACTAAATTAAATTAAATTAAACCGCAGCTGTAACCTTCCACCCCCTCATCCGTTTCCAATTGCACCTGCCAGTAAAAGACTCCACCTTTATAAAACATGTAATTCAAACTTATCAAGGATGCCCTGGGCATGTGCTGGTTACACGAACAAGTCTCTTACGAGATTAAAGTCAGTCACTTTAAAAAAAATCTTTATTTGCATTCAGTAGCTCATGGGGGCGTAGAGTGCAAAGTCCATTCTTCTACTAGCAGAATAAAGGTACATTTCAGTTATTAAGGAATGCTCAGGATTAACAGTTTTAAGAACACAAATGTCATAATTTTTTGTTACTTTTTCATTACAACATAACTTCATTATATTATGTTTTACATAGGGTTAAACCGATCGCATGCCTGTATTCATGATGCTGTAGAGAATATTGCATTATCCTTTCTTGGTCAGACAAAGCTTGGTAGAGTGTTTTACTGGTTCTCAACTATACGTGTTCGGAGACTATCTGTAGGGGTTAGATCTGTTGCTGTGATGCAACACAGGGTACACCTCTGTGTGGCCAATTTCTTTAACAAACGAGCTGTAATAATGCTGTACTCTGATGACCACAGCACCATTACAGAGTCACTAATGACTCTCAGCATTTATCTTGTTGTGTTTTTGATGACGACTCCGACACGAAAGTAGTAAAGCGTTCAAGGGTTGCTCACCAAACTGTGAATTGTAAATTTTAGGCAGTATTAAAAAAAAATATATGAGCATCACATTTAAACTCGTTGTTTCTGTGTTCTCACATGAAGGAGTATATTGTAGACTCACATCTTTGAGTACCTGCTGTGTCCCTATTAATATGCAACATAATAGTTTTAGACATGTGAGGCTTGTTTACCAAAGACATAATTGGTCAAAATGCAGGTCTTTGAATTCTCACTTTGGGTAATTTACTAATTATACTTTGTCCAGTTCTCCAGCATGTTTAGCCTCTGGGGCCCTGCTTCAACTCCATCAACCGATATATTTCCTTGTAGTTCTGCTGCAAGAATGAATCTCTTCTTGACCTCAATTGCTTTGCTGTGTAAATTAACGTTCAGTCTTCTGCTGTCAGAACACCGTGCTTTAACTCCTAGGCTGCTTGGAACCCTTGGCTGATAAGGATGCCACAGAGTTTCTCATGACACGGAGACAATTCTAGCCTTCTACTCTGTCCTTGGAGAGGTCTCCTTAAAACAAACGCTGGGATGATGCTGTTGGGAAATAAAAGCAGAACTATCCATTCTTTGTAGATATACACGTGGCTGCTCCTGAAAAGTAATTTTACTTCTAATGGTTTGTGTGTATTCTGTGCAAATATATTTAAAGAAAAAATAATCATTAACAATGAAACAATAACAGCAGTCTGAGTCTTCTATCTTCCTGTCCCTCATGTAATATTGTCATAGCCTAAATTATTACATAATTCTATTTCCATTATGAAAATCCAACATTTTAAAATCTTTTTTTTTTTTTTTTTTTTTTTTTAATATATCCAGGGATTTTTCCTCAATTTCCTGGCTCTAGCACAGATTAAAAGCTTGGATTTAATTAATCTTTTTTTCAATCTGTTCAATTTTCTACATTATATGATTAAATTAATTTAAACTTGCATTACAATATTCAAAAAGATTATTGTTCTCCCTCTATATTAACTGCTCTTCTTATTATATCAAATCAATCCCCTTGATTCTCCCCCCCCCCCGAAAATGATTTGAAAATGCGTTAAACCAACAGATCACGTTCCCCCCGATCATTTCCACTCTTTATCGTCTTTCCTCCTCATCCACTTCCAGTTCGCACTCCAAGCAAATGCTTCATAGAGAAGCATTTTGGACCTTGTACCCACGCGCAGCACAAATCCGCTAAGTCCTCTTTCGATAGAGAAGCTTTAAATCTATTGCATCTCTATCAAAAGCGGTGAATGTTACTCTGCACATGCACTTGTGTGAGTTCATGAGCGGTGAGTTGAGCTGAGTGACGACTCCTCTAGTCACTGCAGCCCATGCACAAGCCAATTAAATTTAGGGATGGGAAGGAGGGAGGAAAGACGGCTGAACACAAAGTTAGGGGAGGACAGAGGAGAGGAGAGAGAGGGGAGGATTCTGATTGCAGTCGACAGATGTCATTTTTGCACATGACTAACAATAGGCAACTAAACAAAAGCTCAGATTACTCTGTATAGCTGAAACACTGCATATACAGATTGCTTAACGTTTGTAGTACTATTCTCAAATATGTTTGGAATAGAATTGGGATTATAACTTGTTCCAACCAGTGCCTTTGAAGCAGATAGTCTAAATATAAAAAACTTGCCGCCTTAATGAAGTATGAGCCATCTCTACTACCAAATTAGGACAGGAAGAGTTGCCACCATGGGAGTGTTTAGGAGTTTCCTTTAGCAGGCTTTAGCGACATGACTCTGGGCATCATCGTTTCAAGATTAGATAACTGGTTAACTGTTTTTTCTTAGTCAAGTTTTCTTAGTGTAGTCTCTGTTGAGAGAGGCAGCAGAGCTCTGGCTATTGGCCTAGTGGAAATATTTGCAAGAACCTAGACCAGGGGTAGGCAACCTATGGCACTAGTGCCATGCACGGCACTCGAGGTGCCTTTGCACGGCACTCAAGGCTGCTAGAGCCAAACAGGCTATGGCCTATCAATAGTCCCAGTAAAACTTCAGATATCTGCTAATACGAAGAGGTGGTGAAGGACAATCCTCAATTTATGCATTGCAGCACGTAGAGGAAGTGATCTCAGACCACTTTCTCCCAGCACTTGTGCAGTAGTAGAGCAGCACGCAGTTGCAGCTCCTGTCTTTGACCTGTACCTGGCCGGCCTGGTCCCCACTGGAACCCAGGGAAGTCACCCACACTGCTAGATATACACAGAAATGCAGAATAACCCTTCCCACCATACAAATAATATGGACAGCCCACACACAAACATACACACAATCCGAACAAATGCAACACAACTAACAATCCACATACATGCACACAACCCCACATGCAGCCTCTCACATGCAATACCCCAAACAGCCCCCACACACTACCAAACACACAATGTGACATATCCATCCACACACACAATTCCACAAGCAGCCCCCATACACAGCTTACATTCATATGTATCATACACAATACTATAAACTACTCATGAACATATACAATATAATAGCTCATATACGCAGGGCCATCTTTAACGCGGGGCAAACGGGGCAGATGCACTGTGAGCCCCGCTGGCCTCAACTATTTCTCACCCCCGGCCGGTAATCCGCACACTAAGGAGGCCCACCGGCTGGGCCATGCACAAAGGGCCACCCGGTGGGCTTCTGTCACCAGGGGTCTGGTCGCGTGCTGAGGCACTTTAACAGCGCGAGGCGGGCCCCTTGCTTTTCGGCAGCAGGCTGGGAGGAAGGGAAGGCCGTGCGTCACTTCCCCCCACAAAGAGAGGAGCGTGCGAAAAAAAAAAAAAAAAGAGTAGGCAGAGTGGAGGGGGGCTGGCCGAGAGAGTCAGACCCCAACTCCCAACACCTTCAGCAGGAAAGCTAGGAAACTGGAGGGTGGGTTTTAAAGTGTAAATTTTGTGTGTGTTAGTATGCTTGCTTGTGTGTGTGTGTCATATCTGTGTGTGTCATTATATCTGTGTGTGTGTCTGTCTGTCTGTGTGTGTCAGCATGTCTGTGTGTGAGTGTCAGCATATCTGTGTGTGTTAGTATGTCTGTGTGTGTCAGCTTTGGGGTGGAGGACGTGATTGCATGCCTGGGGAGAGGGGACAGGGTCCAGGGGGCCCCACGCAAATGCTTTGTCCAGGGACCAGTCAATATTAAAGACAGCCCTGCATATATGCACATATACAACGATACAAAGCAATTACAGTAAAAATAACACAAGCAGAATACGGCAGCATACACACCTCAATTTAAAAAAAATAGGACCGCACGCTACGGGACATCACAATCCTATATTGGCACAGTACTGATAAAAGGTTGCCTACCCCTGACCTAGACCTTTGAACAGTATGGTCGTTCTGTTTGGTCCCCATGGCATGAATGGCTTATTCTGCAGATGTCCAAGTTCATCTTTGGCCCTTTCTTCAGCTGGGCCACCTTATTGAAAGGTCCATCTGACTTTCGGGCCTTAGGCAGCCTTTGACCATGTGATTTTTGATCTGTATGTGAAAAGTATGTCTGACAATTTCACTGGCACCTTCCTAAAGGGAGGCACGAGTTTCAGGCCATATTTATGACAAAGTATAGCAACCCTACTTGTCTAGGTGCTCTTGATCAACACATCTGTAGAGTTCCTTCAGGATACTGTATCTGTTAGACCCTTTCAAGAAAGACTTGGCAAAACTTGTCTGCCAGGGTCCTGATAAAAAAGTCTGCTCAATGTATATAACAAGACTGACCAGGCAAAACGTTGGTTTTCTCATGGACTGGATCGTTAAACTACAATATCTGCCAAATATTTAGTAACATCAGTACAAACAGAGTGGAGAACCTGACCCATGATCTAAATTTCAAAAAAAATTTTGAGTGGCCAACAAAGATGATGATATTTTTTGTATTAATAATTTATAAAACGCCAATGAATTCCAAAGCATTGTGTAGTATAATATTTAGTTATAAGCAAATGCATAAAGCTTTGATCTTCCTTTGATACATTGATTCAAACATTACAAAGCATTGATTAATTTATTTTCATTTTACCTCCTAGTTTGTTTCTTGTATGTGGATGATTTTCTTTTTATAAATAGTTAGATTAGAATAACTATATTGTTTATATGTCCCAGTAATCTACTAATGTGTGTTTTAAGGTTATTGTATTGTTTATTTTTTTCTTTCTGGGAGTGCTGTGAAGGATTGCGATTACAGTCACTCCGGAGCCGTGGTGTTTAGAATTTGCTTGAAGTGGACGGAATGTTCGCGTGTGTGTGTGTATGTATGTGTGTGGGGTACATTGGTGTCTGTAAGGGATCTCAAAGTAAATTAAAAAGTCAACTACAATAAACATTGACTGACAGACATAACAAATCATATAAATGTTGTGAAAAGGAAATTCTGGAGAAATCAAATGATTTTGGAAACGAATATTTAAGAAACTGAATCAAAATTGTTAACCTTTAAGCATACTAATCTTATTCAAATTTTTGCCTGTAATTTGCAATTCCATTTTCTGTTCTACATAATATGTTATTTTTCCTGTAATTGCTCCTGTAACTTTATTACCTTTTGTAGGTCTCCCCTCCCCTCCCCACCATTATCTTTATGGCCCCCACCCGCCGCCCAGGGGTGGGGGCTGGAGGGGGGGAGGACAGTAGGTCCCCACTCATCATTTGGCCCCCACCCGCCGCCCAGGGGTGGGGGCCGTGGGAGGACAGTAGGTCCCCCCCCCCATTATCATTATGGCCCCCACCTGCCGCCCAAGGTTAAGGGGCTGGGGGGGAGGACAGTAGGTTCCCTCCCCCACCCCCCCCCATTATCATCATGGGCCCCCACCCCCTGCCCAGGGGTGAGGCAGGGGAGTGGACAGTAGGTCCCCCCCCCCCATTATCATCATTGCCGCCCAGGGGTGGGGGCGGGGGGGAGGACAGTAGGTCCCCGTCCCCCCATTGTAATTTATGGCCCCCACCCGCCGCTCATTTTTTTTTTTTTCAAGTGAGCAGCCTGTGTTTAGTGGACATGCCCCTGCTCACGGTATAGCGAATAGGGGCATTGTGGAGATTTTAATCTCCCTTATGTTATTATAGAGGTCATATTGACCGCCATAGAGTGAGGGAGGGCCTGGGGGGGCTTATGAAGTGGCTCCCTGCCGCCTCTATCTTTACATATTACAAGGAGGGAGCTATGCAACGGTCGCTCCCTCCTTGTAATAAACTGCACGAACACAGTGTTAGTTTGTTCGTCTGATTTTTCTATTCATTAATTCGTCTGTCTGATGAATGAATGAATAGATGAAATTCCCTTTCGCATGTCCAGGTGTTTCACTGGGCATGTGCGGGAATCTCACAGGCTATCTAGTGTGGGCTGATGACGTGTCCCACAGGGACTTCATCTACCCACACAAAGATGGCGGCGCCCTGAATATAGATCGGGGCAGAAAATAAAGATAAAAAAATAGGTAATGTGGGGGGCTTAGGGGCATTTGGGAGTGACTAGGGTGTCAATTAGAGATAGTGGAGGCGGGAGGGGGGGTTAAAAAAACAACAGGATTCGGCATGACAGTGCCGCTTTAAAAGATAAATGGCTATAGCTTTCCATAAAATAAGGGTCTCTTTGTGCAGCAATACAAATATACAAAACAATGTACTTCTGAGCAATATTTATCGTTACGCCCATGACAACATGCGAGTGAACACTGAGGCCGATCAGCAAAAGGGTCTGTGTATAAATTGCAGATAAATAAATGATTAGTGCCATGATATATGCAACTAGCGTCCAGCTGCCATTACCGAAAACTGCCTTTGCTTTGTTTAACTTGATGAGCTGAATGGGAGTTTGTTTACAAAAAAATAATAATGAAACATTTAGAAAATGTTCAGATATTAGATCATATTTCTCTCTCTAATAAGTCACATCATGTTTGCTTCCTGCCTCCAAGCACTGAAATTAGACATGAGATTTTTTTTTTTTCTTATTTTTTTTTTTTCCACCCTTTTCTGTCAGAAAGTAAATATTACCTACACTTTTAACAGTAAGGACATGTATGTGAGGAGTAGGACTTTTTCCAACTCATTTTATTTTACAGCTACGTTGTCAACTCATTGTGGCGTGTACTGAATTAGCCCCAGGTAGTGCAGATATTTAGAATTTCCCCTAAATCTCCAAGAACATACACCAGTCAAATCTTCCCTTTCTCTGTTGCTTTACAATTTGGCACAAATGCAAAAAAAAACTAATACTTTGTGGTGTTTTTAGTTATTACTCATTTAAAGGGACACTAACCACCATAAGCACTACAGCTCATTGTGGCTGCATGACCTTATATATTATTTGTTCCCCCATGTGTTATATAAAGTATTACGCATGTATAATGCTCTGAAATGGAGATCACTTTCCCTTATATTTTTTCTTAATATATTTTTTACTACAATAGATCATAAGCTTGTTGTTATCTCTTGTATCTGTTGTATTAACATTTACGTCCCGTCCAGCCGTCGTCGTACAGCGCTGGAGAATATATTGGTGCTTCTAAAAATATTTCCCAGCAGGCACCTGTATTTAGCTTTTTAATAGGCTATATATGTAACTTGTTTTTTAAACGTTGTAATTGTTCAATAGAAAAGTTTAGACCAGGGCTTAAGCTGCCTATGCCGTAATGATTTATATAACTTACCACCTGAAATTGCTTATTAAAAATACGGGCAAAACACAATCTATTTAAATGAGGGGGAAAAAAGCTGCTAGCACTATATTTATTCAATTGTCTGTTGGCTTTTGAGTGATGTTTCTTTGTTTTGGGTAACCGTTTCACTTTTCTAAAAACCCCGTATTTTAGTAACATAATCTTGTCAGACTGCAGACACAAATTTAAGTTAACTGTTGCTCGCTCTTTCATTACATATGCTTTACGTAATGTGCGGCCATCTGAATCATATTGGCACAGAAGGGCACTTAAGAAATTGTGCTTGTGTATATTTCCCAGCTATATTGAGCTTGGGTTGCTATAAACCTTACATCCATTTATAAATACACCTATTTCTTGGTCTCGGTTTTCCGCTGCCATTTGCTGGGAAATGTTAAGACCATAAAATATTATGGTGTGATATTCCCAGTAGGCCTGTGACTGTACCTTTAATACGTGCACATGGAAAACGATTTATCAAGAACATCCTACATCACTGCAGTGTGTGGCCCTCCACGAAGTACAATGCAGTGGGATACATAGGGATTTATCTACTAAACGGTGAGTTGTGATTCCACAATCAGCCCGCAAGCTGAAAAAAGAAATATCCAGCAAATATATAAATTTATAGCATTTCAGGTAAGGATTAATATTATAAATTCAACATATATTGAATAAGTCGATAATATATAGACCATTACTAAAGCAAAAATAAGCAATTACACATTAAAGGGACACTCCAGGCACCATAAGAACTTCATTGGAATTAAGTTGTTATGGTGCTAGGTGGTCCCAGGTGCTGGTTTACTGCAAGGGCATAAATTGTTACTTAACGGTTTCATCCCAAAGTCTTTTTAGTATGTGTCCGTTAACACTGACACTTCACTTAGTTTCTTTATCCAAGACTTTAACAGGAAGCCTCGAACTGGGCGCCGCTAAGAGCTTCAGCGGACGCACTCACTATAGTGTTAGGAATACAAACACACTCTAGTGCTGGAGTACATATTTAGGACCGATCCCCTCAGAATGAATTTAAAAGGTATTTAACTTACCTTTTTTTCCATTGTGACGCTGATTTTGCCCTGGGTGGTCCCGCCCCCATAGTGGAGATTATCAGTCTTGATGACCTCAGCCAGTTCAGTGCTTTTCCATAGGAAAGCATTGGGAAGCTAATGTACATGCGCAGCAAAATGCCAATCAACATCTCCACTTAGAGATCTATGGAGAATGTTTAGTATCGCCATGCAAAGTGAGGGGCACTAAACAAAGGCCCTACAGATATTCCTAACCCAGGAAGTCCCACTAGTGACTGTTTGAGTAACGACCACTAGAGGTATTACTTATGCAGCAATGTAAACACTGCCTTTTCTGAGAAAAGGCAGTGTTTAACTTGCTATGTCTGCAGGGACAGGCCAGAAACTCCAGAACCTCTACATCCGGCTACAGTGGTCTGGTGACTATATGGTGTCCCTTTAAATATAAATGCAAGCTGTCCATGTGCTTTGAGTGTCCATTTTATTATTTAAGAAATGATGGTAAAATCAGCCTGCCTGAATCATACTGAAGCATTATCCTTCTATTATAAAAAGGAGTGACTTTGCTGTTTATCTTTTCATTGTGGGGAAGGAGGGTAGGGACACTTAATTTGCTTTCACTCTTGGCTATAAATGGTAAAATCAGCGGTTTTTCTCACTCTGTGTCAACATAAACCGTGTAAATACAGTGCTCTAAGGGATCTTCACAGTTAAAAAAGACCTGGCCGTGTGCAAAAGTCTATTTCAGTTCCAAAGTGTCAAAATTATATTACCCTCCCAAAAAGTAAGCAGCCCTCCTGCAATCGATCACAGGGCTGTGTCATAGGTCCACATATGAACAAGGCCACTGGCTTATTTCTTTCAGGCCAAGGTAATTAGAGTGGTGCTGGTGCTCTGTGAGAGCCTGGAGTTTGTTCAGTGCAGGTTATGAATGGTTCTATTGTAAGAATTACCTTGTGTCAACATCTGACACCATTGTTGGTCTAACAACCATGGCCAGCTCTTCAGCTTATCACACAAAGTACACTATGCTTTACAGCTTGTTTGAGAAATACTGGCGTAATTCACTGCGAATTCCTGCTGGTGTGTTTTGCTTTCAGCTCATATGATTATTAAGTATGTTTATTTTAAAAATGCTGTGACAGGCTGCAGACATGTAGCGCTCTGTCGTTAAACCAGTTTTATCTGTCACATCTTGAACAAACTGTTCTTATTTTGAATTTAAAGGAAAAGGATCCACCCAATTGCTAATATTACAAGGGGATAGGGAACACGTGGTACAAATAATTTTAGGATTTGGTAGCCAGTCATACATAAAAAAAATAAAGTCGTAGACACGACTGCCAGATCCACAATGTCTTCCTGGGCAAGCAAGTGTTTCTTTGTGCTGATGGCCAATTAATGAAAAGAGTTGCCCTGTAATCTGTAGAATGTATCCGCTGCAGTAGGGCTACACCAATATCTGTGGATTTCCTACTTGACTGAATTGCTTTCTACTGCATTTGTGTTCTACATACTGCAAGGCAACACTTTTCATGCACCACCCTGCATTATGTTGAAATGATATTCATACAGGTAAGCAGAGTAGGTTCTGGAAACCCTAAACCATAGTTCACGGGCACTGACAAGATTTGCTCTGTTTACCAGTATCTGGAACTATAGACCTAGGTGGGTATCTATATTTGAGTGCCAATGTTGCGATTATTTATTAACTTTTGTTTTCTTTACTAAAAAATAGATAGCAAGTTTGATGTAAACTAAGGTTTTCGTATTTCTATAACTGCTGTAATGCTGGCAAAGCATACCATGTGTTGCAATTCTTCTGCAGATAGTAATATACTCTTGGCCAACCTTAGAAAAAGTTCAAAACACCCTATAACAGACCAGCATCCTCTTTTTCAAGAGACATGTCGGAGTTAAGGAGGTTAGATAGAAGTACTATTAATTGATTTTAAGAGAGAAGTTGTGACAAATGTATAACTTTATGAAAACGATTACAAATCGTGAAGAAAACCTTTAAAAGTGTTTTATTTTTTCATTATTACTTTATTGTAGACTATGTTTACTGAACCAAAATGTCGCCAGACTGCATTGAATGATACTGACTGTAGGTTAAAGGGACACTATAGTCACCTGAACAACTTCAGCTTAATGAAGCAGTTTTGGTGTATAGTACATGCCCCATGCAGCCTCACTGCTCAATCCTCTGCCATTTAGGAGTTAAATCCCTTTGTTTATGAACCCTAGTCACACCTCCCTGCATGTGACTTGCACAGCCTTCCATAAACACTTCCTGTAAAGAGAGCCCTATTTAAGCTTTCTTTATTGCAAGTTCTGTTTAATTAAGATTTTCTTATCCCCTGCTATGTTAAAGGATCATTATAGTGCCAGGAAAACATACTCGTTTTCCTGGCACTATAGTGCCCTGAGGGTGCCCCCACTCTCAGGGTCCCACTCCCGCCCGGCTCTGGAAGGGGGAAAGGGGTTTAAACTTACCTTTTTCCAGCGCTGGGCGGGGAGCTCTCCTCCTCCGATCCGCCCCGTTGGCTGAATGCGCACGCGCGGCAAGAGCTGCGCGCACATTCAGCCGGTCACATAGGAAAGCATTCATAATGCTTTCCTATGGACGCTGGCGTGCTCTCACTGTGAAAATCACAGTGAGAAGCACGCAAGCGCCTCTAGCGGCTGTCAATGAGACAGCCGCTAGAGGAAATAGGGAAAGGCTTAACCCATTCATAAACATAGCAGTTTCTCTGAAACTGCTATGTTTATGAAAAAATGGGTTAACCCTAGAAGGACCTGGCACCCAGACCACTTCATTAAGCTGAAGTGGTCTGGGTGCCTAGAGTGGTCCTTTAATAGCTTGCTAGACCCTGCAAGAGCCTTCTGTATGTGCTTAAAGTTCAATTTACAGATTGAGATACAATTATTTAAGGTAAATTACATCTGTTTGAAAGTGAAACCAGTTTTTTTTCTCATGCAGGCTCTGTCAATCATAGCCAGGGGAGGTGTGGCTAGGGCTGCATAAACAGAAACAAAGTGATTTAACTCCTAAATGACAGTGAATTGAGCAGTGAAATTGCAGGGGAATGATCTATACACTAAAACTGCTTTATTTAGCTAAAGTAATTTAGGTGACTATAGTGTTTCTTTAATAGTGTGTGTGCAGTGTAAGAACTGGCTTTGTGTATACAAGGTATGGTCTGTTTGGATTAATTGTTATGAGTCAATATGCAATTTGTGGTTAAATAAGGAAATGGCACTGTAAAAACCAGAAAGCTCTACTGGACCAGTTCGACAACAATATACTGGGAAAGTTCCCATTTGAGCACTTAAAAAAGCCCAGGTTACAGTGCACCTGTCATGCACAAATCTAATTTTTCCACTCAATAGAACATTCAATGCTATCTGCATTGTGCGAGCCATAATAATGTCAAGGAAGATTGTAATCGATTTTGAAGTGTTCACGTCATGTCTTTCTAAGGTTGATGTAGAGGTGTAAACAGCAGGTATTTCAAGCAGTGAGAAACACTAAAGCCTTCATAATGTCCATGGTTCAATCAAGATTTAATTGTGCAGTAATTATGCAACCCAGAGCACAGAGCCGCATCGAAACATCACGTAACTGACTGCTTATTTCCTGTGTAATTGCCAGATATCGGCCATGGGCTGTTATTAATTAATATGGCATAATGACCAAATAAATAGTTGTGGGATGGCAAAACAGAATATAAAAGTGCAATCACACTAAATGGGAATGATGCAAATAGAACATACCCAGTAACAACTTGATTGGTACGAATCAGGGATAAAATAGCCCAAATATCTTCCATTTTGTCCCTTCAAAAAGAAATATTTTTGTTGTCGAAAATAAAGCTTTGTTAGTTAAAAAAAAAAAAAAATGCTACCTCCTAACTTTTTTAGCTGGCTCCTAGATGGCTTCTAGCACATTAAACAACTCTAATATTTATCTTTTGCAAGTAGATATATTTGTGACAAGGTTTACTTTTAACATTTGCAGCCTCTGCCTCCACTGGTACCGACCACCTCTAAGCATTTACCTTTTATGCAATTTGGACAAAAAAAAAAAAGCTTTTTTTTTTTTCATTTAATTGCAGTATTTAATATTAGGTCTAACTAATGCTTTCAGGGCAGCAGCACAGAGTTGCATTTGCCACGTGCAGCGAGACCTGCCCATCTGTGATTGGTTGCATAACCCATTCATAAAATGAGTTACACATGTTTTAACTCCAGCTCGTAAATAAAGCCTGTTGTCAGTCTAAAGATTTAACAGCTTGACTACTGTCTTTTTTTTTTCAGTGTATTTTATTTAAGCATTTTTTTCATCCTCGTATAAAACAAAATACGAGGTAAGTCGAGGGGTACAGAAGAGAAAGGGGAAAAAAAGGGGGGGGGGGGATCAGCAGCTTATATAAATTTCCACATATCGTACAGTACAGTACAATGTAAGACAATGTAATACAATATGGTTCATCTAACAATACGGTTTATCTAACAATCTGTGGTATTAGGTCATTATCGGCAAGACAGTTAACATTTGAACAGCATTTTACATATTAGTGGTGAATATACACTAAAGCAATCTGGTTTTGTAGTTGGTATGCGGATATACGAGCCCAAAGAATAGGGGGGGGGGGAGTCCGGATGGGATTAGTGGCCGATCTGCGGCCCCTGTTGCAACTCTCCCTCCCTGTAGTTCACCCAGCTCTGCCATCTTGATTTATACCTACTTTGGCTATTTGTCAGCCGGCTAGCCATGCGTTCATAAGCATGGGTTGAGTCCAGTCTGCTTAGGATTTCTGGCAACGTTGGTGTCAGTGGTGATTTCCATCTATGTGCGATGGCAGTTTTAGTAGCCATGAGACAGTGAATCGCAAAAGGGATTACTTCCATAGGAAGGGTAGTCGGAAAAATATGTAGTAAAAAGCACTCTGGGGACTGGGGAATCTGCACACCCAGAATTTTATACAGAAGAGCGTGTATGTCCCGCCATAACGTGGTG
Organism: Pelobates cultripes; assembly: GCA_933207985.1. NCBI lineage: Eukaryota > Metazoa > Chordata > Amphibia > Anura > Pelobatidae > Pelobates > Pelobates cultripes. The sequence goes on from OW240924.1 coordinate 63,911,421, forward strand.
ATAGACGTGCAGGACCAATATATATGGAAGAGGGACCCTTCGTTATTGTGACATCTCCAGCATCGGGCGTCAGATCCCGGGTAGATACGGGCCAGTTTAGTAGGGACTAGATACCAACGCATTGTTAATTTACAGTACGTTTCCCATTGGTTAAGGCTATGGGACGCCTGTTTAGTTAATCTTTGGGCGCGATGCCATAATTCAGTAGAAAAATGAGTTCCTAGGTCTGATTCCCATTTAGACATATACGATGGTTTGGTCAGATTGTCGTGGAGCAATAGAGTGTTGTAACATAGAGATAGTGCTTTAGTTTTTGGGAGCTTGCCCATGCATTTGTGGATGAAGGGCGGTGTAGGATCGGATTCCCTCAGGCTAATCCCGCTTTCCTGAATTATATTTTTTATTCTGAGGTAGGAGAATAATTCTCGTGAAGGGATATGAAATTCCCTAATCAGGTCTGGGAAGGGTTTAGTGCCTTCAGCGGACAATAGGGAACGGACTTGGGTGATCCCCTGCTTAAGCCAGTTGTCTAAGGGTATGTTTGAGGTTCTTGTAGCCAGGGCTTGGAGTGGGGCAGCTAGGAGCAGGTCGTTATTTCGTAAGAATAGCGGTGTAGTTTGCTTCCAGTTATGAAAGAGCGCGGCTGTGGTAGGCAGCAAGGATGTGGCTTTGGGGAGTTTTGACCCTGCCCATAGGGATAGTGGGATTGAGCCATTAGGTGTGCAGGCGTTCTCCAACGCCAGCCATATCGGGGGAGAGGGGCGTTCAAGGATCGTGAGGCCCTGGGCCAGCAGGGATGCCTTATGATAAAGGGATATATTGGGGACACCCAGCCCTCCCTTTGTGAACGGGCGCCATAGTGAGTTTTGCGCTATCCTGGGGGGTTTTCTCTTCCAAATATGTGCATTTATCATGGCCTGAAATTTCTTTAAGATCGAGTTGGGGATTGTAATGGGAAGAGTGCGGAATAGATATAAAATGTGTGGGAGGATCATCATTTTTACAGTGTGGATACGACCCAACCAGGAGATCTCCTTCTCCTCCCAGGTCGTAAGGAGTTGCTCTAATTTGTGAATGAGTGGCAGGTGATTTTCTTGCACTATTGCTGAGGGCCTCGCTGGCAATTTGATACCCAAATAGGAGATGGAGGAGTTCCGCCACTCGAATGGGTATAGCGTTTTTAGAGGGGTTAGAGAGGTATGTGGTAGCCCAATTGCCATCGCTTGTGTCTTTTTGGCATTGTTTTTATAGAACGAGACTTTTCCGTAATTTCCCAGCAAAGTTAGTAAATTTGGTAAGGATTTTACTGGGCGTGATAGGAAAAGAAGGACATCGTCAGCAAATAGGGCTATTTTTTGAGTCCCAATGGGGGTAGATAGGCCTTCGATCGAATTGTCATTTTTTATATGTCTAACCAGTGGTTCCATGCAGATTATAAAGATTAACGGGGAGAGGGGGCAGCCCTGTCTAGAACCATTCGTTATTTGGAAGGGTTGAGATAGGAACCCAGAGTTGAATACTCTGGCTGCTGGGTTAGGGTATAGGGCCATAATGCCTTTCAGGAAGTCTTGTGGTATTCCTACTGAAGTTAGGACAGCCCTCATGTAAGACCAATTAAGGCGGTCGAATGCTTTTTCCGCATCTAGAGCTAGTAAAATGCCACTTTGGTTGGTTTTTTGGGCCCATGAGATTAGGTTTAAAAAGTTCCGTGTATTATCCCCCGGTTGCCTATTCGGGACAAATCCTGCCTGCTCTGGGGAAACCAGGTCCTTTAGGAGGGGTTGGAGGCGGTTGGCTAGTATTTTGGCAAAAAGTTTAATGTCTGCGTTCAGCAGGGAGATTGGTCTCAGGTTGGCGCATTCAGTGGGCGGTTTACCGGGCTTAGGGAGTGTAACGATATGGGCTAGCAACATTTCCTTCGGCATCGTCCCTGAGTCCTTAAAGGAGTTAAAGAGTTTTGTGAGGCATGGAGTGAGCTGTGTCTCGAATGTGGAATAAAAGTGGTTGGAGAACCCGTCTGGGCCTGGAGCTTTATGTTTGGGTAATTTGTGTATTGCGTTTCGTATTTCTTCTTCCGTGAATTTGGCTGACAAGGTTGTGCATTGCTGTGCCGTTAGATGCGGAAGCGATGCTTCCGTCAAAAAGGTGGCTATTTCTGAGTCTAATGGTTGATGTAAGGTCCTGTCCTGTGCGAGGTTATATAGTCCATTATAAAAATTAGCTAGTTCGTCTACTATATCTTGTGGATTGAATAACTTTGACTCAGTGGACGAGGTCATATATGGGAGTTTAGATTGTATGTAACGGGATTTTAGTCGTTTTGCAAGCAGTTTGCCTGCCTTGTTTCCTTGCATATAGTAGGCGAGCTTTAACTTGCGGAGCTGTCGTTCCACACTTATCAGGGATAGATCAAGTATTTTTTCCCTTAACTTTTCGATAGTTCGGGATAGATTTTTAGTTGGTTTGCGTTTATTGATTTGTTCTAAAGATTTGAGTTGAGAGAGCAGATTATCTGACTCAGTATGGGTTTTCTTTTTGTTTATTGCGCCCGCCTGAATTAAAAGGCCCCTTAGCATGGCTTTTAGGGCCAACCATTTAGTGTCTATGCGGGTGTTGTCGGAACGGTGAGTTTCGAAAAACGATATTATGTTATCCCGAATTTTTGCAGCCGTAGCCTCGTTGTCTATGAGGGATTCGTTTAAGCGCCATGCACTGCGCCCCCGTGACGGGAAAAAGGCCCTGAAAGTAGTGGTTACCGGCGCGTGGTCGGACCATGTCCGGTCACCTATTTGTACTTCTAATATGTTGGATCCCGTATTTTTGTCTACCCAGCACATATCTATACGAGAGTATGTGTGGTGGACGCGTGAGAAATATGTGTAATTTCGTTCTCTCGGATAAAGGGTGCGCCACGAATCATATAGGTCGTGCGTATGAAGCAGCGTGCTAAGGGTTGCGCTCATTGTGTTAGCGAGTTGGAGAGGTTGTTTATCTGCTACGCGCTTAATGTCTAAATCGGGGTCCAGCGTGCAGTTGAGGTCGCCACAGATAATAGTATGTCCCACCCGGATATTAGAAATTTTATTTAACGCTCTTCTAATGAAGGAAATTTGGGAGTTGTTGGGTGCATATATGGAAGCGATCGTAAGTTGCATTCCGTTCAATGAGCCTACTACTATAAGAAGTCTGCCCAGCTCGTCTACATAGGTGTTATCAAGATGGAAGACCCAGTCAACATGGAACAATATTGCCACCCCTTTCGTTTTGTTTGGGGCAAGGGCATGAAATACCTGCTGATATCTAGATGAACTCAACTTGGGGGGGTTTCTTTTGCACATGTGTGTTTCCTGGAGGCAAACTATAGCAGCCTGGGATGTATGAATGGTTTTAATCACAGAGCTCCTTTTAAATGGGCTATTTAGGCCCTTAACATTCATAGAGAGACATTTAAATTGGTACATCATTTTAAAGGGACATAAAATAGAGCCTGTTAGTCAATGCATACTGTCTGCCAGCGGCGCGTATGAGGCCTGTAGTCAGATGGTGCGTAGTGTAAGATAAGGGAAGATCAGATGTCTGATTACGTCCTGCACAGATAGGGATCAGCGCAACTGCCAAGGGGACGGGAAGGGAAATAACAGGGAAGACAAAATCAACGAACAAAGGTATATACATTAACTCTCTAAGATGAGAGAAGATAATGGGATCCAGAGGGGAGCCTAAAGCTCCAAACACCTCGGATACCCTTGGGGGGTCGTGCGGAACAGGACCGCACCCGGACCAGCTTCTCAAAGTAGGCAGGAATGGGGAGGAAAATATGTGTGCGGGGGGGCTTGAGCCTGGACAGCAATCTCTCCTGTACCCTCTATAAGTCTCTAAAGCAATGTAGGGAGAGAGGGGCAATGGGATTGTGGTATCTCAACTGGGAATACTGTGACTAGCTTGTGGGTGTTTTTTTTTTTTTCGTTTTTGTTTTCTCTCCCCACTGTCAAACTGAGCATGATCTGTAGCGTATCTGAGGACTTAATCTTAACTCCCAGAAGGCGTCCAGTTGACCACGTGAAGGCGCAACGTTCTGTGGAGAGGGGGGGGCCATGGGAGACCTAGCCTTGGGGTATATTAGAGTATAAGTGAGATGGAGTGGTACACGTGGGAGCCTAAAATCTTCCGTAGGGAAAAACAACCATGTAACAGAGCAATTTTTACAGGGGGGGGGGGGTACTCCCTTGCTAGTCAATTCTCATATGTGGCATTGGAACATGCATTACTTCCCCTCATGAATATAAGCAACAGTTAGTTGGTACCATATATAAATATATATATATATATTTTTTTTTTATTTCCTTTCAATTTTTAAACAATTCTTGCCCTCCCACCCTCCACCCTCATTTAAAACCTTTTGCCACCATGTATACTCATACAATACCACTCGCAGCGTCTGGAGTCAATGACCCCCATCGATGTGTTGTCGTAGAGCCCTTGCGTGTGGCATAAGCCAGCTGGAGACAGTTCAAGGGTGGGTGGTTAATGTCCATATCGGGCGAGGGTATCAGCAGTCAGCATGATGTCTTCTTGCGAGGTTGTGGGATACACCGCGGAGTAGAGCCAGGGAGATGCTGTCCTAGACGGAATGGTCATTAGCGTCGTGCGCCAACCATCTGCCAATCAGGTTGGGACCTCTTCGGGGTGGTCGAGGCGTCCGGTTGTAGATGAGAGGCTTCTTGCGGGCCCCAAAGGCCCCAGTGTTTCAGCGTGGTTAGACCTTTCGGGGGGTCGTCTATAACGTGGAGCTTATTCTGCCGCCAAATCAGTAGTTTCGTGGGGAATCCCCAGCGGTAAGCCTGGTCGTGATTGCGTAGGGTTTTGGTGATGGAAGAAAATTCTTTACGTCTCGCCATAGTGAGGGCCAAAAGGTCCGCAAAGATAGAGACCTCATTATATGGGTCGGGCAATGGGGACTGGGCTCTAGCAGCTTTAAGGAGCGCCTCCTTGGCTTTATAATAATGGAAGCGCACGATAATGTCGCGAGGAACGTCCGCGCCAAATCTGGATGGTTTTGGGACCCGGTGGGTTCTGTCCAGATCCCAGGTAACACCAGTGAGGCCAGGGACCAGCGTGGTACTTAGTGTGGTAATGTAGGCCGAGATCTGGTCTGCCGCGATGGACTCCGCTACCCCCCGGAACCGCACGTTGTTCCGGCGAGAGCGGTCCTCCATGTCCGCCATTTTGTGCCATAATTTGGTGTTATCCTCCTCCAATTTCTGCAATCTGTCCGCCAGCAGATTGTGAGCTGAGGAGAGGTCGTCTGCTTTGCGTTCGACCTGATCGGTCCGATCACCCAGCTCTTCTAGCTCTTGATGGATGCCCGCCAGGGAGGTGGTGAAGTCTTCTTTAATAGTGGACCTGAGGTCCGCGAGCACTTGCCTCAGGTATTCCTTTGAGAACTGTGAATCATCTGCTAATGAGTGCGAGGACGACTCGGTGCAGGGGTCAGGGTCTGGAGACTGGGCTCTGCTGGCGGCGCCATCTTGGGCCTGTTTCAGCCTCTCTCTCTTGTGGTGACGGACCGCGTCCGTAAGTTTTGTCTGCTTCGAGGGAGACATTAGGAGCCGTGTAGTCTTTGCCCCCCGCTGGATCAAGGTAATCTGGTAAGATTTCTGCGTTTATAGTAGCTAATCTGGTCCGGGTGGTGCGGAGCTCCTACTCCATGCGACCGATCTTGCCGGAAGTTGGACACGCCCCTCGCCTTGACTACTGTCTTTGAAACTCTCGGGAGTATCATTATCCAATACTGGAGGAAAGATGCACACCTGACAAATGTTGGATGACCTCAGTCAAGTTACACAACAAGAAACACCAGATGACATTCTAATATTGTTCTTACACAAAAATAACTTTAATCCTTTACTTACACGTATAATAAATGTAATCAGATTTTAATAAATAATTTCATTATGCTAATAAAACCCAAACAAAAAAAACAGCATCCTCTTGTTCCCATTAAGTATGTCTGCAGCAGGCAACGTTTCAGATAAAATTACAATTCTTCTGAATAAGGCAGATCTGCGACTGAGAAAGCCATGTGTCTGTTTGTCTACATTAAATTTATATCAAAGGCAAGGTAAGTCCACTTCAGATGAATTGAAACTCATTTCTGCTGAGGATAAATGAGAGCTGGAATGGCATGTGAATCAGGCCTGCACTGATGAAAATGAGATTGCACTAAAATAAATCTAAACCTTGCAAAGCTAATCAATGGGTCTAAGAGGACACGTTTTCCTGCTAAGTTAAGCTTCAGATTGCTTGCAGTAGCGTTGTCCTGTAATGCATCATAGGCTTCTCTAATAAACAGCTCTTCAAGGTCCAGTTCCAAGGCTACTTAGATCTCAAATTATTTCTCCAAAAAGTTATTTTTTTTCTTTAATATTGATGTGTGGATATATCCACATTTATCTCAGCTTCTAGGGCTAGGCTTTCTGACAGATCATTGTCCACGTTTTAGCCATCCACTTGTGTGTCCCCTTTCACAGTATATCTTACTACCTTTCCTTATTACTCGGCTTTTACACATGAGACAATTACACATTTTAGTCATGTTGCATTTGCCTTGAAACCTTTGTTAAAGGGACATTATAGGCATCCAGACCACTTCAGCTCACTCAAGTGGTCTTGGTGCATATTTCCAGGTCCCTTAAACTTGCAAAGGTAATTATAGCAGTTTTTAATAAACTTCAATAATTACCTTTTGTGAGTTAACGCCACCTCTACATCCACTAAAAGGACTTCTGGGTAGTTAGGCGACTTTTGGTCGATTATCCGATGCGGGCGTCTTCATGCTATGTACTAAGTACTAATTTGGCCGTTGCCTCGCAGGCGCGTTAGGTCTCCCCTGCCAGCTGACGTCAGCGGGGGAGGAGCAGAGGCAGAGCCAGCGCAGAGGGACATCGTCACTGGCAACAGGTAAATGACAGAAGGGGTTTTTAACCCCTTTTGCCCCAAAGGAGGGGCCTTGACATAGGAGGGCACTATAGGGAGCTATAGTGCTAGAAAAACACGTTTGTTTTTCTGGCACTATAGTTTCCCTTTAAAGCCCAGTCTAAGCACCATAATCACTACAGCCCATTATAGTTATTAGGGTGCCAGTTGGCTACTGGCATTGTTCACCTACGCAACCACAGGCCTCTTCATTTGCCATATTGCTAATAACGAAGCTACACTTTTGCATTAAAGTGTTCAATTTCATCTCTATTTGAATGGTATTAATTGGCAGACTGCGCACGCCAGTATTTGCTTTAATTGAACCATTTCTAAAGCCCTGTACTGATATTGGTCAGTGAAGCTGGCTAGTTAATTCCAAAAGGATGTTTATTTTGTTGAGGTAAGGGCTCTGCCGTCAAGTTCTTTCGCAATGACATTGACAATCCATTTTTGTATGGACCTTGCTTGATAAAACTGGAAAGCATCTCTCCAGAATGTTGGACTGTTTCCTTAAAATGTTTCCTTACAGTTGGATGCATAGAAGTGTTTGGAATGTCTTTTTGTGTGCAGGACAAATAATGTGTGCAGGACAAATAGTACAAACTCTGCATTTTTTCTCCTCTGCCATACTTTACAGTTAGTGCTTTACTGTCAATCAGTTAGCAATCATCCACCTTCTTGGCAAAGCCATGCATGTAGAGATAGGAAAGCTCTCAATCAGTCTGCACTTCCTTAATGAAGAGTTAGCCAGTGGAGCTCACTGTAGTGTCTGTGTTGTCCGATCAATAATGTAATTAGACCCAGCACAATCTTTAGCTTCTGGCCAATGATGGTACGTCAGAGTACATTGTAGAGAATCCAGGTGAGGATGCACAGATCAAAGTAAATCGAAGAGAGCCTGGGCATACAGAGTAGCTTCCCAAAATGCAGACTTTGTTTAGGCAACGTTTTGGCCTTATTGAGCCTCTATCAAGCAAGCTTTAACCAAATCCATTCAATGCTCATCATTGCACATGGTGATCACAGACATATATATGGTTATTTGAACATTGAAACACACTTTATTTTTAAGTTAAATGTTATCTTCCCATGAAGGTTTTGTGGCAATTTCCTCAGCAACAAGTCAGAAATAGAATTCATGAGAATCTTTTACCACAAATTCCCAAAAGATTACTATGAGTAATTTCACTAAACCCCGGGGACGTCATATTGGCCAACAGAATGTGTCCCCTTCCATTGCGCACAGAGAGGCACCGCTGGTAAAACTGCAGGGGTTGTGTACATAGACAGAAATGGGAACACTCTCTGAGACAGGTTTGCAAAAACAAATAAATAAAACCACAACAAAAAGATGGAAAAACTGCAATTAAGAGAACATTTTTTGAAGGGGTTTTGGGTTTCTCTTAGTTCCACAGACTGATTTCTAAAATCATTTATTGACTGATTACTGTGAGTATTATTGCTGTGGAGCTCTGTTATACATTCAGATATACCAACAATATGGAGCTCCTAGAAAAGAGAGACATTAGGACCGAAAGAGGGAAGAGGGATCTGTGCTTCTTAGGGGTACCCGGGAGGTATGTGGTTCACAAAACTGAGATCTCTCAAGTTGTGAACTGCAGAAGCCCGGGGAGTCTCCAGAGCCAGTTGGACCCAAATGGCATAAAAATGTTTTTTTTTTTTTTTTAAATATCGTCCCTTCTTTTTAATTCATCCCTTTTATTTAATTCCCACAATTCTCGGCCAGCTTTTAGATTGGGAGAGTATTAATGGAATAGTATCTATCCATCTAGACGGCCCATGTTGGATCTCAAGCAACCAGATTTGAAATATGAAGCTTAATCCATCTCTTTCCTCCCGTTACAACCCAGTACATTCTGTTTATTGGGCCTATGTGTTTTTAAGGGTAACTTTAGACCCATTTAGGAAAGGTATATTTTGAACAGTCCTGTTACTATTTAAAATAAAGGCAACAAAAAAAATAAAGTTTATGCGATGACAGACCAAATGTGCCTCTCGGAGAGTCCTTCGTTCCTAGCCCCTTTAGGATTTATAGCTCCACGGGGAATCAAAGTAAATACATTTAGTAACATAATACATTCCATGTGAACTCTGCAGGGTCTGCTTGCTCTGCACAACACAAGCCACAATTACTGCACTGTCTGCTAACGCTACTTAACACAGGTGACAACATAATGGCTTAATAAAAGTTTTGGCTGCATTGTGAAGCATTTTAAGGCTAAATTCAAAAAGCAATATATTTATAGCCTTAAGGCAGATACCAGGGTACAAACATGGAGCTTGCTATGGTGCCAATTCAAGGCTAATATATTAGTTTTTAGCGGTGGCAGAATTAAGGCGCAGTGGGAGTGGACTGGACATTTTAAGGCCATTTGGTTGTAGTAGTTTGCCGTGGTCTAACACTTCCTGTGTATCCTTATAGAGAAGCTTATCTTCTATAAGCTCAGTCTCTGCGAGAGAGAGACTGTGCACCTTTTGAAAGCATAGTTGTGTTTTGAACTATAGCAAAAATATACACATGTAAGTTGAGCTCTTAAAGGGACAATCCAGGCATAAGGTGCTTGCCCTTGCACTAAATATCCCCTGTATAAATAATTGTAATTGTTTGCTGCATTCCCTCAGTTCAACCAAATAACAGCTAAAAAATACATCACTTTAATTCATTAGAAATGTATCACAATTTTATAAAAGCAGTTATAAACAACAACAAAAAGGATGTTCTGATGCACTTTAAATAAGAGAATCAATCAGAATTTCAACACAAACTCTTGTTAGCCACGAATGTATTTCTTGATGGTAAAAGTGTCTTGCAATGGTTGGAGTTTATGAATCCTCTGGCTTTATTTAACAAGCTGTGGCTATCAAACACCACCGTAACAGTTTAGACAATCTGCAAATCTGGATTTAGCGTACATATATACTTTACACGTTTTGTTTAAAGTGTCGGCGCTTATATGCTTTTGAAAATTTTGATCATTATAAATGTGCTATTTTCAAATGGCCCAGTTGTACCTTGATCACGATGAGTATCTTTGAAGGTTTATTGTATAATGTGATTATTAAAGTCACTTGGCAAAAGCAAACTTTTATATTCTTGTGAAACAAATATGTAACAACCTTTTTTTATTTATTTATATTTAGTGGAAAGAGAAAATGTACAGAAGAGGACCTTTACACGATGGATGAATTTACACTTGGAAAAGGTATGATCTATAAAAAATAAAAGAACATCCTGTTACTCATAAAGAACTCTGCAGACCTTCTGGTTGCTGTTATTTGGAAGATATTAATGTAAATGTTTTTCCACCAATTTCTGTAACTTGGGTAGGGTTTCAGGCCACCCTGTCCAGCTACATACTAGTCTTATCCACCGTGTCACACCGTCAAGCCACGGTGTTATCCACACCGTCAAGCCACGTGCTCGGCGTTATCCACACCGTCAAGCCACGTGCTCGGCGTTATCCACACCGTCAAGCCACGTGCTCGGCGTTATCCACACCGTCAAGCCACGTGCTCGGCGTTATCCACACCGTCAAGCCACGTGCTCGGCGTTATCCACACCGTCAAGCCACGTGCTCGGCGTTATCCACACCGGCAAGCCACGTGCTCGGCGTTATCCACACCGGCAAGCCACGTGCTCGGCGTTATCCACACTATCAAGCCACATACTCTGTAATATTCTCACAATCCAGCCACCGCCACGTACTCTGCAATATCCACCCAAGTCAGTCACACAGTTTGTATTATCACTCAGTATAGTCAATCTGCCTCTGTCTGTTTTTGTTTTTAAAGAGTAACTGTCTCTTGTCTGGAATACACACAATTTAATAAAACACTGTAAATCACCTATAACATTAAATATTGTGTTAGCCTTTTTTTCACGAGATGCTCTGTTTTTCTTTTAAATTTGTATTAAAGGTTTAGCAAGAGACATCATAATCCAGTTCAGACAAGGAAAAACTATTACAAACGATAGAGTAATCGAGACATTGTTTCATTTCTCCTCTCTCTGTCTGCTCTCTCCATACTCACTGCCAGGTGTAATGGATGGACGGGCTCCAATTAAAACAACAGATGTACATTTATGCATTTTTATTTTATATTTCACACCTAACAAACAGATATGTGTTAAATATAGGGATTAAAAAGAAATGATTACAAATTCTTGGAAGTGACAGTTACCCTCGAACTGTAAATCTGACGCCTGCTTTGCTATGAGCTGGGATGGCTTAAGATAATGTGAGTTGTAGTTCAGCGATGGCAAGCAGGCTGCGGATTTCACATTATGAATAGGTTATACAGCAGTTAAGACTAATGTCACCTATTACCTGCTGCACTGCTAACCCTGATTATGATAATTAACTGTTTAACAGTAAGTGGTCTGTGTACATGTTTGCAGAGTTAGGAGGCTTTGCTGCCAGTTCATCAAGTTAGTGAACTAGAATAGACCGAATCTCACGGTGAATACACAAAATCTGTCAAAAGCGTCTTGATTTGGGCATCCTGCCCATTTCTGGGTTATTTCTCTGGCGATTTGAGTGTGATGCATGAAAGAAAGTATGAAATATTTTCATGAAATAATTATCTGCCTGGCTATCTGTCTATCCCACGCCATCCTAACCATCCCTTTGTAAAAAAAAAAAATTATTTAATACAGATTGGAAATATGTATAAATAATATTCCATCCAGCGTCTGAGTCGACATTTATTTTATTATTAATCATCATGAAATGCAGGCGTTTTCACAACAAGAGGTTTTTTTTTCCCCCCTTCTTCTTTTCAACAATAATATATGACAGAGAACATGACCAAGTACAGATTTTTAGTGTCTCACATTTAGTGGAAGTGTTGAAGGTGGTTCAGACGTGACAGCCACTTCTAAAGACCTTCACCTACATTTCTATTAATCCGGGAATGTCTGTTTCCTTCCGATGCATCTCAGTTTGGGGCCTAACTTGTACGACGTGTTTGGCCCAGCAAATTGATCTTTGCACCCATGGGTAACCGTGGCTGATGTCTGTCAATGGTTTTATGAAGTATTTGGCTTCTGTGAAAGCTATTAGCGTGCGAACAATAATTGGATCATGTAGAAACCTTCTGTTCTGTATTTATTCTCTCACACCGGCCCCATGATGTCTTAGGAACATTGCCGACTAAAGAACTGTTTTGTCTGGCTGTATACCCCCTTTTTGTTCCTTTGTGTAAGCAGAATAAAAAGATATAATAACCAAAGTATTGCCTGGTCGTACTCGTGCACTTTGTTTGACCATCACATTGAATTATTTATTTGGTTGGACCTCAGTAAAGCCTTTTATTCTCTGGATAACACTCTGGACACATTTTACTGCCCTTGGCTCCTAGTATGAAGAGGATCATGAAAAAACAAGCATTTAATATCATTCATTATTAAAATTGGGAGAGCCTGTATGCCAAAGGGGTTAAAAAGCTTGGTTTAAGTAATACTTTATTGTTTTTTTTTACTAATCCAGTATTATTTTGTCTTCACTGCTACTAAGCTAACCTGTCTCTGCCTTGTTTCTGCATGGAGTGAATCTGGTGAGAATGGCTAATTGGTGGGAGGGCATTGAGGACATGCTAGTTTTTGTTTTAACTAAAAGGGCTTGCCCTCTGTAAGGTCATGGTGTTTGTTATTTCAGTCTTGAAAGCAGACTGTTCAGTATGCCAAACAGACCCTGTCGCATCCATCAATAGACTAAGCTGTCAGCTCTGGTATAACCAAGGGCAAGCTGGAAACTTGTGGTCAGGGTTAAAAGGAGCACTGAGTAAATGTCCCCGACATATGGCAGTCAGAACACATTTGCTTTTTCGTGTCATGAAAGTTCAACATACAAGTGACAACATAGAAATCCCATAGAAGGTGCTCAGATTAGGTCATATTAGACAAATAATTTATTATTGCAGATGTCTCTGCGACCCTACAATAAGCAGCAGTCCTTTTTGTATTGTTTAAAAAGAAATCTTCTAAAATTGCAAACCGGGTCCTTCTCATCTGATGAACAAAACGGCCATTACTGTCATCTGTGCCTGATTCAGAATGTGGCAATATGCTTCAACAGCCCCAGCTGGGCTAAGTGACTTATTTCTCCTTTCCTTATGATTTAGCGTAAACCAGGCATCTTATAAAATAAAATTTAAAAAATACATTTATATCTCCCATTCTCTCTAGAAAACGAGTGTTCACTCTTTGTACTGCGCGTACAGGGATATAATAATTGTAGATTAAGCTAGCTTTAGTGTACCTATAATCTTAATTTTATTAATGACAGGAGGCGAGTATTTGCTTAAGTCTCTCTTTACTAGAACTCCACAGCAGCACAGAAAAACAACCAATCAGAAAAAAGTTAGGTACTATAAAACTCCCCTCCTCACACATCATTTCCTCTTTCAAGCTGCGACAATACAGAACAAAAGTCAGAAAATAATGGGGAAGAAACAAAGTCCTAGATATAATGAGTACGACAATGTCCACCAACTGTCGGACCAGATAGTGTTGATGGACTGTAAACTGAAACGAGAGAAAAAACAGAATCGAACGGGTTGGTTAGCCAATGAAATGTACTTTGAACAAACATGTAGGTACCCAATGAAGCCCAAAAGTATCGTAACCTGTATGGATCCCAACCTACTATGAAAAAACAGACTTAAGAACAAGAGACAGGTAGCAGAGACAACAAGCAGAGTTGCATACGTACCTGATGAACCCCTATTATAAAATTAAACGAGGGAGGGATACGAAAGGGTGGGAAATACTCGCCTCCTGTAATTAATAAAATTAAGATTATAGATACACTAAAGCTAGCATAATCTATAATTTTATAACATGACAGGAGGCTTCGTATTTGCTGTTTTAACGCTCAGCAGTCAAATCCAACGCTGTTTGTTTCACTGGTACCTGTTCCATGAGCTGTTAGAGCAATCCTAAATGTACCTTCCAACTGCGAGAAGTGACAGTAGACGGATCGATTAAGATGCCAGCTGACGAAGCATCCCAAATACGGAAAAACACCCTCCGCTGATAGATCCATTGTACGTGGGGTTGCGCTGTTTCCTAGCAGCCGGTCCATGAGCTGCTAAGCTGACCTATCAGGCATTTTTATGTAGGTGTAGAATGCCGAAGGTCATTTGCGGACTTAGGGTCGCGAGAAGAAACTGCCACCATGTCTCAACTCTTCATGTAGAAGGTGGCTCCTCCGATCGTGCCAGGGTCACCAGGCGATGTGGCCTTGCAGGTAAAGCTAAAACCTCAAAGAATGCGCCTAAGTCCACCACCACTTCCGTAATAGAACCGAGTAGGTTCTCTTGTTCCCGCATGACCTACCCGGTAAGTTGTCTCATCTGAGAGTAAATTTATTATGCAGGCAAGAGTGTGGTCAAACTAGCCGTATCCTAAGTGATTCCAGTCTTCCAAATGGACTGTGTAATCCACGGTTGTGGTAGAGAAGACTCCTAAAGGATGTCCAATCAAGGTCCCAAACTGAACTTGTGTGGTGGAACGGTGGTCGACTAATCTGGGGATTGTAAATCCCGGAAATATTCAAAAAGATGGGAATGTAAACAGGTGTTGAGTTTTCCATCCAGATATATCATCGTCTAAGAGTGGTATGATGTTCGGATCCAAAGGTGATTGGACCGGTATAACCAATAAGAGTCTTCACGTGCTGTAGTGAGAGAGTGAAATATTCTGATTACCCATTTGTACGATCCTGTTCCATGCCCGACCTGTCAAAAACTTGTGTAGGGGTTTCTGGTCTACATGCCAACTACAAGATAGGGTATAATATATTGAGCCCCTAGGTCCCTGCACCCCTGACTGTCCGGGCATGTATCTCCCAGCGTAGGCCCTAGGTCAAGGGACCCAGGAGTATGAATTCGAGAGCCGAAGTCAAGGCCTCCCTATAAAGGGATATCTCCCTTCTTAGCTTGGAGTCCCGCTAACACATAGCGTTCTCTAATACGCAGTCAAGACATAAAGTTCCTACACTCACGACAGGTGACTCCAGAGAGCAGATATAATGAAAAAAACAAGGGTCTAGCTTCAACCGTCTGAAGCAGGTGTTGTCCCGTTTGAAAATGTCAGCAGTCCTACCTAAGTCTGCTATCCTCCTGAGCAGTACTCCAGTGGTAGGTTGCGTCCCGACTTTGACGTCCGTGCAAGAGTCTGGCACACAGGGTTCCTCCATAGAGTCCACCGTAGGTCTCCTTGATGGTAGTTAAAAAGGTGGGTTAGCGAGAACCCAAACCAAGACATTTCCCATGAGGTATATAGAGCATAGGAGGGCCCTTCAGATCCGAACCATGTTCTCCAGATATGTGCTCAGAAGAGTAGGGGTAGTCCTGTCATCTTATCCCAAGATAGTAATGACCAGGGAACCCATATCAACCGGGGTTCTGGTCTTTCCATGCGATCCATGCGCACGGTGTACCTGCAGACTCGGTAGTGGGCCTTCCCGAGTCTTGTTACCCGAGCAGGGCAGTGCCCATTTGCTCTATGAAGGCCTCAGGATCTCCTGTCACCTTGACATGGTAAAAAAACGTCTGCGCAGTTTGTTCGCAATGGTCTGAATATCTTAAACAGAGTGCAATTGCCTGTTTGATATAGCGCAGATTATACCAAAACCTGCACTCTTGTAATACCTGGGGCTCATCCGTTAGCTGTACCGTCTCCAGGAGTGTGTGTAAATAAGCGGGGAATCTCCCCCCATAATACCACTGTGAGTATTTCCCGCATGGGATACAGTAGCTCCATTATAGGAGGTGAAATAGCGGGATCCAGTCTAAATACATATACCCTGTATGATCAGGCAGCCCTCTATAACGAAGTCTGTAGCACGGTCGTTAGATCTAATTGAATGCAGGAGGGACGCCCCTCTATGCAATCATTGTTGTGCCGTACAGGTACAAGCTTGTGTGATGAATAAATAGACGGCACCGTAGTGCGTTGAGTGTATGAGGGAGTCGCACTCTCTACTAATGTGACTGAACTCCGTGTCAGGGTCTGGCTGATGGCATGAGTGGGCCGCACCCGTAATAACCAAACCTTAGAGCTTACATCCGTGTCCGGTCCCTCTATGAGGATGTGTCACTCAAAACATAGCCTCCGTATCCAGCTCAGTGTGGGGTTGAGGTTGAAGGAGGGTCGCGCCCTCTAATAATGAATCAGTGTCCGGTACAGTATATGAGAGGGGTTCGCTCTCTGCTCGTTAAAATAAAAAATATCAGTCTCGGGCCGAGACGATGGAGGGCTGCACCCTCCTGTAATCCAAACTAGAGTCCCTTAGAGACTCAGGGTGACCAACTGCAGGGGTACACCATTTATTAATATCGGCATAAGACCGAGATCCTGAGGTGGGTCTCTCTGACCCTGAGATCTCTCTCTAAATTGCTCACCTGAGATGGAGTCAACTTGTAATAAACCAGACCGATGGTAGATTGAATAGTATACAACCTCGGGCCGTGTCCATCCTTAATAACAGAAAGGGATGATGAGAAAAAAAGCAAGCTTCGGAAGCAAAGAAGGAAACTACCAATGGACCGCCCGGATCCCAGGTGCGCGCTATCCAGTATGACCGTCGGCAGCCTGAGGAAAGCTGGAGACGTTCTCTGCGATACCCGAGAGCTCGGGAGGTCGGAGGAGGTCAGGTCAGGCCTCTCGACGACTCGAGCGATAGGATTATTGGAAGGCCCGAAAACCAAGCAACGACAAAAAAACATAGATAGCGGTAAATACGTACCTCGGAGAGAAGGTAAATAACTGATTGGAAAGCAAGTCAAGTAAAACCAATTGAGATGGTCAGGAGCTAAACATGACGTAGGACTAACTACCAATACCTAAGATGGATACCGGTCATGCAGCTAAATGGTTAGTAGCTGAAGGCAAGGAAACAGTGTTCCCCTGTTGGCGTCTGAGCACTGGTCCCTGCTTGTGCGAAATTCTCTTTGGAGATGTGTCGCCACCGGGTTGGTGTAAACCGTGGTTGTGTGCCCGGGAATCTTCATAAAAGCTTTGCCCCTCAGGGCATGAGGTTTAGGGCCTTCACCCTTCCAATCATATTTAGGTGTCCGTATCCTGGGTCCTCTTGAATAGTATGGCAGCAGTGCTTGCCTGGACACCCACCTATCTCCTTGTCAATAGTGGGTACCGAGCTTCCTCAGTGATATTCCCCCAGGCCTGTGGTCAAAAGGGGGTTCGGGCACGGATAGGTCTGGCCAATGATAGGCACAGGTAGTGCAGGCCAGACAGAAGGGCACAGACATAGCAGGCCAATCAATGGGGCACAAACATAGCAGGCCAATCCTGGGTTGCGTATTAAATGAGTAATGGGGACCCCTGAGTTTGGGCAGAGGCCCCTAAATTTGTAAATCCTCAGGGTATCCTGTGACATAGGACCTCTAGACACCAACCCTTTAAGACAGCGAAATAGTGTGTGAATAACCTGAACCGGGACTGGCGGTTCCTAATGCCCAGCAGGCAAAATAGTGTCATTCCAGCTTTATTGGGTATAAGCTGAAGTTGTTCCAGAGATTATAGTGATACTGATACTGAGCGATACTGTCCTTAAACTGTGAATTAGTATGCGTATGCACAAACAGATCTGTTTGAGATTTCTTATCTTTATTATAGATTAACATCATCATACCACTTGAAGGGTATTTGTACCAACGGTCTCTTTGGGGAGTAGGCTAAACAATTGCCAACTCGAGGGATCTCCCCATAGAACCTGATAAATTTGAATAGTATCAGCATAGACTGGTCTCCCATATCCGTTTGAGCCAGAGCCAGGTGGTGAATTCACACCAGGGTAGTCCCATCTGAAAACTCCATAGCTGAACCAGGATACATACACTGTGAAGCATATCAATCCTAGAGCTAGCTAGCAAATTGGCTCTGTATACACCCTGTACAGAGCCTGTATAACTGAGTTTCAAACATACATGTAACTCCCAGTAATCTGTGATCTATACTGCCATACAACTCACAGCAAGCTGTGAAATATACACTGCACTGAAACTCAGTGATCTGTAACACAAACCGTCATTAACACTTCCAGCAAGCTGTGATATACAGACTGCCAGAAAAAATACAGTGAACTGTATTAATATAACTGTCATCTCAGCCGGCAAAACCCAACAGGGAGACCATAGCCGAGATCCGACCACCGTGGGTGGAGGAGGGGCCGCGAGCAGGCGCACCCTCCTCCACCCGGTCGGACGCCCGTGGCTCTTAGAAGTAGCCAGGCGGGGCGGCCACGTGGGCGAGTGGAGTGGCCGTCGGGTACTCTCGTCCGACCGCGAGTACCTCGGGTGCCGTTGGACTCACAAAGGAGCTCAGGGAAATCAGGAGGCAGCCAATGGCTAGTCTCCTGAAACCCCGACCTAACACATGTAGCCCGCGGATAGCAATGGCGGGACAAACAGAAGGGTGTTAGAGAGTGGGGTAGCGAGGGGAGGGGGGGGGGGGAAGTAGACTGAAAGGAATCCCCAAGAAATCCCCTAAAACCACCACATTAAAGGAAAAGCATCCCCACGCAAACAGGGGGAAGCAAAGAGTCAAAAGGTAGGAAACCCAAAATAACACTAATAAATATAGAACTAAACACAATACACATAACATATATAGTAAGTAGTAAATATATGATAATAAATATAACACAAAATATATATATATATATATATAACATACATAAACAGGAAGAAGTAAATATATGATAAATATATAACTAAACACAATATACCGTATTTATCGGCGTATAACACGCACCTCATTTTAAGAAGGAAATTTCAGGAAAAAAAAACTTAAAGGACCACTATAGTGCCAGGAAAACGAGTATGTTTTCCTGGCACTATAGTGGTCCTTTAAGTTTTTTTTCCCCTGAAATTTCCTTCTTAAAATGAGGTGCGTGTTATACACCCTCAGGGACCCCCTCCCGCCGGGCTCTGGAGAGAGGAAGGGGTTAAACACTTACCTTTCTCCAGCGCCGCTGTACTCCTCCTCTCCTCCTTGCTCGCGACGTCATCGGCTGAATGCACACGCGCATTCAGCTGGTGGCATAGGAAAGCATTTACAATGCTTTCCTATGGACGCTTGCGTGCTCTCACTGTGATTTTCACAGTGAGAAGCACGCAAGCGCCTCTAGCGGCTGTCAATGAGACAGCCACTAGAGGCTCTGGAGGCTGGATTAACCCTCAGTATAAACATAGCAGTTTCTGTGAAACTGCTATGTTTATAAAAAAAGGGTTAATCATAGAGGGACCTGGCACCCAGACCACTTCATTAAGCTGAAGTGGTCTGGGTGCCTAGAGTGGTCCTTTAAATTTCAAATAAAGAACTTCTTACCCCCCTTTCTTACTCCCCCCTCCCCCTCTTTTTACTTCTCCCTCTCCCTCTTACCCTCTTCTTACTCCCCCTCTTCTTACCCCCCTTTCTTACTCCCCCTCCCCCTCTTTCTCTTACTTCCCCTCCCCCCTCTTCTTACCCCCTTTCTTACTCCCCCTCCCCTCTTCTTCCCCCCCCCTCTTCTTAGCCCCCTCCCCTACACCCCCTTCCCTCTTATTACCCCCCTCCTCTTGTTACCCCCCTCTCTTACTCCCACTCCCCCCTTCTTACTCCCCCCTCCCCTGTAGCGTGGCCGAGCCGCTCTGCAGTCCGCGCTGGCCGGCCGGCTGGCCGGCCGGACTGATAGGAAGGTGCATGCTCAACATAGGCGTGCGCAGCCTATTGCATTAGGGTGTGCACCCTAAAGCACAAGCACACGCCGCATATATATATGTATGTATGTATATACATACACATATATACACACATACACACACTGCTATGTGTGTGTGTGTGTGCTGTGTGAGGGTGCTGTTAGTGTGATGTGTGTGTGACGATGCTGGTAGTGTGCTATGTGGGTGAGGGTGTTTGTGTGTGCGTGCTTGTGAGGATGCTGTTAATGTACTGTGTGTGAGGGTGCTGTTTGTGTGTGTGTGCGCTTGTGAGGGTGCTGTTAATGTACTGTGTGTGAGGGTGCTGTTTGTGTGTGAGGGTACTGGTAGTGTGCTGTGTGTGTGTTTGTTAGGGTCCTGTTTGTGTGAGGGTACTGTTAGTGTGCTGTGAGGGTGCTGTGTGTGTTTGTGAGGGTGCTGTATGTGTGTGTGTGCTGTGTATGTCTGTGGGTGCTGTATGTGTGTGGGTGCTGTGTGTGTCTGTGGGTGCTGTGTGTGTGTGGGTGCTGTGTATGTGTGGGTGCTGTGTATGTCTGTGGGTGCTGTATGTCTGTGGGTGCTGTGCTGGATGTCTGGATGTGGGTGCTGGATGTCTGTGGGTGCTGTATATGTCTGTGGGGGTGCTGTATGTCTGTGGGGGTGCTGTATGTCTGTGGGTGCTGTGTATGTCTATGGGTGCTGGATGTCTGTGGGTGCTGTGTATGTCTGGGTGCTGTGTATGTCTGTGGGTGCTGGATGTCTGTGGGTGCTGGATGTCTGTGGGTGCTTGGATGTCTGTGGGTGCTGTATATGTCTGTGGGGGGTGCTGTATGTCTGTGGGTGCTGTGTATGTCTGTGGGTGCTGTGTATGTCTGTGGGTGCTGTATGTGTGTGGGTGCTGTGTGGGTGATGTATGTGTGGGTGCTGTATGTGTGGGTGCTGTATGTGTGGGTGCTGAATGTGTGTGGGTGCTGTATGTGTGGGTGCTGTATGTGTGGGTGCTGAATGTGTGTGGGTGCTGAATGTGTGTGGGTGCTGTATGTGTGGGTGCTGTATGTGTGGGTGGGTGATTGTGGGGGTGGAGGTGGGGGTACATTATTTGCTATCCCCCCTCCCTTCTTACCTTTTGTAGGGAGGGGGGATCGTGCTGCTGCTTCCTTCCCTGGTAGTCCAGTGGAGGAGGGGATCCTTGCTGCTGTGATCCCTGGCGGTCCAGTGGAGAGTGAACTCTAGCCCCCTGTGGGGCTAGAGTTCACTCTCGCGAGATTTGAGCGTTGCCGTGGCAACGCTCATATCTCGCTAGAGGAACCCGGCGGAGCTGCCGGCAAGAGCTCCGCCGGGTCCTCTCCTGCCTCCTTCCCTGCATGTGGGTCAGTGGGGAGGGAGGCCGAGAGCAGAGCCGGCGCTCAGATAGCGCTGGCTCTGCATGAGCCGACAGGGGAGATCCTGAGATCTCCCCTGCCGGTCTCAATATGCATAGGCGTGCCGCGGGGATTAGGGTGTGCCCAGGCACACCCGGCACACCCCGTGCGCACGCCTATGATGCTCAATGTGCACCTTCCTGTCAGTCCGACCGGGTACAGGAAACAGAAACTCCTGTTCTGCGTGGAACAGGAGTTTCTGTTTCCTGTACCCGGTCGGACTGACAGGAAGGTGCACACTGAGCGTGCACCTTCCTATCAGTCCGGCCGGCCACCGCGGACGGCAGAGCGGCTCGGCCACGCTACAGGGAAGGTGAGTACCAACTGCAGCCGCCTGACCGCTCTTGACAGAGCGCTCAGGCGGCTGCAGAATTTAAAGGGCCGGCGTATAACACGCACCCACGATTTCTCCCATATTTTCAGGGAGAAAAAGTGCGTGTTATACGCTGATAAATACGGTATATAACATATATATAGAAAGTAGAAAATATGATACAATATATATATATATATATATATATATATATATATATATATATAGTAAGTAGAAAATACTAAATAAATAACGAAGTACAGTATAATAAAATAAATAAATATACTATATACCAAATATAAATCATAATAAGTCATAATCAATCCTAAAGCCACCAACTATAAGCAGGAGGTGGTACTCTGACCTGTACTGACTGCAGAGCAGCAAAGAAAGAGGAAATGATGTATGGGGAGGGGAGTTTTATAGTACCTAACCTTTTTCTGTGCTGCTATGGAGTTCTAGTAAAGAGAGACTTAAGCAAATACGAAGCCTCTTATGGGGAATGCAGCCCAGCAGCAGCTATGTGGCTCAGATTGGTCTCCCACAAGAATGTAAGCTTGTGGACAAGGCACTCTATACCTCTTTTATCCATTTGTTTGGTGGATGGTGCTTCCAATACTATATCAGTCAGTGTGTAAATTATTGTTACAACATAAAAACCTGCTTATAGGCTGTGATAACTTCCTAAGACCTTTAACAATTTACCACGTTTTCCTTATCATTTGTTTTATGCAGAGGATATTGATGATGAAAAATGTTTTTTCTTTTACATCATAGTAGAAAAGAAGACTTAGTGAGATTATAGATCCATAAGAGAGATTGTCTCTCCTGAAGAGATACACTCAGGCGTTTATGTTCTGTAAATGTGACGCTAATTCACAGAAGTCTTGTGCATCTGTGAGTGAGATTTACCAGGATCCCAGGTGAAGAGACTGAATTCAGCTTCAGACCTTTTAGCTTAAGGGCCCCTCGTCCATCACCTTTCTGGCCTCCATCATCCGTTCAGAGCCACAGGTCTCACAATCAGCTCCTCTCAGCCTGCCAGGGCAGGGTGATTTATAGAGAGTTTGGATTGCAGCCACAGGACATTATGGAGAGTATGGTACCGCTCAATCAGACATTGATTGATGAAGGCGGATGCTGGGCTTTGCAGTGTGATCATTGCACTCTGTGTGAGAATTCCGACAGTCCCAGTAACATGGAGTCATATGTTATCAAGATTTACATCACAGGAGGCTGAGGCCTCTCAATGGGCATTTGTCTGACAGCAACACTTTCACGTCTGTAGAAAACCCTTCCTTCATAACACAGCACATTTGTTATTAGCCGTGTTTTGATTCATTTTTCATCTGGGCACAGTGGGCAAATTATTAAATCTGCAGTAACCTTTTGAGGGTTGCATTTTCTTCAAAGGTTTTTCACCTAAAAGATAAATGCATGCATTAACACTGAAATGTGCGTGATCATGCCTATTCAGTCTCATATGTTTAAAAGGCACGTTGAAGAGAATAGCCCAGTCATGAGTTTAGGGTTGTTTTTTTTTAAATTTATTTATTTAATTTCAACTATATGCAAAAATGCACTAGTACTGCATGGCCTTCCTTGCATATGTAAAATACCCAGCAGTAAAAAAAATTTCAGTAAATATGATAGCTAGAGTTTTCATTTTGAGTTTATTATTAAATCAGCCGGCAGATCAGGGGAAGAGCCAAACACAGCCCTCGCCAATCAGCATCTCCTCATAGAGATGAATCACTGCATCTCTGAGGAAAGTTCAGTGTCTGCATGCACATTAGGCAGGACTGCTTAAGGAAGCAGCTTTAGCACCAATCTAAGGAGTGGCCAGTGGAGGTATCCTTAGGCTATAATGTAAACACTGTGTTTTCTCTGAAAAGACAGTGTTTTAAAAAAAAAAAAAAAAAAGCCTGCAGGGAATGAGTCTACTTACCAGGACAAATATAGTGTGCAATGTAATAAATAAAGTGGACTTGGTAAATAAAAGATTTCGGTGTGTGGCTTAAGATTTCAATTGTACCGGAGATGCCCAACAGGATAGTAAATCTGTAAAGGTGCTAAATTGGATAAGGAGTTAAAGGGAAACTATAGTCACCAGAACAAAGCTGTAGTTGTTCTGGTGACTATAGTTTCCCTTTAACTCCTTATCCATTTTAGCACCTTTACAGATTTACTATCCTGTTGGGCAGCTCCGGTACAATTGAAATCTTAAGTCACAAACCGAAATCTTTTATTTACCAAGTCCACTTTATTTATTACATTGCACACTGTATTTTAGTTCAGTGCTTAAATATTTACCAGTGTGTTAAATAGATCATTATGCTTACGAATTGGAATTATAAATCTTCTTTTTGGGTCCATTTTCCATGTAAACCAGATTTTATGTTGACTTTACCTGTTGTAATAGAAATTCCTCATCCCCCCCTCCCTGCTATTTACATGGACGTTCTATTATATATTAATCTGCATACATGCAGATTCCCTCATTGATATTAAATGTATTTAAAAATGACCCTTTTCTGCAGAAAATTCAACCCTTGATCTTTTAAGGAAATTACATGAAAATGTGTTTTTTTCACCAGTGCCTTATCTGGTGGGACAGTCCTAATTTGAACACCCTGTCCTGCCTTGTGTTCCACGTCTCAGGACTCCAGACATGAGTCAGTAGAAAATGCAGCATGAGCGTTTGCAGGACAGTTATGCCCATGTGGCATTTTGTTTGGAAAAACTGAGCGGCATAAAGGCAATCACTTCAAGGACCAGATTTGTAAATTACATAATTTAAACCACTCAAAACATGAGGATCATGTAAATTCAGTCCGTGTCTGGGACACTGATTCTAGATGCACTTTTTTACCAATCCCTGGCTGCTGTCTAACTTCAAAGTCTATAATCAGCCCTCCTCCTCTGTTTTATTTCCACCAGTATTTAGTTTCTGGCAAAGGTATGATTTACATCATCTTTATGGTATAACTGTTATAGTATTATCTTCTATACTCTTCAAGGTCTCTTCTTGTCTGCTTCTATCCAAACCGAAAACACTTAAAAGTGTCTCTTAGGGAACCTTGTATCAACTGCCGGGTTTACTTTGCATGCAATATTGAATTTAAAAATTAAAAACAATTAAAGGGAAACAATCACTTCTGGAATTAACACAATTTGAATACAATAATAAAATATCGTGTTAACCTTTTTTCATGAGATGATCTGTTTTCAATTTAGCAAATGCTATTATAATCCATTTCGGACAAGGCAACGTCAGGGCACACATTGAAAAGTAGAGATCAAAATAATTGTTTCATTTCTCCTCTTCCCTGTATGCTCCCTCTATGCTGACTGCCAGGTGCAAAGGACAGAGCTTATGATAATGATTGACAGGGAGCTAAGATGGAGGCACCCAGTTGCTGGATAAAGACGTGTGGATTTCTACATTTGATTCTATTTTTCACACCTCACAACTACATATTTATGAATTATAAGCATAAGTAGACATCAGTATTAAAAATCTTAGGAAGTATAAGTGTCCCTTTAAAATGAAGGAACCATCCTAAAAAAAAAGGCATTTTGGCAATTCTAAATTATATTTATACAAAATGATCTTGTACCTGTCTATTTCAGCTTTTGGCTCATTTCATTTTTGGCTTTTGTTTCTGGCGATTACTAATGTTGTTAGAAGCACATCCACAGATTGAAAGATAAATATGGAATGTCTCTAATTTAGCACCCTATAAATCAGTGGTACCCAAAGACTCTCTATATCTGGGATACCTAGTAATAAATCTTTACAATCGAGAAGCCTGAGAACCTATTTTCCTGCTAAAACTGTATGTCACGTATCACTTAATTTAGAATTTATCAACTGAAGGCAGTAAATGAAAGGGGGGATTAATGGGATGCTCACAGTTTGCTGATGAACCCAGGCTGCTTTATTATGCATAGAAGTATTGACTGGAAGCTGAGTTCACACTGGGCAAATTCAGATATTTAGTCCCACCAGACAATTAAAGAGAGATTGTAGAGATTAAAGAGAATCTGCAATCAAACGCTTAGAAAGATATTTTAAAGTACCATCAACTCATAGATTGTAAGCTTGTTTGATCAAGGCCTCCTTCACCTTTTGTCTGTTATATTCCGTATGTAAATCACCTGTCAAATATCCCCATTTTATCATAGTAAAATGGTGCAGAATATGTTAACGCTATATAAATTATAATAATAATAACTCCAATAACCGCTACGCAAAAATATTTTGTTGCATTAATTAAAGGACCACTATAGGGTCAAGAACACAAACCTGTATTCCTGACCCTATAGTCTTAAAACCACCATCTAGCCCCCCTGACGCCCTTTGCCTCCCTAAATACAGTAAAATCTTGCTTGTATTAAAGTCTACAGCTATTGCCTCTGCCTCTAACCTGTCTGCTGACATCATCAGAAGTAGTGGTCTGAGCCAATCACAATGCTTCCCTATAGGATTGGCTGAGACTGTATAGGAGGCAGATCAGGGGCAGAGCCAGCACAAGTCAAACACAGCCCTGGCCAATCAGCATCTCCTCATAGAGATTAATTGAATCAATGCATCTTTATGAGGAAAGTTCAGTGTCTGCATGCAGAGGGTGGAGACACTGAAGGGTAGTACTGTTTAATGTGCAACACTGCCCCAGGAAGCACCTCTAGCAGCCACCTGAGGAGTGGCCAGTGAAGTTATCACTAGGTTGTAATGTAAGCACTGCACTTTCTCTGAAAAGACTGTGTTTACAGCAAAAAGCATGAAGGGAATAATTCTACTCATCAGAACACATACAATAAGCTGTAGTTGTTCTGGTGACTATAGTGTCCCTTTAATATGTGTTGTAGTTTCTACATCTCAGCAGAGGGTGACATACTTGTGTGTTAGTTCACTGAATATCAATAAATACTAATTGTTACCAATTTGATTTTCTTAAGAAATATTCTTTATTCTCGAATAGCCACTTGATTTATATAACGCAGTAAACTTTATTAAAAGCTAAGGTAATTTTTACAATCTGACATTAAAGTTCACCTGTACATCATGTTACTTGCTATCAAATCGGACATAAAGATGTTTATATTTCAGATCAAGTTACCATAATGAGTAGAAGGAACTGTTCCGACCAGCGTTTTGTAATTGAGCACAGATGTAATAGACAGAGACAATTATTTTATCAACCTTTTCCTTGTTTTAGAGTTTGAGCATGAATACAGTATCTGTTTGTTTTATTTCTATCTGAGATCACATTTCATATCTCCAGTCAGCTTTCCCATATTTTAGAAGTCACGCAATAAGCTTAAGACTATACCTGCCAGCTCCTGACTTGTGTCACTCTCATGCTGTTTCATTGCAGTGCCGTCCACCGCTTGAAGTAAACGATTTGTTCACTGATATCCAAGATGGCAGGATCCTCATGGCATTATTGGAAGTTCTTACAGGACAGAGCTTGGTAAGTTATTACTTCAGTCAGTGTTTATGGTACAAAAAGGGAGCACAGGAGATGTTACTGCACTAGGCTTTGCTCACTTGTAGACAAGTTAACAAGATACTTGTTGGATGCATTGCATGTTCCTCTATATGTGTAAGTTGTTACACGACCAGTCTATAGTAATTAGTCTTTTATCTCTCATAGGAGTGCTGTATAAGACATTTTGTTAGTTGCGCCAATTACCTTTTTTGCTGGGGACCGTGATATCTATCTAGAATAATCACTGGGGCTGTTCACATGATCTGTGAAAAGTATCATGTTGTGAAAAGTGGTGCAGTGAGGGAAGGCAGAGGATAATTCAGATAATGCCTAGGAGCTGGAGGGAGTTGGGACGAGGGTTTATGGCCTAGGATGAGTGCCGAGGCAGAGACCTAGTGTTTGATGTAACTAATCAAATCAATTAAAGGTCAAGCACTCCTTACATGAGCCCTCCTTTTATTTAAGTCAACAACATATAAAAAGATAATGTATTGCCTTATTTAAGGATTGTAAAACCCATCCCACAAATGTGGTCACGGGCCTCAATTTGTGCTTGGGGACTGATGAATCCTTTACCTCTGACACAGTCAGTGATGGTGTGCGGGAGACAACACACAGATTGGATTGTAAGAAAGAGGGCAGAGATTGTGATTTCAACACCCTTTATTAGACATATGATACCATTGTAGTTATTTACATGTGTATGAGTATGTATATTATCGACACCTGGATGTTGTAAGCTAGTAAGATATGGTCATTATATCCCATTTCCAATTATTACTTTGAGGTGATGGTTGTATACTTAGATCCTCTTAGTTCTCTTTAGTGTTTGTGTATGTTAGGCTTGATAGAGGCTCTTGTGTTGCCATAAAATTGCTTTTGGAGGGAGGGGGATGAATGTTGGAGCCAATGTACTATGACTTCAAGTGAGCATTGAGCAGTTTGCTACAATATAGAGTTTAGCTAATAACTCTTTCAGTGAACAGAACAAGACCATGGAGCCTCAACAGTTACTTAGTATAAACGGAGTACAAACTGAGCAATAAGCAACGCAAAGAGGCTTTTTTTCCTTCCCCAATATTTTGTGCTTTGTTTATTCCCACAATGTAATGCTTAATTCTTCCTCCTCCCAGCTCCACGAGTTCAAACCCTCAGCTCATCGCATATTTCGCCTGAACAACATAGCTAAAGCGTTAACGTTTTTGGAAGACAGCAAAGTGAGTATTTATTATCCCCACGGCTGCAGAGAATGTATTTTCAAAACTTTCTTTTATTCATTTAATAGGGGCAAAATAGCAAAGTGGAAGCATTGCTGACATGGAGAATGTTTCCAATTTGACTACTTTGGCCTTAAATTTTAAATTCACTTTGAATTCTGTCTCTAGTGAATGACCCTGTCAGTCTTTCTTTTTCATGAGCATCTTTAGATTATAATTTATAATGATAGTGGGGGGACTGTATCTGTCATTTTAAAAGAGGGCCTTTAAGTGCTTAGATATGTATGTACTTGAATAAACCAAACCAATAAGTATGTGTCCTTCTTGGCAACGACAGTCAGGACTTTGAAACTCTCAAGACTATTAGCAACAGAGTTACTACACTGAGCTGCAGTACAAAGTTACAGTAGTTCACATGCTAAAATAACAAGGTAATTTATTTATTGTTGTTGGGGGAAAAAAGTCACATTAAGCGCTGAGATGCTTTCTCTCAGGTCTTTGTTGGGGGGAGAGAGAACCCTTAAATGTTTGGTTGTATATAATGTCTTCTTCTGAGTCCCTATTACGCTCAGCCAGCTGTCCGATCTGACACAGAGAATGAACTATTCTTGACTTGCTGCATTTTGTGAATTACTCTGTACATGGAGTTAGTGAAGGTTTCAATCTCTAATCAGATATCTGGGGTTTAACTGCTTCTTTGAATCAGAAAGATTTTTAAGCCCACGCTGGCGAAGCCGGCAGATTCCAGCTTAGGCAAACAAACTCAATCAGATTTGTGTCTGCATATTTATATACTATTTTGCTTGTATTTTATTTTTTTTATTTTTTTCTTACAACCGCAGCCAGAACCAGTAGCGGCATAAACAGGTGGTACATCTCAGTAAAATGACACAAAACGCTGACTATAACAGGGTTATTTACTGTAAAATATTGGGAAATCAAAGTGACTTAAAACTCAGATTCACATTTTAGACCCAAATAGACAAACTGAAGATATAGCAGTCTTTTTAATTCCCAGCAAATTGCTCTTTACTGGAAACCTTGTCTGTTATGTTGACTCAAACCCCTAGCATGCTCTGTGTCTGCTTGGTTAAAAGTTTTGGCAAACAGCGATCAATAGATATTATTGTTCAACCCTGCTTTGACTATATTTATACCTGAATCCCAGTCGATGCTATTTCTGGGGTTCTACTTTAAAACCATTGTTTTGTCTAAAGAAATCTTGTTTTGCTTTCAGGTGAAGTTAGTTAGTATAGATGCAGCAGAAATTGCTGATGGAAATCCGTCCCTGGTTCTTGGCCTGATCTGGAACATCATTTTGTTTTTGCAGGTAATATTTAATATGGAATGTATCTTGATATATTTTTTTTTTTTGTCTTACTGTTTTTAGCATATACTCATGTCCATTATAAATCTGACTATTCCAATTTAGCAAAATGATGCTTTTAATTTTTCTGTTTAAATATTGCAGTGCTCAGAGATTCTCCATCGGGAGAACTGAATTTAGGAAGAGTCTGATTATGTATCAGAACACAAAGGAGGTTTACTCGTTAAACCCCAAATTGTATTGAATGGAAATCCAAATGGCAAATTATTATTATTATTTTTTATAATTCTTTATTTTTCTGTGCACGGTAGTATAAACAGGCTTGCAAAGCCTCAACAACCTTTGCAGGCAGGCTGGAAAACATAGTATAAATCAAATGCATGGCATCTTGCAGTTATTACACATTTTTATGTTGAAGAAACGAGGTGTTTATATTCAATAGTTGACATCTTGGTTACTTAGATTGTTGTTGAGTGAGAAAAATAGTATAGTTAAATGTGAGTGGAGAGTAGTGAAGGTGTATTAAACCCTTACGCTTCTGTTTGTACATTGATGGTCCGCTTAGCGAGTGTTATATCTCGTGGGGTGAGAGGCCCCGGCTAGCAGGGTGTTGACTGGTAAGTCTATGCCTGTGTACCACTGGGAGGGCAGGGTGCGTGTGTGGTGGGTGCTCGACTGGCATGACTCCCAGGGCCGCGAGGTTGGAAAATCTATGCCAGGTGGAGGAGTTCCCGGCGTTTGGGTTTGAGTTGTGTAGATGGTCTTTTGGACTTGGGAGAGCCATATGGGTTCCTTTCTACCCGTTGTGAGGGGTGATGCTGTAGCCCAGGGCTGTCCAACCTGCGGCCCTCCAGATGTTGCTGAACTACAACTCCCATAATTCTTTCAATGAAACAGATAGCCAGGGAATCATGGGAGTTGTAGTTCAGCAACATCTGGAGGGCTGCAGGTTGGACAGCCTGCTGTAGCCCTTGGTTTGTGTTGCCCTTAACCTAGAGGGCTGCAGGGGGTTGGGGTGGAGGGGTGTCCCTGAATATCTGTTGGTGCGCCCTTGTCTGAGGTGTGCAGTGTAACTGCGCTAAAAGAGTGTGTGGAACAACAAAAACAATGATAACATTAACAGCGGGGATATAGCGTTGTCATCTTGACCCGTGGGTGGGTACCCAGTGATCTTCCGATCTTGGTGTGCAGCAAAGTCCTTTTTCAGGGTTACGGGTTGATAGTCCTGGAGCCCCCTGCCCTTGGGATAAATGGAGTGGTGCGGTCCGGATCCCATGTTGCCCTGGGGGTTGCTGAGGGTGGTTCCGCGTTTTGGTTGGTCAGTCCCAGTGTTTTGAGAAATGCTGGTGTCCCCTCCATTGATGTGAGCGTATGTGTGGTTCCGTTGTGGGTCGCTGTCAGGGTTCCAGGAGCTCCCCATCTGTGTGGAATGTCTGCAGCTCTCAGTTGTGTAGTGATAGTCCCTAGTGACTTGCGCCAAAGTAGTGTGTTTTTCCTGGTCCTGGTAGAAGGTCAAGGAGGCTTCCTCGAAGGTTAGGGGTGTCTTGCCTCTCCGTGCCGTCATGATTTGTATTTTGTCATGCGTGGACACGCATCGGAGTATGACGTCTCGTGTGGTGTTAGTTGAACTGTTTAGGCGGTATACCCCATCTATGGTGACTTTTTTGGCTGCCGGTTGTGGCAGAATGGTTGCCAACAGTCTTCGTGTGTAGTGAGGGAGCTCCTCCGCTGTAATTTCGGAGGGTATACCGCGGATCTTTATATGGTTTCACCTTTGCTTGTCTATCAGGGCCATTAGTTGTAGGGATAGTGAGGACTGGTCAGCTTGTAGTTGTTGTACTGTTTCTTTAACAGCCGTGATGTCTGTCTGGATGTCTGTAATGTCGTCCTGTGAGGCCCTTACCCGGTCAGTGATCGCCTGGATATCTGTCCTTAGGAGTGTGAGATCTGCTGCCCACAGTTTCTGTATGTCGACCAACATTAGTTTTAGGTCGTGTCTGGTAGTGGGGGCTGACCCGTCTTGCATCCCTAGAGACCGTAGCAGGCCAGTCTGTTGGTGGGAGTCAGTCTCTGTTACCTCGTGGGCTGTGGTCTCTGCGCCCGGGTCCTCCACGGGAGGCTGTTTAGGCTGTGCAGGTCTCCGGAGCATGTTTCCAATATCCCTGCCGTCGGCTGTAGCACTTGGTCTCTGGGATCGGCGTCCCATTGCAGGTATGTGCTCCTGCTGCGGCTGTGGTGCGTGTAGCGGCGAGGCTGAAAGTCGCACTGCGGTGAGGAAAGCTTAGAGTCCCGGGATTGCCGGTGCGGGGTAGGCCTGCGCCTGCGCCCCCACGTTGTTTGCCTTGCCGGTTGAAAGAAGGGCATCTATCCATGCGTCATGGCTTGGGTAGTTTGCAGGGGTGGATGGGCTTTTGTTTTGGGGATAATCAGTTTTGGGAATAATCAGTGGCATCAGTGTAGTAGTTTGTGGAGGAGCTTTGGAGTATGGCATCTGTTCGGTTAGGCTTGCAGGTTCCGTCCCCAAATGGCAAATTTAAAGGAACACCTCTCAATGAAGGGGTCTGGGTGCAGTGGTCCTGTAGTTTTAATCCAGCAATGTAAAATATTGTAGTTTTGTAGAAACTCCTATGTTTACATAGCAGGATTAAACACACCTGCACCTATCCTCCACTAATATTGATATTCATGGTAAATATGAAGGCTGTAAAAATAAAAAAAAATAAAAAATACTCTGGTCTCATTGATATCAAACAATTGAAAATACAACACAGGTTTATCTAGAAAATAATCTCTGTTAAATATATTGACTATTTACATGTGTATTGGCACTCTCCCATTCCTGATGGTGCTGGTATCAAGGTAGCCCTAAATAAAACACCTTTAATAAATACAATAATTATACATATGATACCACACTCAAAGTGAGATGTAAAAAATTCTTAAGTGTTTATTTTACAGATTTGCACATTCAATATAGGTGCTTTAATAGTAAGTGCTTAGCAATCCTATGCTTTAGAATTGTGCTACAGCACACATACTCAGCTCACTTAAATGTAGCAACCCCAAAAAAGGGCAAAATGAAATGTCCAAAAAACCCAACTCTATAGATATTCCTATTCACATATATAATCACATAGAGCAGAGATAAAATCCCAGATGCACCTGCTTCCTGTGCCACTGAGTCCTACAGTGTATGTTACTGTTTGAATAGAAGTTTAGTCAATCCACACTGGTTAAAATTCCTTGTTTCACATATCCAGAAAATAAGTGAAAAAATAAGTAAAATTCAAATAAAAAAAAACATTTTTTTTAAAAAGGAAAAAAATAACGAAAAATAGAAAAATATGGGGAATGTCCCAAATGTTTAAAGTCCCAGTGTGTACACTACACACTATCTATGCCAAAAATAACAATAAAAATGCTGCTGTTCAAGATAGTCCCAAACTGGACAGCTCTCACCACTTTTTGTAGAGGGCTATTCTTGAAGTGTCCTGAGCGCACAGCCCAGGCATCCCCTGTAGCAGCTTCCAGCCACACAACGTCCTGGCATCCCCTGCAGCATCCAGCCACATCGGACTACATTACAGAAAGTCATATGACACTTCAAGAATATCCCTCTACAAAAAGTGGTGAGAGCTGTCCAGTTTTTTTTTTTTTTTTACTAATAATGTAAATAATGTAATATTTTACAGATATTTTTACTAATAATGTAACATATCAATGAGCACATACTTCAAATATATTTTCTCATATCAATTCACAGGGGTGCCAATAATTGTGCCACATATATATATATATATATATATATATATATATATTTCTAAACCTGTGCTGATTGCAATTGTTTGATTGTTTTTTTTTTTGTTTTTTGTTTTTTCAAACAAAAGATTCAATAATAAGCCCAAATTTTCACAGCCTACTTTGCACATATTTATCAACGGTGCCAATATTAGTGTAGGGCACCAGAAAACCACTAGATGTGCTTCCTGATTAACAACTGAGTGACATGACTGAGGGCAACTCTGTCACGTGACCAAATGCTGCTCATGGGAAAACATTGAATTCATTGTGTTACTTTGAGAAGCATTTGATTGGATGTGCACATGGCACTCGCCACACATGCGCATGAGTCCTCAATGCTCTTCTATGAGGACCAACACAAAGAGATCGCCACCTGCCGGATTAGATAGCGGAAAGCAGAGAAGACAGCCTGTTTTGTGCCATCAACAATGTCCTTTGACTTCTACAATAGTGGTAGATAGCAGGGCGCTCTCCAGCTGTTCCTAAACCTAAACAATCATGATCCTTAAATATCAGGTAATCAGTTAAAAGCTGACTGTGGATAATTGTATACCGTTTAGCAATAAATGGGGATTAACTTCTTACATACACTTGTCGCTTATTTGATTCACCTTTAATGGTTAATTGTGAAAATGTCTCTGTATTTCTTTAGGTATCTATGATCTGTTAACAATGTTACAGCCCCAACAAAGCCAATTATCATCTTGACATCCATTTAGCTTTTAAGTGCTCATCAAAGCATCATTTTTGCTTAAATGTCATACAGTAAAATATGTATTTTGAAAAAGTGCACGCACGACAAAACAGAACAAAACATTTGGTGCACGAAATGCAAACTGGTCAATACCAGGTTTTGTGGAAACATACAGGGAAAAAATTATTTCAGAATTTATTGATGGGCAGGGAAAGCTGTAATCATTGTTAAAGCTGTTATCTGACACCCTCTGGCAAGACAGGTAGCAGCCTTTATCTCCCACCTAGTAGCAGACGTTATCAAGGTCAAATAGCAAATGGTGTCAAGGTTGTACATTAGCGGAGTGTTGATCTCAATTTTGGAATTTTCACAAATAAATAGCTGAACTGTAGTTGAAAGTCTCCTAATAGCTGGATTTTTTTAACAACTATATCTCATCGTGCAACAGGGCAAATTAACATAATTTACTTAATCCATCCTTTTAATGATTTACTAGCTATGCTCTTTTTTTCATTTTACCCAAAAGCACATCACAGAATGTTTCTTGTTTTTGCCCCTTACAGATTAAAGAACTGACAGGCAATCTCAACAGAATGTCGTCCTCGTCCAGCCTGTCCTCGCTGCCCAGCGGGACGGAGTCTGAAACATCTCAACCCAGCACTCCTAGCACAGAGAAAAGCATGTCTGTTTCAATTAAGGATCAGCGGAAAGCAATCAAAGCCCTTTTGAATTGGGTTCAGCAAAGGACAAGGAAGTAAGCGCCAAAGCTTTCTCTGCCTTTACAATGCCGGTTTTTAAAGCACATACTGCCACCAGCATCCACTGTCCTTTCCCGTGTTCTTAAATCATATAATAAAAAATGGACAGTTGTAAACGGTGAATATTATCTAAGGTCAACAAGTCAAAAAACATGTATGCAAACTGAAACCGTTTTTAAGTGGGAAAATGTTGGTCTCCTAGACTCAACACTTAAAGGACCACTATAGTGCCAGGAAAACATACTTGTTTTCCTGGCACTATAGTGCCCTGAGGTCCCCCTCAGCTCTCCTCCTCCGATCCTCCCTTTCGGCTGAATGTGCATGCGCGGCAAGAGCTGCGTGCGCATTCAGCCGGTCTCATAGGAAAGCATTTACAATGCTTTCCTATGGACGCTTGCGTGTTCTCACTGTGATTTTTCAGCCACTAGAGGATTTGGAGGCTGGATTAACCCTTTTATAAACATAGCAGTTTCTCTGAAACTGCTATATTTATAAAAAAAAGGGTTAATCCTAGAGGGACCTGGCACCCAGACCACTTCATTAAGCTGAAGTGGTCTGGGTGCCTAGAGTGGTCTGTTTTAGTTGCAGAAGCACATCAAGTGGCCGTCTTCCTGACAGCCCCTAGACCACAGGGCCGTCCAACACCCCTTTCCTCCCTCCCCTCCGGATGTTCATGAACTACAACTATCATGATTCCCATGCTATCTGTTTCTATTGAGCTTCTTATTTCCCCCCCTCATAATGCTGATCCTCCTCCTTCGCTCTCCCTGCAACTTGATGGTGCTTGCATCAGTCCATCCTTGCACGCTTGTTGTCTTGGTGTTATCTTTGATCCTGGCCTCACCTTTGCCGCACATATCCAGTATGTTGCTAAAACCTGTTGATTCCACCTTAAAAATATTGCCCGTATCCGCCCATTTCTAACGAATGATGCTGCCAAGGAGCTTGTTCATGCTCTGGTAATCTCTCGCATGGATTACTGTAATTATCTCCTGTAATTATTACTGTAATTATCTTGCTTTCCTAAAGAGCCATACTCTGCTCTCACCTTCAGCTCTGCTACTTTCCCACCCTGTTTGGTGGCTGTCACCCTTGCTGCCATGCTGTGTATTTGTACCCCACCTCATCTAGACTGTAAGCTCGTTTGAGCCGGGTGCTCATCTACCTATTGTTCCTGTGTTGAGATGGTAATTTTAAACTTAAGGCCAAAGTAGCAGAGTTGGAAAAATTCTCCCATTCACCTGCACTATTTCGACCTAAAGATTGAAATTCCCATCTCAATTCCCTGAAATTCTCTCTTTATTTAGTAGACCAAGTTCCCACCAACAGTACCATGCATCATTGGTGTGCGATAGATACATTCGCAGCACAGCATCAATACCAGGCGGGTACATTTTTATCCCTTTTAGGTGAGTTTGGCATCAGGGGTGACACTGTCCGTACAAGTACAAATATAGAAAGACCTTGTTCAGATGTGCTTCAGTCAGAGAGTTGTGTCTATACCATGGAACATACATTAGTTCACAAAAATCTTTATATTGGGGAGTGAATATAGTAAAAAAAAAAAGAAGCTAAAAATAGGAAATGAAAGATATAAAGGAGAATTTACTGAACAGAATTAATGAGAGAATGGGAGCAAAAGGAAAACACATGCACATATTCAATTGGCCCCTTTTCATGTTCCCAATTCAACATGTTAAATGTCTCAGATTGAGGCTTCATTCACCACTCCACTGCTTCTGATTCTTCTAGTTCCTGGAGTCTGCGGATATTATACATAGAGCAGCAATATACAGGGAGCACTGACTGTCCCAGGACATTATACACATACCTGTATTATACAGAGAGCACTGACTTTCCCAGGATATTATACACACAGACCTGTACTATACAGAGAGCAACACTCTACATGGAGCACTGACGGTCCCAGGATATTATACACACAGACCTGTAGTATACAGAGATCCGCACTATACAGTGAGCACTGAATGAGCCAGGATATTATACACACAGACCTGTATTATACAGAGAGCAGCACTATACAGGGAGCACTGAATGAGCCAGGATATTACACACAGGCCTGTATTATACAGAGAGCAGCACTATACAGGGAGCACTGAATGAGCCAGGATATTATACACACAGACCTGTATTATACAGAGAGCAGCACTATACAGGGAGCACTGAATGAGCCAGGATATTATACACACAGACCTGTATTATACAGAGAGCAGCACTATACAGGGAGCACTGACTGCCCCAGGATATTATACACACCTGTATTATACAGAAAGCAGCACTATACAGGGAGCACTGACTGTACCAGGATATTATGCACACCTGTATTATCGATAAATTATTAATAAAATTAAGCTTATATTTATTGGTACCTCCAACACATGCAATACATACACACATACAAAGAAACAAGTCCTGCGATCAAACTCCCATTACTCCTGGGCGGCAGCAATGACCATAGTACACATCAGCCAAAATACATATAGTAAAAACCAAAGAAAAAAAGTTACCTGCGCTCTTTCCACATCCCTATGTATTTTTTAACAAATGGAGGTTTTTAGTTACCTCCAATGGCCATGAGAGGGTATGCCCACCTGCCACGTCAAGGCAGACCTCTTAGGTGGGTCCTAACTCTAACCATTCACCTTGCTTCCTTGAGCTTCTGGCAAAGATATCTCTAATGAGACAGAAAGGGATATTTTTTATATACATCCCTACATGTTAATTAACCCTTAATAGGGTACATTCACACACCGACTGCTGAACACACAGAGAGAGACTGCTGAATACACACAGGCTACTGACACACACACACAAGCTTTCTCACTAGCAGGCACATACACACACACACACAAGACTAAGTATATCAAGCCTACCTAGCACTGGAGGCTGTTGCAAGGTCTCCTGCTTAACGTGGGGGCGGAGCTTGGTGGCGGGAGGCGAAGCTTGTGTGCATGGGTGGAGCTTATGGTGTGTGGGGACGGAGCCTGCATCGCGAGGTGGTACAGGAGCCTGTGTGCCAGGGAAGCTGCTAGGCAATCAGAAGGGAGACTGTCAGTCCTCCCTCTGGCCCCCAGCAGCCTAAATGCAGCCCCCAACATCTCTCTCCAGCCCCCAGAAACTCCCAACATCTCTCTACAGCCCCTTGCAGCTTTGTCCTGAATTCCCTCTGTAACAGGCTGTTACAGTGTGAGGGAAAATATTAAAAGCACATGGCCCTGCAAGTTGCCAGGACTGTCCCAGGCGAGTGAATTGCACGCGACAGACTCCAGCTTGCCGGGACTGTCCCGGCAAAAACGGGACAGTTGGCAACTATGCAGGAGGCGGTAGGTTGGACAGGCCTGCACTAGAGGCTTGTTAACCCTTCAATGATATTGCTGTACCTGCAAAACGGCAATGCTTTTAGTTGCAGTGTTAAACAGACGGCGGAATGGCACCCTGACCTCTTCATTGAGATAACGTGGATTGGGTGCCTCTAGTTTCCCTTTAATGCTTGTCCCAAGAAGTAAATTGTTTCATACTGCAGATTTTATGGCAATTTTGGACACATATGTTTTCCATGTTTTAAATTTCATGGCCTGCTGAGCAGGCTGCACTGGCTGAGACCCGATCTCTCTTCTGTCCTCTCACTTCCCTCTCTCTCAGTCACGCCCCACCCTCTCATCTCTCTCTCCCTGCCTGTCTCACTCATATTCTCTCCTTTATTTATTTATTTTAAATCCTTCCTGGAATTTAGATTGCTGGAATCAGGTCTTTGATATGTTCTAAGAGCCTCATTTATTAAAGCCGCTCTCATTTTCTGCCAGTGGAAAAGCCTCAGCAAGAACTTTAACCAGATTAATGCTATCAGTGGGTTGTAAAAAAACATATTTAAATACCCTTTTTACCTTTTTTGTTTGTTTGAAGAATGTCATAAGATCTTAATTGTTGTAAATCGCAAATCACCTGCTACTTCATTATTCATATGTGATGTGAGGAGATATATATTTTGATGCCCTTTCTTCTTCAAGATATGGCGTGGCCGTGCAGGATTTTGGCAGTAGCTGGAGAAGTGGCCTTGCTTTCTTAGCCCTTATTAAAGCCATAGATTCCAGCCTGGTGGATATGAAGAAAGCTCTGGAGAAATCATCAAGAGAGAACCTTGAGGATGCATTTAGCATTGCACATACAAGTCTCAGTATTCCAAGACTTTTGGACCCAGAGGGTAACTCGTTTTCCACTTCATCAAATGTCTTAATTATTTTTGCATAATAATAATAAAATAGGCGCACACAGCCAAAGTGCTTTTTACATATATTCAACTTTTTATTTTAATTTTTTATAAATGTTGTATCACATTTTTTATCTATTCATATTTCTTGATTGGTAACTCTGGATGGACAACGACCTCTTGGT
Source organism: Pelobates cultripes (assembly GCA_933207985.1). Taxonomy (NCBI): domain Eukaryota; kingdom Metazoa; phylum Chordata; class Amphibia; order Anura; family Pelobatidae; genus Pelobates; species Pelobates cultripes. The sequence goes on from OW240924.1 coordinate 63,950,564, forward strand.
TTTTGTTTATTGCAATACACAGAGAATACTTTAAAACATGCAAAAAATAATATGTATAAAAATGACATTAACCTTCAAAGTGTCTTGTAGGCACACTAATGTGTGGGTCTGCCTGTCGCTACAGTCTAGCGGTGGGTTTCTGGGATGTTATTCCCAAGAGCTGCTTCACTCATCACATAGGATTTGTGGAGCTGCCTTGTCAACTGATAGAATGCACACTGCTTGCGGCATGTGTGTGCCATATACACTGGACAAAACTGATCTCTGGCAACAAAAAAGTTTCTGACTGCCCGACTGACCGTTTTGAGGGACTGGGTATAGGTCTAGCAATTTTTATGAACTGCTGCAGTTGTAAGCTGAGAGTGAATGCAGGATAGTGTGTGCACCATCAATTTTGCAATGATGTAAAAGTTGTGATGATTGGTACTTTATGGTCTACATCATATCATATGTAAAAAAATAAATTAATGGTCATCTCCATACAAGGAGAATATTGCAGCTTTTTAAAACCTAGTTTACTGGCATCGGCATCTGCTGTGATCTGCCATACAGCGGGAGCTATTTTTGTAAATACCCTAGAGGAAAATGTGCTGCTTTATCTTAAAATAGTATTTCTCATAGTAAATATTTGCTGTTGCTAGCCAGCAGATCTTTAGCGATTCCCAAGAGATCAGTGGTTTATGTAGTTAATGGAGAACTGTCAATTACCTGAATTTTTAACATTGCCTAATATATGTTTACTTATCCCTATATTTAACAAATATGAATTTGTGAGGTGTGAAAAATGAAATTAAAGGGACACTATAGTCACCTGAACAACTTCAGCTTAATGAAGCAGTTTTGGTGTATAGAACATGCCCCTGCAGCCTCACTGCTCAATCCTCTGCCATTTAGGAATTAAATCCCTTTGTTTATGAACCCTAGTCACACCTCCCTGCATGTGACTTGCACATCCTTCCATAAACACTTCCTGTAAAGAGAGCCCTAGTTAGACTTTCTTTATTGCAAGTTCTGTTTAATGAAGATTTTCTTATCCCCTGCTATGTTAATAGCTTGCTAGACCCTGCAAGAGCCTCCTGTATGTGATTAAAGTTCAATTTAGAGATTGAGATACAATTATTTAAGGTAAATTACATCTGTTTGAAAGTGAAACCAGTTTTTTTTTTTCATGCAGGCTCTGTCAGTCATAGCCAGGGGAGGTGTGGCTAGGGCTACAGAAACCAAGTGATTTAACTCCTAAATGACAGTGAATTGAGCAGTGACCTTGCAGGGGAATGATCTATACACTAAAACTGCTTTATTTAGCTAAGGTAATTTAGGTGACTATAGTGTTCCTTTAAATGTAGAAATCCATACCTCTTTAGCCTGCAACCTGGTGCCTCCATCTTACCTCTCTGTCCGTTATTGTTATAAGCTCTGTCCTTTACACATGGCAGCCAGCCAAGAAGATGCATAGGCAGAAGAGGAAGAAATAAAACAATGTTTCTATTTCACCTCTTCATTTGTAATGTTTGCCCTGGCTGTGCTTTGTCTGCACTGGATTATGATGTCATTTGCAAATCATTGAATGTGAATTTGAAAGAAAACTGGGCATATCCCTAGTGACAGAAGGAGAGGTTTCTGTTTGGTGAGCCTCTTGCTGGTCAGAGAGAGGTCTGCGTGTTGGTGATATGTGCTGTTAAATGCAGTCACTTTAGGAAATGTAAAAGGTATTTTTCCATTTATTTTTGTCATATTTTTTTAATGCATTACCTATATATTGAAAAATGGAAGCTAACATTTTGACAGTTGTATAATTTCAAAGTGGACTAACCATGCTTTCAAGTAGGTGTATGTTTTAATCTATACATTTTTGTACAAGTAGGGGCTGCAGTGTAGCACATTACATGAGTAATCGAACATATTTGTGCATATCTCATAGGTCACAAGTCTCCTGCACAGTATAAATGGTTAACATCAAATTAAATAATAAAATGTATTATTATGAAGTTTGTAATATTTTCCTTGCTTTTTCATTGTAGACCTCATGGTGGATTCCCCCGACGAACAGTCGATCATGACGTACATCACTCAATTTCTTGAACATTTTCCGGAACTTGATGCTGTGAGCTTCAGTTCAAATGCTTATATAGACTCTAATTCTAGAATATTAGCCTCAACATAGTGTGTGATTTAAAATAGGATTATATTCTAATATTCACAATGATGACCTGGGTGGGTATTAAGGAAAATTCAAGGCACCATAACTACTACAGCCTGCTGTAGTGCTTATGGATCCATTAATGCCATGGCTTCCTTCCAAAGTTGTCACACAATTTTAGAATGCAGGAGAAGCCAGATGTCCTCATTGAGCTGAAGGTGGTCCATTACTGGCTGAGAATGCCAAGCTGAGTCTTTCTGCCAGTCAGAGCAGTCCTACTTAGCTCAGTGAAGCTGACAGGGGTGCTGATGTAGACACTTGACATGGATAGACACATTAGTGTGGAAGGGCGTGAAGGCACTCCAGACACCATAACCACTCCAGCGGGCTGTAGTTGTGATGGTGTTTGGAGTGTTTCTTTAAGATATTTAAAGTTATGTTGTTGTTGTTGATCGTGCTGTAGGATGTAGCTCCTTATTGCACTTCATCTGTCAAGTACTTGTTTTGTGCCTGCTAAGTGCGAAGCTTCCCAAGTGTAAGGTTTCTGTTATACTGTAGGATTGAAATGGCTTAACTACAGATCAAAGTCCAGAGGAAATAAGAACCTCGGTTTATCAGCAGATAAATAAAGTAAACAAAGGAATTATGGCTGGTTGGAAAAAATCAACAATGATCAGACTAGCCAAGGTCTGGTTCACTTGAAAGTTGTATGTAACACAGTTTGATGAATAATTTGCATGCCAAAGTCCAAATTAGATGTTTAATTTCAAATAATCAAAGATCAGATATAAGATGCAGAGATCTGAAACAAAACAAATAATTACTGGCAGACTCATTCACTATAGTGCGACTCTATACACAATTCTTTTAGCTCAGAAATATTCTTATGTATTGTATGTTTGAGATCATCCCAGATATTTTCAATAATAATCAAGTCTGGGCAATGAAGTGAACATTCCAAAACCTTAATCTTTCATATCTTGAAGAAGATGATAGTTGATTTTAAATTATAGATCATTGTTTTGTTGGAACATTCATTGCCTTTTCAGTTTCTTCATTGACTGTGAGACATTAGCCTCAAGATTTATCTATATTTAGTAGAATCCTTTCTTTCCTGTACCGTTACTGTTACCTGTGTTACTGGAGGACAAATAATCACATAGCATAATAGACCCATCCTCATGCTTAAACAGATGGCAAGATTTTATTTTCTCAAATTCTTCTCCTTGGTTTTGTTTTTCCTTTTTTCCCCTAATTTGATTATTTTAGCCAAAATAGTATTTTTTTTTAAATTTGTATTACTTCACCAAACCTCAGCCCTTTGTTCAGAAAAGTGTGTTGTGTTGCATACATCAGTTTTGTGATGATCTATCACTGTTGTTCCCAACCCAGTCCTTGAGGACTGGGTTGGGAACCCCTGATTATAGCAGATAATGTTACCTTCTGCTGTACTAACGTCACTGCACAGTGAAACGATGCACAAGTACCATTCCGGCTTAAACTCCTACAGATTCTTTGCAGCAATATAGAGGCTTATTCGTTTTATTGGCCAGTCTACAAGTAGTCCTACTGTAATTTGTATTTTTCTTTCTGATCTTGCTGTGACTTCAACAGTTCCTCTGAATGTTCAAAGTGATATTTTAGACAGCAGAAAGCAAAGAGGAATTGTTTAGATAGATAGCCGTTTATAATCTTCACCTGCTTTGTAACAATAAAAAACAATAACCTCTAATTTGTGACTTCCAGTCAGCAACTTAGAGTAGCTCATGGTAACCATGTGTAAGCCGAGGTTATTTGGTCAGGGGTGACCAAACTTTTGCATTGAATTGTAAAAATCAATGTGATTTTCGTAAATATGGGCCAGTGCATTTTCAGTGTCTAGTGTATTTAGGGTCAAGTATACAGAAATATATGATATATGTTAAACAAAAGTGCATTGTAATTAAATTTGTAAGCTTTTTGCTGTTAGAACACCTACAAGCTTATAATCTGTACATTTTAATTTCCAGGAAGATTTTGTGGAGCAGAAGGAAGAACTTCCTCTGGAAATGACGTACGTGCATTATAAAGATGGTCCAATAGAGGAGGAAGGAAAGATCATCAATGTGAATAAACAGGAGAATGGCCACCGAAAAATCCATATAGAAAAGGCAACTCCTTTAGAAACACATCACTATGTGGAAAATGCTATTACAAAACATCTAGAAAATCAGCCACAACTGATTGCAGACAAATCAGATCTATGGTCCAAAGATGTCCAGGCCAGAGATATCTTCTCAGGTAGTGATAAAATGTTACTACACTATGCTGATGTGTCTGGTGGAAACCATCGGACAAATATTAATGACAGCGATAAGAGTTCCAAGGAAGAATCTGTGCCATACCCCGACTACGCCATGAAGGACTTGACCTTTGCAAATGGGAAGGTACCTGACAGTGATTCTCCAGAGTCATCTGCACCAGTTGTCTTTGAGCCAAATCATGTGATAAGCAACCACAACTCTTATCGATCGCTCGCTTCTTCCTCCAATCCTCTATTTCAGGAAGATAATACCCAGCATGAACAAATGGCATACAAGGTGCCGCGCAAAGACATGGCAAATCAATCAATAATATTTGATAAAAGGAAACCTTTATTTCCTCATAACACCAAAGAAGAAAAAGATATATTTAAATATTTATCACACGTTCCCAAAAACTACCCTGACAGTGAACAGACAAAGCACTTGACAGTGTTCCAAGCATATAATGCTTGTACAACCATGGGAGAAGATACACCTGACCTTGACTCAAGCTCTCCTGAGCCAAGTCCTGCACTTATGGAAACAGAAGAAAGAAATTCTAAGGACAACTATGAGGATGCTAAAGTTTCTGTTATACCCCATGATTTGTTTTACTATCCCCATTACAGCGTCCCCATTGCAGATGTCTTGCATGCTTTTGCTGAACCTTCCCCTGGTGGTTCCAGAAAGCAGAACATTGATTCAGATCTTGTGCCCGAGAACGAAGAAGAATTTAAATCCTGTAGTGGTGGCGGGATCTTGCATAAACCCATTGAGAAGACAAATAATGAAAGTTTTCCTGGAAGGTCGTCTGAATATGCAGCAGAGGCGGACACTCAATTGGATGTGAAGACATCTTTGACCGGATCAGAAAAATGCATCAATCCATTGAAATTTCTACTAAACAGTTCAACTCCCCAAGAATCTTTCTGTAACGTACAGACTGGTGGCCTGACATCTGATTTTGATTACGCTGATGGTATTGAGGTAAATTTTGAAAGATCACAGAGTGATGTGTTTATATTTATTTAGTGTATGTCATTGGTATTCAAAGTAAACACAGGTGACATAAAAACCATCTGGAGTTTGCCAGTTTGCAAGTATTCTATATCCTCCTAGAACATTTTAGGGCCGCTGATAACATAAAGCAAAATGCAGATTGTGTTAAAAACAAAATAAGAGTTAATTCTGCAACAGTAGGCAAATACTTGCATTTTCACCAGAGATGTATTATTATTCTGGTGTTCTTACATTAACTTATAGGGACAGTGTAGGCACCATAACCACCTCAGCTAATTGAAGAATATGCTCTGCTTCACGCCATATCAGAGGTGGTGGGCTGTGATAGCCTGTGTACTGTTAGCCAATCAGTGTCCTAATCCCTGGTATGAAATGGTATGGCTTAAGGCAGATGCATAACTCCACCATGATGAAATTTGGGATCAGGCTGCTGGGAGACAAAACATCTCTCCTAAACGGTTAATAAACCGTTTGACGTTGATGTATAATCTGGTGCCTACAGACCATGTTGAGTGTTCTTTAACGTGTTCGTTGTACTGATATCTTCCTAGATTTAAGAATTTGTCAATATAAGTATTAAACAGACTATTGGCAATATTTTCTGTCTGTTGGTATGTGTTTGAACAGTGAATGGCGAACCTATTTGTACTTCTTTGACCCTTCAGTCAATATATTTTTATTGGTTGCAATGTAGTTATAGGGGTTTTTAAATTGTATTTTACTGAAGATGAGATCTTCAATCAATATGTTGCAAGGTGTGTTAAATATTATTCCTATATACAGGACTCAAAATTTCCACGTGTTAAAGGCTAACTGAAAATGTAGTCCTGGTGAGTGTGCCATGGATCTCCCAGGCTTGCAGTGGCTAGTAGCTTTTACAACTTGGCTAGTAATGTAGAACTTGAAATAGAGATATGATATATATATATATATCTATCTATCAAATAGAGAGTGCACTTACATGTCTTATTTTTCAAGTGTTGTGCTGCTATATAGAAGCTCAAAATCAACATTTTAGTCCCAAATTGAACTTTTATCAATATGCAGGATACAAGGGTGACAGAAGGGGATAGAGAATTATTGAATTCTTCCCAACACCCAAGAAATGGGGGCCTATTGGAAACCTATTTGCCAATTATAATTTTTTTTTGTTTGTAACAGTAGAACCGTCTGCAGTTGTCTGGAATCCTCTTTAATTGTATTTATATGTCAGAGAAACCCATTGCAGCTCCCCATCAAAAAAATGTATTTTCATATATTTTAATCTGGGTGGTTTAGTTTACATGAGTGTTTTATTGTTCCTATCTGAGGGTTGTGAAAGTTAATCTAGTGTTAGTGAGATGTGTATATTGGGGGTTCCGGTTTTCAGGGAGCTTTAATTGGTTGTAATAACATTTCCTTTGAAGTTGGTTATAAAAGGTTTGATACAGCACCCTGCAGTGCAATAGATTTTACCATGAGCTCTGACACCCATGGGGCAAACTTTCCGAGTACAGGGAGAACCTGCATTGGTAAAAATGCAGGAAAGGACCAGCTGGTACATGTAGCTTTGAACAAACAATCTTATTTTTAACAAAAGTTAAATCTTCTGTCATATAAATGGTTTCCTTTTTTTTTTTTTTTTTTTTTATATAAATTTCAGAGTACTGGAAGTACAGGAGAGACATCGCAACTCTCAGACGAAGACATGAAATTGACAGAAATTGCTCGGAGAAAAGCTCATGTGGAAGAGCGGTTTCAGTCCATCCAAAAAAGGGCAGCTATGTTGGATGCCGACTTCAAGGAAGAAAGCCTCAGAGATCACTGGTTTTCACGGTAAGAATGACCTTTCCAGCCTTATATGCTCACTGGGGCTGATGGTGTGACTTAGAAGACTTTTATTGCACATTGTTTGGTGCACTCCGTGCTTCACATACTCATTTGTGCTACTGTCGTAGAAAACAAGCTTTTCAGTACATTTTAAAATGACAGTAAAATTATTTAGCATTTTCTTTGTTTTGTTTTTATTCCATCAGTAAATTAAAACAGATCTTCTGATATACATCTTACCCCGAACGCTAATGTTGCTTGTTTTTTATTTTCTCTTACAGGTCATCTCATATGGATACAAATATATCTAAAGATGAAGAATATATTCCTAACGAAACGGTTAGTATATTGATGCACAATGCTAAAGGTTCACTTTGTAACGGCACAAGTAAACAAAATAATTTTGAGACCTGTGCATGGATTTACCAAAGGACTTGCTATTGAAGTTTCTCTAAGCTTTTTTCCATTCTCAGAGTTCTCATATGTTCTGTTTTTTGCTGCAATGTAGTGAAGATCCTCTTGCTCTGTCATTGCACTCTCAATTCACACGACTACAAACTAGTATGACCCGGAGAAAATGCAATGTCTAGACAGTAATTGAGTATTGAAAAGTTATGGGAATGCTGTGACTAATCTTAGGTGCATTCTTTTGTTTATATGATAGCGTTTTGAAGCCTTTGATGACCACAGTGAGGATGCGAGCAGTGGTAGCCATGTTGATTTAAGGTACGTTATTTGTGTATATTATATTATATCCATACACAATATTTTTTTCAGGATGAAGGTCAGAGTCAATAATCAGAACCTGCTCCACTAGTAAACTAGTAAATGTTTTCAGGGCATGCAGCTGCTATGTCTATGTGGTTACATGGTTCTATTCCACTATCATACATGAGTGAGAAAGGTTAAATAATTTATTATAGAACACTGTAATTGCAAATGCTAATCACATTGTTTTCACACACACTTAATTTTTCATAGAACCTCAGAATGATCAGTTACTCCACCATATTGTCCTGATATGTCATGGATTCAGAGATTGAGATCAAGCTGGAGAAATGTGTTTGTAATGCAGGCAAATCAACATAATGATTATAGCTAAGTGTAATAGGTATTCAGTCAGTAGCCTATGAGTGCTTTCCCCATTTTCTTTTAAGCATTTGAAATTGGTCTAACAAAAACTGGGGTTCTTTTTAGTATCCATTACCCCTTCCGCTCCCTTAACTGACTTGGTAATGGAGAATTTACAGTTCTGTGTTAGCAGTATATGTTTGTGAAACCAGTATGGCTTGGTTTAACCCAGTGATCTCAGCTCATCATTACCATTTATGTCAGATGACATTTATATTGATAATGCAGAAGTGTACATTTTACCTTATCTAGGCTGGAGAGGAAATCCCCACAAATTTGAGTCAGTGCAAAATAACTACGACAGTGTTTATAGTGCCCCTTTAATTAGTTTACATATATGTATATGCATTGGCATTGGGTTTAGCTATGAATCCTTGTGATACCTTCTATTTTCTGACACAATGGAAGGACCATATTTCTATAAAGGAATATAGGAACCTGAAGATATAGCACACACATCAACATTACATTTTCTTTCCGGAGTCCATTAGGATTACATTGAGAAGTGTCTGAATTTCCTTTCTTTGCAGGAAACGGAGGGTTGGTAGCTCCCATTCTATTGAAAAGGTTGTTGCAGGTCCAGAAGATACCTCTCATCCAGACATGTACTACATCATCTTTTTCATCTGGGTATTATGCTACTTCGTTTTCATTCTCCCAGAACTGGATCTCAGCAAAGTTACCTTTTTCTCCAACAATCAATAAAGACTGTACATTGGACGCGAGGTGTCAAATAATTGAATATAGACGGCTTCTGTAGCGGCCCGAAATTCTCCAATAGTTTAGCCTTTTTTAATTGCCCGGAAGGGTGCACAATGTGTTGCCAATCCATGTAGAATCATGGGTTCATGCTTTTGTCTTGTAAAAGTCTTAATGTGAGGATATCTAACAAGTCAAGTTGTTAAAACAAAGTCACTAAAAATTAATGATCAGTATGACAGTTTGTGCCTTGTGTTAATATCCTCTCCACAATAATATGGCTGAAAGAGACACGAAGATCTAAGATTTCTGAGGAAGTCTGTGCTTGTAAGTCTGATGCAAACAATCGACACTCCATCGTCTTGGCAACGATGGCTAGTATGTGGCATCACTTATTTATAGATCTTTCAGGATAATGTTGAGTAAAAATTTGTATTTATTTTTGTACATATTAAAAATGAGAATATTTAGGTTTGTCTAAAACTCTTCTTAAAGAGAAATCTAGAATAGTATTTGTAGAATTGTCTAAATGCTTACTGTAGAGTCTATGATATGTCTAGCATGGGATCTAGAATGATTCCTGAGTTTTGTAGGGTGTTTCTTACAGAGCTGTCTCGAATGTGGCTTGCATGGATGTCTAGAATATTTACTGTAGAAGCCTGCTATTGTGTTCCTGCTTTGGGAAACAATGGGTTTATTTAAAACACAATTGTAATCAATGTTTGAAGACTGTTGATAGAAATTAATTTTTAAACACCATGTTCTTTTGGCAAAAATATGCTACAAATCTGCTGCTAGTTTGAGGTTTATTAAAGCTGCCCTGCCAACTTCTGGGTCTTTGCATATTTTGCAAAGACCCTGGATGGTGACAAAGTAGTCCCATATCTCTTAACTTTGAATTTCAATGAAACTCCAATGCAGTCTTTATGAGCAGTTCATCATAAAGATTTTATAAAGCAGATCTTTATAAAATACTATTTTTTTTCTGGTGACAGAGCTGCTTTAAAACCATAAACAAAATTAAAAGTTTAAAATTGACTTGTCTTGCACAAAAACAAAAGACCAGTGCGATTAAAAAAAAATGCCATTTTCAATCTACACATTGTGCCAAATTGATAGCAGATGCAAAGAACTATAATAGTCTATGTTCTCTCAGGATCAGAATGATGTATAATACTCTCCTCAAGAGAATTAGAAATGTACCAATATTTTACACAATGCAATGACACCAGAACAGCAACATAAAAAAGTGTCTTAAAGGGGCACACTATAGGTACCAAAACAACTTCAGCGTAACAAAGCCGTTTTAGTATATATATCATGCCCCTGAAATCTTGCTGCTCAATTCACTGCCATTTAAAAGTTAAATCACTTTATTTTCAGTTTATGCAGCCAAAGCCACATCTCCCCTGGCTGTGACTTACACACTGCATGAAAAAAAATGGTTTAATTTAGTTTGGATGTTAACTTGTTTTAGAAGTGTGTATCTCCTGCTCTGTAAATTGAACTTTAGTTTGAAACAGGAGGCTCCTGTAGGGTCTAGAATGCTATTAACAGGGTAGGAGATAAGAAATTCTAGATTAAAGAGAGTGTGTAATACAGGAAGTTTAAACATTAGATCTCTTTATAGGAAGTGTTTATGAAGGCTAGGCAAGTCACATGCAGGGAGGTGTGACTAAGGTTGCATAAACAAATTGATTAAACCCCTAAATGGCAGAGAATTGAGCAGTGAGACTGCAAGAGCATGATCTATACACCAAAACTGCTTCATTAAGCTAAAGTTGTTTTGTTGCCTATAGTATCCCTTTAAGATCTGAGACAACTGTACATCTTCAGAATACAAAACAGGAGTGTTGACTTTAGAAGTCTCTGCTGAACAGGCACAATTAAAATAAAACTATATATATATATATATATATATATATATATATATATATATCTATATCTTCAAGCACAAAATAATTAAGTGTATATGCAAATGTATTTTTGCCATCACGTCATCTATTTTATTAACACTATGAATGGCTGAAAGGATTGTGATTCTTGCAAAGTGAATGGAGATAGCTGATTCGCTAAAGTTAAACAGTCAATTGTAGAATATATAGAAAAATATATATTTATTTATACAATTTCAGGGAAACAAGGGAATTTGGAAGATTTGTATAGTATGCATTTTGTATATTTTCTGTTCTTATATCTTTTAAATCTGTCAGAGGGGCTAATATTTTATGGGGAAAAAAATTATATATCACTAACGTTTTGTCTCTGCTTCTGATAAATGAGAGGAAAAAAAACTTGCGCTAAACTTGCTGCAATTTAGTGCTTTTATTGACTGCAAAATAAAGGTTTATTCAATACACTTGCAAAATCTAAAGATTTTTCTACTACATAAAATATGTGAATCTAATTAAATAGTAAAATCAGAGGTAAAGTGCAAATATTAATAGTTGTTGCCAAATACCTTTGGGTTAAACACTTACCTTTCTCCAGCGCCAGGCTCCCTCGGCGCTGGGGACTCTCCTCCTCCTTTGGACGTCATCGGCTGAATGTGCATGCGCAGCAAGAGCCGTGCGCGCATTCAGTCAGTCCATAGGAAAGCATTCTCAATGCTTTCCTATGGATGCTGGCGTCTTCTCACTGTGAAAATCGCAGTGAGAAGCGCGGAAGTACCTCTAGCGGCTGTCAATGAGACAGCCACTAGAGGCTGGATTAACCCATATGTAATCATGGACCTGGCACCCAGACCACTTCATTAAGCTGAAGTGGTCTGGGTGCCTAGAGTGGTCCTTTAAGGATTTGTTGCAGCAGTGAGTTGCTTTGCATATTGGGGCACTTTGTGATATTCCAACTGTTTTGAATTAAAAGTACTCGTGATCTCAACATTTGCTCACAGTTTTGCTGCCATAAGGTATAGTCTACCGTTATTTAGCTCATTGTTTCTCTTTTATAAACACTTTAAACCTGTATGGTGCACAAAGCACATCCTCTTGTCACTGAAATGGGTATTCCCTGTTATAATCACAGGTTTTAGAGCACAATGTTTTAGGATTCTGAGCTTCCATTTATTAATTGTTAAATATTTGCATTCAGATATTTTTTTTTTAGACGCAGTGAAGTCTTTTTATTAATCTGCATCAAAACGTTGTCATATGGACAGCTCAATGCACTAATATATGAAGTATAAAACTGTAAATATTTTATGTGGCTATATCTTGTTAATAAAAATCTTTACATCTGAACTCCATTCTGAGTGATTATTTAAGAAAAGTGCTGTGTAACTAATGTCCTGGATCGGCCCAGACTGAGTTTGAAATCCTTAATGCATATTATCTTGGAGCATAATAAATCCATTGTCCCCTACTGTCTGAAAGCTGTATGAGTAACGATGGAGGGTACGTAGGTGAGGATTTATGTGAGTGAAGTGAATAGAGCGGATTTAATACCTGCAAATATAGTTACATCTAGTGCCCTTTTTGCAATTTTACACTTCTCATGGTTACTTAAACATAAATGACAGTTCAGGCTCCAAGGAGCTGAAAGAGAGTATTCTGACTGGCGAGGTGACTTCCTAGTGAACACAACACTTAACAATGGTGTGTGGAGATTTATACAAAAATAACTTTAAAAGTAAGTATGCAATTAATGCAATATCTTAATGTATTAACCACTTAAGGACACAGCTACAGAAGTAAAATGCCTGCATGATGGAAAATGTCTGTCGTGTCCATCAGGGGTTAAAATGGATCATTTCCTGCCTAGAGTGCATCTCTAATACAGGTAGTTCAGTGTGCAAAAAAGTTTTGATAATTCGGTTAAAATTATTTTATTGTGCACACATCCTACAAATAGTCCTGGAAGTGTTCTGACATAACCGGAACGGTTGAAGCTTGACAAAGTCGGATGTGTCAAAATTCATAATTGTTTACAGAATAAAGATTTCTACTTAACTGCTGGAGTTTAATATCCTCATTCTTCATTTCACAGAACGTTTGGGCTGGGTGCCTCTCCACAGTGGTTGGTGCATGTGTGGCACGTATACAGATGATGGATCTTTAAATATAACAATAATGTACTCACGTTTACAGTTTCCTTTGGGGCTCTGTTGAGTGGGTCTCCCTGTGCATTCAGTAAGACTCCTCACCAGGCAGAAACATTTGCATGGGATTATGGGATAAGTAATGTTATCCCAAAAACAGTTTCACTCATAACTTAAGATGTCGAACTTACATGTAAACTGATTGCAGTCATTCTGGAACTATGATTTTATACGTAGCCTGGTTCGCTGTGTAGTAAACTGGGCTTGTTTAAGCTCTTGGCAGATCTGTAGTTTTATGCGAAATGGTTCGGAACTCGACTCTCCCTCCTAGGAGAAGAGAGAGCTCATTTTAAGTTGCGCATGCAAACACAGCTCATAAAGCTTGGACAAAGTTAACATTGGTAATATGCACAAAGTCTAGTGGCACTTGCTAAAATTTCCATCCGTAGTGCCTCCAGTCCAGGTTGACCATTCCCAATTTATCCGTAATCATGAAGAAATCTGGACCGGGCACATATAGTTAGTGCTAAGGCAACTTTTAAAAGTCAAGAAAGACAACCTGGAACTGGCTGCCTGATTGACAGCTCTGAGGGGCAGGCGCAGACTTGTAGTGATTTTTTTACAATATTTTTGTTGCTAGCTTGCTTGCTTGCTTGTGAATCTTTTCTAAAACAGTCTGTCACCTTCTAGGCTCTTTGCATATTTTGCAAAGACCTCTGATGGCGACATCGCTGCTAGGTGTGCAGTGACCCTTTGCGTGTCACTCATGGCAATTGATCCGCTAGGAGCCCATGTCAAGTTCTGTACTCTTGCACGTGCGGGAGAGTCCAACACTGATGTCCATGGAGGATCCCACATGAGCCTCCTCAGATGCTATCTTGCAATAAACTAGAGGCATAGGCAACCTGTGGCACTGCCGATGTTTTGGACTACACCTCCCATGATGCTTTGACAGCATTATGGGTGTAATAGCATTATGGGGGATGCAGTCCACAACATCTGGAGTGCCGACGGTTGCCTATCCCTGATACTAGACCGTGCCTTATTGCCGTGGGAAAATTATAAAGTTTGACAGCGGTAGCTGCACCTATGTCCACCTGGGAATTCACCATAAGAAAAAGTTAATACTTTGTGTTATTCAACTGTGTTGGAATTTCAATTAAATTCCAGGTTTTAATTCCAATTAAATTTATTTTGTTTATTTTTTGGTGGGGTAAGAGACGCTTTAAACTGTTTGACTACTTATTCACTGGTGTGGCAGGGCACTTTTCCCACCATAACCACCAAAGTGAGTTGTAGTAGTGATGGTGCTTGGAGTGTATCTTCATGAATTGTAATACTTAGAGGTGCAATAGTAAGCTCTTTCAAACAGTATCTTCCAAGAGTTTTGTTTGTCTCTGTTATTAAATATCAATAAAAAAAATTTATTAAAAAAAAAAAAAAGATATTTTGTCTATGTACTAATAAAGTTGTTTTAATTCTTTGTATCTAAATAAAGTTACATTGAAACGCTCTTGTATCTAAGGGAAAACGCGACCTTTCTTATATCCAGCGCTGATTGGTTACTGCACTGAACTACATCACTCTCCATTGTGCTGATTGGTGTATTATCTTCCTCCTGCATCCCGCGCTCTGATTGGCTCTGCGAGCAGTCTCTAACGCTGGCTATTTGCTGTCTCACCTCAGTGTTTTGTTTCTGACATTCTCATTGGCTGTCTGCTGTGTAAGTCTGAGTCGGGGTATGTGATTGGATAAGCTCACTCGCTGTCCATGTCTCGTTGCTTGTGATTTGCTGGATCCTCTGCCTTCTCACCCCCTGACCCCCCGGATAGCGTCCAATCAGCTCACTCCGTGCTGTACTGTGTTCTCCGAGCGGACAGTCCGGGCCGAGCATGGGAGGACAGCCTGGCGGGCCGGCCTTATAAACTCACTGCGACCCCCGGCTGCAGCCCGGCCTTCACACCAGCCAAGAGCGGGGTAACAAACCTGGCACCGTCTGTAACAATATATACACCCTATATCCCTCTATAACAATACACACACAGCCTCACTGTCATTATATATACTGTATCCCTCTATAATAATACACACACAGCCTCACTGTCATTATATATACTGTATCCCTCTATAATAATACACACACAGCCTCACTGTCATTATATATACTGTATCTCTCTATAATAATACACACACAGCCTCACTGTCATTATATATACTGTATCCCTCTATAACAATACACACAGCCTCACTGTCACTATATATACTGTATCTCTCTATAATAATACACACAGCCTCACTGTCATTATATATACTGTATCCCTCTATAATAATACACACACAGCCTCACTGTCATTATATATAGTGTATCCCTCTATAATAATACACACAGCCTCACTGTCATTATATATACTGTATCCCTCTATAATAATACACACAGCCTCACTGTCATTATATATACTGTATCCCTCTATAATAATACACACAGCCTCACTGTCATTATATATACTGTATCCCTCTATAATAATACACACACAGCCTCACTGTCATTATATATAGTGTATCCCTCTATAATAATACACACAGCCTCACTGTCATTATATATACTGTATCCCTCTATAATAATACACACAGCCTCACTGTCATTATATATACTGTATCCCTCTATAATAATACACACACAGCCTCACTGTCATTATATATACTGTATCCCTCTATAATAATACACACAGCCTCACTGTCATTATATATACTGTATACTGTATCTCTCTATATATACACACACAGCCTCACTGTCATTATATATAGTGTATCCCTCTATAATAATACACACAGCCTCACTGTCATTATATATACTGTATCCCTCTATAATAATACACACAGCCTCACTGTCATTATATATACTGTATCCCTCTATAATAATACACACACAGCCTCACTGTCATTATATATACTGTATCTCTCTATAATAATACACACAGCCTCACTGTCATTATATATACTGTATCTCTCTATAATAATACACACAGCCTCACTGTCATTATATATACTGTATCCCTCTATAATAATACACACAGCCTCACTGTCATTATATATACTGTATCCCTCTATAATAATACACACAGCCTCACTGTCATTATATATACTGTATCTCTCTATAATAATACACACACAGCCTCACTGTCATTATATATACTGTATCTCTCTATAATAATACACACACAGCCTCACTGTCATTATATATACTGTATCCCTCTATAATAATACACACACAGCCTCACTGTCATTATATATACTGTATCCCTCTATAATAATACACACAGCCTCACTGTCATTATATATACTGTATCTCTCTATTATAATACACACACAGCCTCACTGTCATTATATATACTGTATCTCTCTATAATAATACACACACAGCCTCACTGTCATTATATATACTGTATCTCTCTATAATAATACACACACAGCCTCACTGTCATTATATATACTGTATCTCTCTATAATAATACACACACAGCCTCACTGTCATTATATATACTGTATCTCTCTATAATAATACACACACAGCCTCACTGTCATTATATATACTGTATCTCTCTATAATAATACACACACAGCCTCACTGTCATTATATATACTGTATCTCTCTATAATAATACACACACAGCCTCACTGTCATTATATATACTGTATCTCTCTATAATAATACACACACAGCCTCACTGTCATTATATATACTGTATCTCTCTATAATAATACACACACAGCCTCACTGTCATTATATATACTGTATCTCTCTATAATAATACACACACAGCCTCACTGTCATTATATATACTGTATCTCTCTATAATAATACACACACAGCCTCACTGTCATTATATATACTGTATCTCTCTATAATAATACACACACAGCCTCACTGTCATTATATACACTGTATCTCTCTATAATAATACACACACAGCCTCACTGTCATTATATATACTGTATCTCTCTATAATAATACACACACAGCCTCACTGTCATTATATATACTGTATCTCTCTATAATAATACACACACAGCCTCACTGTCATTATATATACTGTATCTCTCTATAATAATACACACACAGCCTCACTGTCATTATATATACTGTATCTCTCTATAATAATACACACACAGCCTCACTGTCATTATATAT
Source organism: Pelobates cultripes (assembly GCA_933207985.1). Classification (NCBI taxonomy): domain Eukaryota; kingdom Metazoa; phylum Chordata; class Amphibia; order Anura; family Pelobatidae; genus Pelobates; species Pelobates cultripes. Next base: position 63,967,870 of record OW240924.1, read on the forward strand.
ACTGTATCTCTCTATAATAATACACACACAGCCTCACTGTCATTATATATACTGTATCTCTCTATAATAATACACACACAGCCTCACTGTCATTATATATACTGTATCTCTCTATAATAATACACACACAGCCTCACTGTCATTATATACACTGTATCTCTCTATAATAATACACACACAGCCTCACTGTCATTATATATACTGTATCTCTCTATAATAATACACACACAGCCTCACTGTCATTATATATACTGTATCTCTCTATAATAATACACACACAGCCTCACTGTCATTATATATACTGTATCTCTCTATAATAATACACACACAGCCTCACTGTCATTATATATACTGTATCTCTCTATAATAATACACACACAGCCTCACTGTCATTATATATACTGTATCCCTCTATAATAATACACACACAGCCTCACTGTCATTATATACACCCTGTATCCCTCTATAATAATACACACAGCCTCACTGTCATTATATATACTGTATCCCTCTATAATAATACACACACAGCCTCACTGTCATTATATATACTGTATCCCTCTATAATAATACACACACAGCCTCACTGTCATTATATATACTGTATCCCTCTATAATAATACACACACAGCCTCACTGTCATTATATATACTGTATCCCTCTATAATAATACACACAGCCTCACTGTCATTATATATACTGTATCTCTCTATAATAATACACACACAGCCTCACTGTCATTATATATACTGTATCCCTCTATAACAATACACACACAGCCTCACTGTCATTATATACACCCTGTATCCCTCTATAATAATACACATACAGGCTCACTGTCATTATATATACTGTATCTCTCTATAACAATACACACACAGCCTCACTGTCATTATATATACTGTATCTCTCTATAATAATACACACAGCCTCACTGTCATTATATATACTGTATCTCTCTATAATAATACACACACAGCCTCACTGTCATTATATATACTGTATCCCTCTATAATAATACACACAGCCTCACTGTCATTATATATACTGTATCTCTCTATAATAATACACACACAGCCTCACTGTCATTATATATACTGTATCTCTCTATAATAATACACACACAGCCTCACTGTCATTATATATACTGTATCTCTCTATAATAATACACACACAGCCTCACTGTCATTATATATACTGTATCTCTCTATAATAATACACACAGCCTCACTGTCATTATATATACTGTATCTCTCTATAATAATACACACACAGCCTCACTGTCATTATATATACTGTATCTCTCTATTATAATACACACAGCCTCACTGTCATTATATATACTGTATCTCTCTATAATAATACACACACAGCCTCACTGTCATTATATATACTGTATCTCTCTATAATAATACACACACAGCCTCACTGTCATTATATATACTGTATCTCTCTATAATAATACACACACAGCCTCACTGTCATTATATATACTGTATCTCTCTATAATAATACACACACAGCCTCACTGTCATTATATATACTGTATCTCTCTAATAATACACACACAGCCTCACTGTCATTATATATACTGTATCCCTCTATAATAATACACACACAGCCTCACTGTCATTATATATACTGTATCTCTCTATAATAACACACAGCCTCACTGGCATTATATATACTGTATCTCTCTATAATAACACACAGCCTCACTGGCATTATATATACTGTATCCCTCTATAATAATACACACACAGCCTCACTGTCATTATATATACTGTATCTCTCTATAATAATACACACACAGCCTCACTGTCATTATATATACTGTATCCCTCTATAATAATACACACACAGCCTCACTGTCATTATATATACTGTATCTCTCTATAATAATACACACACAGCCTCACTGTCATTATATATACTGTATCCCTCTATAATAATACACACACAGCCTCACTGTCATTATATATACTGTATCTCTCTATAATAACACACAGCCTCACTGGCATTATATATACTGTATCTCTCTATAATAACACACAGCCTCACTGGCATTATATATACTGTATCCCTCTATAATAATACACACACAGCCTCACTGTCATTATATATACTGTATCTCTCTATAATAATACACACACAGCCTCACTGTCATTATATATACTATATCCCTCTATAATAATTGACACACAGCCTCACTGTCATTATATATACTGTATCTCTCTATAATAATACACAGCCTCACTGTCATTATATATACTGTATCTCTCTATAATAATACACACACAGGCTCACTGTCATTATATATACTGTATCTCTCTATAATAATACACACAGCCTCACTGTCATTATATATACTGTATCTCTCTCTAATAATACACACACACACAGCTTCACTGTCATATATACTTGTGACAAAACTAGCCACTTAAGACTATTTTGGTGTATGTATATATATATATATTCTACCAGCAGAGATCCTGGGATTATAAAATTGCAGCTCCGCAATATATCGGAGCTGCAATTTTATAATCCCAGGATCTCTGCTGGTAGAATGCAATAACCAAGTACAAAGCTGGAAGCAGGCAATATTCCCAAATCCTCCCAAGAACCAGACGAAACACAGTCTGAGAGTCAACTGCCACTTTATTCAAAAAGACTGATATATAAAGCAGGTCACTCAACTGTCACTTTATTAAAAATAACTGATATTTAAAGCAGGTCACTCAACAGGGGTTTCCAAAGATGGGCAGCAGGGGTTTTGGTTGAGGGGACTGGAGGGAGACTACCGTTTCCAGGTCCTCCTCCCAACAGCCCCTGCTGTAACATACAGTAATGAAAACCACGAGGACATAAACCGTTACCTTTCAACTTCAAAATATACAACTTAGTCAGTTTTAATAGCAATGCTAACGAATGGGGAGGATTCGAACAGACATACACAGTACAGCATAAATTAAACATAGCCGGAGACGCCACACTATACCGGCGCGCAGCACACAACAGAAAATAGGCACAACCATTCTATCTTAGGCAGTCCCAAGTGGCTAGGTTTGCCACAATGCTCCCCCAAAACCAAGCCGGCATACACAGTCTGATCCCAACGGATCGGCTTGGGGATGTCCGGGGGAGTGCTCACAGATCATTTCTCAAGTTCTGTCTGTCTGGACAACCCATCGGCGTTACCATTCTGTTTTCCAGGGCGATAATGGATCGTGAAATCAAACGGCTGCAGCGCCAAACTCCAGCGCAACAGCCGGGCATTGTCTCCTGACACCCTGTGTAGCCACACCAACGGGTTGTGATCTGTGAGCAAGGAGAATGGTTGTCCATACAAATAAGGTTGTAACTTTTTGAGGGCCCACACCACGGCCAGGCATTCCTTCTCGATGGCGGCGTAGCCTACTTCCCTTGGTAGTAATTTTCTGCTTAAGTAAGCTACGGGATGTTCTCCGCCATCAGCTCCCACTTGGCTCAGTACTGCCCCCAATCCAAACATGGAAGCGTCTGTGTGAACAAGAAATCGTTTAGTTGGATCAGGGGCAGTTAACACAGGAGCCTTAGTTAATGCAATTTTTAGTTCATGGAATGCCTGTTCACACTCTGGGGCCCAGTTGACCTGTCGTGGCAAGTTTTTCTTGGTCAAGTCCGTCAGGGGTTTGGCCAGGGCGCTGTAATTGGGCACAAATTTTCTGTAGTAACCAGCGGTACCAAGGAACGCCAATACTTGTGTCTTTGTCCTGGGGGTAGGCCACTTAGCTACTGCCTCTATCTTGGCCGGTTCGGGCCTCTGCTGTCCGCATCCTACCCTGTGACCCAGGTACTGCACCTCTGCCATCCCTATGTGACACTTGCTAGGTTTTAGTGTCAGCCCTGCCTCCCCAATACGGTCAATGACCACACTAATATGTTTCAAATGATCTGCCCAGGTCTGGCTATAAATGGCTATATCATCTAAGTACGCACAGGCGTACTCTTGGAACCCGTCCAGTAGCCGATCTACCATCCTCTGAAAGGTAGCCGGAGCGTTTTTCATCCCGAAAGGCATGACCCGAAATTGATACAGGCCAAACGGGGTGACAAACGCCGACTTGGGGATGGCCTCCTCGGCTAGTGGAATCTGCCAATATCCCTTACACAGATCAATGGTAGTGAGATACTGGCCTCTTGCCATCCTATCTAGCAGCTCGTCTATACGGGGCATCGGGTAGGCGTCAGACACTGTTTTGTCATTGAGCCTCCGGTAGTCTACACAAAACCGCGTGGTGCCATCCTTCTTGGGTACTAGCACTACCGGTGATGCCCAGGGGCTATCTGAATGTTCGATAACTCCTAACTGCAACATTTCCTCAATTTCTTTCCTCATGTGCTCCCTTACTGCTTCAGGGATACGATACGGAGTCTGTCTCATAGGGAGCTGTCCTGGGGTCTCTACTCGGTGGGTAGCTAACAGAGTGTACCCTGGTAAATTGGAGAAGGTAGCACCTTTTGCCGCAATCAACTCCTGTACCTGGGCCGCTCCCCCAGCTGCACACCTGTAGCGTTTTCTGCAGAATATTCCTTTTCTAACATGTCTGGCAAGGGCAGATTCTCATAATCCTCAGTGGCTGGGGCACAGATGGCTGCTACCTCCTCTATTCTCTGGTGATAGGGTTTGAGCATGTTCACATGGAGCATGCGTCGTTTCCCTACCCCAGAGCACGGGCCGATCACATAAGTGGTGTCACATCTCTGTTCTACCACTTGGTATGGGCCCTGCCAGGTGGCCTGTAGCTTGTCTGTGCGGACAGGTCTCTGGCTCCCCTATCGTACCACCGGCGCTGTCGCCGCTGAGCCGCCCGGAGGTTCTCCCGTACGGTTTGGGTTAGAGCCTCCAAGCGGTCCCGGAACTCCAGCACGTATGGCACAATGGGGACTCCATCTGCACTGCTCCCCCCCCCCAATGTTCTCTAATTAAGTCTAGGGGTCCCCTCACCCTTCTCCCAAACAATAACTCAAACGGAGAGAAGCCGGTAGATTTCTGTGGCACTTCTCGGTACGCAAAAAGCAGATGGGGTAAAAACCTCTCCCAGTCTTTATGGGACTCCCCAAATGTCCTGAGCATCTGCTTCAAGGTACCGTTAAAGCGCTCACACAACCCATTGGACTGTGGGTGATAGGCAGAATTTACAATTCGCTTAATGCCACATAACTTCCATAGCTGGTGGGTCACTTCGGCTGTAAATTGGGTCCCCCTATCCGAAATTATCTCTTGGGGAAATCCCATCCTGGAAAATATCTTCATCATAGCTTCAGCTACCGTTTCTGCTTGTATAATGGAAAGGGCTATAGCCTCCGGGTACCGGGTGGCATAATCTACAATGGTCAGAATATACCGCTTGCCGGAAGGGTTAGGCTTGGACAGTGGTCCTACTATATCCACTGCTACTCTGCTAAAGGGTTCTTCAATAATGGGAAGGGGGCACAATTTCGCTTTGTGGCGGTCACTCCTTTTTCCCACTCTCTGACAAATGTCACATGTCTGACAATACTGTCTCACATCTCTAGATATACCTGGCCAGAAAAATGCATGTGTCAATCTGTACCTCGTTCTTGTCATCCCTAAATGCCCAGACAGCGGAATATCGTAGGCAATTCTAAGCAGTTCCTGCCGGTATTTCTGGGGCACTATAAGCTGCTTATTAGTCACATGTACAGACCCCCCTACCACCCGCTCAGCAACACGATATAACAGATTTTTCTCCCATACATACTGTTCTCCCTCTAAACCTGTCTGACCAGCTGTCGCCTTATCCTTATAAATTTGCAACGTGGGATCGTTTTTAACCTCTGCCTCAAAGTCAGTGGGGGTATCCCAGGAAACACGGGTTACACGGGGTACATTGTCTCTTACCTGAGCCTCAGAGTGTGTGGAAGATGAAGCCGTGGTGCGAGCCTGCTGACGGGTGGTCACTGGATATGCCTCATGGCGAGGACTTTGGGGCACAAAAGCGGAAGTCATTTACCCCAGGTCATTCCCCAAAACAACATCAGCTGGTAACTTGTGCATTAGCCCCACCTCCACCATACCTTCCCCCGCACCCCAATTCAGATGTACCTTGGCAGTTGGTAGCCGGTACATGGCACCCCCTGCTACCCGGACTGCTACCGATCCCCCGGTATGTGCTGATCCTGACACCAAATGCGGGGCAACCAAAGTTAAGGTAGCGCCGGAATCACGTACCCCTGTACCTCTTTCCCTTCCAGAGTCACGGTCTGGCAATGTGGTTGTCGGTTGTCAGTAGCATGGATGGACATTACATCGTGCAAAACGCCCAGGGGTTCATCAGCCGACTCAAGCGGCACTCCTGGCAAAGTTGGCTCTGCATGATAATAATGAGCAGCTGCCAGCGGGGCCATATTCTGCCGGAGCTGATTCCAGTTCTTGCGGCTCCGGTTTTGGGTGCACTCCCGGGCCATGTGCCCCCATTGCTTACAGGCATGGCACTGGATGTTGGACCTGCCATTATAACGGGAGTGGGGAGGTTGTCCCACAAGTGCTGGTCTGGATGGTGCTGTCGCTGGGGCAGGAGCAATAACTGGAAGCGGTTGCGGGTTGGGTTTTGCATACCCTCGGTTATTATTTTTATGATGCCTCCTAGCATCATAATGTTGGTCGGCCAATCGTGCCGCTTCGGTTAGGGTGTGAGGATTTCGGTCATTCACCCATTCTTGAGCCTCTGGTGCCAGGCCATTACAAAACTGCTCCAGCAGCAACATCTGGCGTAACTCTTCCATGGTGGTAGCTCTGCTGGCTTGTATCCAGCCTTGTGAGGCTTGGTCAAGCTTGTGTGCCCACTCCGCATGTGAGTCTTTGTCCCCTTTTTTTCAATTCTCGGAACTTGCGCCGGTATGCCTCTGGGGTAATGGCATACCTTTCTAATAGCGCCTGCTTTACCTTGTCATAATTCTTGCTGTCCTCTCTGGGTACAGCCCGGTAGGCGTCTGCTGCACGCCCAGACAGTTTGCCTGCCAACAAAGGTACCCACATAGCTTGCTCTACATCATGCAAGTCACACAATCTTTCAAAATCTTGCAAGAATCCATCTATTTTGTCTTTATCCACGCAAAAAGTTTTAAATGCATGATGTGGTATTTTTGGCCTTCCCTGGCCCACAGTTGAAACAGCAGCGGTTTCTGCTTGAGGTGAGAAGGCTTGATTCCTTTGCGCCATCACGTACTCCTGTGCATCCGCCGAAATTATGGTCATAATTTCTGAGATACTGGAGCGGCCAAAATGCCAATCTTGTCCTCATTTCTCGCTCAAATGGGTCTCCTCCATGTTTGCTGGGGGTGTAGCACCTCACGAGCTCGGCCCCTTCCATTAGCTCGCAATAAGTCTTGGTTTCTTTTAGGCTTATTGTTGGCTATCTTACCCCTGGCTTCCAACAGCTCCTCCTTAACGCTTGCCGCTTCAATATGGGTGTAGTCCATCCCCATTCACTTCTGCATTCGTATCAATTGCCTTCTGCTTTCCAGTATGTCAATTCCAATTGTATAAAACAGCGTTTCCTGCTGTATGGTTGGATCTCGCTGGGCCACCACCACAAGTGGAGCTGCAATTTTATAATCCCAGGATCTCTGCTGGTAGAATGCAATAACCAAGTACAAAGCTGGAAGCAGGCAATATTCCCAAATCCTCCCAAGAACCAGACGAAACACAGTCTGAGAGTCAACTGCCACTTTATTCAAAAAGACTGATATATAAAGCAGGTCACTCAACTGTCACTTTATTAAAAATAACTGATATTTAAAGCAGGTCACTCAACAGGGGTTTCCAATTGAGGGGACTGGAGGGAGACTACCGTTTCCAGGTCCTCCTCCCAACAGCCCCTGCTGTAACATACAGTAATGAAAACCACGAGGACATAAACCGTTACCTTTCAACTTCAAAATATACAACTTAGTCAGTTTTAATAGCAATGCTAATGAATGGGGAGGATTCGAACAGACATACACAGTACAGCATAAATTAAACATAGACGGAGACGCCACACTATACCGGCGCGCAGTACACAACAGAAAATAGGCACAACCATTCTATCTTAGGCAGTCCCAAGTGGCTAGGTTT
>OW240924.1:63976953-64065140 GCA_933207985.1 Pelobates cultripes
CCCCCCTGTTCTTTTTTTTTTTTTTTTTTTTTTTTTTTCTTACACCAATTCTAATCTTTGCATATCCTAAATATTATGCTTTATTCTTCAAACTATAAGAGATCCAAGTGTATTAAACCTGAGTCTTTACAAGTGTTCTGGAACAAGTATATGCTATCCTATTTGGACCAACTTTGAGACAGAGTAAAAATAATTTGGTGTCTTTTACATTGTGTATAATTTAGTTTTAATATTTATAAATCGCTAACAAATTCTGCAGCGCTGTAAAACTGGTTAAATTATGTTTTTTTTTAGCATCTGGTATTGTATTATTCACTAAAAGCTGAATTTTCCCAATTTGTATTTAAATAGAAAACCTGAGCTGGAAAATACTCTTTACCTTTACTATAGTTAAATCTCTCTCTCTCTCTCTCTGTCTCTCTCTCTCTCTGTCTCTCTCTCTTTCTCTCTGTCTCTCTCTCTTTCTCTCTTTCTCTCTCTGTCTCTCTCTCTCTTTCTCTCTCTCTCTTTCTCTCTCTCTTTCTCTCTCTCTTTCTCTCTCTCTTTCTCTCTCTCTTTCTCTCTCTTTTTCTCTCCCCCCCCCCCCTTCAGCGGTCTTTCCTTGTATTGCAGTGGGCTGCCAGGAGGAGAAGCACTTGCAGTTATACAAAGCTCTCCCTCCTCAGCGCTGCCGTCTTCTTTCTTCAGCTCCTGATGCATCCTCCATCTGGAGCTTGCGTCACTGCTCTACTCATGTGCAAGAGTATAGTTCAAATGTGTGAAGGATCTCCATTGACAAAATAGTGCAGTGTGCTAATGTTTGCCACTTTCCCTCAAAACTTGATGGTAGAACTTCTATGTGTAGTCGACTTCAGGCTTGACCAGAAGACCCGAATAGTCACTATCCTGTCTTGATTGCATTGAACTTTCAATGAAATTCCAATGCTGATAATGAGTATTTCATAAAGCTTTTTATCTTTAGAAGATACTCAAACAGTAGTATGTTGGCAGGGTCTCTTACATATTTTTTAATTTCCAGGCTTGGAAATTTTTTTTTATTTTTTTTTATGAGCAGTGTTTCACTGTCAATTAGTTATCCTTTGTTTTAGTGATACGTTGGTGAGTACTTAGAAATTCCCAAGTGTGTAAAGTCTGCATGGACCCCTGTGACAAGCCATAAAATAATGTTTCATCTGACAAAACATTGGAATGTCTGTTTTATTACACATATTAACCTTGTTTTATTTTTTTAACGCTTAATAATTGTTTGACTTTACTGTTTTCTCTTCGGATTGTTAACTCTGTTGTAAGCTTGGTGCAATTTTATATTTCCTTTCTGAATGTGAAAATGGCAGCTCACAGACCACGTTGAAATCGGCATTTTACAAGCTGTTATTAGATGTAAAACATATGCATAACATCTTCCTGACTTGAAGCTAGTCACTTAAACTAATTAAAACGTTTTCCTAGAAATGTGGGTTTGACTGTAGTCCTTTGAGACACTATAGTAAATGCATGCAACCCTTCCTCTATAAATATGCAAATTCCCAATTTTCTTTCAATTTTCTTTGCTTTGTGTTTTGCACTTTTTGTCTTTGTCACACTATTAATTGTGATATTATAAAACCCCACCACCACCATGTTTAAAAGCACATGCTGTCATTTTCTGAATTCTTTCAGATGCTTTTTTAAAACTGCAAGGCAAGACAGATTGTAATTAGATTTGTAAAATGCGTGTGGAGTCTCTCAGAGCCAAAAGTATTGTAATCCAAGAAAGCAGACTTCATTCACAAGGCCTTTTATTTGACTTTTGTGTTTAAATGTTCTCATTTTATGTTCCCTTCAGGTTACCAAGGGTGATACTGAGTTACTGACTTTGGGAATCTCTGGGAAATCTCAGCATCAGCAGTAGGGGGTGGGGAGATTGCGTAGGCAATATGATGAAACGGCTCATTGTTTCTCTATGATAAGAAATGACAGGTCTGGGCAGCCTGCAGCCATTAAGCTAATATTTCCATGAACTTCTGCCAACAATAGCTAGCTGAGAATGATGGAAGTTGTAATCCAGCAGAAAAACGCCACCCCAACTTAACAACATGTCAGTGACCTCAAATAGTTAGAAATGTATCTTGAGCACAGAGCTGGGTGGCTAAAACACAGATGCCAAAGTTGGCTGAGTTCACAGAAGCTGGTGCCAAGTAGACCAAAATGAAAACTTACATGCATTTAATTATGTATGTTTTTAATTGGGGGTTTATCTAAGAATAGCTTGAAAAACCTGCAGTTCTCATGTTTGCAGCCTTTGCAAGCCCTCCCCTTCTACCACTGCACAGACGTTCTGTGGCTGTCCAATCACAGACTTCCCAATGCAGCTCAATGAGAAGTCTTTGCAAGGCAGGTGCTCTGGGTATTTACTGACTCTTGAGTTTATATACACTGAGCTAACTAAACCAGGAAGTAAAAGGACCAGTTATCTGCTTGAAAGCCATGGGGGTGTAAGCAGGACACTTGGGCTTTAGGGGTCTGGGGCAGTGTTAATTTTGGCGGCAATATTCAATTAAGTGTTAGTCATAGTCTTTTGACTGAAAATTCATTTTAGTCATCTGAATTGTTTGTTTTAGTCGGCTAAACCTCAAAAATTGTAGTCAACAAAATGAACTCCTTAAAGGACCACTATAAGCACGCAGACCACTTCAGCTTAATGAAGTGGTCTGAGTGCCAGGTCCACCTAGAATTAACCCTTTCTGCTGTAAACATAGCAGTTTCAGAGAAACTACTGTGTTTACTTTAGGGTTAATCCAGCCTCTGGTGGCTGTCTCATTGACAGCCGCTAGAGGCACTTCTGCGCTTCTCACTGTGATTTTTTTCACAGTGAGAAGACGCCAGCGTCCATAGAAAAGCATTGAGAATGATTTCCTATTTACTGGCTGAATGCGCGCGCGGCTCTTGCCGTGCATGCGCATTCAGACGATGACTGGGAAAGGAGGAGGAGAGTCTCCAGCACCAAGGGAGCATGGCGCTGGAGAAAGGTAAGTGTCTAACCCCTTCCTCTCCATCCAGCCTGGTGGGAGTGGGACCCTGAGGGTCGGGGCACCTTCAGGGCACTATAGTGCCAGGAAAATGAGTATGTTTTCCTAGCACTATAGTGGTCCTTTAAGGACCATGGACGCACTAGGTACGTCCAACAAAAACTGAATACACAATGACCGCGGCAAATATATTACTTACCCGATCGTCGCTGTTCCACCGCCGGTGATCGGTGTTGCTCCCGGTCTGGGGGACTACCTGACAGCCCAGGCAGTCCCCCCTCAGCAAATTAGGCCCCGCGGACCATGTGATAGCTCTGAAACAGCGGTCACATGGCCGCAATAGGCGTTGATAGTGCTGCCTGAACTGATAAAATAAAAAAGTGTGTGTGTATAATGCCATACTAAGTGTATTTTTATATTAATCTAAAAATACACTTCTAATTAAATTACACACATGTATGTATAATTATTGTATATTAAAAAATATAAAGGGTAAATATAATTTAAAAAAAATAAAAAATATATATGTGTGTGTATGTAATATTATTCTAACTGTATTTTGAGATATATATATATCTCAAAATACCCTTAGAATGAAATTATATATAATCTCTTAGGTAGGTATATATAAATAGATAAAAATAATACGAAATATATATTGGGGATCGAACGATTATCGTTCTGTCTGATATTATCGGACGATTTTCTGTATTTTCAGCAATATCTGTATCGGCCAATAAAGATACCGATATTATCAATAATGCAGACCAGGGTCCTGGGGGGCCCAGCACACTCTTACTTACCTTCCCAGCAGCTCCTTTCAGCTCCCCTGTCTAACTCTTGCGAGTCCCACGGCCGTCAGAGGGTTGCCACAGGTTAGCATGGCAACGCAGCACACAGGCCGTGAGAGTTGGACAGGGGAGCTGAAGGGAGCTGCTGGGAAGGTAAGCGTGTGCTGGACCCCTCTGCAGAGTCCATGCCACAGTTTATAAAAAAAATAAATAAGTTAAAAATATAAAAATCATTTTACAAACTTTAACAAATCTACACAAACACACTCACTGCACAAACACACACTGCATTAATTATATATACACACACTACACAAACACTGCATTCACTACACAAACATACACTGCATCCACTACACACATATATTCTTGAAAACATAAAGAATTCTGACTGGCATGTATATTGTGTGCATTTACCTTAATAAAAAAAAAAATGGCAAAAATAAATAAATAATAAACATGTTCAGTTAACAGTAGATTTGTGTAGAAATAGTTTTTTTTTTTTTTTTTAAATGGTAAATGTACAGAATATTGCTACCTGAAAGTTCACATATTATCTGCATCAGCTCTAAAAAATCAATATCTGTCGATTCCTAATAAAAACTGTTTTACTCGGGAGACTTCGCTGAACACCAATATTAGTGTTTCAAAACAGTAAAACCTATCACAGCGATGATATTGGTTTGGTTACTAGGGAGTTAACACTGGTTTCGGGTATCCCTTCAATACTTGGAAGTTAAAGATATACTTGGCACTAAACTCTGTATTAAGTGTGTTCCCCACCTGTCACTTTGTGTGCTTGGAGATGTCTTGAATTCTGGTAAAAGCATGTAATTGCAAGCTGCAGATCTTTCTTTTTACCTGTACTTTTGCTTGAAAATTGTATTGATTAGTATGCATTATAATGAGTTCCCCTGCAGGTTTGGAATGGAGTCCTTTTAAAGTATTGGAAACCCCCTTTGTCGGTTATTACATGTAGTAGCAGCAAATTATTTTGTGATGAGCTGTCTTTTTGTACAATTTGTTTGTAATCTGTTATATCTTTGTGTTTTTGGCATTTCACCATAGCCTGGTCTTGTCTCTGCAGGTATCATGATTTCACTGTGCGTTTTAAGTACAGTCAACTCTGAATCTTTGCATATTGTTACGGTAAGGCTGCTCTGATTGATATTGAAATGAAACCCTCAATGATGTTGGGACATTCTATGCCGTCCTACATAAAGTGAGCTTTAAAGGACCACTATAGTGCCCTGAGGCTCTGGAAGGGGGAAAGGGGTAAAAACTTACCTTTTTCCAGCGCTGGGCAGGGAGCTCTCTGCCTCCTCTCCTCCTCCGATCCTTCTCCTGGGCTGAATGCGCACGCGTGGCAAGAGCTGCGCACGCATTCAGCCTGTCGCATAGGAGAGCATTTACAATGCTTTCCTATGGACGCTTGCGTGCTCTCACTGTGAAAATCAGTGAGAAGCACGCAAGCGCCTCTAGTGGCTGTCAATAAGACAGCCACTAGAGGGAATAGGGGGAAGGCTTAACCCATTAATAAACATAGCAGTTTCTCTGAAATTGCTATGTTTATTAAAAAATGGGTTAACCCTAGCTGGACCTGGCACCCAGACCACTTCATTAAGCTGAAGTGGTCTGGGTGCCTAGAGTGGTCCTTTAATGCATGTAGGGCACTAGGCAGCATAGAATGCCCTGCATATTTGGTATGTGCAGGGTTAATTCCATGCTCACACCAGGGAGTCCCAGGTAATAATGGGTACCTGGGGATCTCCTCTGTGTACTTGTGTAGAGATGCATTGATTTTTAGTGGCCCCAGACTTTTTGATGAGCTGCTTGCAGTGCTGGAAGCCAGCGTGGCAAGTGGTTTTTTAAATACTTGGTTATTGCCGTGTGAGCATTGTTAAATTCCTGCACACATCACTAAACCTTAGGTAATGGATACCTGGGGCTCCTGTTGGTCTGATGGAGCCATTTTCAGTTGCCCCAGACTGACTGAGCTTCCAGCGCTGCACAGAGCCCTTTAACTCCATTCTATAAACTTTTTTTGGGGGGGAGGGAGAGTTCATGCAGCTTGTGTGTCCAGCTCCAGCGTGTCCCCAGCCGATTGGGACCATTGCTGGATTTTTCCAGCTGCCTAGCATTGATCCCTATATAATCGGCTGGAACCAGAAATATACAAAGTGTATTACTGAAAACCGCCAGTAGATGTATTCCCTTTAGTGCTAAACCCTCTAATTAGGTGGCCCCTTAAAAGCAATTAAAACTCACGTGGGTCTGCTGACACTGGCCCTGCCCTTTTGGTGACATTAGAATTGCCATAGAGAAAGCATTGCATTGGTTAAATTGGCAAGGGGGCGGGCCAAATGCCGTTTTGGCCAATCAGCAGCACCTCATAGAGATGCATTGAGATGCTGTACGGCAGTGCTGCCTACTGTGCCACTTGGAGGTGTCCCTAGAGGCAATGTAAACACTGCCTTTTCTCTGAAAAGGCAATGTTTACATTAAAATGCCTGAAAGCAATGATTATACTCCCCAGAACAATTACATTGAGCTATTGTTGTTCTGGTGACTATAGTGTCCCTTTTAAATACAATGAAACCCATTTCTAATATCAGAATTGATTTTGGCAGTGGGTTACCTTAGGGTTGGGGTTAGATTTAGGGGTAAGAGTAGGATACGGTTACTCTGTTATGGTAAGGGTTAATACTGTGTATAGGTTAATGAGACACTATAATCACCAAAACAACTTTAGCTTAAAGGTATACTATAGTCACCAGAACTACTACAGCTTAATGTGGTTGTTCTGGTGTCTACTCTCTGTAGGCATTTTCATGTAGACCGTGCCTTTTCAGAGAAAAGACAGTGTTTACATTGCTCCCTAGGGACACCTCCAGTGGCAGTCACTCAGACGGCCACTAGAGGTGCTTCCTGGGTCTGCAGCACTTGTGATCAGCACCTCTACGCTCTCAATGTATGCAGTGGCCAGTGCGGCTTTTTGCCTGTGGGAAAGCATTGGATTGGCTGAGATTGTTAATTCTGATGATCTCAGCCAAAGAGGTGGAGCCAGGGCTGACGAACACATGCAGCCCTGGAAAAAGGTGTGTTCACCCTTTTTTAAGGGGGAGCTGGAAGCCTAACATGGTTGTTCTAAACACTATAGGGTCAGGAATACACGTTTGTATTTTTGACCCTATAATGTTCAATTAAATGGGATACTATAGTCACCAGAACAACTACAGCTTATTGTATTTCTTCTGGTAAATATGATCATTCCATTCAGTAAAAGGCAGTGTTTACTTTAAAGCCTAGGGATACCTCCAGTGGCCACTCCTCAGTTGGCTACTAGAGGTGCTTCCTGAGGCAGTGCTGCACACTGTGCAGCACTTCCATTCAGTGTCTCTACCCTCTGCATGGAGACGCTGGACTTTCCTCATAGAGTTGCATTGATTCAATGTATCTCTATGAGGAGATGCTTATTGGCCAGGGCTGTGGCTTGTGCTGGCTCTGCCCTCGATCTGTCTCCTTGACAAGCCCAGCCAACCCAATGCTTTCTTTTAAGAAAGTATTGTGATTGGCTTTTTATCAAGACTTCTGATGATGTCAGCCAAGCAGGCAGATCGGGGGCAGAGGCAGCAGACTGGCATTAAAAGTAATATATTAGATGGTGTTTTAACACTAGGGTCAGGAATAATACATGTTTGTGTTCCTGACCCTATAGTGTTCTTTTAATGGAGCAGTCTTTGGGTGTAGATCATGCCCCTGCAGTCTCCCTGCTCAATTTTCTGCCATTTAGGAGTTAAATCACTTTATTCAGCCCTTGTCACACCTCTCTGCATGTGGCTTGTGCAGCCTTCCTAAACACATCATGTAAAATTTAAAGTTTGAACTTCTTTTATTTCACAGTCAGTTTAATTCAGAATTGCATATCACCTGCACTGTTTGTGTGTGGGTAGTTCAATTTACAGAGCAGGAGATAAATACTTCTAAAGTAACTTAGTATCTGAAAATGAAACCATTTTGTTTTCATGCAGGCTGTGTGAGCCACAGCCAGGGGAGGTGTGACTACGGCTGCATAAACAGAAACAAAAGTGATTTAACTCCTAAATTGCAGATAATTAAGCAGTGAGGCTGCAGGGGTATGATCTGTACTCAAAAACTGCTTCATTAAGTTGTTTTGGTGACAATAGTGTTCCTTTAATTCTGTTTTAGGGCTGAAGATAGTGTAGGGTTGACGTTAAGGGTAAGATTAGGGTAGGCATACTGTGAGTGTACTTATTGGGTAAGTGGTATGGATGGTATAGTGTTAGCATTGCCTATCAAATTTTTGTTTTTGTTTTTTTTTATCCTAAACACATTAGGCATTTAGTAATCAGGACTGATATTTTTATTCCCCCCCCCTTTTAAATTAAAAGTAACCCCTAAATAATATAAGATAAGGCCAGGGACTAATGAGAGTATTTCGAAAAGTGGGCTGTGTATGTATGTGTGTGTGTATATGTATATATA
Organism: Pelobates cultripes; assembly: GCA_933207985.1. Classification (NCBI taxonomy): domain Eukaryota; kingdom Metazoa; phylum Chordata; class Amphibia; order Anura; family Pelobatidae; genus Pelobates; species Pelobates cultripes. Next base: position 63,985,259 of record OW240924.1, read on the forward strand.
TATATGTATATATATATATGTATATATATATATATATATATATATATACACACAATATAGAATCCAGCGCACTCGCTTATTCACTAAACAATGATTTCAAATTTTAGAGATTGTAATAGTTTTATTTAAAAACACCTCACCTAGGCAAAAAAATGATGGGGGTTTAATTACATTAAATGATCATACATTGCATAAGCCTGCCAACTACGTCAAAGTACCCCATATTCGACAGGTCCTATCCTAGTAGCAGCCTAATGCTTGCTCTTATGAGATTAATCCACTTACTTGGGAAATACTTCCTTACTGGGACTCTCTGCAAGTCAGGGCTAAATAGGGTCCTGGAATGAGGCACCTGTAACAGAGAGGGGTGCAAAACCAAGGAGTTGGCCTGTGACTCCCAAATATATAAAATAAATCAAGAGGGCTGCACTCACCTGAACATGCATACATTATAGGGTGCTGCTGGTGCCAAAATATACAAAATACAGAATCCAGCGCACTCGCTTATTCACTAAACAATGATTTCAAATTTAAGAGATTGTAATAGTTTTATTTAAAAACTCCTCACCTAGGCAAAAAATGATGGGGGTTTAGTTACATTATATGATCATACATTGCATAAGCCTGCCAACTACGTCAAAGTACCCCATATTCGGCAGGTCCTATCCTAGTAGGCTTATGCAATGTATGATCATATAATGTAACTAAACCCCCATAATTTTTTGCCTAGGTGAGGAGTTTTTAAATAAAACTATTACAATCTCTAAGATTTGAAATCCTTGTTTAGTGAATAAGCGAGTGCGCTGGAAAATATATATATATAATTTTTTTTTCTTTTCATGGTATCAGATATAGCAGACATGCAATGTTATAAGCACCTCACATTTCTGTTTAACGAGTGATCAAATAAACCAGACCTTCTGTGTAAAATAAGAAAACACATAAACAAACTATAAAAGTGTAGGGCAAACGAGTTAATAGAATATCCCCACTTGCTCCTAATACCTCCGGTCCACCAGTTCTCCTCTTGTCATTCTACAAGGTTCTAACACGTGAGCACACTCCGAGAAGGGGATACATGCTAATTCTGATAAAGGGCAAATGGAAATCTCTGCATGCAGGGTTGGGGGCAGCCCGGTTCTTAACAGCATGAGTGTGATGTAGGAACCTCAGAATTACCCATTTAGCCATCAGGGTCTCTCCCTCCCAACCCATATATCCCGCCTTTGGGTGGATTTTCAGAGATTCTCTGTGAAAATCATGGAGGCTTAACGTGTGGCCGAACTAGGCCATCATAATAACAGCCACTCTAGGTTCCCATGCTCCTGCTTCTCCCCGACTCCATATAAGCCCCCGCACCTCCATACATTCCCTAGGGGGGCAAAAAAAACAGGTAGACAGTTTACTCCTAACGAGGCAGACTCTATTTCATCATACTGAACTTCGAGAAGAAAATTAAATAAAAAGTGAGGAAAATACTACGGAAAGTCAGCCTAATTCGTGTCTTGCAATGGCCACTGGTTAGGAACAAGCCCAGTGGAGTCCACAGAGTAGCTTGAGTGTCTCTTTGTTGGGCAGGACCATCTATGTGGGGGGTCTTGGGTTCTCTCCTAGGCCGTTGGCCTTCGGCCCGAGACTTTAGCTGTCCCCCCTCGCTCCTGTGAAGGCAGCTTTAGGAGACTTAGGAATTTTGCTGGATCCTCCTCTGCTGATAAGGTCAGCACCGAATCTCCCTGAGGCACCACCAAGCTCTCTGATGTTCCCTCCCCACCGGTATCGCATGCCATGTTGTCTGAGCATCCTGGTGGTTGGCATGAATCTGCACTGCTCCATCAATGCAACAAATGGCAGGTCATAGAAGATTTTTACAGGACTGTCCCCCACTGTGACATTGAGGTGGTTTCTGGAGCATGCCAGGATAGCTGTCTTTACAGAGAGATCTCAGGTGGCGGCTATGACATCCCTTGGTGCATCTGCTGGGGCGGTGGGCAGTGAATGCTGACAGCATTGGCAGTGCATCACTGTCTCCCTTCACCCGCAATGCCCTTGTTAGTGTAGCAAAGCAGGGCCTCTGGGCTTCAAGACTCCGGTGCACCCCGTATCCTCCCATTTCTCCTGGGGTGCCTTGCCTCCAGCGATGTCACTGTGCACGTAAGTCGCTGGACCTGCTCCGATAGCGTGTCCATTTGGGATTAGGCTTCACTAGCCGGCTCTCTCGTTCCCCTTCTCGGGAGTCCACTTCACCTATGCAGCGGTTTAGGCCACTGACTTCCCTTTGTACCAGAGCTGGGTCGGCTTCCACACTGCACGGAGGTCAAGTAATAGCCTCTTGATGTCCCCCTTAGTGGACGGAGAGGTGTCTGTGTTGGAATCTGTTTGCCGATGTACTCCCCTGGGCCCCTGTGAGGTGGTGGAGCTTTCTTCCTGTTCCAAGTTGTGTGATTCACTTGAGACTCTGCGTCTCCTAGGCGCCATCTTGGGTAAGGCCTGTGGTAGCGGCCTGTCGAAGGATTTGCAGATATCAGGCTGAAGGAAGCCATCCAGGAAGGCTAATCGTTTTTTATTGCGCCCCATTTCATTCTAGGGGGTTCAGGTTGTGGTTCGTCTCGGTTAATTGCGCTTATTTTGTGGCAAAAAGATTGATTATGATCGTGTGGATCCAGAGCTCCTCTCAGACACGTCTGGTCCGTTGCTCTGCTAGCCACGCCCTCAAACCATCATATTTTTGTAGAGGACGGTTCCTCTTTTATTCACCTTAGTAAACACATCTGAAGCTTCTATTGGTGTGAGGTGTGCAGCTCAAATAAGCTTGCCTCTACTACAAATGTGGCTAATCAGCACTGCTATCTGTCCCAGGATTCTTACGCAGTGTTGTGTACCTTTTACCCATTCTGTGTGAGAATAGTGTTGCCTTTAATTCCACTACAACAGAATGCTTATTTAGGTAAATGAAAAACAACAAATTCAAAACCGAGGAAGCATAGCGTCTATTTCTTTCTTTGCTGTTGTGTTGCGATAGCCAGGGAATAGATTCCCAGTTGTTCCAGTACTGCAAATCCCTTGATGCTTACCCAGCTATAAAGTTGGCAAAGCATCATGGGTGTTAAATTTGGAGCTTTGTGTCCTGGTTAATGGTAAACTGTACATGTGCTGGCAAGTTCACAGCAGTGAATAGATTCAGAGTTTAAAATAATATCTCAAGCCAGTGTTATGTTATAGACCTGCTAGTTGATGTAATTAAAACACTCTGAGTGAGTAAAACTGTTACCCAGTTGTGATGAAATATTTTATTCTTCTCTTGCAGTAAGCTGTATGGAAGCCAAATTGCAATGATTTAAGTCACTGGATGCACGAAAGCCCTGCGTTTTGCAGCCTTTCAGCATGGCAGGCTTGCAACTCATGACCCCGGCCTCTTCACCAATGGGTCCATTCTTTGGGCTTCCCTGGCAGCAAGAAGCTATTCATGACAACATATATACCCCAAGGAAGTATCAGGTATGTCTGGCCCCTGTGATAAAAATAAAGCAAATATATTTCATGTTCCAGGCATAAAATACTAAATATCAGCTTCATTTAATAACCTCAGAACTCTTTAAAAAGGAACTTTTCATAAATATGTCTTTACATGTTTTCCTGTTTCAGGGAGTTGTGTTATTAGAAGTCCCTTTGGAAATGCTATTTCTCCATTCATGGAACTAGATTGTCACAAATTTCTAGTCATCCATGTGTTTTGAAGATAGATGATTTATTTTTATTTTTTATATTTGTCCTTTTTGCAGGTGGAACTGCTCGAAGCAGCTTTGGATCACAATACTATAGTTTGTTTGAATTCTGGCTCAGGGAAGACATTCATTGCAGTACTACTCACAAAAGAGCTGTCGTATCAGGTCCGTGGGAACTTCAACAAGGAGGCCAAGAGGACAGTGTTCCTGGTCAACTCTGGTAATTGTACAAATAGAAAGGTGCACTGTGCAGTTAAAGCATTTATACAGTATTAGAACATCAGTGGGTTATAAATTAATTGGCAGCTACAACACACGTACAAGTATCTTCAGCGTAACACAGAACCGTTCAAGATCAGACTGAACTAGGTGGTTCTAACCCACTTTAAGTAAACCCGGTGGTTGTGTGTATGTGTGTGCTTCCCTCCAGCTCGAGCTGGACTGTTGCAATAGGGGTGCTGGAGGTCCTTTTGGGGATTGGGGTTACCCATGGTCTGTCCTGTTACTTTAACTGCAACTAGGCCGGCCATGAGCATCTGGGGAGCTAAGAGCATATTATTAGGGAAGGGTGTGTTAGGGGCAGGGAATGCCTGGGCTGCGCCCATCACCCTGAGTTGCAGTGGCCTGCTGGACCATGAGCTCATTTTCTTTCTTTTTTTCCTAGCATATATCAACCGTACCAGAATTCTTCCTTAAGGTGGACCAGTAGCTTCTATAATTAAATATGTTAATTCAAAAGAGAACCCACTCCTTCATTCCTTAAATAACTAATAGCAGCCCACAGCATCTGTTTTTACTTGTCCTGCATGTGACACGGACGGCAGCCTCTAGATCAGATTTGAATGATGAGGTGCATGGCTTGCAACCTAGGGGCATGACTGGATAATTCCCCGGGTGGAGAGCAATAAGGCAGTTGTTTATCTACATTATCCATGTTGCTCATATCTTATTTCTTTCTTGCAGGTAGGGTTAACTTGTAGTATTTTAGCATAAGTGTAGGTTTTTTTTTTCCTACTATTGTTTGCCTAGAGGAATATTGGTTATAACTCACTGACGATGCCTAACATGGTTGAAACAATCGTGTAGGGTTGCTGTATCTCTCGTGCGGATAAAGCTGGCCTGCATTTCGGATCTAGACCGCCCCTTTTGGATGTGCAAATGGCCCTGGTTCTTTTTGTAATAGCACAAGATGAGCTAAACTCAGCTTGAGATCTGAGCGGGGACCCACTGAAGGGCAGGCTATATGAGCTGTTGTCCGTTCTCAGTACTCTTTCACGCTGTTTTTTTTTAAAAAAAATTATTTATATATCCCTCACACCTTGACCTTGGAAATATTATTTTTCTAACTTCTAAATTTTTTGTCTTTTTTACTTTTCCTCTTTCCTGCTTATTTTCTACTCCTTTTCAAGACTGTCCTCTCCTCAACTTAAGCCAAGCTTATGTCCATACCGACCAATCTTTACGCCTGGTTGTGATTTTACAACAATTTCTTTCACTGTATTACATATTGAGGTTTTTTTTTTTTTTTTAGTTTCCTGACGACTCCTTCCTCCACTTTCTATCTCTCCTTTATCTAGGTCTTCTGGGGCTATTTCTCAGCTGTCCACTCCTTTACTTTAGTCGTGCATTACATCAACCATCATTACACCGGGTCCTGGGTTTTGCACACAGCGTCATGACTTGGGATTCAATATTCCCTGCCACATTATCGAATGCTAAGGTGTAGTACCCTTTCACATGGAATACCTGAAATCCTAACCAGGACTCCTTATGTATTTAGAATTGGCAGGGAGTCTGTCTAGCCGGTTATGTAGTGCACCTTGCTTACATGCAGTATGTTTTGAACCAATGGACAGGCATGTCTGATTTCTTCAAAATATATCCTGTAGTGTGTTTCTTGCAAAACAATAAAGTCGTATTGAACACAAAAAGTGTTCTTATTAAAAATTCACTGTCCATGCATACTTCCTTTTTGGTACAGCACACATGTGACCCTTTAAAAAAAAAAAAATAAGTAAAAAAATTGTTCTTAAAAAGTGGGGCGCTAATCAGGGAATTTCATATTGTAGTGCTAAACAGCCAAATTATAAAGTCTTTCCAGCTTGGCTATGTTAATCTTAATTTGCTACCTTTCAAAAATGTCACAGAAAATATACAATTCTTCCCATCCTTCAACTCATTGCCCAAAAAATGGCAAGTGTCTTTGTTAGTACCGGAAAAACACGCAGTACACTTCTACTCTTATTTAACTTGCTGTCATATCTTTCTGTGGTTGATGGGAGAAGCAACATCTTTAAGGTTTAGTGATGTAAATGTATAATATATTCAGTATTGGCTGCAGCTGTAAGAGTGATTCTTGTGTTTCTTAGGACTTGTAATATTATATTGGGAAGTACTGCATGATGCCCACTATCTGTGTGTGCTATAATTTCAGCAAAGCAAGTTTCCCAGCAAGTATCTGCTGTCAGGACCCATTCTGACCTCAAGGTGGGCGAATACTCCGACCTAGACGTAACACAATGTTGGTCAAAGGACATATGGAATCAAGAGTTTGTCACTCACCAGGTAAGATTACTGCTTAGAGCACTATATCTAGTCTAGTACATGTGAAGGGTAACTGATAGGATCATTCTGGGGAACCTCTAAAACATTTTAAATGTGTGTGTGTGTGTGGGGGGGGGGGGTCCCTTTTTTCTTTTTAAATAGTCTTCTGCCAAATTTTGAGCTTCCCTTCCTCGCATATTGAAATTATTTGCACCTAGTTGGTCACAAATCGTATAAACCCCCTATAACGGTCAGTTAAATTAATGAAGGCTATAGGAGCCTGACAAGCTGCCTAATATATTAGGGCTATTATAAAGTTGTAGAAGGTAAACCCTGTATATGAAAGTAAATACATTCTGGTTCAGCCTGCATCCATTGGGTACATTGTATGGTAACAAGCTTCTTAATGGCTACAAGCTATAAGAACAGGCACCTGACTGGTTGCAGATGATTGGAGGAAGATCTATTATAGAAAACCTGAGGCAGACTTGTAGATTTCTGCAATAATTCTGTTTAATAATGTTTTTGTATTAATCCATTCAGTGTCGGACACTGAGGTTTCCATTTGGTTTTATGTAAAGCGCACTGTTATAATACGACCCCGTGGCATTGTCAGTCGGCAGAGAGTCTGCTAAATAGGTGGTATTGCTCTGAATGCATTAGATGTTGTTTGTGATGGTCAATGTGCAATAAGATAATCTGTTCCGTAGAGCCTCCAGTCTGTACTCAACGGGTTTTATTGAAGATAGACCGCCGTTTTGTATTGTCACTCATTTGCCTGCGTACACATAGAATGTGGAACCTTGTACCTTCATCTATAGAGAGATGAAGCACTTAAGAGGAACAGTTTCCTCATGCAGACTACATGTCACTCAATGGGTAATACAGGTTTTATGCCACATACAACTGAACTCCTTCCATTTAAGCATCATTGAGGATCTAACTATGAAAGAAATAAGAAACTGCACGAGTGAGTCCGTTTATTCTTTATTGTTTGTATTTATTTTTTAACCGAAGACGTCCATAGTGCATACAAATAAAATAAAATACGCAATAAAGCTGAGGTTTGTTTTTTATTTTATATTTTCCATTTCAGAGCTAGTTATCAGTACTCATTCTTTAAAACCTTTTTAGCACAAAAGCAATTTGGTGAATGTCTGCTAAACCTCTTGATTGAGCTTGTCAGTTTACTGAAAAGACATTGAAAACACATGATCTTTTATTTCTGAAATTCAAACCAGACGTCTGTGCAAATCCCTGACGAATATAATGATGCTACATTAGTACCTTATTTGTTTTTTCAGATCCTGGTGATGACCTGCCACATCTTCCTGCATGTACTGAAAAATGGAAACTTATCATTAGCCAACATTAATTTGTTGGTGTTTGATGAATGCCACCTTGCAATCCAAGATCACCCATATCGTGAAATAATGAAGGTAGGAATCCTTTTATTTCCTTCTTCCAGGTAATTTTTGGCCCAAGGTGAAATGCACTGTACACAAAGTATGAACCTTAATGCTAGATCTGTATACGCCTATTATTTGTTGAACATTCTTTAGATCAGACTTCTGAATTCACCCACCACGTCCAATGTTGCTTCAACTCCCATGATTCTCTATCGGTTTCAAATAATTCTGGGAGTTAAAAGCTAGCAACGACAGCGTGGGGGGTGCAGGGTTTGAGATGACTGCTCTAGATCATGGAACTATAGATCCTAAACGGTTGCATTTAGTGTGCATTTTTGCTATAAAGCTATCTTTGTGTTAAACTCTCAGAAATACACACCGTAGAAATCTGTAAAACCCATTTTTTTTTATTTTTTATTTTATTAAATTCCATTCAGTTATAAGTCATCTCAATACGTCTGCTTCTGGGGACCAGCTAGAACATGAAGATAATTAGCAAACATTGGAAAGACACTCTGACCTTCCTTATAAATTTTGATTTATTATAGAGCAGGTTGAAAGTAGGTTGTGTTATTACACAAAACCCACTTTGTCCTCTTAACTCATATCCACAAAATATTTCTCTACCCACCTTCACATCAAGGGCTACTTTAGGCAAGACTGAGTTTATCTTGTTCTTTCATTTGTTCCTTGGCTGCCCATCCGTGTGTTTAAAGGGACAGAGAAGAGAGGATGTTTGAGGTTAGATTGTCAGATTTTTTTTTTTATTTTTTTTGGCAATTTTTATTTTGTCGTAATTCGAAACGTGGAGGTTACAGAAAAGAAAGGGGGGAGGGGATTTAAAAGGTAACACAGTGGGGGCGGAGCCACGCAGCCCAGCAGCCCAGACGTGTTTGGAGAGAGCTCCCATGTCTGGGGACAGAATACCGGGAATTAAACCCACAAATTCTTACCCACAAGCCGCAGACCAAGAGATCCACAACCGGGAGGGGCTGCTACATAGAACTGTACCTCTCCCAAGCACCGGACCAGCAGACCAAACATATCGACCAAGCCACGAGGAGACGGCCGCTCCAAAGGAACGAAATCCCAGGGAAAAGTCTCCCGCCTCCCCCCCAGGACCGGTGGGGGTCATCCCGGTCCACACACCAGAGCGGAGAACACTCAACCAAGCGCTGCACTTAGAGAGAGCCACGAGGCCCAATCAAAATGGACGACTGCACCATCACCCAAACACCGCAACAGACCCCCAGCGACTGGGAGGCAGCCTCTAACGCAAGGTTCGAAGCCATGTGGGAGCAGTTCTGGGCTAAGCTAGCACATAAACACCGGCTGCCTCAGCCACTAAATCTCGGGAAGAAACCCAGAACACTCACGGCATGACAACCAGCCAGGGCCATACACCCTGAGCAGCCCGCGACCGGGACAAGTATACAGGCTACACACTAGCAACAGGCCATCGCACCCGAGGCGCATGCACCCACTACTGCCCATCGGAGCCCCGGCAAGCATAGAGGTCTCGGCAACACCCCTGGGAGGAAAAGCGAGAGGGGCAGACCCCAACAAGCACGGCGTATTGGCACCCGAAGGTGGACGGGTCTACGCGGCTCGCAATACCGAGCACACCCACAAGACTACATACCGCAGCCCGCTCAACAAGACCAGGGACATGCACGCAGACAAGCCGGGAGGCCAGCTCAAGCGGCTGCTCGCAGCTGGAACTGTACAGCCGCAAGACAGGAGACGGCTATTGCACGGAATTCCTCTGAATGCTCCCAGACCTATGCTGAAAGCCTGCCGACCTCTGGTATAGGGTGAATGGGGACACTTGCAACAAGCTGGCATACTGATATTATGCCTACTGTCCCTGATTGTACATTAGGGGTTCAATTGTCTTCTGTCTTACTGTCCCCTTTCTCCCCATAGAATAGTTATTACCAACGAAGTTATATTTGCTTTGTACCAGAGGATAGTTAATACCTACCGGTGCAACTACAATCACTTACGTTCACTTCAAAGACACTGTTTTGATTAGTCTAGCATACTCTAACGGCTTCCCTGCTGAAGTATCAACGATAGCCTAGCATGTTACTCTGTTTTTTCAAACACAAATATGTCTCCCTACTGATGTGATTACTCATCTGCATAACTATGTGTACATATTTTCTTTATGTGATGCACATATTACTAACCTGTAACCTCTACTAATATGATCTGTGTAAATCTACTTAACCAAGCTTGTCTAAAATATAAAACTGTGCCTGTTACTTCTATGCCCCCCATGTTAAGCAAGGAATTGCCTGAGGATTGCTTTTGGGGCACCTCAGAACTACATGTACCACTCTTATGCACTGAAAAAATAAAGGGAAAAAAAAAAAAGTAACACAGTACATCTATTCGTCAGTAACATACTGGGTTCAATTGATACAGTAAATGTGGCATGTACGATATAAGCGGTAGACATTTCAATGTTACATTCTTCGACTGGTAACATAGTATAGGGTTTAGGTACGCTTTTTGAAGCGGTCTTTATCAACAGTTTGGATGCCTTTGTGTGTACTCATTCAGCTGTCAGTGGTCTCTGTCTGTGTCTACCATTTGACAAATATTTCAATTGATATTTTCCATTCAGTTATAGGGTACAGAAAGGAAAAGGGAGGTTATGGGGGAGATGCAATAAGCCACACTGCTAATTTTTACCTTTGATACTATTAGGGTCACCATGGATGCCCAATACTGTAGAGTTACAATGTGTGTACATTAGTGCCCCGGAGGGTAAACGACTCATTCCAGGGGTGGCCAATGTGGGCTTCAAACCTGTGGGTCTGGAAGCGCCGCAGTGGGCGGTCTGTGACATCCTTCAGTGGGGGGCATGGCGGTGGGAGCCACTATGGTGAGCATGGTGATTAATGTGTAAAATAAAATTGCTTGTCGATGAGGGGGGTGGGGAGATGTAACTTGGAATCTTGAGCTATGCTATTGTTCATGCAAGTTACTAGTGATGGCGTTTTATGCCTGAGTTCCGTACTCGTGTGCTAAGGAGGAGTGAAGTATTCGGGTTGGTTTTGTGGGATTACCATTGTTCCCATCCCGTGAGCCAGTATTATGGACGGGAGTGTCTGGTCATGAGTTCGTATTGTTTGTTAATGTCTTCCGTTGATATGCACAGTTCTATGGTAGGAGGGAGTGTGATCTTCCATTGTCTGCTGATTATCGTGAAAGCTGCTATTATAATGTGGTATATTAGATACCTTTTGGCTTTTCTGAAGTTTTATCGGGAACAGCAGAAGGAGGAATATTTCTGGGTGAAGAGAGAGAGAGACCCCCACGCAACATTTTATCAGGTTTGCCTTTGAGACCCTATGGTAGCCCAAGAATGAAAATTACCCCTATGATGGCATACCATTTGCAATAGTAGACAACCCACGGTATTGCAAACGTGGTATGTCCAGTCTTTTTTAGTAGCCACTTAGTCACAAACACTGGCCAAAATTTTTCTCACACAAACAAATACTAACGCTAACTTTGGCCAGTGTTTGTGACCAAATGGCTGCTAAAAAAGACTGGACATACCCCATTTGCAATACCTTGGGTTGTCTACTATTGCAAATGGTATGCCATTATGGGTGTAAATTTCATTCCTGGGCTACTATAAAGTCCCAAAGGCAACGTAACCAATCTGGCGAATTTCAATTTCAAATGTAACGTGCTATATTTGACCCTGTAACTTCCCAAAACGCCATAAAACCTGTACATAGGGGGTACTGTTTTACACGTGAGACTTTGCTGAATACAAATATGTGTATTTTATTGCAGTAAAAGCAAACAGTATTATGACATTGACAGTTAAAATGTCATGTAGAACTAAAAAAAATCAAAAAAATTCTTATTTTCTCCCATTTTTTCATATTAAATTATGTTTCATAGCTAAATATTTGATATTAAATGAAAGCCCTGTTTCCCCTGAATAAAATGATATATAATAAGGGTGGGTGCATTTAATATGAAAGAGGTGAATTGCGGTTGGACAGACATGTAGCGCAAATGCCAGGTTTTGTTTACATTTTGTTTCGTTCACAACGTGTACATTTGGCTCAGTCCTTAAGGGGTTAATGTTGATGTTCCATTTGGCCAAGCTGCTTTAACTCCGATTGGAATCCATATCCTGATGTAGTGGTAATGGTGCCCTGTCATCCTCCCGGAGTAAGTGGTCAAACTGTGTAAGAAGTTTCGACAACTCACCAGAGGCTCACCTGACACACACCTGCTTTCTCTGCAGCCAGAGGCTCTGCACTGTGCTAAGTGGGCTGTATTGGCTTTGGTGCTTGCATTGTTCTTTAATGATTTCTGAGCACTCTTCTTTGATTCTCTGATGCAAGCCCCCTCCGTACCTAATATCATAACTGCACACTAGTCCACGCTATACATCTGTGGAAATGGGTCTAACTCAACGATTAATAATACGGAAGAACAAAGCATTTGTATTTAATTTTTATTTAATAACTTTTTTAAATGATTTTGTGTGTGTGTATATTAACAGTATTTTTCATAGTTGGACAAAAAGCAGAGAAACTACATTTGTAGAATTCAGGGCCATGACTTCTATGATAAGCTGTAGTTGCTATGGTGCTTAGTGACTCTTTATGGTTTTTGTACGGAGATGTTCTAACCATTGTACCTGTATAAGTCTGTATTCCTCGATGTACTGTCCAATTGTTTGAAGCTCAAATTTTCACCGAAAAAATATGCTTCAATCTATAATCTAAAATCGTAATCCTTGTATGTGTATTGCATCAGCACTTGCCTTAGTCAACTAGAGTGAACAAATTGCACCCTATCATGTCTCATTAGAATGTCAGCTTCTCACCTTTCTAGCGATGTGATTCTGTATATATGAATACATGAGCTCATTTATCATGTGCTGCTTTCTTGTGTTACGTATAGATCTGTGAGAGTTGCCAGACATGTCCTCGGATTCTGGGACTGACCGCTTCAATACTGAATGGGAAATGTGACCCCTGTGACCTGGAGGATAAAATCCAGAAGTTGGAGGAAATATTACGCAGTAACGCAGAAACCGCAACAGATCTGGTAGTTTTAGACAGGTAAACAGGACCCAGAAACCCATTACATCATCTCTTCTGGAAAACAGGACTCCATAGAGCTGTATTGTGGAAGCCTAGTGATGCTCCATGTAAGCATAGCATCTCTAATGCACATGTGCCAGACATATTTTAGAAGGACAGAATATTCTATCTCATACCATAGCTTTTTCCTTTGTAAAAGATAGAGTACAATTTATAAATAACATTTGCTTCTACAGACACGGTCATAATTCATATTCTATTATTTATATAACGCCAGCAAATTCCATAGCCCTGTACAATGGGTGGACTAACAGACACGTAGTTGGAACCAGACACATGGATGCAGAGGAACAGTGGGGTTGAGGACCCTGCTTAATTAGCTTACATGCTAGAGGGAGTGGGGTAAAGTGACACAAAAGGTTTAAGTAGGGGTAAATGAAGTGGGTTGCTAGAAAAATATTCACTGAGAACTTAGGTTATTTTTGACAGTTGCAGGTGAGGAGTTATTGGGAGGATTGGATGAAAACCTTCTAACAGTTGAAATGATATAATATGCTCTCCTGAAGAAGTGAGTTTTCAAAGATTTTTTGAAGGAGTGGAGACTGGGTGAAAGTCTAACGGAGAAGGGAAGGGAGTTCCACAGAAAAGGTGCAGCCCTAGAGAAGTCTTGGAGGCGACCATCAGATGTGGGAGTACGGACAGAGGATAGGTGTAGGTCTTCTGCAGAGCATGGAGCATGACATGTTAAGGGGACACTATAGGCACCCAGACCACTTCATTTCATTGAAGTTGTCTTTGTGCAGTGTCCCCCTTTGTGCTACACTGTAAATAATTGCAGTTTTAAAGAAGCTACAATGATTACATTACTGGGCTAAGATTGCCTCTAGTGGCTGTCACAAGATCTGCTTGAGGACATCCAGCGTCTGTAAAATCCCCATACCAAAGCATTGAAGTATTGCTTTTTTATGGGGAGGGTCTAATGCGCTTGCTGAGCATTAGTACCACCTGCTCCCTGACGGACAAGGCGAAACGCTGACCCACGAAGTAAAACCCTTTCTGTGCTGGAGAAGGTACCACAAGGAAGGGAGCTATAGTGTAAGGAATTCAACTTTGTATTCCCTACACCATAGAATCCCTCTAAGTCATATTGCTTTAATCAAGCTGTCTGCAGGCCAGTTATCAAGTTTTCTAAATAAATGTTGAAATATTATAATGACATATCATCACGGAAATTGTAAGCCAACATGTTTACGTGTTCTGTATGACTGGTTCACTTTTTAAATCATTACCCCGGAATGACTTTTGAATGTACAATTCTGTGCATTTATTTTATATAATTTTTTTTTTTTTTTTAAAGGTATGCCTCTCAGCCTTGTGAGATTGTGTTAGATTGTGGACGGTTTCTGGACAAAAGTGGACTGTATGAGAACCTTTTAGCTCAGCTGGACGAAGCACTTCACTTCCTTGATGATTGCAATATTCCTACAAATTCAAAAGAGAGAGATTCCACATTAATCTCTAAACAGGTATACTCTAAATGGAACATTACTGGATTCAGAGGGTTAAAATATTCAGTCATTTTTAGTCATTGATTGCTCTTCATGCAGCAATTTTATCTCGAAACACTTTTTAATGTTCGTGTATTTGTTTTTCTGGAAAAAGTGCAATCCAAACCGCAGATAATATCTGAATAAAATGTCATATTATGGCAGAAAGAAAATGCGTAAAAAAATTGTATGAATTGTTTGGCTTCTTCCACCCCTTTTATCTTTTTATTCCCTTTGTGGATTTACTCTTCTCTCTGTCTTTGGGATTGCCTCCTGATTATCGGGAGGCTGTTGTAAGCATACAGCTCTAAGCTTACTGCTGTTGGGTACACTTCCTCCATAATAATGTTTGGAAGCCCTTACACAGGAATTGGTTGATATATCTGCATTGTTTTTATTCAGTACATCACTGAGCAACACAGGTTCCTGCAGCAGAAATATATTGATTTTTAAAGCATTTAAATAAATGATTAAGTCTGTCTTGGAGATTCACTTCAAATACTACCACTAATGTCTGTGAAATACTCATAAGAGCTCTTCTCTCTGTATAAATACAGCAAATGTAGATGGGAATCTATATATTCAAAACAATGTGTATTGGAACATGTCCTCCTTGTTTCCTAGATCCTGTTGGACTGTATGACTGTTCTGCTGGTGCTGGGTCCATGGTGTGCAGATAAGGTGGCAGGCATGATGGTGAGAGAGCTACAGAAGTTCATCAAACACGAACAAGAAGAACTGCACAGGGAATTCCTATTGTTTACAGACACTATTTTAAGGAAAATCCATGCTCTTTGTGAGGAACACTTCTCTCCCACTTCCCTGGACCTAAACTTTGTTACCCCCAAAGTCCTAAAACTGTTGGAAATTCTGCGCAAATACAAACCCTATGAACGCCAACAGTTTGAGAGTGTTGAGTGGTATAACAACCGCAACCAGGATAACTATGTCTCGTGGAGCGACTCAGAGGATGATGACGATGATGAAGATGAAGAGATTGAGGCAAAAGAGAAAACCGAAACAAGCTTTCCATCTCCATTTACTAACATTTTGTGTGGTATCATCTTTGTGGATAGAAGATATACAGCGGTTGTTTTAAACAGGTGACTTTTATTTTTTTTCTTCCTTGTTTAATTATGCCTGGTTTCTCTCATCCTGTACTTTTCTCTTTCTCTCAAGTAAATTGGTTAATATGGGCCTCGATTCAATAACCTTTCTAAATGATTCAATACGGTTAGAAAATCTTTCGAAATTACTTTTTTACAGAAATCATCATTCAAGTCTGTAGAATTTTCTTTTTGTAAATGATTTCAAAAATGTTTTTTTTTTTTTTTTTCTTAACCGTCTTGAATTATTTGGAAAGCTTATTTAATCTAGCCCATGATTGGTAAATGTTATTTCACATGTGTTTGTTAAAGCAGCATTGTCACCGTTCGGAATCTTTGCATAGACACCGGACAGTGACTGCTCTGCTGGATATCTGGTGGCCACCAAGTGCAGAGGAAGGTGAGATATAATCTGAATCACCATGGATTTACTGACATTCTACTTCCAAGCCTGTGCTGTTCTCTTGCGCATGCTTGAAAATACACCGCTGAGGTCTACAGTATCCACTGACAATGCCTTTTTCTGTGTTTCCATCACTGACAGCTGGATGGCTGGAGGAAATTACAAAAAGTAATGCCAATAGCTCTTCTATTAATGGAAATACATAATTCCAAAATACACTGCAAGGGTATACCTGCTCTTTCTGGGTGGTTGTTTTAGTCCGCTTTGCCAAGACTATGCATAACTGCGCGTTATGTCAGGATTAGTGAATATCCACTAGAAATAATACTCACTGAGGGTGTAATACATGTAATATTGTATTTTAGATAAAAGATCATTTATATGTACTAGTCCCAATTTCTGCAGTAAGGAACAAATCAAGACAGAAACCAAGGCACATTAACATGGCAGCTAAAACAGATATCGAGACAGGATCAGTATCATAAGATTCCAAGTTCAAATGCAGCCAGATGGCACATGCTATACAATCTGCCAATAATAATCTTGCATAAATAAGGTTGTCGGGAGGTTATGGTGTAACTAAAAGAATTGACCCAGTGCAGTGCAAAGCTTTATATCCTGCCATTTCCACAAGCATTTTGCCATTCACAACACAGGCATGGGATCTTATTTTAGGATTGCTGCTGGAATTTGTGTGCATTTTGAATTCCTTCAAATGTTGTCATAAGTTTGGTGGTAAATGATTTGATGGGCTTCCTTATAACATTTCAGGTTGATTAAAGAAGCAGGGAAGCAGGACCCTGAACTGGCTTACATTAGCAGCAACTTCATAACCGGACACGGCATTGGGAAGAACCAGCCTCGAAATAAACAGATGGAAATGGAGTTTAGAAAGCAGGAGGAGGTAATGCTCTGTACAAGTTGCCCAAGATCTGACTCCCCCGTGGGAAAATGGAAGGATTTACAATAGAAATCATGTTGTAGCCCTACAGACTTTGTTGACCTTTCTTGGAAGTAGTTGGTATTGACAGCAGGGTGTGGATATAAAACATATATTTAAAAAAAATAAAAAATCTACTTGTTCACAGGACTAAAGTGGTAACTCACTACACTTGTTCCTCATGACAAGCTACTTGTCCTGACCCATAAAATAATTTTAATTATACTGGGGCCAGTACCTATAGTGTCTCTCCATCTGTCCTTACTCATAGGGTGCTTGTAGTGTGTCTGTGTGCAAGCACTGTCCAGGAGCATGTGATTTGCATCATTTTCGTGTGCAAAGCATACGGCTAAAGCCAGTGGGGGTCAGGGGGGGAGGTGCGAAATCTTCCAGAACTGCTTGTCCCTGGTGTCAGGCCATAGGAATTTCCAATACTTTTGACCGTTCAAATCCCTGGAGATTTAGATTTAACAAGGGGGTGGAAATCATACCAGTTTTCTGGGATAGTGAATGCTAAACTTGCCCCTGTAGAAGTTTGGTGAACTAAACTTTCTATGAAACTTGGGCAGTAGGTTCACATTGTCATGGGAGATTTGGCAGTTTGTAGAGAAATCTTTGCAACAGGTGCACATAGCCATATATATTTCATATATTCGATCAGAACTCAAAATTTCCAGTTACCCACTCGCCATTGGTGAGTAAAAATTCAGCTATGGCAAGTAGATATTCATTCCTGGTAAGTAAATTTACTTGCAGTGACAATAAAACTGTAGGCCAGTCTAGTAGCATAGGACTTGAAATTTTAAGCCTTGTGTTAAATAGTCTATTTAAAAAAAAAAAAAAAGTCTTGGTTTTTCACTTTTTGTCAATAATCACTCAACCCCTGGTCATATGTTCTCATTAATAGTGTGTATATGGCGAAAGAAGAAAATACAAGCAAAAATCTTAAGGAAATCATTCCCTTGCATATTGTAAATGTCTTTTGAAGAATGTGTACACTTTGCTATTTTTAAACAGACACTATTTCTTTTTTTTTTTTTTTTTTCTTCCTCTGATAGGTTCTAAGAAAGTTCCGCGCACATGAAACTAACTTGCTAATTGCTACCAGCATTGTAGAAGAGGGAGTGGACATCCCAAAATGCAACCTGGTGGTTCGATTTGACTTGCCTTCAGAGTACAGATCTTATGTCCAGTCCAAAGGCAGGGCACGTGCTCCCATTTCAAATTACATTATGCTAGCAGACAATGATAAGATAAACATGTTTGAGGAAGATTTGAAAACCTACAAAGCAATTGAAAAGGTTTGCAGCTGTACACATTGTGTTTTACATTATCATATATTGTTTCTTAATCTGTTTCCAAGTCATTTTCGTTTCTTTAAAATTTTAGATATTGCGGAATAAATGCTCAAAGTCCAAGGATTGTGGGGATATAGAGTCTATTGATGATGATGATGAAATATTTCCTCCATATGTACTGAGGAAAGATGATGGGAGCCCTAGAGTTACCATTAACACAGCTATTGGACACATCAACAGGTAATTTCAGTGTGGATGAAAAGCCCATCCCCAAGAACATATTAATTTCATCTGCACTTCAGTCAATACAATGTTAAACAAAAATCTGCACACCAGTCAAGCCATAACACTTGCTTTTCCCACAGAAATCACAAATTTGCAGTGATGTTACTACCGCAAAGGATTCTGGGTGGACATATGCAAATTAGTTCAACAAAGAATTAAATTTTTGCCTCATTCCATTTTAAACATGGATTCCTTTGAGTCTGTGTTTGCTGTATACAACTGCTTTGAAACACAAATTAGGAAAATATGCAAAGCCAGTGAACCACTCATGGACAGCTGTTTCATTGTTAATAATAATAACAAAGTATTTAACCAGGAAAGGTACATTCAGATTACTCTGGTTTTCAAGTACGTCCTGGGGATGTTATCTTAGCCCAACATCCAGGGCTTGTTACTATTACCCAATTTAATGGTACTCCTTTTATCTACCTTGGAAGGATGAAGGACGGAGTCATCCCTGCTGGGATTTGATCCTGTGACCCAAGGGTTGAACAGATTCTACTGATGATGCATTATTAACAATTGATATAGATTTAAAGGCAAAATTATGTGAAAATGTTATTTTATATCTGCCAGTATGGTGGCTACAGCACCCTTAAATACACAAATGTCTCCCTACAATCTTTAGTTATTCAGCATGCTGGAATTAGGAGGCCTTCATGTCACTAGTGGATTCCCTATTTGTGCTTTGTAATCAACATAGCTACAGACTAAGAAGGTCAAAGAAGAATGCCTATAACATTTAAGCCATGGTGCCCAATAGGTTGATCAGTCGATCCCAACGGAGATGCTGGTAGATCACCGACGGCTTTTTAGTTATGGGGTGAGGGCTGCGAAATGCAGCTGCGCAGTATTACATGATCATCTGGAGGAGCATTAGGGGGAGCGGCCACAATGTGCTCTCCCCTCCTTCACATAGTTTCCAGGCAGTGGAAGGATTTGCTTTGACACTGGAGGCAGGGAGCAGCAAGGAGACTTTCAGCAATTTTGTCAAATGTCGTCTTGCTAATATTTATTTTTTGTGGATAGTGCTTTAAAGGGCTGACATGGTCTTTGTAGAAGGAGGGGAGCAGCGTTTTTGTAGAGCGGGACAGAGCTTGCATTCCATGGAAGGGGCGATAGTCACCGTACCCATGATGACCCTTATCCGCCGCCAAAAGGGTAATCACATTTTCTTGTAGATCAGCCGAATGGGCAGGTGCGTGTGCATTGTTTACCTGGGGATGAGATGGCAGCAGCACTATGTGAAGGAGGCAGTGTTATGCTCTGTGCATTATCCTGCCGGGAAACATTGGGTCCTGGCATTCATGTGGGTCTTTCTTTGACATGTACCTACCACCTACCTAAACATTGTTGCAGACCACGTACACCCCTACATGGCAATGATGTTCATTGATGGCAGAAAAACTGTTTTAGGAATGGTTTGAGGAACATGACAATGAGTTCAAAATGTTGCCCTGGCCTCCAAATTCCCCAGCCTTCAATCCTATTGAGTAACTCTGGGACGTGCTGGAACAACAAATCCGATCCGTGGAGGCCCCACCTCGTATCTTGCAGGACTTAAAGGGTCTGCTGCTCATGTCTTGGTGCCAGATACACCGGACACATTCAAAGGTCTAGTGGAGTCCATGCCTTGACACAGAGCTGTTTTGGCAGCATGAGCGGGATCTACCTGATATTAGGCAGGTTTTGGTATTATGGCTGATCTGTGTATATATTGTTTCATTCTTTGTTGGGTATTCTCTTGATCAACAGTTTTTAAATAGAATGTTACAGCTACAGTTCCATGTTTTGTCTGCCATGGTAAAAAACTGGCTGATAAATTATGGGAAATTAAAGTTAATGACTAGTCCAAGGCTGCACTCACCTTACCCAAATTGTAGGCAAATGTCTGTCTAAATGATAGAAAATACCTTTATGGAATTTACAGCTTTTTCCGGTGACTTATTTTTATTTTGAATATTAATTACGGTTTGTGTTTTCATAGGTATTGTGCCCGGCTACCTAGTGACCCGTTCACTCATCTTGCTCCAAAATGTAAAACACAGGGATTACCTGATGGACTTTACCGTTCAACCCTCTACCTACCAATCAACTCTCCTCTTCGCGCCCCCATTGTTGTAAGTAATTGGTAAGAATAAAAATAACAGACCAGGGTTGTGGTTTATTACTTTAAAAAAGAGCAACTTTCAGCCAAATAGTTTAAATTTTTTTCCCCACCAATCACTGCCCTGTTAACAGCAGAGTTGTGATGCCTGCTTGTTTTTGTGGGGAATTATGTTGTGCTACGACCTATGCTCGCTCCTCCTGCTGTGAGAATATTGCAATAAAGCAGGTGGTAGCATCAGTTCTTTACATTGTCAGTCTTCTTCCAGTCATTTCTGGCAGCCTTGCTCTTCAGGTCTTCATAGTTGTATTCTCACTTTTGTACAAGAATAGAAATAAGGATCTCTATGAAAGGCATTTCGTGATCTCTGATAGCACGTGGATCTCATACGAGAAGTGGACTTTAGCACTGTTTCTGGTCTATTCGAGCATCCTTTTATTTATTTCTCTTTTCCAGGATATAATCTGCAGTAGTTAGAGAGAGCTACTTCTGGCAGAAATTACAGGATTATAAGAGGACTCGTCTCCTACCCTACCCCTTTAGTATTTTTTTTTTCCCCTGCCATACCAGGCAGGAGATTTATTATCTGTAGCTGGTTATAGTTGCTGTGATGAACTGATTAACAAAAGACTATGGGCCCTTTAAAAACTATGGGAACAGACTTGGTTCGTGGAATTTTGAATTTGGTTCGGGAACCGGAGACCACCCTGGAGCTTGTTAAGTCTAATTGCAATTTCAATTTCGCAAGTGTTCGTCTGGGTGGCCACAATTCCTATGGACGACCACGAGGTGGCGGCCATCTTGTTCACATGAAACTAGGCAGCAGTTCGGTTCATGGAATTATTTTTAGACACTGAAACTCCCGAACACCGCTCGTCTTCCATGATCGCCTGCGTTCGGTTCTACAACACTTAGAAAGGCACTGTTCGGTGAAAATGTTCCCACGAACAAGAGGATCAAGCTCCAGGGTAAGACTATTGACTCTGTTGGGTAGTTTGTTCGTTTTTAAACTATCAAACTAGACTGATCACCATCCCTGATTCTCTGGAACTGTTTTGGGCATGGGACCATGCAGGCGCTCAGTCAAATTATGACTTCCAGGAAATTCCTGAACCCCTGAACTGATCTGGGTGATTTTTGGACATGTTGGTCACCCAGATCAGGGCCATCAGGGGATGTAACTTTTGTGGGGATTTTGTGTGTTTTAAGGTATTTTGGGGGTTTTGTAAAAATGTGTTTTTTGTGCCTGGAGATCATTGAGTTTAATACAGTGCTTGACTCCATTATCTCCCAGGCATAGGGGAGGAATTTACCTATTTGGTATGAGAGTGCCCTTGACCTGAGAGCCAATGTAATCGTGTATATGTTATTACTGTAGTCTACTCTCAGGTCCAGGGGGGAGTGCCCCTTGCATGGGGACCTGCATATAAGGCCAGTTGTGGTTGCCATTAAAGAGATTTTTTTTTACCCTTCATGAAGTCTAGGCTCATGTATGGGGGATTGGAGAGCTATATTCACTCTGGGGATTGCTATAATCACTATACTCCCTAGGATCACAATGAATTGCTCTTGTGAGAGCAGCCTGCTTCCCTCTCTGGACTAGAAGAGGTCTACTTACTGGAAGTTGGATCCTGGTCTTGAGTTCTGGGTGGGTGGAGGACGCCGAGACCCCAACCAAGCTGCAGCGGTTTGTGGGGTCTGCGGCGGTTATGGTGTCCGATTGCAATGCTTATGGTACTCAAGGATTACTAGGAAGCAGCGATTTGACTGAGGTGCCCAGTAGAGGTGCCAGACGGTCCGTCACAGTTGCTTACCAGGATTCCGGTTCAATCGTCTGCAGGGCACAAGTGTTTTCCTCCTCGTGAACTTTCCTGAGCCCAGAACAGGTACTAGATGTGGCACTAACTTCCACCTCTTGATTGGTATCCTTACACTAGTAAAGAGTGTAGAACAGATCTGCACATTGTACTCTGTGCGGCCATGCTAGAGTGTTTCTTGGAAAAGAGCTCAAGGAAAATCTTAATGGGTCAGTGTAAGCACCAAAGCCAACTGAAGTGGTTATGTTACATAAATGCTGTCCCTTCAGTCTTTCTGCCGATTTTTTATTTTCTTTTGGTTCATGGTATTTGGATTTATTTTGACCTTGGATATATCCTACATGGCTGCCAGTCAATATTTACTCCAGCAGCTTCCTTACAATACACAGCAATTAATATTCTGCCTGTTTTATGTTTGGCATTGGCACACAGTGTGCTATACCAATTATTATATTTAGGATTTGCGCGTGCTTTGTCGGGAGCATGTCTGCATGTCCTCCTGTTCCTGCTAAAGAGTGCACTGGATTGGTCATCATGTAATTTTGCACACATGCAATGTTTGTCCTTAGTGATTCCTTTAAAATTATTTGATTGGATAATGCTTATTACTAACTAGGAAATTAGTGTCGGGGGGGTTGGGGGGGGAAGCAAGCAGTTTTACATTAATTGCAAAATCCAGGTCTGATACTGAAAGCATGAGGTTGTAGGACCAGGGGTAGGCAACCTTTGGCACTCCATATGTAGTGTCCCTTGATGCTTTGCCAGCATTATGGTAGTTCAAGCATTATGGGAGATGTAGTCCACAGCATCTACTGCCTACCCTTGTTTTAGGTTTCTCATGTCCAGAGGGCTTGGTGGCACTAACAAACCTTTTAGTATAATGGTTGGAAAGGGGGACAGGGTCGCCAGCACTGAAGGCACTATAACAATTTTAATAAGATGACGTTGTTAAAGTGCCTACAGTATTCCTTTTAACAAATTATAGGATGCAACAATTTGGAACACAGATATAAACGTGTGGAAAATTTGGGGTACTTACTTAATTTATACAGTAAAAACCAAAGAAAAAGTTACCTGCGCTCTCTCTTGGAGTATTTACTTAATTTTAATGGTTATTTTTTGGGATATTGCACTATTCCCATCTGCATTTTGAGTGCTATCTAAAATGGTGCACTAAATAGCAGTAATGACAAACATTACTAATATAACGTATGAGACCGTAGGTTTGTGGGCATAAAGAACTGAGATTGGATGGCCATGGTATTACCTCCTTTTCAGCTGAATTGTAAGGACTGGTTCTTAATAAACTGAATAAATAGTGATGCTTTCAATCTGTAAAAGGTTTTCAAAAGCTTATTGGAAGTCTTGTGATTTTTCTAGGGTCCTCCTATGGTCAGTACCCGGTTGTCAGAGAGAGCAGTAGCCCTTATTTGCTGTAAGAAACTGCACCAGATTGGTAAGAAGTTCCATAATTTATGACAAATACGTGATTGTACAATTACAGTTTATTTATGTCTCCCATTTTAAAAGCACCATGTTCTATCATTTTATTTGTCTGGTTCAAGCTTTCTTCTCGTGCGTGTGTGTGTGAGAATTGTAATAATGAGCATACCTTATTCTATTGTGTGTTTGTGTGTATATTGTAATAATATGGGCATACCTCATTCTATTGTGTGTGTGTGTGTGTTAGTTATACGTGGGAAGAGCTTGATACGTTTTTATGGGAAACCCATGCTTAAAGCTTTCTTTTTCTCTATAGGTGAATTGGATGATCATTTGATGCCAGTCGGTAAAGAAACCGTTAAATACGAGGAGGAGCTTGATTTACACGATGAGGAAGAGACTAGTGTACCAGGCAGACCGGGCTCCACTAAGAGAAGGCAGTGCTACCCAAAAGCTGTGAGTTGCATGTAGCAAGTGTGTATTGTAATGCATTATTTCTGGTTAGAGTTGGAGTGTTTTAGCTTTCCACAATAAACAGGAATTCTACAAGACTGTTTTTTTTGTTTTTTTCATGCTTTAAATCATTTGTGACACAATATGTATCGTTGCATTGTTGACACATGGTGTATGAGCACATTTTGGAATGTAATGGCAACTCTGTCCTGGGCATGAAAACAATGCAATGCACGTGCTGTTGCTGGGCTTCCACGGTAATAAAGCAATCTTTCAAAAGCCAATAACTGTATATCCCAGGCTGAGATTGGTGTTACAACAGTTACATTGTTTGTAAACTCCAGTCTAGTCAATTTCTCTGTCAGCACACTGCTAGTTCAACAGTGAGAGAAGAGGTAGTTACAAAATGTCCCTGTGTCCCTCAATGTTCTACCAGCTGCAATTGCTTAATATATTTCCTTTTGTGATATCTTTTATTTTGGAAAACTCCAATCATTATAACCATTACATCCTTCTGTCATGATTATGGTTCCAGGGCACTGGATACCTCTATGAAACTTTAAGCAGGTCCCATACAAGGCTGTATTCATTAGGGGAGAGTAATTCTGTTCTAAATAGGCACTATAACCCCTAGTGTGGTCGCATTCCTTTATGGGTTAATTTTTTTTATTTTTTTTTATCTCTCATTTCACTGGTCGGGTCACGGCAACCTCTTTTCCCAAGGCTGAGGTTATTATTACTGATGCCACTGGGAGTCATTACGGAATAGCGTCATTACAGAGGCTACTGCACTAGTTGACCTCTCCTCTTATATATGCATTTTCCCAATGCATCTCTATGGGAGCTTTTGTCATCTTCGTGTAGTGTTTCTGGTGCTTAGTGTCCCTTTAAGATGTTAAGATGTATATCTGCAGTGCAGTGATAACATGGTAGTAATTAATAAACCTATTTGTCGTTAGAACATGTTTAGACTATTTTACACCAAATTAAAAATTCCAAGCTTTAGAAACCTGGCGATACAGTGAGATCCTGTAACAATCTGGGATTCATCTGCCTGTGTTAAGTGTTTACATGAATTGCACTGCAAAAGATGAAACTCAGGCTAGTTTCTTTTTAATCTATCCATTAGCATTAAATCATTAGCTAATGCAGGGGTCCTCAAACTCCGGCCCACCCCAGATGTTGCTGAACTAAAACTCCCATGATTCTTAAAGAATCATGGGAGTTGTAGTTCAACATCTGGAGGACCGGAGTTTGAGGACCCCTGCATTAGCTAATGATTTTGTGAAAATAATATGGCCTGATGTACGGTTTGTCTTTAAAAAAAAAAAATTTTTTTAAAATGGAACTGCTTATACATTGATTACACTGTTAGGGCAATTTACACTTCTTGTGTACTTATTACGTTTTAAGTTAATTTTGAATTCATGCTTTAATGTATAACTCTGTGTATGTCTCTACTAGCTGATATAACAGGTACCAGCTGTTACTGTATGCGCTATAACTGACATTACCTTTTATTTCTTATTTTGCAGATACCTGAATGTTTACAGAACAGCTACCCTAAACCTGGCCAGCCTTGTTACTTGTACGTCATTGGAATGGTGTTAACCACACCGCTACCAGATGAATTAAATTTCAGGAGGAGGAAGCTGTACCCTCCAGAGGACACAACAAGGTGCTTTGGAATACTGACAGCCAAACCCATACCTCAGGTAATGTTTGGTCCCTTAGCAAATGGAATGTTGGGTATTTTAGGGTTATTGCATTTAATTGGTTCATACTTGTATGGTCTGCACATGTAATGAGTGAATAGTAAGTGTGCGTTGTGTCGTCCAGGGATATAGCCATTGTGCCCGTAGAAAATAAGGCAAACGGTGAAAACACAATTTTAATTTATAAAGTAATTCTCTTTAACTAGCTTTCTAGGGTAAAGGCTGCATTGCAATTCCCCAATCCTCTGTAATTTACCG
Source organism: Pelobates cultripes (assembly GCA_933207985.1). Classification (NCBI taxonomy): domain Eukaryota; kingdom Metazoa; phylum Chordata; class Amphibia; order Anura; family Pelobatidae; genus Pelobates; species Pelobates cultripes. Next base: position 64,011,393 of record OW240924.1, read on the forward strand.
TCATTCTGACTTGGTTATCAAACAAGCTCTATATGCCATTTGTTCATGGTCTTGTTTTATAGATTCCTCACTTTCCTGTCTACACTCGATCTGGGGAGGTGACTATATCGATTGAGCTAAAAAAGTCTGGATTTACCTTGACATTACAGCAGCTTGAGTTGATCACCAGACTTCACCAGTACATCTTCTCACATATTCTTCGTTTGGAGAAACCTGCACTAGAATTTAAACCAACAGCAGCTGATTCTGCTTATTGTGTTCTACCTCTCAATGTTGGTGAGTATGTGCTTCACACGTTGTCGCTACTTTTTCATAAATTAAAGTGTTTTCTCACCCATGCACTTAGACATGTAAAAACAAATATCCAGTATTTAACATTCTGTACTATAGTTTGTAAACTAGTGTGCAGCGTCCCTTAGCAACCATGTCAGATAGTTACTAAAACTGGCATTTTATGCCAAGATGGCTGATTTGCAGAATTTAACCTATGTCCTAAAATGGTTGGAGATAATCCATGGAAGTTTATTCAATAAAACAAAAAATTATTTTTTTTTTATTGACTTTCCAACTTCGTTATACTGTCTGCAAATTGATGTTTATAGAATAAATGTATGCGTGTTTAGGGGCACTGGACAAACTTTGATTATTAACTCAGATGAGTAGCCAACAAGGCAGACTTAATATTCATTTTACACACTCACTTACACTACAGATATATTCCATGAAACATGCATCACATCTTAAAAACATAATCTATACAGGTAGAAGACTGGTGGATTACTGACTAAACCTTAAGATAAAAATGTGAACAGTTGAGATTTGGCTTGATGTTTCCAGTTTAGTTGACCCCTCAGTTCCCCCTACGGATGAATCCCTTTTTTTAAAGGAAATGATGCAGAGCTGTGAGCAATAGTAAAATGAATCTCAGAATGCTGATCTGTTTCTCTTTTGCCCTTAGTAAATGACTCTGGCAGTTTGGATATTGACTTTAAGTTTGTGGAAGATATTGAGAAATCAGAGGCACGAACTGGCATCCCAAGCACACAGTATTCAGCTGAAAATCCTTTTATTTTCAGACTGGAAGACTACCAAGATGCTGTGATCATTCCAAGGTAAGCCTTTTATTAGGAAACTATCTGCCAGAACGACTAGTTTATTTACCTAGTTGGAACAGTTTGGTCATTTTAGGAAGTAGACCTGATCTACATCTGTAGTGACTATTGTATTGCTGTAGCTTGGGAGTGCCATTGTATGACTGGAAATTGTGAGTTGGTGCAATGGTGAAAATGGATGTACCCACATCTGCTTTGGTGTTTACACCTATGTTGGTGCATTTTTATCTTGATATTTTTTTTGGCACTTTTGCAAGCCCAATACGTTGGTAGATGAGCTGTCTAATATGGCTGTTGTGCTGTTTGGATACAATTGTCTAGAATTTATTTTGACAGTCCGATATTGTCCTAACTGAGAAAATGTATTTTTTGGGACAACATCACAACACAGCCTGGCATACTGTGACTTCCATGATGTAGTGGGTGCAAAGAAATAAACTTCTTTATTCTGCAACTGGGCAACTCCATCAGTCCGGATTGAGAAAGTTTACAGAGAAGATGGAAATTAAAGCAGTGTTTCTGTATCTTCACTACCTAATTTGCCTTGTGTGATTTTTAATAGTATATATTTAAAGGGTTATTTCAAACATCATAACCACTACAAACTGCTATAGTGGTTATGGTGTTAGGGGTACCCTGGCACCGCTCTGCAGTATTGGGGCAAACTGTTTTACAATGGTTTACCTCACACCTGGGTCCCACTATGTAAGTTAAATATTTGTGTGTAGAGTTTCAAACACATACAAATTCCAAGCACCATGACCACTTAAACACTGAAGTGGTCCTGCTGCCTGAAGTAACCCTTTGATATATCTTTAGAATTTAAAATGAACGTGAGCATCACACGAAAGAAAACTTAAAACAAGTTATGGGTTATATTCAGTATTTTATTCGGTGGTGTAATTTGTAATAATCCATTTTTTTTAAAAATGTGTTCCATGTTCTCTACTTTTCTCAGATACCGTAACTTTGACCAGCCCCACAGATTTTATGTAGCGGATGTATACACTGATCTTACTCCACTTAGTAAATTTCCTTCTCCAGAATATGAAACGTTTGCGGAGTATTACAAAACTAAATATAACCTCGACTTGACAAACCTCAACCAGCCCCTTCTGGACGTTGACCACACATCTTCAAGGTATGGGTATTGAACAGCAAGTGCTTTGTGTATCACAATGTTACATTGTGGACAGTTTAGTCATTCACTGCCTGTATAACATTGTTGTATTTGTGAAAGCATGGTTAAGTTCTCTTTGTGTCTCTGCTTATTCAACATCTGCCAGTGTCAATATTTATCTATCTTTGCCATAAGTGATATTTACAGAGCTATGCCAGCCTGATTTGGGGTTCGTTCTCTCAGAATACAAATTGTTAGATTTTCCAGTACTATTAACATGTAAAAATTGTAAGCAGTAGAGGTAACACTAGTCTGTTCTTGGTGGCCTCTGAGGAAAAAAAGTTTAAAGTAAAAAGGGCAGCACCCAAATACCTATTATCCTAGTAGCACAGGCCTGTATAACCTGCGGCTTCCCCAGGTGTTTTGAAATTTCAACTCCCGTGATTCCCTCGCTATATGTTTAATTCAAAGAAACATGGACGTTGTAGTTCAAAACATCGGGGGGGTCGCAGGTTGTGCAGGCATTTGGTTAAGTGAGAGATCCACTTGGAATAATGGAATGTATGAGTAAAACTACAGCAGACGTTTAACCCCTTCCTTGCCATCCTTTGTTTTTAACCATCCTGATTTGTCTCATCCAACCACAGAACTAAGTGCCCTTTACTGCAGCACAGAGTCTAACTGTACTGGGGAGAGCGCGACACAAATGTTGTTTCATGTACTTTTTTGTGTTTTAATGAAGATCGATCCAGAACCAACATGTTTGTCTTCTTTAAATGCTTTGTTAGACTTAATCTTCTGACCCCGCGTCACTTGAACCAGAAGGGGAAGGCTCTTCCTCTAAGCAGTGCTGAGAAGAGAAAAGCAAAGTGGGAAAGTTTGCAGAATAAACAGGTATTTTTGCCATTTAGATTGGTATAGTTGATCAATTGTACTTATTGTAGGGGTGCTGACTCCCATTTTATTCTGACAGATCCTGGTCCCTGAGCTCTGTGCTATCCATCCCATCCCAGCATCTCTGTGGAGGAAGGCGGTCTGTCTGCCCAGTATACTGTATCGGTTACACTGCTTGCTGATTGCAGAGGAGTTACGAGCACAGACGGCCATTGATGCAGGAGTTGGAGTGAAATCTCTCCCGGAGGATTTCAGGTACAAATGGACTTTGTAGTTTTGTATAATATATATATATTATTTTTATTTTTATTTTTTTGCAAGGAGGGATGTTGCAAAGAGGAGGAAAAACTAGGGAAAGTGCTCATGTACAGCACATCCCCTGCATGGAGGATCAGTTGGCGGGGTATTTGTAGTGAATGTCAATGGTTTATGAATTAAAATTTATTTTCCTTCCATCACTTGCTAAAGTTCTGCTACCCTTGTCATGTCACTTTCTCTCTACCCTCTCCTGTGGGTATCTGACAGTATGATCACAGATTAAATGCTGCTGTGCTAATTTCTACCGTTACTAGCAGATAAGTATTTAGTAGAAGATTGGCAAATGGCTAGAGAGCAAAAAAAAAAATCAATCCTTCAATGTCCCGTGCAGCCACTCAACTACTAGTTGTAAGTTAATTAGTAAATGCACCCTAAAAGTTTGACCATTGTGTGTGTGTATGTATGTATGTATTTATTTTTTTAACTCTACTACATACATACTCCCATTGGTGTTTGGGTTGCGTTTAGATTAGTTTAACATTGATTTATGCTTTAAAATGTAGTTTCCCATCAAATACTAAATTGGAACTGCATTGAAAAGCACAAATCCATGTTAAAGCGATCTAAACAATCAGGAAAACTATATAAAACATTAGGAGAACCGTATTGGTACAGAATGTGAGGTTTAATACTATGACTTTGAGAGAAATAACGGCCACACACTCGTCTCATTTTTCTTTAATACTTTATTTTAATTCTTTGTAATGTTTTCCTTTAGATACCCTAACTTGGATTTTGGATGGAAAAGGTCCATTGACAACAAATCCTTCAACTCTTGTAATAGCTTCTGCTCTGAAAATGCTAGTGACAGTAGTCTATGCATGGCCATGGTCTGTGACAGCCCTGAAAGTCAAGCTGCTAAGCTTGAGACTGCCACAGAAATGATTGACGAAATGCATTTGAACAGCATACTGCCGTGTAAAAATGAACCCAGTTATCCCCACGTTGATCAGGTCTCTGACTATGCCAACATGTGTAATGGTGTTTGCAATGGTCTTACCAATGGGAATTGTGATGCAGAAAGTAGTGAGTTTTGCCAAAGCGGACGGCAAAATTGTTGCGAACCAGAAACCGCAGTGCAATCATCTACCTCATGTCCTGATCAGAATATACCTAATAAAAACCAACCCATGCCCAGCAATGAATGTACTCTGAGTGAAACATGCATTGACACCAATACTACCAAACCTACCTCAGATGAGTCCTCTGCCCTGTCCAACAACATGTGTCCTTCAGAATGCTGTATAAATATGGAAGAAAACAAGTTAGCAAATGGGCCACCTAACGGATATTCTCCAAAAACTCTTGGCCCAAACCCTGGTCTTATACTCCAAGCCCTGACCTTGTCAAATGCCAGTGATGGCTTTAACCTGGAGCGTCTTGAAATGCTTGGAGATTCATTTCTGAAACACGCAATCACCACCTACCTGTTCTGTACTTACCCAGATGCTCACGAGGGACGGCTGTCTTATATGAGAAGCAAGAAGGTGAGAATGTTTACATCAATGCATCCTGCAAATATATTGCTTGAAATGATCAATGAGTGCTATTTTAAAATGTTTCTATAAGTACACATCAGCTGTTCCCTCAAAACCATTTAATATAATGTGTATGTATATGGTTAAGGATCGTGCCATATACTAAAGGTACGAATTTCATAATATATATATGTGTGTGTGTGTGTGTGTGTATATATCTCTCACAAAAGTGAGTACACACTCCCATTTTTGTAAATATTTTATATCTTTTCATGTGACAACACTGAAGAAATTAAACTCTGCTACAATGTAAAGTAGTAATTGTACAGCCTGTATAACAGTGAAAATTTGCTGTCCCCTCAAAATAACTCCACACACAGCCATTAATGTCTAAATCGTTGGCATTTATGGAAGGAAATTGAAATTAATGGAAGGGTTATTATTATTAAATAGTTTTGAGGTGACAGTTGTCCTTTAAATGTAGTTTTCATAGAACAACCGGTTTCTTCCATGTGCGCCGTCTTTAGTCACCTTTGCTGCTGTTTACTCAATTACCATATTCCACAAACCCGTATCTTGCTTCCTGTTATTCTTTAATCCATTACGTCACATACTGAAGTTTCTTTTGTTGCTTGTAAAATTCACTTGCCAGAGGTAAGTTGCTTGTGGATTATTGCTGATAAATATTCCAGTGATGGTTGTTGTGTTTGTGTAATACTTGAGGACTAAATTCTAGATTTGTTTTGATAGACTTCAAACTGCTGAGCCACAGAATGCCAGGCTTGTGGTTGAGCACATAGAATTCTGAGGATTTAGCCACATGCATTATGGAATTTGCATTTGCGCTCATGTAACATTTGTAGTTTAAACCTTTTATTCTTTTAGCTCCATGGCATACCTTTTCACTATTGGCTGATTACACAATACTTATGATGTTTAATTAGCTGTAAAGCATTGCTGTAAAAGGGTCACTGTAAGCTCTGTAACAGCTTAGCATCATTGCATCAAGATTTGTGGTGGAGACACTGCTCTGAGAGTGACTTTCTAACTCTAGTGATTAGTCTATACAAATAAAATAAAAACTTACCTGCAACCATCATACTGACCCCTGGATCATGGATGTCACGAGAGGAATTTTAATATCTCCTTCGCTATCCAACTTTTGCTTGTGGTGTCTCCAAACTTGAAGATACATTCTTTTCACAATTTGCTTGGGAGCTTACTGCTGCACAACTAGTTCTCAAAACTGTGAAGCAGTCTGGGAATTGGGAATAGCAGCCATGATATGTTATGCTATGGCTAAATCAGCAGTTTAACTCATCACTTAGTTTAAAATACCTATCCCATAAACTACAACTGAACAGAGGTTTATGGGATGATAAATACCCCACCAACCAAAATGAGAGGCTTCTGATTAGTAGAGCCGCTTCCTGTTCATTCAATTCCTTTAATAATGTTTCCTTTTTACAGTATAAATATAGGCTCCAGGTAACTGATGTCTACAGGACTTCGTTTGTTTAAGAGTGTGGGAATTTAACCACGAATACAGAGCTGCAGATTAACTACCCTTTGTAGAAAATATTCTGGTTTTATAAAGTATTTTCTTTTTTCGTTGCAGGTCAGTAACTGTAATCTTTATCGCCTTGGAAAAAAGAAAGGCTCGCCCAGTCGTATGGTTGTGTCCATATTTGATCCGCCTGTAAACTGGCTCCCTCCTGGGTATATTGTAAACCAGGATAAGAGCACCTCAGATAAATGGGAAAGTAATGAAAATGTGAGTTGGAAATGTTGTATTTTATGAATAAGGAAAGCTGTGTTTAGTAAAAAATTGAAATGTAACACCTGCATATCACACTCTTGAGACCTTTGCACAGTTTAGATTTTCAGTTTGTATAATACTCTATCCTCAGGATTGTGTTCTTAATTGCTTTTTACAACACTGAGAAATGAGTTAAAGGAAGAAGGAATAATTCTGAATTTTATGTTGTGGGTTTTAGGAAACATGTTTGTCTTAATCACTCTTTTCTTCCAATGTGAAATAATACGGGCAATCTGTTTATACTACCCTTGCATTCTAGGGTATCAGGGTTGTAAAGGTAAAATAGGGGGAGCTTCTTACTGGGTATTAACCCTTCAACCCATTGTACACGGAAGAAAGGGGAAGGCCATACCATTGGGCTTTCCCTGGTTTCTTGTGGTCTCAGGGACCCAAGAGCAACTTTGTTCCCTTGTCGAGAACTATGGGATCTGATCTCCCACCCCTATTTAGTTATTTGTGTGTGCCATACTCTTAATTAGCAGAAATAACCAGTATTAGCACCTTTTATGGGTCCATCCCTTTGCACACTGAGGTATGAGAAAATTGTTTTAAGACAAAGCGTAACTTTCTATTACTATAAAACTGTTGCATAGTAAGATAAGTGCCTACTGGATTTATATAGCCAACTTAAAAAAAAAAATGTAATATTTAAAGTCACCACCGAAACAATTATTTTTATTAGCTTAAAAAAATAAAAAACCTATAAAACATATATATAAAAATGTGTATATATGCCATAGCTAGTAAATTAATGTGTGTGGTATAACTAAATCCTTACTAGGAAGGTAACTGGGTTCATCATGAGATTTTTGTTTATATATTTGCCCCAACAGACTATTGAAAGTGTCACAGCCAACGGAAAACTGTATGAAGACTTTGATGATGAAGAAGATGAAGACTTGATTTGGAGAAACCCAAAGGAAGAAACAGACTTTGATGACGATTTTCTGGAATATGATCAGGAACATATAAAATTTATTGACAGTATGCTTATGGGATCTGGGGCATTCGTGAAGAAAATCCCTCTATCTCCATTTCCACCACCCGACTCAAATTACGAATGGAGAGCACCAAAGAAAAGCTCACCGGAAACCGGTCCATTCCCACCCGACTTTGATGACTTTGATTACAGTTCCTGGGACGCAATGTGTTACCTGGATCCCAGCAAGGCAGGAGAAGAAGACGATTTTGTAGTAGGCTTTTGGAACCCTTCAGAAGAAAACTGTGGCGCTGATGCTGGGAAGCAGTCTATTTCTTATGACTTGCATACAGAACAGTGTATTGCAGACAAAAGCATTGCAGACTGTGTAGAAGCATTGCTAGGCTGCTATCTGACTAGCTGCGGTGAAAGAGCCGCCCAGCTCTTCCTTTGCTCTCTGGGCCTAAAAGTACTCCCAGCAGCCACAGAGGCTACTAAAGGATGGCTTTCAATCCGAGACAGTAGGACCAATAGCAGTGACACAGACTCGGAAGATTTGTACTGCAAGGGGATAGACTACGGTTATTTGAAGATTCCACCAAAATGCATGTTTGATCATCCAGATGCAGAGAAAACCTTGGACCATTTGATATCTGGCTTTGAGAACTTTGAGAAGAAAATTTGCTACGAGTTTAAAAACAAGGCCTATCTTCTGCAGGCCTTCACTCATGCATCCTACCACTACAATACAATAACTGGTGCGTATGTTACTCTAGAACTGTAATTGCTTTGCATTGTAGAAAAATAGTTGCTCTTTTTCAACAGTATATGTATTTTGTAGCACTGAAACATAACCTTTTATGTTTCTGAATATATTTTATGATGCTGTTGTTTAAAGGAACACTAGAGTTAGGAATACAATTGTGTCCTCTAGCCTTATAGTGTCTTCTAGCCGTTTAGACCCCATCTACACTTCGTAAATGGTTAAACCACTCAAAATAAGTTGGCGCTTAGGACCGCAGTGCATCATAATTGTCTCATTGAGATGAAGTGCTTATGGTATCTGGAGTGTCTCCATTAAAACCCAAAGAGGAAGCGACACTGGCAAATTAAAGGAGTACTCCGGGCATCAACACAAGTTAAATGCATTTGATGGGTTTTGGCCCTGTTAATATGCTGTATTTTTTTTGCATGCAAAGTTACAAAGACTGAAAAATGACTTGTGTCCATTAAGATCAGCCTTTCTTACATCTGCTATGTGTTTGCAAAATAAAAAGGTGTTTTTTTGTTTTGTTTTTTGAAGAATTCTGTACCATAAACCTGCCTCCTTAGTCATGTTCATCTTTCCAATGGCAGCGCTTAGTGAGCTGAACTGCTAGCAACTGCATTAGGAGGAGAATATTGCTAAATGTCAGTCAGTCTGTCTCACTGACTGCAGTTTGGTTGTAGATCAAATGAGAAGTGAGCAGCCATATGGCTAAGGGTTATAGTGCCGCATTCTGCAAAACGACTTATTTTGCAAAAGCTACAAAGAAGAGCATGCAAAAAAATAAATAGGATACAGATGAGGGTCTGTATGCACGCTTTCCTTGGAAATAGGTGAATAATGCAAAAAAATACGTTGCTTACTACCTCATTAAGTTGCTAGAAGTAGTTTGACTTATTTATATAAATACTTCAGATTGCTATATTAATAAGCAAAATACATTGAAAGTATTTACTCTGTTAAAAGAACACTCCCTTTTTTTTGACAGATTGCTACCAGCGTTTAGAATTCCTTGGCGATGCAATTTTGGACTACCTCATAACTAAGCACCTTTACGAAGACCCCCGCCAGCACTCCCCAGGGGTTCTCACTGACCTGCGCTCTGCCCTGGTCAATAACACCATATTTGCATCATTAGCTGTGAAATATGATTACCACAAATACTTCAAGGCTATCTCTCCAGAGCTGTTCCACATCATCGATGACTTTGTGCAGTTCCAGCTGGAAAAGGATGAGATGCAAGGGATGGACTCTGAGGTACTGAGCGGATATTTTCTCTGTGCGCTTTGGAGTTATTCTATTGTCTTATACTGGTATTAAGTCTGACTGTTACAAGTGTTTATTCACTTATTACAGAATCTCTTGGCGGTGTATCGATCAAGAGACATAGTGTCTGTTAACATCTCCCCCCACCAATTTAACAAATTATATACAGGTATCGCAAGAGCTGCATTGAGCAGTGATTTGTGTGCAAAGAAAAAAGCTCAGGGAATAGAACATACATAAACATGCCAGGTACTATTTTGTTTCCGGTTTCTGGAGGATTTTAATGTAGAAAATACTTATTACTTGTCGACTGCCTAAGCTTTGAACTTTTTACATTAGGGAATGTATATATTCCATACTGTCTCCTGTAATATTCTGCAAAGCAGATAAATGGTACATGCATCTGACACTTTGTTAATAAACAAACCTGCAGACCTTTCATGTCTGGTGTTTCCTGCCTTAAAGGAACACTTTAAGCACAATCACCACTACAGTCCACTGTAGTGGTTATGGTGCCAATAGTGCCCAAACACTTCCCAGAGCATGGTTTGCTAATGCTGACTTCTTACCAGGTGTCCGCCGAGCACTGGTCACTGCCTGAGCGAAGCTCATGGTAGGCTGCTGGCTCTCACTCAGAGACCGGGACCAGTGCCCCAATATAACCCTGGTAAGAAGTCAGACCGTTAGTAAACAGTGGCATCACAATGCCATTCATATTTTTTTGACTAAAGGAACTCTTGCCATGTGCAGAGCTACATATACCTTAATCTCTGCTGAGCAGGGGTCTATTGGATCTGCTCAGCTCTCTTACTGAAATTAAAGGAATTGCTAGTATTGGCTGACCGGTATTAGTTACTTTGTAGTTTAGACCGAGAGCAAATGCAGGATCTTCAAAAGTGCATATCTTTTCCTTTTTATTACATTAACAAATTAGAGTTTAGTTCCACCCTGAAATGTCCCTTTTAATAATGAATTGCAGTTCCTTTAGGCTGCTATTTATTGCCACCTAATGCCAGTTTATTCTCTGAAGGTGTGTGATAGCCAGAGGATGTCACTATTACACTGTGCATTGTTCCCTCTTTTGCCTAGTGTAAAGGCCTTAAAGAGGACCTGTTGCCATGTATGCTTTGTTTGTCAAGTGAATCTCTCCTATTTGACCAAAACGACTTCATCGCATCCATGCAGCCCATTAGTTAATTTAATTTTATAACATAAATAAGTAAATCTGTTTTGTAACATAACAGGCTTGATATGATGTGAATGCCTAAGGCGAGGAGTGTTGAAAATTAGACTTTTGTGAACCCTCACTAGTAAAATTTATTTGAGCATAAAAACAACCAATATCAGATTTTATCAGTAAAATCTCATTCACTACCTCCTTTCTTTTTTGTGAGTGTTGAGATTTCTAATACACCCCTCTTTGCACCCCCTTAACCCATAAAGGGAATTGCTGTGTTTCTTAACACAAGATTGCAGGGTTTCCAAGGGATTTAAACATTTGGGACTGAGCCAAGGTGAAAACAGAGTGAGAACCAGGCCAACAGCAGTGAGTGACGCAACACCCCATGGCTTTTGGAGTGTAGGTCCCAATGGTGTGTGTGAAATAAATATATAGATTTATTTTAATTTACTTTCTTTCTTGAGGAGGTGAAAATGTTTTGTTTTTTTTGTTGCTAGGTTTTACTATCAGATAGTAATGTTTACGCATTGACAGTGTATCAAGGATTGCTGATCTTACAAGCAAAGTAGAGGTCACTCTAAGGCATTAAACATCTCTAGGGGGTTCTGGTATTCTGTAAAACTAAGTAACTATAACTACATCATTTGATATAGTATATATGGCTTGGTTAATAAAACAGAAGGTATTAAATTATCTTCTCTAGACTCTTCATTTTCTGCTCACATTAAAATATTTGTTCTTTAGATTGTTATTTAAACAAAAAGAACATTTTACTTGTATTGTTTTGGTCAAATTCCTGTCTAAGGATTTTACATTTTTTTTTTAACTTATGTTGCATAAAAAATAAATAAAAAAAATAAACAAAACCTATGTGTCTTAGTTGAGTTAACCCCTTAAAAACAATCTGATTCATGCCACTATCAGGACAATAAATCAGTTTGTGTAGTGGGAGCTAACCAACTCTCTGCATGTCATTTCACTCCAGGTTGTACAGAATTGTACTTAAAGAGACACTATAGTCACCAGAACAACTGCAGCTTAATGTAGTTGTTCTGGTGAGTACAATGCCTTCAGGCATTTTCATGCAAACACTGCCTTTTCTTTGAAAAGACACCTCCAAGTGGGCACTCCTCATATGGACTGGAGGTGCTTCCTGGCTCAGTGCTGCACAGTAGGCAGCTCTGCTGTTCAGCATCCCCACGCTCTGCATGGAGATGCTGAATTTTCCTCATAGAGATGCATTGATTCAATGCATCTCTGAGGGGGTGCTGATTGGCCAAAACAGCATTTGGCCCGACCCCTTGCCGATTTTAGCAATCCATTGCTTTCCCAGTGGGAATCTGATGATGTGAACAAGCGGGCGGGACCAGTGCCGGAAAAAAAGGTGCTTGTAAGGGGGCAATGGGGGCGTAAGCCACCTTAATGGTGGGTTTAGCACTATAGGGTCAGGTAAACGTGTTTGTGTTCCTTTAATGCTGTTTAGTTTCCATATTGTGGCAGGGAGAGCCCTGTTTTTGTTTGTTTTTGTTTATTTATTTATTAATTGTATGTTAAATTGCTCAAACGCTTGAGAAAATAAATCTGGACACTCCTAGAATTTTTGCACTAGAACTACTGCATTAAGCTTTGTTGGTTATAGTATTTAGAGTGTCTCTTTAATCTGTTCTCCTGTCCTTGCTGGACATTCCATTTACTTACTTATTTCTTTTTAATAACTTTTGCCTTGTGCATTTGTTTCTTTTGATATTATTACGCAACATTTATATAAAGGTAAAGTGAGTGTTTTATAATTTAATAGTTAAGAAGATCAGAAGAGGATGAAGAGAAAGAGGAGGACATAGAAGTCCCGAAAGCGATGGGTGACATATTTGAGTCGCTGGCCGGAGCAATATATATGGACAGCGGCATGTCATTGGAGACGGTCTGGCAGGTGTATTATCCGATGATGAGGTCACTTATAGGTATATACACAATCGGCATTTTTTTTTTTTTTTTTATAGTGTGTCAGTTATACAGGCAAATATTCCAAAACTATACAATTTTAAATAGATTTTTATTTTATTTTTTTTAACATTAAATATAATAGATCTCAATTTACTTCAGTAGTCTAACATCATTTTTCTCTTTAGAAAAATTCTCTGCTAATGTTCCTCGATCTCCAGTGCGGGAATTACTTGAAATGGAGCCAGAGACTGCTAAATTCAGGTAAGAAGCATGTAATATTCTTTAACATATTCATTATAAATATGGATCATTCATTTTGTGGCCAATAGTGTTCCATTTTAAACTAAGGATGCGGTCAAGGTCCGTTGTCTTGACTCCATGATCTGGTGTTACTTTAAAGATTCTAAAACTGCATCTATATAGCACATCCAGTAATTGTGGTGCCTGTTTAAAAGCTGCTCAGCACCATGTGTAGATTGACTGACTAAATATCTACCTAAATGTGAACCTATTACCCACAAGATTTGCGGATATTAGGTTCACTATAAGGGACACCAGAAATTAATTATAACATACTTGAACATTGCTTGCCTCTTGAAAGCAAACCTACATTACTGAATTCAGCTTCCAAACTTCCAGCACAATATGCAAAAATATTTGTATGTGGCTTTAATATTAATACCTGTGATCAAACAATTATGTAAAAATATTGCTGTATAAACTGTATACAGTAGTCCCATCAATGTGTTAATCTTCATAAAGCATACAGCGGGTTCTGGTGGATGGGGTGTTTGCAATGCAGAGGCACGGAGCAGCAGTTCTGGTTTTAAAAGGCATAGTATTGCTAGGAAAGGTGAGTAAAGTTTATCTAACTTGGATTTTATTTTTGGAAAGACGAGACTAATCTTTTCTATAAGCAGGGGTCGCTGTGAAGTTATAGTTTGAATTGGTGCTAGCTGTAAGTGTTATTGGAATGTTCCCATCTCCATAAAACTTAAGCTCAGTGCCATCTTCCCTTCAGGGGTTAAACCACTTGTAGCTGTTGAGATTTTCTTTGGCATCTGTTACTCCCTATTTTCTATAGAAATATAGGAATGATTTATCAGATGGTATTATGTGAGCCCTGAGTACGGCCAAGAATGAAGTATAAAGAAGGGGGGGGTTGCATTAATGGAACACTCACAACCCTTGTATCGTGGCAGTGGCCATGGTGCTCGAGTGATGTGTTTATAATTTTGATTTAAGCTATGAATTTAGCAATAAAGGTGAAAATGACAAGTTTCACGTTAATACTTCCATGCAAGTGTCTACAGCAGTGGTTTCCAAACCAGTCCAGGATTTAGGAATTGCTCAGTTGTGTCTAAGGTGTTTTTAGAAAGATCGAAAGAAAAAATCCTTTAATCCTGGACTGGTAGGCATGCCTTGTAGACTGGTTTGTAAACCATTGGTCTACAGATATGATGATTGCAACTTCATTGCTGTCTTCTTTCTTTACCCTTTTACTTATTTATATTGTTGTCAGGCAGCTTTAAATGGAGTAGATCAAATGCAGTTTACCAGTTATGTAAGTTCCCCAACATACCACCGAGCTCTATTCTACTGGAATAAATAAGCAAAAACCAGTGGGGCTGACTGCCAAACAGGGTCCACTAGAAGATCTGCTGGCTGCCAAGACATTCAGTAATACATTTAAATAACATATTGAGGCAGGAATACATGGGCCAGGGGCAGAAGTGGCACAACTCTGCAGTCTGGTCAAAAACACATTTTATAAGGAGCTCTGTCCCTAACTCAGCTAATGTGTGTACAGGCATGTCACTCGCTTATTAAAGCCATGTCCCCTCAGCTAATAAATACGTTGATGGGAGACGAAAGGATGCTGCCCAAGTATAAAAAATACTGTTTTGTTAATATACCTGCAATCAACATATGCACACATTTAGTTATGCTCTTTTTTTCCATTGGGTATATCTAAATACAATTTGCAACAGCTTGCAGTTTTCTTGTCTGCTGCCGTTGCAAGATGTCCTCTTCTAATCCAACCCAGACTTTATGTGACTGTTCAATCACAGACTTCTCAATTAAAAGTCTTTGTAAGGCAGGTGCTCTGAGCAATTGCCTGCCTCTTGAGTTTTGCTCCACTGAGTAAAACAAACCAGGAAGAAACAGCACCAGTTAATTTATCAAACTGTAAATTTCTTTGGTAAAAAGTGTATTTTTGGCAAAGTTCGTAGTCATTGGCATAAAGCAGATATTACTTTAAATCTGCAGTTAAACGCATTCTAAAGAATTTGGTTTTAAAGAGAATTTTCATTTTTGTTCAGCCTGTTTTTGTTTTTTCTCTCTCCTTTAAGTTCCCTGTTTCATAGCAATTTTTAAATCTGAAAATCTTTTATGAAAACAAATTACAACTATTGTATTTTGTTTTCCTTCTTATAGCCCGGCGGAGAGGACATATGATGGGAAGGTGCGAGTGACTGTGGAAGTCGTAGGAAAAGGCAAATTCAAAGGGGTTGGAAGGAGTTACAGAATTGCCAAATCTGCAGCGGCCAGAAGAGCCCTTCGAACCCTCAAAGCAAACCAACCTCAGGTCCCAAACAGTTGAGAACTGGCCTCCTCGGTCACTGCCGGAACAACCTTCAATGCAATGCTGAGCACTCATCCCTTCAGCTATACAGAGGTTAAAAGTATACATATGACGTCTATAAAACAATTGTGTTGAGAGGAACAAATTAAAAGCAGAATTACAATGTTTCGGTATGGAGCAGAAAACAGAAAGCATGTGCATTTGGGAAGCCAACTGTAGCTTAATCCTCCCCAGTGCTCAGCGACGGGAAGAGACGTTTATAGTGTTTTGCGCAAACACAATCCTTTTCCTTGTTCCTCACTTCGGCTTTGTTTAATCAGAAGAGTGCTTTATCTGTGATATCTAGCAGTGTCTTGTCTGTCTTATTCATATTTTTTTTTCTTCTTCGAAGTAGGACTTTGCTAAATGTTAGGGTATGGAATTGAAAAGTAGGGTCAATGGGATATGTCTAAAAGTGCATCTATGTGAGTGAAGATCTATATATACTTTTCATGTGTACTAATTTTTTTTTTTTTTAATCCACTGCAAACATTTTATAAGCTGTGTTAGCTAACAGAGTGTGTGATTATTATTTTTTTTCAGTTAAATCACCACTGAATGTCACTCATATCAAAACTGACTTACACAGTTAAATTTTGCATTGCCCTTACAGGATGGCATTTTGTTTCTGGGAAGAGGTGGTGATAGTTGCAATCCAACTGTCAAAAATAAATAAATCTAGCCTGTTTATTGGATGTTACACGTACTGCAATATAGAATTCTACTGCCTTTGTATAGATTAAGATGCCTCTCCTTTTGTTTTACACTGTCTCCTTACTAGTGAGTGCAGTAGTTCTCCACAAACTCGAAGGTTGTGTTTTATCCTGTAATTCAGACTTTTAGATCTGTTGACCCTTGGAATCGCTTAAATTTGCGTTTGTGGAGAAAATTCCCAAGCTTCCTGCACACTGTGTTACAGTCGCAGTATGGCTGTTGGCACGCGTTAACACATTGTAATGCCAAAAGGCTTTGTGCAGTCGCTCTGGCACTTTAAAAAGGTTTATTGGTTTCCTAATCAATAGTAGATTTACTAAGTGGTATTTGTTCTTCCAGATGGGCTGTAATTAGAAGTTGGGGTCTAGTAAGCAACAAATAGAACATTTTATATTGTCAACTCTTAATCACTTTCAGCTCAGACTGTTTAAATGTAGATTGGGCTTGTCTGTTACCCTGAGCAGGCAGGGCAAAAATGTAATACAGTGCATTTTAAATGTATCTGTAGTCTTGTCAATTAACAAAGACTTGGGTGGATTTTTTGGGGATGGTGGTGGTATGGGTTGTTGGAATAAGGGCTCTGCCTAACTTTCTACATTAATATATTGTAGGCAATCTTCACTTGAATACCTCATTTACCCTTGTTTTTTTTTTTCATTCTGCGTGCTTTGTCTGTGTTTGGTGCTATGTTTAAGTATTATGCTTGAAATGTGTAATTTTTTTTCCATTTGCACTGTAACGGTATTACCTCCTAATTTACAAATTTCTTTATTAAAAAAAAAATGTGGGCTAATTTCACTCACAGGTCTCTTATCAGAGGTTTGCTGCAGCTTTCCCTTTGGTCCTTGAAGCTTTCTGCTTAGCTTATCTGTGCAAACTAGGTGTGCAGTTCAGTAAGCACTATGTAAATGGTGACTGTGTTGAACAGTCTAAAATTAAAAAAAAAGCCTACAAAGGCTCCTGCTGTGCATTTCATGGCAATAATCCTTTCTGGCTTTGTGCACATATCATGTGGGAGTGGTCCAGCACTGAAAAGGTTAATAAAGGATTTCTTTG
This sequence comes from Pelobates cultripes, assembly GCA_933207985.1. Taxonomy (NCBI): domain Eukaryota; kingdom Metazoa; phylum Chordata; class Amphibia; order Anura; family Pelobatidae; genus Pelobates; species Pelobates cultripes. Next base: position 64,028,605 of record OW240924.1, read on the forward strand.
AAAAGGAGTTTATTAGGCTCTTTAATTTTTTTATATGCATGTCATTCTAATTGAGTAGGGTGTCTGTGAGATGTAAGGCAACAGCAAGAAAGAACCCAAGTTTCCCGATACTGATTTGTGATGTACAAGTAATAATCTTTCACTGTAGTGCAGTGAAAGACTGTCATCCCACAGACAGCATTTGTTGAATGACTGAGCACTTGTAAATGCGGTCCCCACACACCCTGCAGACAAGGAGAGGCAGTCCGTATAAAAACAGACATATATACATCCTCCGATACATGCTGTTTTACATAGGTGTTGTGGCAGTGTAATGTTAAAGTACACCCTGAATGGTTTTCATTCAGATACCAACTGATATTCCTAGATTTGGGAAACTAAAGGCTGGAGATGACCACCGCTGGATACACTATATAGATGTATTAAAACAATTATGTATTTAACCTTTACATTCCCAGAAATTTAAGTGATTTAAGTGTGTCTTCTCTAGCCTAGTAAGTGGCTTAAACCCCTAGCTTCTCCCTAACACTTCTGGAGAGGGTTGATTAAATTGCAGGGGCACTTACTGCACCCATAACCTATGCAATGAGCATAATTTGTTAAGGTGCTTTGAGTGTCTTTTTACCTATGTCAGTACTGAACCACTCCAAGTAAGATTGCTTAGAAGGAATATTGGTTTCCACGGTAACTCACAGAGCAGTATAGCATCCCTCATCATTTGCATATATTTGCTGGGGTTACCGATGAGCTGCTCTGTATGTGACTGTCGTCACAGTTTATAATTCCGCCACAAAGCTATAAATTCAGGCTGAAAGGTGAGAATGCTGCCTTGTACATTGCACACCTGTATTGTTCTTATTTAAAATAAAAAATAAAAAAAATTAACCCCTTATGGACACGACATGTCATGTTTCCCTTTTATTCCAGAAGTTTGGTCCTTAAGGGGTTAAATAGGCTGAATTTTTATTTTATTTTTGAAACCTGTCTATGAATAATGTTGAAGGTAATTTTTTTTTAATTTTTTTTAAATCAGCTGAGCTATATATTTTTAAAAGTGCTAAATCTAGGAGACAGTCTTGATATTCAAAACATTTGCAAGTGATTGTTTGTTTTTCTTTCCACCCCCCCCTTCTAATTATGTACTTGCGCCATAATGTTTTGCAACAATACTAAAATATATTAATTTTTGCCGACCGATTTCAAAAACTTCAGTGTACACAAAGGCTTCAATATTACACATAATGTGCACTTGCTTCCGTACGACATTTCTCCTGCTTCCTGGGTATTCACGCATTTATTTTTTTTACGCTTGCTGTTTGCATCTCATCCAATTCCCTTTACCCCCCTCTAGCCCACATTGCACTGCTCATCACTATAATTTCAACTTACATCTGAGATTGTGAACTCCTCAAAACTTCAGCTGAGACCTCATTCTGACATGTCATGTGGCAGTGTTTTGTGTGGTTTATTAACCCTTAATAATAAAGTATGCAGTTAAGACTTGATAGAGTAAATGTAAGCTGCTTGGTGGCGACATATGGAGAGGGGGAAACTTGATTGCACCTGTTCTTGTTATGACCACCTAGCATACTGTATGATTTTTATCTTTGTTTTACAATACTGTACTTTGAATAGACCTAACTATGCTGCATCTGTATTTAAAGCTTTTTGTTGGTATGTTTATGTAGCACAAAAAAGCGTTGCCCGAGCGCCGTGCTTTACCTCATTTCAGATCGACGATATGCTTAAGAGGGAGGGGAGTCATGTGGTTTTGTTTTTGCTGCCATTTCGAGTCTAAAATAGGATAATTTTGTTGCCTGGGATGGTCATGTTCTTGCACAGTGAACAACCGTACAAGTCAATTTAAATTCTTTTCAATATTTTTTTTTTTTTTTTTTAAACTTCCTACTGTCTGTGGTGTTCTTCATTTTACAAAACATCTGGGTAGCGTTTTGTTTTTTTAATTGCTACATTAAGAGCAAAAATAGTTTTGAAATTTGGGTTCTGTACCATTCCCAAAGGTTGAGCCTTTGAAGCTGGAGTGATATGAGCTTTGACATTCAACAAAGTACAGTATAATATATATTTTTATTTAATTATCGTGGTTCTGTTAACCCAACAGTTGCCACAGTTCTCTTCCTGGCACAAACATTTAACTATTATTATTTTTTATTTTTTTATTGTATAGAAGCACTCACCTGCACACACCATGCCATTTGAGCAAGTATGCAGGTTTTGGTTTCTGTCACATTATTCAGGCCTTTGTTATTACTAATGCATGCATCTAAATATTGGAAAAAATTTTTTTTAATAATTACATTTCTTTTAACATTCTATAAATGCATACATGACAGCATTTGGAAGTAGTTGAATTCCAGGTGTTAAAGTTTATGGGAAAAAAAAATAGCTTATTGTTTTTTGTTTCCTGATTTGTAAACTGTTTGTCAAAATTATTATTATTTTTTTTATTATTTTTTTTTAAAGATTTTCTTTTTGCGGTTTATTTTATTATTTTTGGCCTGTCAATACATATTGATTCAATTCCTAACATAAAACGCTGCCATTTTCTTCATCTTCTGTCAAAACCAGCTCTTTCCCAGTAGTTTTTAATTTACAATCCTTGGGATTGTCAAATAGCAATGACTACTTCCATCATTGTAACATTGAATATGCAAGCAAGATCTGTCATAACATTGACCTGGCTGCTAAGTGCTGCGTCTGACGGAAGTTTACTTAAATTGGTAGTGATCCATGATTGGGAATGAAGTCACCACAGAGTTTGAGAGGTAACAAAACAAAAAACGCACACAGAGATCTATTAAGATTATTTGCTAGTTTTGTTTTCACAAAATGAATGTTCCTCATTTTTGGGCAACAAGAACACATCTAATTTAGTAAAAGGAAAAAAAATTCTGAGTGGGTGAAAATATTTAATTTGAAGGTCTACCACAGACAAGCCAAATGGTTCATGTGCACTTGTGGGTACTGCAGCAGCGGTAACCAAACCAGGAAATGTTTGTGAGCAAGATCTGAAAACTTGCAGGCAGTGCTATTGTAAATAAATTTATGAAATGGGGGAAAGGGGGTTCTGGGAAGAGCAGATAAATTGAAAAAGAAATGTAATTTGGACATTAATTTGTCAGGGTCACATGCTGCAGCTGTGTCATGGGAGTTTCATACTGTAATCCTGCTGCAGAAATATGCAGTCTGCACCTTATGGATCACAAATACCTTTAATAGTTTTTGTAATAACTGTAGCTAAGTATATCTCCAATAAAGTTATGTTCTGGTTGTTCAGATTGGTTTTTATGGATTTATTTTTCACTGTTATGTACACAACAGAGAAATGTTTCATACATATTGTGACAGACTGGTTCTATAAAACTGCATCCGCAGCTACACCACAAGGACATGCAATAGCTCCATGTTCTGTTTCAGCATCCGTAAGACACGTATACAGTGTACATTATGCAGAGCTAACCTGGCCCATGTCCCTGAACTGATACTGTGTTAGATATTGAGAGAAGTAAGCTTGGCTCTCCTTACGTCCTACTACATTCACTCCACAGTCCTTATCCACATGACAGATAACGCTCAGAAAAATGTTCAAACCAAGGAGAAGTCCGGTATTGTAATACTTATCCAAACTATAATTAAATTAAAACTCCACGCACCATGACAACCAAAGCCCATTGTCGTAGTAATGGTTTGAGGAGCATCCTGGTGGTGGTCGATGTTAAGTAGGCCTTTTAGTATACTTTGACAAGTTACCTGGGTCGTGCATTCCCCTGCTTCCAGATTCTCAGTGCAGGACAACACAGTTGGCTCTTCTGAGCTAAGATAAAGGGCCTTAAGTGTCAGTTGACCTCTCAGCCAATGATCCTGGTACTTTATCAACTACACAGACATCTGTCTTTTCGTACAGGAGAAGAACAGTTTTGATCTATATGCCAGCTGTCAAATTTCTCTAAGAGGGTTTAACAATTTGCATACACTGGTTAATGCCAGGGCACTATAACCACTACATAGACTAGTGGTTATGGTGTTTGGAGTGTTGGTTTGTGCGGCAAGTGCAGGGCATTTGCTAAATAGCGGAAAAAACAAACTGGTTTCAATTTTGGCACTATAGAAACAATATTAAATAGCTGCTTTTAGAAATATAGTAACGAGTTATTGTATAGGATAAAAAAAAAAAGTTTTTCAATCTGTTGTTATATCCACAGATATCCTCTATTATTAACCAGTTTGACTTTGTACTTGGGGCTCTTCTGGGCGAAAATTTCTGCCTCTGTTACAGCTGTCGACACCAGAAGCTCAGCTCAGCTCTGCAATGCCAAGCTTATTTATTGACTGAGCTAAGCACAGTGTTACTCTCTGCCCTCACTAGAGCTGACAGAGCTGCGTCACGAAGTGGACACCAAGAAAGAAGTCAAACTGTTCGACTACTTATGTACTGTAGTGGCTATGGTACTGAGTGTTCCTGTATTATAATCAAGGACAACAAAAATCTAAAATAAGGACTAGCTGTAAGTGATAACTAATTCTTCAATGCACGAGCTTTCAAAACAAAATGGAAGCTGGACAGGTCAAAATGAACAAAATCTTTCTCATGGTGTAATAGTTCAGACTGTTTTACATTGCAGGGTTAAGGGGACAAGGATACTGCACTCAGACCACTTCATTAAGATTAAAGGGACACTATAGGGACAGAGACCATTTCATTCCTTATGGTACACAACGTGCAAGGCTCATATGTTAATGACATAAGTCACCTATTACCACCACTGCTGTCTGTACTCCTTATCCTGTGATGTCAAAACACCAAACACTAGGCATTAAATGGTGCTCACATGTCCCGATTTGGATGTTTTAGTCATAGGGTTGGCATGTAAACATGTCATTATTCAAAAAAAGACAAATCTGGTTATTTCAACTGAACTGCTGTTCGGTCAGCTGCTAAAATCCCCCAAATCTCACAGTTGCTGATTCAGGTCTTCATAAATAGCAGAATTACAATTTTATGTAAATCAAATTCCCATGGTAAGCCCATCTAAACCAAAGTTATCCTACTGCTATCCTACCCCAGCCCTACTTTAAAGAAACACTATAGTCACCTAATTTACTTTAGCTAAATAAAGCAGTTTTAGTGTATAGATCATTCCCCTGCAATTTCACTGCTCAATTCACTGTCATTTAGGAGTTAAATCGCTTTGTTTCTGTTTATGCAGCCCTAGCCACACCTCCCCTGGCTATGATTGACAGCCTGCATGAAAAAAAAACTGGTTTCACTTTCAAACAGATGTAATTGTATCTCAATCTCTAAATTGAACTTTAACCACAAACAGGAGGCTCTTGCAGGGTCTAGCAAGCTATTAACATAGCAGGGGATCAATCTTAATTAAACAGAACTTGCAATAAAGAAAGCCTAAATAGGGCTCTCTTTACAGGAAGTGTTTATGGAAGGCTGTGCAAGTCACATGCAGGGAGGTGTGACTAGAGTTCATAAACAAAGGGATTTAACTCCTAAATGGCAGAGGATTGAGCAGTGAGGCTGCAGGGGCATGATCTATACACCAAAACTGCTTCATTAAGCTAAAGTTGTTCAGATGACTATAGTGTCCCTTTAACAGTTGCTAGGGACTTTTTCTTTGTTTCTTTCTTTAATATTTTTAGAAGGAATCCTATTACAAACTGAACTTAACAAAAACTCAAGCCATAGGGATAAACCTATCGAACTCCCAACTAGTGCAACTGAAACAGACATTCCACTATGACTGGAGGTCGGATCATGTAACCTTCGTAGCCTTGACAATCTCCACAACTGACCTTCACAAAGCAAATGACATAACCCTGTTGGTTGCGATTAAACAACACCTAACCGGTTGGAGAAGAAAGTTCCTTTGGGGGTGGGCGGGGTCTTGGCCAAATTGTAGACTCACAAACACTCATGCCATTTAACGCCATGCAACAAGAACACAACCTCGCTGATCAGGCATATTTCTCCTACCTCCAAATAAAGGCGGGTGTAGACAGACAAGAGCTGACTGAGGTCTACAAAAGAAACCACCTACCAAACTCCTCCCCCGAATTTACGCTAAACTAAGAGACCAACACAAACAGACCAACCCTACGTTCATTGTGGCATGGGAGAGGGAGCTTGCGAGACCACTAACCCAGAGAAAAATGACACTATGCCCACAACACATTGAAAACCACAAGGAAGGTTGTTTATAGATGGTACATGGTACCGGCAAGCTTGCACCACATGGACAAAACAAAGTCGTAAGTATGCTGGAGATGCCACGCAGATGTAGGCACAATGCTAAATATATTTTGGTCATGCGACGCCCTGCACTCCTACTGTAGTCATGTCGCCAACTTAATCTATGCCTGCTCCAAAGCCTCAGTACCAATGAGACCAGAGACCTTCCTATTCCTTCTCCTGCTGCCAAAGCTGCCTAAAAGTACACAATACCTAATATACCACATCATAGTTGCAGCCCTAATGGCCATCAGCAAAGCATGATTGTCTGACCGAGCCCCTTCGCTAGACCTACTTCACCCATCGATAAATACAACAAAACTCTTAGTGCCGCTCACAAGGCAGGGAACATGACAAGGCCTGGGCGCTGTGGGACGCATTCACAAATGATGACCCAGGGAGCTTGGGTGACCAGATACGGCTGAGATCCAACTGTTCAGTCCACGGCGGTCAGCCCTGACTCCAGCGACCTATGCATCACTCGCCACAGGCATGCAACTGAACTCTGCACGCTCTGGGTCTATAAGACTTCGGGTAAGGGACCCTCTTGACCACTCGGCCTTAATGTTAGTCACTACAATACAAATACTGCGCATTATTGCAGCAAACCCTTGCATAAACCACGCACGGTTGTAACTATCGCAACCTGTATCCTTAAGCGCAATATGAGCCACGCAAATCACTTTTGAGCATCTAACACATGACTGAAAACACACAAATAAAAACAAAAATATACAAATAAAATTGCGGGGGAAAAAACCTTGGAGGACAACATAAGCATGGCAAAGCAGCCCACCCACACAAGCCAAGTCAGCCACAATAATACATGGGATTCTGCCTCTGTCGGGGGTTTGCGCACCACTGGAGAAAATAAAGGTTGACTTTAAAACTTGTAGGATACATACTGTAAATGCTGGAATGTGAAGCCATCTGTTGTGTAAGGGGGTACAACCAGTTTTGCTCACAACTTTTCCTTTCTGTACCCCCCTTGTTTACTCTTCATTGTATTTTGTATTGTATTACACAAAATAAATAAAAAATGTGAAATACAAAAAAAATTTAAATTAAGTGAAATTTTTTTGCAAAAAAAACAATATACATATATATATATATATATATATATATATATATATTTATTTATTTATTTAAAGAAGGGAAAGTGCTGCATGGAATGCTATGGCTCATGGGTTTCCAATTCCCCTAAGTTCACAAAATTCTCTATTGACCGACTTGAATCAGTCGAACTGAAACTAATTAAGAATGAAAGTGCACATATGCCTCAAAAGGGTCTTTCACTAAGTATTTCACCTGGTAAGGCTTTTGCTGTCAGATTAATTTCAGTAATCCTCACCAGAAACACAAAGCAATGGAGCAAAACAAGTAGAAAGGACCGGTGTATTTTACTTCAACAATATTGCTGTATGTTCTATTTCTGTCCCCATCTCCTATAGATCAGTAAAATCTAACACTAAAGATCACCGTGCACAGGCCAGAGAGGAGTTTTGTGCTCATTCTCATGGCATCCAAATCTTAAAGATGGTGCCAATAAATCATAAATTTTCTGTTTAATTAAATCCTGTATTTAAGGATCTCCAATGTCGGCGGCGGTGCAGCTCAGCTCAGCTCATTCCGGGTCACTACATTGTCCTGGAATAAGGGTACCCGGGACAGACTCTCAAAATGCGGGACTGTCCCGGGCGATCTGGGACACATGGGCACCATAGCAGCAACGTATGTAAGAGTTTGCAGAGCACCCCAAAAAAATTAAAACATTTTTCTCTACATGGTATTTCTACAGAAGGGAAAAAAACAAAACCACAAAGCACCTTGTTGACTAAAGGTATTAGAATCCAGGACACTCCACTAGTCACTCTCTTACAACCATGCTGGCAGGAGGCCAACACAATCGATCAAACTTTAAAAGATGGATTGTACATAAGGAAACAAGGATAAATGGAAACTATAGTGCCAGGATTGCAAACTTGTATTTCTAGCATTATAGTGTCACAGCACACCCCCTCCGACAATCCCAGTTGTCCCTCGGCAGTGGTTCAGGCTCCACCGACGTCACTTGGCAGAGGGAGACCTAATTCGCATGTGCGGCCCTTGCCTTAGGACTACCCACATAGGAAAGCATTGAATCAAATGCTTTCCTATGAGGTTTTAGCTGACCAAAAGTCTGCTTAGAACCCAGAAGCACCTCTAGACAGCAACTAGAGGTGGAGTTAACCCTGCAAAGCAATTACTATATTTGATCAATAACTGCAATAATTACAATTGCAGGGTTAAGGGGGCAGGGACACTGCAATGAGAAAGTGGTCTGGGTGCCTATAGTATCCCTTTAACATCTTCTGGAATAAACCCAGCAGATTGAAAGAACAAGCAATTTAGATAGGCATGCTTATGCTCTCTGGAGGAAACCTAGTCTATTATAAATGTTTCACTTGCAAGTCACTGAATAGTTGTAAACATATAAGTAATAAAAGAAAAGAGCAATTATAGTAGCTAACCAAGTTCCGGGGCAGGTGTGGGGGAAACTAAGGTCAAAATGTGCAAGCATCGATCATGGTCCGAGTCCCTGCTAACTGTGCTGAACGGTCCAGAATTCAGCCATGTGCTGACAGTGAAGATTTACTGTTCAGCCCATGCCCTGCACTGGATGGAAGGAGTCCAGATTTTGTAAGCTGAAACTATTCCTGGAACATGTGAAGAAGGACATTCAGCTAATGCAGTCAACAAAAATTGGGCATGACAAGCAGTCTTGCAAGCCAGCCAACAAGGGCGCTGAGGGAAACTAGTGCTTAGAAGGCCCTTTTTACAGGGGGAAAAATACCCAGCATTGGATGTGGCCTTTTTTTTTAATGAAGCACACAATCTGCAATTGGGAGGTGAGGGGGGTTGGGAGATTTACCCGGTTTCAAAAGAAGCAGTATGTGAGGACGTCCAGCATCAGATAACGGACCAAAGGTTCCAAAAGCACCGCCAGTGGTTTTCTGGACAGCCACTGAAGGCAGACTTACATTGCAGCACTAAGTGCAAAAGGGACACAGCAGCCAGACCACCTCAATGAGCTGAAGTGGTCTGGGTGCCTACAGTATCCCTTTAACCAAAGATACCGGGGGAAAACTTAACATACACAATGCAAGTCATAAGATTGGCCTAAAAAAATCTTACATTTAAATTTGTCATAAATACCAATAATTCAACATGGCAAGTGATGAAACATCTAAAATTGGACTTCCCCCAAAAAAGCACCAGAAACATCCCAACATTACAAGGAAAAGATCAGTTTTCACAACACAAACTGAGTATTAAGTATGTAATATCCCTCCCAACTACAGCCTCACCATATATAAGTACCTTTGTCACAAAAACAACTTAAGCTTAATGAAGCAGTTTTAGTGTACAGATCATGCCCCTGCACTCTCACTGCTTAATTCTCCGCGATTTAGGAGTTAAATCACGTTGTTTATGCAACTCTAAAAACATCTCCCTGCATATGATTTACACAGGCTTCGTAAACACTTCCTGCAAAGAGTCATCTAATGTTTACACTTAATTTATTGTAAATACTCTTTAATTTAGAATTTATTATCTACTGCTCTGTTAATAGCTTGCTAGACCCTGCAATGTATGTAATTAAATTTTAATTTACAGAGCAGGAGATAAAAACGTTTAAAGTAAGTTACATCTGATTGAAACTGAAACCATTTTTGTTCAGGCAGGCTGTGTCAGTCACAGCCAGGGGAGGTGTGACCAGGGCTGCATAAACAGAAGCAAAAATAATTTAACGCCTAAATGGCAGAGAATTGAGCAGTGATATTTCAGAGGCAGGATCTATACACAAAAACTGCTTAATTAAGCCAACGTTATTTTGGTGACTATAGCGTCCCTCTCCTTTAAGGACCAAACTTCTGGAATAAAAGGCAATCATGACATGTCATGTGTCCTTAAGGGGTTAAGCAGGATGTCCATAACCAATACTTATGTCTTTCAATGGAAGTGAAGTCAGATGTGAAATCATTACTTGGTGATAAGAATTCACCAGCATCAACAGATTCCTCTACCTTGAAACATACAATGGAACTGTACATGCGGAAACATTTACTTGAGTTAACAGCTATGATATCATACAGAAAACAAGCGGTCAGTTCACACAGCATAGTTTTCCTCTGGACAACTTCCCAGTCAGTTGGGAGAAACAAGTGTGCAAGTCATTAAAGATATTATGAAAAAATGTAACATGAAGGAGCACTAACATTTAGAATACATATTTTTTTACGTTGGAGTGTTCCTTGGCTTTCACAGATGAACCTACCCCTTACTGTTTGGTAATCCATCGCCAGACAGTCACCATTGGGAAGCCACTCTTCCTGATGGATGATCTATGGCCCAACCCAATACTTCTCGTAGAGAAGCACTGGAACCTATGGTGCTCAGATGATCCTATGAGAAGCATTCAAAGGGTTTGAACATAGGCAATATGAAGCTTCCAATTATTGAATGTCTTTATTAAAAAGTGTCTCTAGTGATGGTCTGATAGCATTGTGAGTAATTGATGTCTAACGAGAAACACTCACTTTCACTTTGAACTACAGTTTAAAGTGAGTGAGGCAGAAAATCCTCCCGGACTTTCACTAAAATGGTAGCCATACTTCGTATTGGCTCAAGTGGATTTGTCTGTCAATATATACTTACTTTTGATTAAAAAGACTACATGCCACATAGAGAAGTTAAGTCGTAGTACCACCTCTACGCATGACCTTGTCACATGATTTGAATATATAATTTACACACAGCCTTGTCACATGATTTGAATATATAATTTACACACAGCCTTGTCACATGATTTGAAGATGTAATTTACAAAAAAATCTAGGATATTGAATAATTGGATTCCTTGCTTAAAAGGATACTCTAAACCCCATAAAGGATACTATAGTAGTTATGGTGTCAGGAGTTAATTGTGCCACCCACCGCCCAGTATGTAAGCTGTCAAAACATTTAGATTTGGTAATTCTTGTACCAACTTTGGACATTATTCATTGACAGAGAGTGTTAAACAGTATGTGCCAAACCATTCAAAAACAGTTTGACAGCTTACTGTGGGGACAGCGCTATGGGGATTCTGGCATCATAATCACTACAAGGCATTTTTATTTTTTAATTATGTTGTCTTCGGGGGAGGACGGTAATAGATAATGTATAATGGACGTTATGATTTTTATTAAATGCGATATTTAACACAAGCTTATTTTTATAATTACCGCAAGCTCGAAAATAGATAAGGTGTGATTTCTTGAAATGTCAAGCACTTTTTCTTTAACTATAGATTTGGACTTTTGCATTACTAGCTAATAAGACCCAGTACCAGTAATTAGTAGAAAAGAAACAATGCGCAATCTAGCAATATAACTATATGCAGAGATTACTGTTCTAACATTCCGTAAAGACATTCAAAATCTAGACATTATTTTTTTTTAAATATTTTTTTTTTTTTTAACTGTTGCAAAATATTATTGCAGAGTTCTAGGGGAAACCTTTTGTTCGGCAAACGATCTACTTGAGGTTTTTAATTGGTTTGAATTATCTTCTAAAACAGAATTATGTTTGAGTTTACATAAAATGGAAGAATGACATGAGAACTTTTAACTTAAGCAGCAAAATATAAAGGCTAATCTTATTTAAAAGTAATATGTGTGTCTTGATTTAAAGCCCAGATACGTTCAACTGGGACTTTTTAGAGGGCTCGGTTCTAAGCTGTTACACTGAGTTATACAGCGAAGCCTTTCCTGAGCTTACATTGCCAGACCTAGAATACTCTTGTGACTGCATTTAATAAAGAAACAAAAGTCTTGGGTAAGGGGATATGATTTTTTATGACAGAAGGAATGCAAATAACTTTTAGTCCCCTTGCCTAAACCAGGTTTCGTTCTGATGTGATGGAGTTTAATAATGACTTATAACCTGTGCTGACGATGTGCAGGCTCTCGCAACGTCATTTAACTCATTTATTCTGTGTGCTGTAAAAACAACGAAATGGCAAATAAATATATGGAAAGTTCATTGTTTGTCAGAGGGCCCGAGCCAAACGTTTTCAGTGACCTTTTAAAATATGGTCCCAAGCGGGTACTAAAATGTCTGTCACTCAGCATACACGCTTGCACAATTTGGCCTTTTAACCCAAATGCATCTTGTTTTTCTCTCTTTCAACTGGTTGTATGAATTTCAAATCAGCTGCAGCTATTTAAGTTTTTTGTTTTTTTTGCATCGTAGGATTACTGTAAATTGCAGACTGACAATTACAATGCGCAGCGCACAAGAGACTTATTAATGGATAGATCTACTGATGGGTTTTCAGCACTGACTTGGGGCCTGGTGTTCCTCAGGCTTAATTAGATCCAGCGAATGAAGTCGGCTCAAGCAGTGCAAGAGTTCGTCCAAGGAGCCCCATTTTTATCAGAGGAAGACACCAATTGATCATAGAAGACTCATATCGACCATGTCTAAATCTCTAATTCACCTTCTACTTAATGACTTGTTTTGGCTTAAGAGGCTAAGTTATTTGACAGTATCAATGTCCGCTAGCAATGGGCTACAGGTGGTTTTAATAAACCACTTCCATTCCTGGAGACTTTTACCAAAGACAGAACTCCACTTCAACAGACACAAGTGAGGCCTGTAAAAACGAGTCTGCTGCAAAAGAAGTCAGTCTGAATTGAGCTATTCCTTACTTTTATTATGAGAGAGTTGGGAGAGACCGTTTGCTGTAAATACCGCACAAGCCTTTCCTGGGTTTTAATATATCAACGCCTTTTATTCTTGAATTTTTAGCTGTCAAGGTCCAAGTGTTTAAATGAGACACATTTACTGTGGCTCAAGAATGACATAATCTAAAACTGGAAAGCAATGCAACTCCCCACCACCCCAGTTTAATAATTACATTCTAAAAGGATATCATTTGGAAGATAAGCAGTGAAATATGTTGCCTAGTGTACATTACTTGCTGCACTTTAAAAAGTTAAATATGGGAGAGAAGAATGACTCTTCGTCCTACTGAAAGAAGGCACGTAACGTTAATCATACCATCACGGGAGTTTTATTCACCAAAACACTGAGCTGATAACAGAGATTGAAATCTTGGCCCCTTATTTATTTAATTAATAAAATTAATTTTTTTTTGCGTTATTTAGCACAATTCTGGATTGTTTAAAAAAAAAAAAAAGCCGCCCTACACATCACAAGTAAAATTTAAAATGACATTGCAATTAAGTTGACACAATTTGTAAAGATAAACAGGCCGTACTATAACGGAACACACAAACAAGATGAAAATACTATTTTGCATCACATTAATAGTGGGAAATACTGTCATGACTATTAATACTTGTTGCTGTTTTACACGTCTAGAAACTTGCAGTAAGTTAGAACCATTCACTTGTCCTACAGGTCCGACCAATCACCATCCTTGAACACAGAATTCAAGACATGTGGTCTGGATCAAAAGCATCTGCTATGAAGCTTTAGATGCTAGATGTTTGAAAGTATTAAGAAGACAGTAATGCTCCAACCCTGATTTATATAAAACAGAGTGGGACAGTTATGCAAGCCAATTGAACCATAGGACCTGCTTAAAAAGCACATGTCAAGCAAACATGACATGAAACATAACACGTCATCGTTGCATACACACCATGCCAGCCATGTAGCTAGCTAGTGGGAAAAAATATAATTTATGCATTTAAACTTATTTATTGGATCTATGGTTATGGAATTATAGGACGTAGGAGCATACACACAGCAGAGGCCCGGGTCCATACAAAGACCTATTAAATATGACATTTAATGGATCAGTTTACTGGTGATTTGGAAACGGCTTTTATAAAGGGTGGTTTGGAGTTCTACTCCCTCTGTCATCCCTAGGGGATATAAGGAGCAGTATGTGGGCCCATTCTTTCATTAACCCCCTACCAAGACTTAGAGAGATCATTATGTTCCCCTCTGTTTTTTGGAGAACTTGGACTCATGTTAATAATGAGAAATTTGTATTTGTGTGAAATTGATACAGGGAACTTAGAGTGCCCTCTATTGATCAAAACCACTTACTGCCACTAACAGTGTATCATATACCTCTGGTGACACTAGATGTGTGCATTCATCTGTATGATGATGGTTCCCATGAATGACATTGTATTCCCAGGCTGTGTGTGTGTGTTTGTTTGTTTTTTGTTTTGTTTATATATATATATATATATATATATATAATAAAAATTAAAAATGAAATAATAAGTTGTTATAAACCACCAAAATGCTTTTTTTTTTTTTGCACACTAAGAAATTACTTGCAGCATTCAGCACCGTTTGCACAAGCCCTGGATGATCTTATATAAACAATGCTTTGCCCATATTAGTCAATGTTGCGGGAAATGTTTCTTTAAAACGTTACTCCAGGCACCATGACCACTTCAGATCACTAATGCCTTCCAAAGGGAATATTTTTTATTTTATTGTTTTTACATTTAAATCTAATTTGCATAATGCTTTAAGACATTAAGTCCTGTAGCTCCCTGATAGTTTTCATTTACTTCTTATTTTTGCATGAACTGACAATTTAACTAAAACTGATGAACAAACAAGTCTTAAATAACTATTTTGCCTTATTGCATACTGTTTTGGTGGAGAGTTACATCAGCCAGTTTGGGCTAATTGTGCTAATTTGCTGTTGCGGATTTGGCCATCGATAAATAACGTTGGTACCAATCACCATAAGTTTCCAGGTCTCTTGGCATTTTATTTCAGTTATTGACAGTTCAATAAACCAGATATGCCATATTAGAGGGATTTGCTGATGAATTAAATATACCATTAAATACTTTGTGTTAAAAGCTTCAGCCACGTTTTGTTATGAAGGAAGCCACTTATGGGTGTACCGCTTTCAGCACAGAGCGGACAGCAAAACTTTAAATCCCTTAAACCTCTTTTCTGTGTACAAGCACTAGACGTTCAAAAATATGAGAAATTTGTCGGAATAACATTTCTGTTAATTCCAGAAGTGATCGATCTCACTTGTATACTCCAAAGGTAAAACAATGCAGAATCCGTTTGTTCAATGATTACCAGGGATTTTATTCAGAAGAATAACATAAAAGGGTTGCAATAGGCACCCAGACCACCATTTTGTCGAAGTGGTTTGGGTGCAGTGTCACTGTCACCTTTAGCCCTGAAATGTAAACTGTTGTAGATTTATAGTAACTGTAATGTTTACATTGCAGGGTTAAGACTTCCTCTAGTAACAGTCTCTCAGACATCCACTGGAGGCGCTTCTTAGCTTTTCACTACGCATGAGGATATTCAGTGTCTTCAAATCCCCCATAGGAAAGCATTCAATGCTTTCCTATTGGGGAGGCCTAATGTGCGCGCATGTTCCCCCCACTGCCAATGTCGGGGGAGGTGGAGCCAGAGCAGAGGGACCATGGTGCTGGAAAGAGTTAAGTGTTTAAATGGTTTTTTTAACCCTTTCAACATGGGATGAGTCTCAGACAATAACTTTAGGGCTGAGGGACACTATAGCAGTAGGAATACAGTTTTGTATTCCAAATGCTACATATAGTGTTCCTTTAAAACAATTTTTGTTGTGCATGGCTAATAAGAACAGCGCTACCATACAAGACTTGGTCAGCCAATTCTTTGTCTAACAAAAGCTCACCGCAGAAGATGCAATTCTTGGTGATTTGCACCAAGCTGGGAAACTTCACAAGGCATTCTATTTATGATTTATGTGTTTTTATTGCATTACTTATATGAAGTATTATAAATTAGAATGTCAACTGCAGGCTAGCATGCCCCTTTAAGTTGACATTATGGTCTATACCGGGGATGCCCAAAAGGTAGATGCCCAGACATGGTAGAACTACAACTCCCATGATGCTCTGCATGCCTTAAGAATGACAAAGCATCATGGAAGCTGTAGTTTTAAAACATCTAAAAGATCTACCTTTTGGGCACTCTTGCTCCATATGCTTATCATATGCTTATTTATTTTATTTATCTTGCGGTGTTTCCTTGCTGCTGATGAGAGCTTCAGTCCAACTTTAAGCACACCAATAACACATTATGCATTTAAGCAGAGAGTTCAGTCAATACAAGCCAGGCATCTTGCTCGTGATTAGATCACTTTTTATAGAGAGAGTTATATTTGACGGATTACATGTACGACTTGCGCTCGTTAAAAGTCTCCGTAAGACAGTTCATCTCAGTCTCCCTCTTTAATATTGGCAGAGACTGCATGGATGGGTGGGGTAGCTGTTCCCACAACAGTATCCACAACTTTGTGTTCTGCTGGTGAACCGTGTCTCAGAAGACCGCAATAAATTCTGCAGTGATCTGCTCTTTGTACAATGTTAATAAGGCGTAGAGACGGACTACGCGCATTCAGTGCTGCCAGTGCTTACCAACTATTCGCAAGCACGTGGCATGTGACAAAATTCACTGTGCATTCCAACGCACCATTTAACCTACTCTCTGCCACGAGGAATGGCTAAACCCATTATAAATTATTTGAAAATGTCTTAATCCCATTTCTTAGTGATAAATTCTTCAAATTAGTAAATTAATGACAATTTCTTTTTCTTTTAAAATGTATGCACTATTTAGCTAATTTTCCTATTTCGTAGATATCTATTTGATTTGAGACATTTTTGGATTTTGTTCACCTTTTTTTCAGTAACACTTATTGACTTATGAGACACCTCATTCTTCAGATTCCCAGGCACTTGTCCAGAGACTCATTTACTCAGTGTGTCTCCATAGACACCTGCCCCCTAGTAAAGCTATTTCTGATAGCTCTAGATGTCTGTCGATTAACCCGTTAAGGACTAAGGCAGTCATCTAGCTTTATAACCAAAGCGTAGAATTTGATAAATTGCACTTTGTTTGATTCATGATTCCGAGTCCTGCCCATGCCCCTCCTCTTCCCCAAAAAACAGAGATGACCGATTGGAAAAAAGATGATTGATGGCTCGGGGACAGCCACTAGCTAGTATTATTTGTAGATCAATTGAAAAATGAGAAATGGAAGGAAAAAACGAGGAGCAGTAAACACAAATGTATACATATTATATAATTAATAAATATACATATAAATAAAGATGTCTTACGGCTCCACTTCCTTTTACCTCTATTAGTTAATTTTTCTCACTTGATCTGTGAGACCTATTGGTCTACTGCAAAATTGATACATAATATTATGTGTATGTTTTTCAGTACATGGATTGGACAATTTTTGTGTTTTTTTTTTTTTTTGTCTGATTAATTTTCTCGCATTTATTTCAGCGGCCAAATGGGGGAATTTCTGACGAGCTGAACCATCAAATGCACGAAATTCTGCCGTCCAGAAGTGTTTTTTTGAAAAATTTTGTATATGGAGGTTCAGCGGAAACTATTTTTTTCCGCTGTGTGCAAATCTAACAGATACCATTTTTTAAAAGACAGATTGTGTTTTTTGATACACGTAGATAACTTTATATATATAATAACCTCATGATGATATTTTTTTGCAGTGGGGTGGAGGGATTACTGTTGTATGCAGAAAATACACACAAAAAACAACTTGTACAGAGTAAACACGAGTACACTATCACTTCAGCTAACATATTAAATATCTATATTAATAAAGGATTCATTAAAATGAACTGTAAGAGAGCTGAAAAAAGGGTTAAGGGAACAAAAGAAAAAATATATATAATAATAATTGGTGGCCCAATAACAAACTCAATGACAAACCCCAGGAGGCAACATTGGCTAGGTGCTCTGCAAGATAATCTCACTGAAAGCCTAAAACTACAATTGTGTGCAAGGAATGGAGTTTGGCTGGTACTCTATACAGGACTCAAGTACAAATTCAACTTTGACTCAACATTTACTGTATTCTTAGTTGGCCGTAATAATTTTTTTTTTTAAAAATATTTTTAATTTTTTTTCTCCCTTACATAGAAAGAGGTGAGTCTTTGTACATGATTAAGACTTCGAAAAATACGAGCTTTCTGGTTATTTTGTGTGTTTTCTCGGGTCTCACCTCTCCCCGCCGCCCCTAACTTTTTATTTTTACATGTATCTCATCAAATCACAAGTAAGTCTACATGTGATACATACTACTTCAATGTAATCATATACGGCTGACTCATGCGTTTGGGATTAACTATCTTGCACATGATATAAACAGTCACTAAATAAAACCTGGGGAAAGGATATTGCCTTTTAAATAAATCCTGACAGCTGTGGAAAATATTATGCACAGATGCAATACCTAATATGCTATTTACATTAATTCCTAGGGAACTCAAAACGTCTTATCGCAAATTGTTTAGCTGTAATTTCAGAGTCATTTCTTATTGACTAGACATAGTGAAGTGAGATTAAAATCCTATCATGCTTTCAAAATAAAAATAAAACATGTCTAGAGCAATAATTGCATTTGACAAAAAACTGGAGCGAGAATTTAATATCTATGTCTGTGTGCAACCACAAACACAAATTTTTATATTTTTTTAGGTACAATTTTTATGTTCTTTACTATACAAGCACAATATATATATAGCCATCCAGCCTGCATTTACAAATATTTGTAAAAAGAATGGATCATTCTAAAGAGCTCAGAGAATTCACTGCGAAAGGATGCTACCTTTGCAAAAACTCAGTTCGGGAAGTTTTTTACCCTACTAGACATTCCACATTTAACTGTAAGTCATATTATTGGAAAGTGGAAGTGTTTAGGAACATCAGCAACTCAGCCACGGAGTGGAAGACCACATAAAGTCACAGAGCAGGGTCACTCAGTGGTGAGGCGCATGGTGCGTAAATGTCACCAAGGCTCTGCTGAGTCCAGAGATAAAGAGCTTCTAACATCCACTGGCACAAAAACTGTGCAGTGGGTGCTTCATGGAATGGGTTTCCATGGCCGAGCAGCTGCATGCAATCACACCACCAAGTACAACGCCAAGCGTCCGATCTAGTGGTGTAAAGGACGCCACCACTGGACTCTGAAGAAATGGAAACATGTTCTGTGGAGATATGAATCACACTTCTCTCTTTGGCAGTCTGATGGGCGAGTCTGGATATGGAGGATGCCAGGAAAACGTTACCTGCCTGACTGCACTGTACCAACCGTAAAGTTTGGGGGAGGAGGATAAGGGTATGGGGTTGTTTTTTAGAGGTTGGGTTAGGTCCTTTATATACAGTGAAGATAAATCTTAATCCTTTCGTATAGACATTTTGGACAATGCTATGCTTCCAACTTTGTGGAAACAGTTTGGGGAAGGGCCTTTTCTATTCCAGCATGAATGTGGTCAGTGCACAAAGCAAGGTCCATAAACACATGGTGGGATGAGTTTGGGGTTGAAGACTGGCCCACACAGAGCCCTGACCTCAACCCCATTTAACATCTTTGGGATGAACTGGAACAGAGATTGCAAGCCAGGTCTTCTCATCCAACATCAATGCCTGACCTCACAAACGCTCTACTCGATGAATGGGCAAACATTCCCACAGGAACACTCCAAAATGTTGTGGAAAGCCTTCCTAGAAAGCGGTTATAGCTGCAAAGTGGGGACCAATTACAAAATCATTTTTATGAATTTAGAATGCAATGTTATAAAGGTCCCTGATAGTGTAATGGTCTGGTGTGTCAATACATTTGTCCATATAGTGTGTATATAAATATAAATAAATGTGGTGTGTTTTGTTTTTTTGTATTATTCTGTTTTGTTTAGAGTTTCCTCATTACAAGCTTGCTTGGGCCTGAAAGCAGGTTATGCATTTTGTTCTTCGTGAGCCTTCAGCTGATCAGATCCGACACTGGTGACATAAAACAAACACAGAGGTTGGAGCCATATATATTTACTTAATTTTCTGTTAGTATTCACAGAATGACAAAGCTGTCTCCTTGACCTGCACCAGTTCAGACAGTATTGTTTGTTTTCTTTTCCCTAACATGTAGAGTTTTGTTTTTGTTTTTTAAAAACTTGCTATATCTTGTTTTTGTAGATAGATTACAACTTAACAAATGCATAGCATGATATTTAACATTTTCAAATAATTTTTTTGGCAACGTCAATCCTACTGCAATGTTCTACAAATTGGTATTCATGCTTCTACGCTGATAATTCAGAACCCTTTGTATTACAAGACACTGGTTACTGCCTATTTTATTATACCATAGCCGCCCCTATAACCAGATAATTGATACAGAATTTAATATGTGTAAGGATATATATAACATTTTATTTATTTTTTCAATATTTTTAAATTTTCACATATATATACATACCGAGCTTACAATTGGAGGTCCTTTGCTAATGTCCAAGCTTTAACAGTTAGCCAACTCATAGCAGGATCACCAGAGGAAAATTAGCCAGGGCTAAACTTTTTACTGGCCAATGGCTAGTGGAAATTTTGAGCCTATATATATATATATATATATATATACATACATATATTCAGGAATATAAAACAGAACCCTCCTACTCCAATGACTGGTAGAGGACCCAAATATGAGGAATGCAAAAATTGCCAAAATTAATAAGTCAATTATTCATTGGGTTCTATAAGACATTTGTCCATTTCTGGTATTATCTTTTCATGTTCTATTTCTCTGTTATTTTGTGTTTTATGAAATCATAACTCCCAACAGTCAGGTTATATAAGAATGTCCATTTTGGTTTTGGTCTCGGGACACCACGATATGCAATGTTGAAAATGTATCATTAGAGAAATAACTCCAAAGCATTCAGAGTGCTTCAATATCTCTCTGCTCATGGGCTACCATGAATGGAACTGGCCAGGCCGGCATGTTCTATACCACATCAACAGTGATGGCACAGCATGATTAGTATAGCCTGCCTAAACTGCATAACTGATCCGACCCACCTCTATCCAGCATTTACAGTCACGTCTATGAATATTGAGACATCACCACAATTCTAATCTTTTTGGCTCTATACACCACCACAATGGATTTGAAATGAAATGAACAAGATGTGCTTTAACCGCAGACTTTCAGCTTTAATCTGAGGGTATTTACATCCAAATCAGGTGAACGGTGTAGGAATTACAACAGATTATTGGTTGGGTTAGGGTCAGATTATGAGTAAAATGATGGGTTGGATAAGGGGTTGGAATATGGGTTGAATTAAAAGTTGCATTAAAGGTTGGAGTAGGGGTAGGATTAGGGGATAAGGAATACATGTGGGGTATCATTGTATTCGAGAACAGTAGCTGAATACAAATATGTGGTGTTGGCAGTAGTGGGACACACGTTGTCTATTACCTAAAATAAAACATGTGTTGAAAAAAAACAACCCCCCCCCCCAAAAAAAAAATATCAAATTTTACCTAGGTGTCAACAAACTAAAGACAGAGTGGAGGATGCAACACTTGGTACTGAAAATTGAATAATGAAAAGGTGAAATGTCACCTGTTATAAGAATAAACTTTTAATACTTCGTTATATAAAAAAGTCCAGACAGGACTGGTACAAAAACTAACAACAATCTAGACAACTAATACTATAGACAAAAATACAAAAGTACATCTTAAAAACAACTCAATCTGGGGGCAGAGCCTGAAAACCAATGGAGCAGGACGTGTGAAGCCTGAGCTCTCCCATCCATGAGCCTGAATCCGCCAACATCGGCATCTCTTACCGGGCATCCAGCCGCACAAACGGGCTCTAACGCACCCACAAACCCTCCCACTCAGCATCACAATGGGGGGAAACAAAAAAAAAAAGGAAACCCCACTATCGGTGGCATCCATGTTCCGAGCCACCAGGGATCATGGGCGGCCATCTTTAAGCCAGGAAGCCCGCGAATCCGGAGCAGACTCAGACGACAGCGAGGCTCCAGACAGAGAAACAACCACTTACCCAGGTACACAAGAACCTTTAACCAAAACTGACCTTCACCAGATGTTGCTGGCCGCCTCAGCGGACATCAAGGCACACACGGCCGCAGAACTGGAGCGGCACATATCAGGCCTCAAAGGTGAAATCGAGACCCTGAACAACCGCACATCACAATAACATCAGGATAAGGGGCATACCAGAATCAGTAGACGCGGACGCCATATTGCCCACGCTATAGGACATATTCCAGTCCCTACTCCCAAACTCCTCAGACCAGGAGAGGGAACTAGACAGGGCGCACAGGGCCCTGCGGCCACTGGCCCTTAACCCGTCAGTCCCAAGAGACATAATTGTCCGCCTGTTACACTTCGCCACCAAGGAAAAACTTATGGCAGCAGCCAGAACCACACAACCAAAACATGGGACCCACACGCTAGCTTTCTTTCAGGACCTAGCTCCAACTACAGTGAAGAAACGAAGGGACCTAAAACCCCTCACCACAGCACTGGCACAAAAAGGACTGAGATACAGGTGGGGCCACCCCTTCAAATTACAAGTCCGCATAGGAGACCAAGACCACACGTTACACCACCCGGCCGAAATGGAAGAATTTGCAGCAATATTGGGGCTTCAGCTTACCACAGGAGTTCCAGCAAGGGACCGACGCAGCAACAACAAACCCAGGGAGGACCACAACCAACAAATACCCCGACAACAAGCTAAGAAGAGACCCCCCCCAACAACCTGGACTGCCAACCAGGCGCCAATGACCTGAAACCGGCCCTGGTAGCCGCTGCACTCTTATTCTGATTGGCGGAAACCACCGCAGAAAACCAAATGATAACCCAGGCCTGTATGCCCTGAAATGTTTTAATATTTATACATGTTTCTGTTATAATGTTAATAGGGAGGTTTGAACGTTAATGACCCTATATAAAAACCATTCCGCACTACAGGCCGGGGCCTAAAACACCTACCCCATAAGGTACCCTTGTCCCCCTCTATAGGTAAAATTACCCACTTTAGGGGTGCAGGCCCGACCGGCACCGTCACTAGGCCCAGGTTGAACACTATTCACCCTGAAGGGAAAGGCCCAATCCAACTACTCGGCAGACAGACCCTCCTTACGCCCTGGCCCGGGCAGCCACCAGTCCCCCAATACGGAAAAGAAAAAGGGAAAGAGGGATACAAAACCTTGCTGTACCCAGGACAAAACATATAATTTTCTTATTATTAACATTGTCTTATAGGCTTTCTATATGTAGGGGCTTTTCTCTTTATTTTTTTTATTTTTATTTTATTTTTTTTTATATATATATGTTTTGCTAAGGAAAGGGGAAAGAAAGGATAAACACCTTGAAATGTCAAATGACCCTGATGTATTAAGGACAAAGCGTATGATCTTAATGTTACCACTACCACTGTTTTTCTACACACACAAATGGGAAGAAATAGAATAAGACAAAACAAAACACAAGATAGGCCACTAGACCCTGAGAAGTGAAGTAAACTTGATACACCGGGGACAAGGCGGTTACTCTCACTGCCACCCAAAAAGAAAAGAGAAGGGAAAGGAGGGGAAGAACTGAGGAAAGGAAAGGGAAGGAAAGGTGACAAACAAACCCCACGCATGCAAAGGTACCCTCCCCTATAACTAACTGACCCTTACACCCACTAATAACCAGAGTCAACACAGACGGCTTACCGTCAAGACATCTCACTGATACAGACGGCCCCCTGGCTCCTGCTTACACAGGCCCTCATAGACCCAAGCACAAACTATACAGGATAGCGACAATCAATAACCTGCATATTCTCTTTGCAGACACCGGAAAGCCTTACCACCTCTATGTCTAGGACCTAACCGTGGCCCTCCCCCTCCAACGACACCAAGCAGTCGGCACCTAGCGACCCGACAACACACCATAACTCAGGTAACGCACACATGGCTCGGAGAGGACGGGAGCTAGGGCTTATCTCCCCTCCAGACAGCTCCAACCCACCACATACGACCTCATCACAACAACCCCCCCCCACTAGGGAACCACTGGTGCTCCCCATCACCAGGACACCAGTACCCTCAAGAGGGATAAGGAAAAGGACCGCACTCAACCGCGGGTACCTACACCCCCTCAACCTCCGCCCCCACCGAGCCTGGCAACAGAGGTATAAGACCAGGGAAATAAACCCAAACCGGGAACCATCCCCCCCTTCCCTCCCCCCTACCTCATCTAAAAGGCGAACCCCTGACCCCCTACATCTAAGAGCCCAGCTTCCCTGGCACGAGACAGACCACCAACGAACAAGCACACAACTAACCCTTCTACCCCAGGCCTACCCAAGACCCCCCCATCCCCAACACCACAGTACACATAACGAGACACTTGGCCACTAAACACCGCCGGCGCCCCGGGAGTAGACCTAACCAAAACCACGACTAGTCACTATGAGCACCAAACTGACATGCATCTCCATCAACTGCAAGGGCCTTAACAACCCGGCAAAAAGACACCAACTGATGAGATGGGCAAACCGCTCAAACGCGGACATAATTCTGCTGCAAGAAACCCATTTTACACAGACCAAATCCTTCCCCCTAACTAATCGACACTACCGGGAATGCCATATGGCAAACTCACACACAACTAAACCAAACGGAGTAGCTATCCTAATGCGGAAAACGTGCCCACTCAGCACCAGACAAGTTATAAAAGACCCACAAGGCAGGTTCATCACACTCACGGGACAGGCAGGGCACAACCTATACGCTATCACCTCACTATACGCCCCGAACACCCCAGACAAAATGTTCTGGGACACTTTTCAAGCCCACCTAGCCCTAACCCCAGGCCACCTCAAAATAATAGGCGGAGACTGCAATGCCACGATGTCGCCATCAATTGACAGACACAGAACAAGGAGACCCCCAAACCCCATACCCAAAATAGACAAACTTTTACAAGACTTTGTGCTGCGACAGAGACTGGTAGAAATCTGGCGCCTGCTCCACCCGACCACCAGGGAATACACATTTTATTCCCACCCACACAACTCGTACTCCCGCATCGACCTCTTTCTGATCTCACCCTCCCTCACACATATGATCCAAACAGCCAACATAGGCAACATTACATGGTCAGACCACGCAGACATCACAATAACAATCAAGGTCCCCGACATAGCCAGAACATGGTCCTGGAAATTAAACAACGGAAGCAATACAAACAGAACTAACAAACTACTTTTCACTAAACATGCCCTCGGCACCCTCACCGGGCATACTATGGGCAGCCCATAAGGCAGTCATAAGAGGCAAAATCATTAGCCTCGCGTCACACCAAAAGAAAACCCAACTAGCCGACCTAGCAAAATCCCTCACAAACCTTAGGACCCTAGAAACAAGCCATAAACGAAACCCCACACAAGACATCCTCAAAGAAATAACAGAATGCCGAACCAAAATTAAAGACTTCGTGACTAAAGACGCAGCCAAAGCCATACAATGGACAAAACAGACCTACTATGAAAAATCCAACAAAGCCGACACCTTACTAGCCCGAAAATTACAACGTAGGACTGATCATAAACGAATAGACGTAATTCAAACACCAGACGGCACCAAACACTCCACTCCGACAAAAATCGGTGAGGTCTTCCAAAAGTACTTTTCCACACTATACGACCATAGCCCCAACCTACATCAACATCCCGAAGACACCAGACAAACCATAGACACATACCTAAGGCAGATACCCTTACCGGCCCTAAAGACAGAAGCCATCTCCAAAATTAGCAAACCAATTACCATCGAAGAAATCGCCAAAGCCATCAAAAACACCAAACCCAACAAGAGTCCTGGACCAGACGGCTTCACAG
Source organism: Pelobates cultripes (assembly GCA_933207985.1). NCBI lineage: Eukaryota > Metazoa > Chordata > Amphibia > Anura > Pelobatidae > Pelobates > Pelobates cultripes. The sequence goes on from OW240924.1 coordinate 64,054,641, forward strand.
GACTCTACTACAAGACATTCCCAGCCGCACTCCTCCCACACCTCTGCAATCTGTTCAATTCAATACTGCAGGGAAGCCCCATACCTCCCGACATACTGAGAGCGAATGTCTGCCTTCTCCCCAAGCCAAATAAAACCCACTTAGACCCGAGCCATTACAGACCGATCTCACTGCTGAACGTAGACATAAAGCTACTCACTAAGCTACTCGCAGACAGAATAAACCCCCATGTACATAAACTCATACACCCAGACCAAGTTGGCTTTATACCCTCTAGACAGGCATATGATAACACTAGACGGACGTTCGACCTTCTATGGGTGACCTCACACTGACGCATTCCCACCCTTTTCCTATCCCTGGACGCTGAAAAGGCATTTGACCGACTATTGTGGCCTTTTCTCTTCGCCACCCTACACAAATTCCAGTTCCCCGACCCAATCCTTAACGCACTTAGAACTCTATACTCAGCACCAGAGGCGAACCTCTTAATTCCGAACACCCAACCCCCATCATTCCGCATCTTTAACGGAACAAGACAGGGCTGTCCCCTCTCCCCGCTTCTATTTGCCCTCTCTCTGGAACCCCTACTACAAGCCCTGCGCATGGACCCATCGATAGCGGGCGTACACATTAGAAAGGAAGAATATAAAGTGGCCGGATATGCAGACGACCTACTCCTCACCATTACAGACCCAACTAACTCGCTCCCACCACTACTGCGCACCATAAACGATTACTCACAGGTTTCAGGCTACCGCCTCAACCTGGATAAAACAGAAGCACTGCCAATACAAATCCCTCAAGAGGACCTCGATACACTAAAAACTAATTACCCGTTCCACTTCAACCCCACGCACATACACTATTTAGGGGTAGACCTACCAGCAGACGTATCCCAGACATACCGACTCAACTACTCCCCCCTACTACAAAGAGCGAAGGCCGACCTTAAAATTTGGGAATCCCACTCCATCTCCTGGCTAGGAAGGGTGGCATACATAAAGATGAACCTCTTACCGAGATTTTTATATCTATACCAAACACTACCAGTTCAGATAACTACCAAAGACTTTAAACTACTACAAACACAAATTGATCGCTTCATTTGGGCCAACAGGCGAGCAAGGATTAGGAGAGATATCCTCTACCTCCCGACAAGATCAGGAGGTCTCGGCCTCCCCCACTTTCTTCACTACTTCCACGCAGCACAACTGGCACAAATCCAGGCACTCCATGCCCCCATTGGGTTGAAGAGATGGGCAGATCTTGAACATGACTTGTTTGGTCAGGATTTCCCTTCCCTATATATCTGGGTACCAAAGGGAGCACGACCACAACTCCCATGAACCTACACCAGCACTCGATACATCTATAACCCTCTGGAACAAACTCTCCATAAAATACGCACTCACGTCAAACCCCTCACCCTTGACACCAATCTTAAGAAATGAACACTTTACACCAGGCATGACCCCAAAAGACTTTGCGCACTATGAAGACAATGACTTAATCAGGACATACCAATTCTTCCAGAACCAAAAAATCATAGCATTCGAGGACTTACCACAAACCAGACCACTTACCACACATGACTTCTTCCGATATCTACAAATCAGAAACCTATTGGAAACTCCCACATATAAACAAGCCGGACTCACCCCTCTCACCACCTTTGAAAAATCGTGTATCCATGCCCCCATACAAAGAAGCCAGATTTCTGCAACATACACACAACTACTCAGGGTAACAAACACCCAACCGTTAGGGTACGTCTCGGCATGGGAAAGAGACTTAGGACCTCCAACCGACCCCACAGATTGGACAGCAATTTGGGAAGCCACAGCAACAGTGACGATATGCGTAACCCACAAAGAACAGGCATACAAAACCCTCATGCGCTGGTACATCACCCCACTAAAACTTAAGCAAATGGGACTTTCCACTTCAGACAGATGCTGGAAAGGGTGCGGCCAGAAAGGGACATACTACCACCTATGGTGGGAATGCCCACATATAACACAAATTTGGACAGACATAGTGACCCTGGCCTCCAGAGTCTTCCACAACCCCATCCCAAGGGATCCATGGCTATGGCTACTTTCTAAACTGCTAGAAAACACTCCACGAGCTCATAACAAACTACTAGCCAAACTAGCCTTAGCCACTAGAAGAGCAATAGCCACCCACTGGGGCTCACCCACAGTCCCATCAATTACCGACATCAAGAAAAAAAATGAATGAAGCCAGATCGATGGATAGCCTATCAGCACTCATTCACGACACTACCACACATTGCAACAAAATATGGGACATATGGCTTATGGAACCCACCACAGCCACTTAAGAAACTAGGTCCCCAAGGGAATCAAGGCCGAACGCCACGTCTCACAAACCAACCTAACGCCACCCTCCCCCTACAAAACCCTAACCTGAACCCAACCCCTACAGCACACCACAAAGGAAGGATAGAATCGACAAGAGAGTGACCAAATAGGCTACCAACCAAGTCGAATGACACATAACCACACAACTTAACCAAAACCACGACAGAAGAGTGGATACACATACAACACCAAGAGGCCACACCCTACAGGGGTCAGGAACGCCTATACACCACCTCACCCTCCCCCCGCACCCCAGGGAAGACTCCAATCTATGGAGCCTCTCCACCACACTTCATCCCTAACGTTACCTACAATCTAATATAATTACATTTTCCCATTTTTCTTTATCTTTTTAACCCTCAATTTCTGAACCTTTTGCTGTACCATTGCTACTTACAGTCGCATCCAAACTTGTTACTGTTTAATTGTTTTGTTTTATTGTATAAAAACTTGGCAGAACAGAACTGCATTCCAAAAATTTGTAAACGCACTACCAAACATAATCTCGTTCACTACAAACCCTTTTGTATCATGATGTACTGACGAATTGTTTGAATTGTGGCTTTTGCATAAGCCCATGCATGTACTATCCTTGTACGATACTCATGTGCTAATAATGCTAGTAATTCAATTATCTCCCAGGACAGACACAAGACTCCATTAAGCACATGGTTGCAAAAAGACACAAAACACTTTAAAATACATAAAGTAACCTTTTACCCATAACACACAGACATTTCACATATCCCCAGATAGCTGGGATCTGAGCGCACAAAACTACTGAAGAGCGCTCAGATCCTATTCACACAGTTCAATTGCTATGGAGCCGAAGTCTTTAACTACACAAATGGGCTCCATGGCATAGCTATCTGGGTTAACACATTCTCATAAAGTCTGGTCCATAGTCCAAAGGCAAGAGGCGGGCAAGCAGCCCCCTCCAAGGACACGTGGCGAGGCCGGTTTCGCCACAACCACTAAGGGAACGGAGGAAGTGGTGGAGATCATTAAGGGACGGGGGAAGTGGTAGAGATCATTAAGGGACGAGGGGGAGTGTAGAACACACAGAGAGGCTGAGGAAGGGGTGAAAAAGAAGCACAGAAGGGCTAATAGGGCAGAGCCAGCGCATCTCCCCCAGCGGCCGCCAGGACAAGTCCCCAGAAGACCTCCCCAGCGGCCGCCAGTACAAGTCCCCCAGCGGCCCCCAGAAGACCTTCCCCTGGCAGGTATTAGTAATGTGTCTGTCTGTGTCATGGTGTCTGTCTGTATGGTGTGTGTGTGTCTGTCTGTGTCATGGTGTCTGTCTGTATGGTGTGTGTGTGTCTGTCTGTGTCATGTTGTCTGTCTGTATGGTGTGTGTGTGTGTGTCTGTCTGTGTCATGGTGTCTGTCTGTATGGTGTGTGTGTGTGTGTGTCTGTCTGTGTCATGGTGTCTGTCTGTATGGTGTGTGTGTGTCTATGGTGTCTGTCTGTATGGTGTGTGTCTGTCTGTCTGTGTCATGGTATCTGTCTGTATGGTGTGTGTGTGCGTGTGTCTGTCTGTCTGTCATGGTGTGTGTGTGTGTGTGTCTGTCCGTCATGGTGTGTGTGTGTGCCTATCTGTCCGTCACGGGGGGTGTGTGTGTGTGTGTGTCTATTTGTCCGTCATGGGGTGTGTGTGTGTCTGTCTGTCCGTCATGGTGTGTGTGTGTGTCTGTCTGTCCGTCATGGGGCGTGTGTGTGTCTGTCTGTCCGTCATGGGGTGTGTGTGTCTGTCTGTCAGTCATGGTGTGTGTGTCTGTGTCATGGTGTGTGTGTCTGTGTCATGGTGTGTGTGTCTGTGTCATGGTGTGTGTGTCTGTGTGTATCATGGTCTGTCATGGTGTGTGTGTGTCTGTCTGTCATGGGGTGTGTATCTGTCATGGTATATGTGTGTTTCTGTGTCTGTCATGGTGTAAATGTGTGTTTAAAAATAGTGTTTTTGCTCACCTTTTTTTTCCCCACACAGCGTGCTGGTCTCCCCTCGACTGGCCCTGCCTCTATAGCTGAGATCATCAAGCTTGATGATCTCAGCCAATCCAATGCTTTGCCATAGGATTGGCTGCAAAACGCCACTCCAATCAGCATCTCCTCATAGAGATGCATTGAATCAATGTATCTCTATGGGGAACGTTCAGCACCTACAGAGTGTGGAGGCCCTGAATGTAGGTGCACTAACACAGGAAGCACCTCTAGTGACCGTCTGAGTGACTGTCACTAGCAGTGTCACTTTGAAGCAATGTAAACACTGCCTTTTCTCTGAAAAGTCAGTGTTTACGTTGAAAAGCCTGTAGGGACATGCTATAGACACCAGTACCACCACATTAAGCTGTGTGTGTGCGTCTGCTAGTGAGTGAGCTTGCTTGCATGTGTGTGCCTGCTAGTGAGTGAGCTTGTGTATTTATGTCAATGAGCTGATGTATATCAGTAAGATTGTTTGTCTATGAGGCTGTGTATCAATGAGCTTGTGTGTGTCATTGAGATGTCAGTGAAATTGCCTGTGTCTGCATGTGAGTATGCTTACTGTATAATTAAACTTTTTACCCTGAAAGGACCAATATTTTATATTAGAAAAAGATATATATATATATATATATATATATATATATATTACTCAATCATCTGTCCTGGCAAGACATGGCCTTACATATTACACGCGACAATATATGGCGCAGTGACTTATGGGGCTGGCACTAATTTTTTTTCCAGGGCTGCTTTGTATCCTCAGTCCGGCCCTGCAATGCATCCCTACTCACAAATAGACAGACCAAAACATACAATGCATCCTACACTCACACAGAAACACATCATGCTTCCCTTGCACACACACACACAATGCATACCTCACAAACACACTCACACAATGCAGCCCTTGCTCACACACACAGACGCACACAATGCATCGCTTACACACACACACAGAGCTTCTCATAATGCATCTCTTACACACACTCAATGCACCTATTACAGACACACACACTGCATTACATTACATCCACATAAACACACCTTTCATCTCTACACATACAAACACAGATTCACACAATGCATCCCTTACACACACACACACACACTCACACTATATCCCCTACACAAGCTGGTATCCCTACCTATAGTGGAAAAAAGAAAAAGAAAAAACGTATACCGCGCCTAATTTATATATGTGAAATATACATACATATATCTTGAATATTCCAAACGGATCGTAACCTCAAAGAGAACAGATTAAGAAACAAATGATAGTGCAATACAGTAAATATATTCTTTAGAGTAGATAATATAAGGCTAAGTTCAATCCACTCACATATGGATGAGCTATAACAGAGCTCTGCTGTAAGAACGCCTGGACGGTACAATCCCCGTCTTTGGATTTGTAGAAGTTTCCACGAATATTTCCACAATGCAGTGAGCGTAGTAAATATGAAAGGAAAAAATAGCAGCAATATGGTGAAGTAAGTACTAGTGGTATGACCAATATTAAATAGTATTGTACTTACAATTTCTAGAGCATATATCCTGCTCTAGTATAAACAGCATGGGTGGTATAATCCCCACCAAGGATATACAGGATCCAGGAAGTAAAATAAAAGATTGGAGTGGATATAAAAGTAACTTTAAAAAGTATACTTTAATATAAACAAGCTAAATAGAAATAAAATATTATAAAACATAAAATGTAGTCCCACTTAACGCGTTTCGCCAGGTTGGCTTCTTCAGAAGTGTGGTATCATGTCCAATAAGTCCGTTTATATATCCTCCTTAATGTAGAAATAATGTCCTGGTGTGCTTACTTCCTGGTTCCGGCTGTTTGCTGACACGCACGCGTCATACCGGAAGTGACGCGGCACCCGCGTCACACCGGAAGTGACGTAGTGCTCGCGTCTAACCGGAAATGATCGCGGCGTCTGTAATGCAAATTAATGTAGAAAAATAGTGAGAACTGAATGTCCAGAGGTGTATGTAACACCAATAGGTGATATAGATAAAATTTCAGGCATCAATCGTCCCAGCCTCCAATCCTAGAGGGTGTGGGCATATTCCAATGGGAAAGTGATGCGGCGGCCATCTTTGTTGAGGGCAAACATCCATTTGGAAGACAACTAATAGGGTAGTTTGTGTACAACCATATAAATGAGGATCGGTCTGTATGGAGGGGACATAGCTGGGTGCAGAACCTGGTTTTTTATTCTCGTTATATAGACGACCTCCTATTCATTTGGAAAGGACCTATTAGTTCAGCTAAAGATTTTATTTCTTTTTTAAATAATAATGAAGAAGGTATAATTTTAACAGCGGATTTTAGCAGTACTATGGTTACGTATCTAGATCTTAATATATATATTGAAAATAACACAATACAAACTAAAACACATTTCAAAGAAGTAAATGTAAACAACTATATAAGTACAAAAAGTTGCCATAACAAGATATGGTTGGACAGTATACCTAAAAGTCAGATGATGCGTCTCAGAAGAAACTGCTCTGATGAAGCTGTGTTTCTAAAGCAAGCTAACATACTAAGAGAAAGTTTCATACAAAAAGGTTATGATGCTAACCATATAGATTCAACCATTAATCAAACAGTCACAATTAATAGAAATCAACTTATACATAAAACCAAAGGTTCAGAGAATCAGAAAAATCGTGACTTTACTTTACCTATTGTACTAGACTATAACAATAAAAACAGACAACTGAAAAAAATTTTAACAAAACATTGGCATCTATTAAAGGAAGATGAAATTTTAGGAAAAATTATCCCTGATAAACCAAAAGTAATTTTTAGAGGAGCCCCTAACCTTAAAATGCATCTAACAAAAAAATTTCACAAGAAATAGCCCTAATAGAATTAATGATTTTATGGACAAAAAGGGTTTCTACAAATGTAATTGTTGTATGGCGTGTAAAAAGACAAAAACCACTAAAAGAATGATCACTGATTTTAAATCAAATAATACCAATAAAACATATAATATAAAAGAGGTCATTACATGCAACAGCAAAAATGTGATCTATTTATTGGAATGTTCATGTGGTCTCCAATATGTAGGGAGAACGATCAGGCCACTAAAAACCAGAATCGCAGAACACTGTAGAAATATAGAAAAGGGTCTACAGAATCACTCAGTACCTGCGCACTTTTGCATGCACAATAATGATCCCAAGCACCTCACGTTTATGGGAATTAAAATAGTTAAAAATCATTGGAGAGGGGGAGATGCTATAAGAAAGATTGGACAAACTGAGATGCAGTGGGTATATCAACTCGATACCCTACACCCCAAGGGGCTGAATGTTGATTTCGACTTATACAATTTTTTATAATCTTAATTTTTTTTATTTTATTTTATTTTTTTATTTTTTTTTATTTTTTTTTCTCCTTCCCTCAACATTCTTTGTCCATTCTTATAGCATGCCCCTCATCTACTCTTATTATGTTTTATGCTCTTATGGTTGTTTTTAACTTTGACCATTATGTTTACTATTTATAATATTTATATTGTGCTATTTCTTATTTTTATTTTTATAGGTATTAACCTTTTTATTGTTATAGTCTAGTACAATAGGTAAAGTAAAGTCACGATTTTTCTGATTCTCTGAACCTTTGGTTTTATGTATAAGGTGATTTCTATTAATTGTGACTGTTTGATTAATGGTTGAATCTATATGGTTAGCATCATAACCTTTTTGTATGAAACTTTCTCTTAGTATGTTAGCTTGCTTTAGAAACACAGCTTCATCAGAGCAGTTTCTTCTGAGACGCATCATCTGACTTTTAGGTATACTGTCCAACCATATCTTGTTATGGCAACTTTTTGTACTTATATAGTTGTTTACATTTACTTCTTTGAAATGTGTTTTAGTTTGTATTGTGTTATTTTCAATATATATATTAAGATCTAGATACGTAACCATAGTACTGCTAAAATCCGCTGTTAAAATTATACCTTCTTCATTATTATTTAAAAAAGAAATAAAATCTTTAGCTGAACGAATAGGTCCTTTCCAAATGAATAGGAGGTCGTCTATATAACGAGAATAAAAAACCAGGTTCTGCACCCAGCTATGTCCCCTCCATACAGACCGATCCTCATTTATATGGTTGTACACAAACTACCCTATTAGTTGTCTTCCAAATGGATGTTTTCCCTCAACAAAGATGGCCGCCGCATCACTTTCCCATTGGAATATGCCCACACCCTCTAGGATTGGAGGCTGGGACGATTGATGCCTGAAATTTTATCTATATCACCTATTGGTGTTACATACACCTCTGGACATTCAGTTCTCACTATTTTTCTACATTAATTTGCATTACAGACGCCGCGATCATTTCCGGTTAGACGCGAGCACTACGTCACTTCCGGTGTGACGCGGGTGCCGCGTCACTTCCGGTATGACGCGTGCGTGTCAGCAAACAGCCGGAACCAGGAAGTAAGCACACCAGGACATTATTTCTACATTAAGGAGGATATATAAACGGACTTATTGGACATGACACCACACTTCTGAAGAAGCCAACCTGGCGAAACGCGTTAAGTGGGACTACATTTTATGTTTTATAATATTTTATTTCTATTTAGCTTGTTTATATTAAAGTATACTTTTTAAAGTTACTTTTATATCCACTCCAATCTTTTATTTTACTTCCTGGATCCTGTATATCCTTGGTGGGGATTATACCACCCATGCTGTTTATACTAGAGCAGGATATATGCTCTAGAAATTGTAAGTACAATACTATTTAATATTGGTCATACCACTAGTACTTACTTCACCATATTGCTGCTATTTTTTCCTTTCATATTTTCTACGCTCACTGCATTGTGGAAATATTCGTGGAAACTTCTACAAATCCAAAGACGGGGATTGTACCGTCCAGGCGTTCTTACAGCAGAGCTCTGTTATAGCTCATCCATATGTGAGTGGATTGAACTTAGCCTTATATTATCTACTCTAAAGAATATATTTACTGTATTGCACTATCATTTGTTTCTTAATCTGTTCTCTTTGAGGTTACGATCCGTTTGGAATATTCAAGATATATGTATGTATATTTCACATATATAAATTAGGCGCGGTATACGTTTTTTCTTTTTTCCACTATTCACTTACAAGGTTTGGGAATCCTTGTGTATATACTGCTGCCTGTTCACTATAGCGAGCGCCTATTATCTTCTTTTTTCCTATCCCTACCTATACACTACATTCCATAAGAACACACATACATTACATCCTCTACAATAACACATAACACACCCCCTACACATATACACTCCCTGTGAGCAAAAACATAGGTGGGCTTTGTAGGCATAAGGCTTATGGGCGGGCCTTGTAGGCATACTCGCCCCCAGACCGTGATCTGTATAAGGTGCCCCAGAAAATGGAGCTGCTTCCTGTTCGTTGATTTTTGTGAGGACCAGGGCCGGACTGGGGATTCCAAAGCAGCCCTGAAAAAAAAAAAATCTATGCCAGCCCTATAAGTCATTGCGCCATATATTGTCGCATGCAATATGTAAGGCTATGTCTTGCCACCCTAGATGATTGATATATATATATATATATATATATATATATATATATATATATATATATATATATATATATCTTTTTATAATATAAAATATTGGTCCTTTCAGAGTAAAATTTAATTATACAGTAAGCATACTCACATGCAGACACATACAATCTCACTGACACTAGCTGATTGATACACAGCCTCATAGACAAACAATCTCACTGATATACATAAGGTAATTGACATAAAAACACAAGCTCACTCAGTAGCAGGCACACACACACATACACACACACACAAGCAAGCCCACTCACTAGCAGGAGCGCACACACACACACACAGCTTAATGTAGTGGCTTTGGTGTCTATAGCCTGTCCCTGCAGGCTTTTCAATGTAAACACTGACTTTCATTGCTTCCTAGTGACAGACACTCAGACGGTCACTAGAGGTGCTTCCTGTGTCAGTGCGGATTGGCTGAGATCATCAAGCTTGATGATCTCAGCCGTAGAGGCAGGGCCAGTCGAGGGGAGACCAGCACGACGTGGGGGGGAAAAAAAGGTGAGTATAAACACACATACA
>OW240924.1:64065240-64338987 GCA_933207985.1 Pelobates cultripes
CCCACCCCCTCCCTCTCATCATCACCCCCTCCCTCTCACCATCACCCCCCTCCCTCTCACCATCACCCCCCTTCCCTCTCACCATCACCCCCACATAAACCAAATTGTATCATATTTGTCTTGCTTCATAACATCAATATCTGTTATAAAACCAGGAAGAGGTGGGCATGGATGATGAGCTGATTTGGTGGTGCAATGGGCCAATTGACTCGATTTGCCCCCCAGGCTTAAGGCTGCCAGCCCTCCCCTGCACTATAGTGATCCTTTAATGTTAAAAATAATATCAGGAAGTATTACTTTACTGAGAGGGTAGTGGATGCGTGGAATAGCCTTCCAGCTGAAGTGGTAGAGGTTAACACAGTAATGGAGTTTAAGCATGCATGGAATAGATATAAGGCTATCCTAGACATAAAATAAGACCAGGGACTAATGAAAGTATTTAGAAAATTGGGCAGACTAGATGGGCCTAATGGATCTTATCTGATGTCACATTCTATGTTTCTAATGTCTAGGAGAATAAGATGAGCTAAAACAAACTTGAGAACTGAGCGGAGACCCACAGAAAGGCCAGCTATTTGAGCTGTTGGGCTTTGTGTAAATCTAATAATATTTTTAGCAGTAGTATATGCAAATATACACGCACGCAAGAGCACACACAACACACTCATACATTTCACATCAATATGAAAACAATCGTAGTTTATAAACTCAGGATTGTACTCAGTCTCACCATCAATACCATCTCTATAGCAAATTAGGCTAACTTGTTGCTTGGTATAAAATATAAATGTATTATAGATGAACTGCTAATATTAAAGTAGTTGAAATAATGTCTGGGAATATATCAAATTAAACGCATTCAGAGATTAAAGACATCCCAATGTGCTTATATAGAAAACCTTCACACTGATAAAAATTAAATGGAAGCCAAGAATTGTTCTTCTCCAAACAGTAAAACAATGCCATGCATCCCAAAATATTGTCACTAATTGCTTCATATTGAAAAGCATCATCTTTATTAAACACCGGAGACTCTCAGCCCATGAGTGTCTTTGTAGAACTCCACCCACACTTTCACCTAAAATATTTGGGTCATCCACACAATCGTCACTGTGTTAGTTTTTTCTTTTTCCAAACGGGCACTTAATTCCTACAGATGGAAAGGTGACACCCAGCCCCCCCCCCTTCCTCACCCCCAAAGAGTTTCCCTGTGATATTTTTTACCTCTAATTTGTACACAGAACAGCACAGGAAACAAAAGACCAAAAGAGTCCATTTAAATGAAAGAATTAACCAAAGCAGGCACAATATCATTTTTTCAGCACGTTGAGCAGCTGCCAAGATCACTGCAGCCCACGGGCTCACATTTTAGAGAGGGTTATTAAAGGGGATTAGAATTGTTACAACAACTAATTTAGTTTTACATTTCTATGTGTTCCTAATGCATGCTCTGTTAAAATGCTCCACCTTCACCAGCTGCAAGGAAAAGTGAAAAAAAGAAAGGAATAAAAAATAGAAAATAGAAAAAAAGTCTTCTAGGACAGGGGTAGGCAACCTTTTAGTAGTACTGTGCCAAAACAAGATCCTTAAGTCCCTTGGATTAAAGGTCCTATTTTTTGTAAATTGAGGTGTGCATGTTGCCATATTCTTCTTGTGTTGTTCATGGGAGCTGCAGTTGCTTTGTAGCATTGTATTTGTGTGTTTGTGGGCTGTTATATTGTATATGTTCAGTAGTAGTTTGTGGTATTCCGTATGATCCGATGAATGTGGGCTATGTATGGTGGCTGCTTGTGGAAATGTATTTGTCACGTTGTGTGTTTGGTGGTGTGTTTATGTGTGGGGCTGCTTGTAGAGTTGTCAAGTGAATTTGCAACAGGGGTCAAAGTGTAGAAACATCTCAAAGATGACCCAGAGAAATAGGATGCATCTGAGATAATTTCCAAGTGTCATAGCAAAAGGTCTGAATACTGTGATATTTCATTTTTTTGTCAATGTGATAGTTACATTTTTTGTTTTTAATAAATTTGCAAAGTTTAAAAAAAAATAATCTATTTTTTGCTTTGTCGGAATGGGTATTGAGTGTATGTGACTGATGTGAAAATAAAAGGGTGTATGAACAAGTAGTTCATATAAAATTGTTATATATTTATTAATTTATGTTTGTTTTTGTTTTTTCTGAAATGATCTGCTTGCTATTTCAAATGCTAGATCATATCTAAAGTTGGTGACATCATCTGTGCATTATTCCCCATAATACACATATGTCCTTGGCTCAAGATAAGGGTGGGACAGCTTCCATCTAATATGACTTCCAGATTGAAAATGTAAACTGTGCCTGCATAATTTTTTTTTATTTTTTATTTAATAAGATTAAAATATAATGGAATATTGGTTTTATAAAACAGTAAAAAATATATTGACAAATCATTTGCAGTTTTTGTGGATAATATTAAAAGGGAGCAAACTGTGATTGGAACACTGTGATTGGACGATCACAGAAATGTGTCTTTGGCTACTTAATTTAATGTTGAGAATTTGATTATCACACTGGCACACGACTAGAAAATTAGTTTCAGCCGACAAAAACTATTTTCAAAGACGGACACATTTTTGTCATATTTCAGTATGACTCGGCAGAATTTTGCTAACAAAAAACTAATTCAGGAAATGAATCAAACAAACCAAAATGGACGCGAAAATTAGGTTCATTTAAATAATACTTTGTCTGTCATTAGCGATTTAGCCGTTTAGATAAAAAGCAGTAAGGTGAATTGTCAGTGTAGGACTCAACTCAAGAGGTTTTGCCTTGACAGGGAAAGTGAGCTTGCACCTTAATGGCCATTAGAGTGAAATTAAAGGGACACTATAGTCACCAGAACAACTACAGCTTATTGAATTTATTTTGGTGAGTGGAATCATTACCTCCAGGCTTTTTGCAGTAAACACTGCCTTTTCAGAGAAAATGCGGTGTTTACATTACAGTCTAGTGATAACTCCACTGGCCACTCCTCATATAACTACTAAAGGTGCTTCCTGGGCACTGCCACTCAGTGTCTCCACCCTCTACATGCAGACACTGAACTTTCCTCTCTGTGAGGAGATGCTGATTGGCCAGGGCTGTGTTTGACTTGTGCTGGCTCTGCCCCTGATCTGCTTCCTTGACAGTCTCAGCCAATCCTATTGGAAAGCATTGTGATTGGCTCAGAACAACACTTCTGATGATGTCAGCAGAAAGTAGGCAGACCAGGGGTAGCAGCTGCAAACCTGAATACAAGTAAGATTTTTACTATATTTAGGGATGCAAGAGGGAGGGGACAGGGGGACTAGATGGTGTTTTTATTACTATAGGGTCAGGAATACATGACCCTATAGTGTTCCTTTAAAAAATAATTCTATTTTTATTTATGCCAAAAAAAAAAAGATTAGGGCAGCTCTACAACATATTGACTGGCATAAACTCCTTAGTGAAAAAAAACACTGAGGATAAATGGAAGCTCTTCAAACAAATATTAGAACGGTACATTTCTCAGTATGTACCATTGGGTAATAAATATAAAAGAAACAAACTGAAACCCTATAGACTGTAAGCTCGTTTGAGCAGCGTCCTCTTCAACCTATCGTTCCAGTAAATTTTCTTGTAATTGTCTTATTTATAGTTAAATCCCCCCTCTCATAATATTGTAAAGCGCTACAGAATCTGTTGGCGCTATATAAATGGCAATAATAATAATGTGGCTTAGTAGAGAAGTAAAACAAGAGATTACAAATAAGAAAAGAGCATTTAAAGCATTAAAATCTGACAAATCAGAGGCATCCGATATAAGTTATAAGGAAGCCAATAATGCTTGCAAAAAGGCAATTAAAGTGGCTAAACTAGATAATGAGAAATTGATAGCCAAAGAATGCAAAACCAACCCCAAATTTTTTTCAAGAACATCAATTCTAAAAAAACAAAAAAATGAAGTGTAGGTACACTGGGAACAGAGATGGGTCTGTTAGTTAATGAAGGCAGAAATTTTTAATAATTATTTTTCTTCATTATATATTGAGGATCCTATGGCAAAAGATATGCAAATGATTGCTGCTAAAAACTTGCAGATAACTTGTGACTGGATGACTCGAGACAAGGTGCTACAGCAGTTAAAGAAAATTTATTTAAATTAAGCTCCGGGGCCTGATGGTATCCTCCCACGAGTACTGAAGGGGCTAGGTGGGGAAATAAGTGAACCTCTGTATTTATTATTATTATTATGATATTTATAGAGCGCCGTCAAATTCCGCAGCTCTTTACAATGGGTGGACGAACAGACATGTAGTTGTAACCAGACAAGTTGGACACACAGGAACAGAGGGGTTGAGGGCCATGCTCAATGAGCTTACATGCTAGAGGGAGTGGGGTAAAATGACACAAAAAGGTAAGTACAGTATTAGACTAGTGACAGCTGCAGAAGAGGAATCAGTCAGGAGCTATTAACAGTTTAATTGATACGCTTTTATGAAGAAGTGGGTTTTTAACAATTTTTTTGAAGGAGTGGAGACTGGGTGAGCATCTAACGGAGGAGGGAAGCGAGTTCCACAGGAATGGTGCAGCCCTCAAGAAATCTTGAAGGCGAGCATCAGAGGTGGGAGTACGGCAGAAGATAGACGCAAGTCTTCAGCAGATCGTAAGGGCCTAGACGGGACATACTTGTGCAGGGCCGTCTATAATATGAATAGGACCCCGGGCAAAGCCTTTTCTTGGGCCCCCTGGGCCCTGTCACTGCATCCTCCCTCCCCATTACGCCCAACCCGCAATCACACTGACAGACATACTGACACATACACACACAGACAGACACATTAAAACATTCGCAGATACATACTGACACACACATACAGTGACACAAAAATATATACTGGCAAACATTGACACACATTCAGACATACTGATAGACACACAGACACATACATACTCACAGACACATACACTGACAGATATATTGACACAGACACACACAGACACATACACTGACAGGCGTATTGACATACACAGACATACTGACATACACACACACACACACACACAACACAGTGAGACATACTGACATACACACACAGACATACTGACATACAAACACACAGACATACACACAGTATGTCTGTGTGTGTTAGTATGTCTGTGTGGTGTGTTAGTATGTCTGTGTGTATGTCAGTATGTCTGTGTATGTCAGCATGTCTGTGTGTGTATGTCAGTATGTATGTGTGTGTTAGTATGTCTGTGTGTGTATGTCAGTATGTTTGTGTGTACATGTCTGTGTGTGTATGTCAGTATGTGTGTGTGTGTGTATGTGTCAGTATGTCTGTGTGTGTGTGTATGTCAGTGTGTCTGTGTGTGTATGTCAGTATGTCTGTCATAGACACACACAGACATACTGACATACATACACAAACAGACATACTGACACAGACATACTAACACACACACATACTAACACACAAACACATACTAACACACACACACAGACACAGACATACTAACACACACACATACTAAAACACACAGACATACTAACACACACAGACATACTAACACACACACATACTGACATACATTTAGCCACCCTCCAGGTTCTTACCTTTTTATGGAGGGTGGTTTCCCTGGGGTCCAATGGCATGCTGAGGCAGATGGGAGTTCTTCTCTGAAACTCCCCTCCTCCCTGCCTTCCTCCTCCCGCGCGGCTATCTCCGGTGGGAGGAAGTGACGCGCGGCACTCACTTCCTCCCAGCCGGAACAGGAAGGGGCCCGGTCGCGCTGTTTAAGCGTCACAGCGCCCGACCGGGCCCCTTCTGCCACATGCCCACAGGGTGGCCCTTAGTGCATGGGCCACCCGGGGGCCTCCTTAGTTGGCGGGCCAGTGCGGCTGCACCGCCGGCTGCCAGGTACACGGGGGCTGCTGAAATCGCGGGGCCCAGGAGCAGCTGCTCTGGGGCCCCCCCAGGAGCAACTGGGCCCGGGGCAGCTGCCCCATTTGCCCCGTGCTAAAGACGGCCCTGTACTTGTGTATGAGGGAGGATAGATAGGTGGGAGCAGCATTATGTAGAGATTTGAAAGCAAGAACCAGAATTTTAAATTGAGCTCTATATTTTATAGGAAGCCAATGTAGGGACTGACAGAAGGGTGAGACATGGGAGGTGCAGGCGGACAGGAAGATGAGCCTCGTCGCCGCATTCATTATGGACTGTAACGGCGGAAGTTGGGAGCACGTAAGACCACTGAGAAGCGGATTACAGTAGTCAAGGCGAGAAAGGACAGTGGAATGGACCAACACCTTAGTCGCATCTGGCGTTAAGTAGGGGCGGATGCGCGCAATGTTTTTGAGATGGAAATGACAGGATTTGGTGATAGATTGAACATGAGGCTTGAAGGAGAGGTCGGAGTCAAAGAGAACACCTAGGCAGCGAGCCTGCGTGGTGGAGCTGATGGTAGCACCGTTGACTTGGAGGGAGACAGACACAGGAGTAACAACACTTGAGGGAGGAAAGACCAGAATTTCAGTTTTGGTCAAGTTTAGTTTAAGGAAGTGGGTAGCCATCCAGTTAGAAACAGCAGAGAGGCAGTCAGAGACACTAGTCAAGAGGGACGGGGAGAGATCAGGAGAGGACAGGTAGATTTGAATGTCATCTGCATAGAAATGATATTGGAAGCCAAAGGAGCTAATGAGTTTACCAAGGGAAGCAGTATAGATGGAGAACAGTAGGGGACCAAGGACTGAACATTGGGGGACACAAACAGAGAGGAGTTGGGGAGAAGAAGCAGAGCCAGATAAAGAAACACTGAAAGAGCGCTGGGAGAGGTAGGAGGAGCACCAGGAGAGAGCAATATCTTGTAGACCAATATTGCGGAGGATGAGAAGAAGCTGTTGATGATCAACAGTGTCAAAAGCCGCAGACAGGTCAAGGAGAATTAGGATAGAGTAGTGATGAGATTTTGCAGCGAGTAGATCATTAGATACTTTGGTCAGTGCCGTTTCCACAGAGTGTTTAGCGCGGAAGCCAGACTGAAGTGGGTCTAGCAGAGAGTTGGACTCGAGGAAGTCTGTCAATCTCGCATACACAATTTTTTCAAGGATCTTGGATCCAAAAGGCAGTAGCGAGATAGGACGATAGTTGGATGGGGAGTTAGGGTCAAGATTGGGCTTCTCTAGAATTGGGGTTACAGTTGCATGTTTGAAGGGCAATGGAAATATACCAGAGGAGAGAGAGAGATTGAGAATTTTAGTGAGAGGTGGAGAAAGAGAAGAAGACAGAGTACGGATGAGACGCGAGGGAATTGGATCTAGGGAGCAGATGGTGGTGCGGGAGGAGCAGAGCAGAAACCTCATCCAATATAGCGTGTGCGAATGAACATAGAACAGCAGAGGGAGTGAAGTTAGGGAAAGAAGAAAGATGAGAGATCTCTTCTCTGATTGTAGAGATCTTGTCAGTGAAGTGAGTTGCAAAGTCTGAGGCGGTCAAGTTAGTAGGTGGAGGAGGAACAGCAGGGTGAAGAAGAGAGTTAAATGTGTGAAATAGTCGTTTGGGTTCGCGGGAGAGTGTGGTTATGAGGGTATTGAAGTAATTAACTTTTGCAGAGGAAAGAGCCAAGCTGTATGAGCTCAGCATAAATTTATAGTGGAGAAAGTATTTCATCTTTCAAGTTTCTTTTGTTTCAGGTATTGTACCGGAGGATTGGAGGAAGGCAGATGTCATTCCTATATTTAAAAAGGGTTCAAAATACTTGCCTGGAAATCATAGACCTGTGAGCTTAACTTCTGTGACTAGGAAAATATTTGAAGGGCTATTAAGGGATAATATTAAGGAATTAATAACTAAGAACTTTGTTATTAGCAATAATCAGCATGGTTTTATGAAACATTGGTCATGTCAAACTAACCTAATTGCATTCTACGAAGAAGTAAGTAGATGTATAGATCAGGGTGTTGCAGTGGATGTGATTTACTTGGATTCTGCCATGGCATTTGATACAGTTCCTCACAATAGGTTGTTCTTCAAACTAAAAGAAATTGGTCTAGATGAATATTCTTGTTCTTGGGTAGAACACTGGCTTAAGGATAGAGTACAACGAGTTGTCATTAATGGTAAATTGTCAAGCTGGACAAAAGTGATAATTGGTGTCCCTCAGGGTTCTGTTTTGGAACCGCTGCTATTTAACATACGTATAAATTATCTTGAAATGGGCATTGAAAGATATATTTTAGTGTTTGCAGATGACACAAAACTTTGTAAAGTAATCAAATTTGAGCAGAATATTGCTTTGCTGCAGAGGGTTTTAGATAGATTGGGGGATTGGGCACTAAAATGGCAGATGAAATTTAATTTAGAGAAATGCAAAGTTATGCACTTCGGTATCAAGAATATATAAGCAACTTACAACCTAAATGGTAATGAATTAGGGATAAAAAGACACGAGAAGGATTTGGGAATTGTTATAGACACCAAATTACTCAGAAATGCAAGAACAGAGTTCCAACGTGTGACCCAAATATATGCCAAATCACTCTAAAAACACCCGTGTGGTAACCTCTCTATCCACACAACAAATAACATAAAATTATATACATACAAATGGGTGGAATGATGCAATTCAGGGTAAAAGATGGTATCATGTAGGTAAATGGAGTAACTGTGGAGATAAAATCATATACAAGCACCTAGTGCAATGATGTACAATACAATATATGCAAACAGTAAATATGTGATTTAGTACTCACAAAGGAGGAGCCAATAAGTGATGGCTCAATAAGAGTGCCTGTGGGATGATTGGAAGGGATCCCACTCCCTTTCTGGATATCTTTCTGGATATAAATGCTCTTCCAGTGGTGCTAAAAGAAATGTCCACTCCAATAGAATATTGGGGACTAAATTCTTTTAATAGTAGGTAATAAAAAAGTAAAATACAAATATTTAAAAGTAAGTAAGAACTTAACACAGCACTATGATAAGTGCATATAAAGTCCAAACAAATTGCAAAACGCGTTTCGCCCAGATCATGGGCTTCCTCAGTTGCTCAGCAAATTACTCAGCAATATGCAGTTGCTAAGGTCAGTAAGGTTTTGTCATGTATAAATAGGGGCATAAATTCTCGGGATGAATATATAATTTTGCCTTTTTATAAATTGCTGGTAAGCACACACCTTGAATATGCTGTGCAATTTTGAGTACCTGTTCTAAAGAATGATATCATGGCACCAACAAAAGTGCAGAGACGAGCTATAAAATTTACAAAAAGGAATGGAGATTTTAGTTATGCAGAAAGGTTAAAAAATTTAAATATTTTTAGTTTGGAAAAATGGCACCTCAGATGGGATATGATTATACAAATATATTCGGGGCCAGTACAAACCATTATCTGGAAGTCTATTCATAAACATGGCTATACACAGGACACCAGGTCACGCATTTAGGCTGGAAGAAAGGAGATTTCATCTAAGGCAAAGAAAAGGTTTTTTTACAGTAAGAACTATAAGGATATAGAATTCTCTGCCTGAAGAGGTGGTTTGATCAGAGTCCATACAGATGATAAAACAGCAATTGGATAAATACTTGCAAAAACATAACATACAGGGATATAATTTCGAATTAGTTGGGTAATAGGTGCTTGATCCAAGGAAATATCTGACTGCTATTTTGGACTTGAGAAGGAATTTTTTCCTAGTTTATTGCAAAATTGGAAGCGCTTCATACTGGGTTTTTTGCAAAACATATGTGAGGAAGGCTGAACTTGATGGACGCAAGTCTCTTTTCAGCTATGTAACTATATAGGGATTTGGGATAATATGCAGGTAACCTCTAGGGCTAAATAAACTAGCCCTCTTGTGAGACAAATGACGATCTAATCACTACACAATATAAAAACAAAAAATGCTAAGGATGACACTAGACAGTGATAAACAATGACAACTTGGTAGACATGTTTGAGCAAGCAATAGAATGGAATTGTGGTCACAGCCACTAGTTGGTTGGACCTATGAAAGAGAGAGGTGATGGGCAAAGAGAGAACTACAATGTGTTTGTATTTAAAAGAATACAACAAGCACCATAACCACAACACCCGCTGGGCTATGGCCATCTTCCAGTGTAAATATTTGATTCATTTAAGAATGGATTCATAACTTACATGTGGTTTCTCCGGAGCCTGTTGCCAACTCCTGTGCCCCCCAAAACTCCTACACCGAACAAGCTTGTTTGATTGGCTGACATTTCAGATATCAATAAAATGTATTGTGTTTAGTTGGCTAACTAATCAGAAGGTTCCATTTGAGAGCCTGCACGAAAAGTCTTATCTCCTAGAGCAGGGGTTCCCAACCCAGTCCTCAAGTACTCCCTACCAGTCCAGGATTTAGGGATTACCTTGTTGTGTGTAAAGTTGTGTTTTTGTTGTCCGTTTAAAAACACCTTAGACACAACAGGGTAATGCCTAAATCCAGGACTGTTAGTGGGTACTTGAGGACTGGGTTGGGAACCACTGTCCTAGAGGAAGAGGGGGGCAGAAGCGAAAAAAAATTCTATAGACAAAAATGACAAAAGATAACATAAAACGTGACATGTCCCCATGTCTTGGATTAAAACCCCAATTAATAGCCTCTTTTCGTTTTAATTTGAAAATGCCTGTCATCAAAGCCTCTTTCCCCTTTATTTAGCTAAATTATTAACAAGTTTTTCTTTACCCAGTGGTATGGGGGAAAAAAACAGTTACGTGATGTGTATACATGAGAAAAATGTGTTCGTAACGAATTAGTCAACACCGTTTAGTCTCCAATTTAACTTGCAAACAAATGAACACAGGTACAAAGGGCTAATGTTTGGAAGGAAAGAGGCGATATCTGTTTATTGACATCGCGGCACAACCCCTTTTTGTATAAAGCTGTATTTATTTTCACAGGGCATACAACATTGAGTAATAACACTAGGAGCCTGACTAAAATAAATGCTTGTCAGAAGTCCTACACAACACTTTAAGACTCTAGACTAGTATTGGTAGAAACAGGGTTATATGCGTGTAACCTTTGACCTGGGAGGCCCGATAAGTGTTAAGTCACTCTACTAAACTTCATTAGCGACTTCTGGGGTTTTAGGCTGCCAAACATAAATCATCTCTCCACTCAAAACCAAGCAAATTGTTTTAAAATTTCACGTTGTTCTTTAGCAAGGAAATAGGTAATCTAGCAAGCCGGCAGAATTGGCATAGAATCCAGGCCAAATGTGAATGTGTTTATATTAAACCTATAACTAGTTAGTTCTTTATCTCTTGATGTCAGAGTGAGATTATTTAGTGTCACTATTAGTGTGAATGTGTCCTATGTTTTAATGCACCTTTTCTGGTCAGAATGATACATTATTAAATTAAAAATAATAATAATAAATATATATGCTTTTTACCGTAGAAGTGACGAATTCTTTTAACAGATGTACTGAAGTAATGCTAATCTTTGACACCTTCAGGCCCATTACAGGAGTGCCCAAAAGGTAACTTTCAGAACTACTTTTAAGGGATACTATAGCCACCAAAACAACTTTAGCTTAATGTAGCTGTTTTAGTGTATAGATCATGCCACTGTAGTCTCACTGCTTAGTTCTCTGCCATTTAGGAGTTAAATCACTTGGTTTATACAGCCATGGACACACCTTCCTGCATGTGACTAGCAGACTTCCTGTAAAGAGTTATCTAATGTTTATACATAATTTATAGCAAATTCTGTTTCATTTAGAATTTCTTGTCTCCTGCTCTGTTAATAGCTTGCTAGACCCTGCAGGAGACTCAATCTATAGTGCAGGAGATAAACACTTTTAAAGTAAGTTACATCTGATTGAAAGTGAAACCAACATTTTTCATGCAGGCTGCGTGAGTTACAGCCAGGGGAGGTGTGACAAGGGCAGCATAAGCAGAAACAAAAGTTATTTAACTCCTAAATAGCAGAAAATTGAGCAGTGATTTATACACAAAAAATTTTTTTTCATGCTTATAGTATCCTTTTAATAATAAAATATATGGCAACTCCTTGAGAGATAGCATACCCACGTAGTGTGAGCAAAAACATTTTCTCTACTACGCATTGTTAATGCACAATATTCTGTCTGTGGGGTTTATTTGCTAAACAGTTAATTGGGTTGAACTAAAGTTAAAACTTTAGACTTAAAAACAGATAACAAAAATCTCTAATTTGGCTCATCGGAATTCCTTTGTCAATTTTTTTTTACAATGTTCTGTTTGTGTATAGAGTATTAAGGCATGTGTCTGAATGTCCATTTGTGTTCGAGTGTGTTTGGAATCAGTGGGATTGCATGAGTACATTTGCATATAATGCAATGTGAATGAGGTAAATGAGGTGGAGCAGTTATCACAATAC
The DNA here is from genome assembly GCA_933207985.1 of Pelobates cultripes. Classification (NCBI taxonomy): domain Eukaryota; kingdom Metazoa; phylum Chordata; class Amphibia; order Anura; family Pelobatidae; genus Pelobates; species Pelobates cultripes. The sequence continues at coordinate 64,077,627 of OW240924.1, forward strand.
GAAGGGAGAGCTGTTAGCACTCGACTTGTTGAAAATAAATAGTTATATGGTAAATGGTAGTGAATTATGGATAACCACACACGAGAAGGATTTGGGAATTGTTATAGACAACAAATTAGGCAGCAATATGCAATGTCAATCTGCAGTTGCTAAGACCAGTAAGGTTTTGTCATGTATAAATAGAGGCATAAATTCTCAGGATGAAAATATAATTTTGCCTCTTTCTAAATCGCTGGTAAGGCCACACCTTGAATATGCTGTGCAATTTTGGGCACCTGTTCTAAAGAAGGATATCATGGCACTATAAAAAGTGCAGAGACTAGCTACAAAATTGATAAAAGGATTGGAGCATTTTAGCTATGAAGAAAGGTTAAAAAAATGTAAATCTCTTTAGTTTAGAAAAACGGCACCTCAGAGGGGATATCATAACATTATACAAATATATGCCTGGCCAATACAAACCATTATCAGGAAATCTATTCATAAACAGGGCTATACATAGGACACAAGGTCACACATTTAGGCTGGAAGAAAGGAGATTTCATCTAAGGCAAAGAAAAGGTTTTTTTACAGTAAGAACTGTAAGAATAGGGAATTCTCTGCCTGAAGAGGTGGTTTTATCAGAGTCCATACAGATGTTTAAACAGCAATTGGATAAATACTTGCAAAAACATAACATACAGGGATATAATTTCTAATTAGTTGGGTAATGGCTGCTTGATCCAAGGAGATATCGGACTGCCATTTTGGGGTCAAGAAGGATTTTTTTTCCTAGTTTGTTCAAATTTGGAAGTGCTTCATACTGAGTTTTTTGCTTTCTTTTGGATCAATATGGAGATTGGTATTTGGCAGTTATGATTTACCTTTTTTAAAAACCACCAAGAAAAGTTCAGAAACTTACTCCAGAGTCTAACAAAACAAAACAAAGTAGGGACTACTGACACTTCTAAACACTGGGTGGCAACCACAATCTATAAGTGCCAATCTCACGGCCATCACCAGTAACGGCTACAGAACTTTTAGCTGTATCTATGAAGGATCCTACAGTCTTAGGGATCCTCCATACATCTCAATGCTATACTCTCATGCACCAGTGATGTTGACTCCTGGTAAGTAAAATCTCACATTTACCTGCCTTCTCCCCCATCCACTGGACAATCAGCGGCTATGTAACTGTTGGAGGTCTTTCCAAATTATGCAAAGTCACCAGACAGTGACAGTGCCGCTTTAAAGGACTTAAGCAAGCTAAAGCTTTAAATCCAAAATTCATCCTCTACAATTTCCAGTTCAAAAAGAGAGAAGAAATGCGTCACAGATTTGTATTGTCTTGGGTTCTACACATACTAAGGCTGCAATAAGCCAGCAATGAGAAATAATTACACAGGGCTCTCGTTTTGTGGATTTTCAGTCCTATGTGCAGAAAGCATGACTACAAAACAAGAAACCATCATTTTCCTTACACAGGCTGTTTACTGAAATGACAGTGGGTGACCACAAATCTCTCAATACCATTATTTTAACTTTATGGACAAGCAGTTTTGTGGTTAATTTAGTCTTGGACGTAGAGCCATTTATGGTTCATTGACCTCTTAGTTTGTTTTTAGCATTGTTGTTCAACTGTGGCCCTCCATCTATTGTAGGACTAGGTTACCCATAATTCTTTGTGAAATGTAGTTCAGCCGTTGCTGGAGGGTAAGCTTTGCTATAGTGTACATCGTTCATGAAAATGTGATGTAGTTAGTATGTTAAAGCACATAATGCACAGGAACTATTGTCAATGTTAAAACTGTAGACCTTTGACTACATTTCTTAACCAATGAGCATTTCTCCAGATCATATGGAGATATTTGCCAGTAAAATAGCAGAGGGGGAAGGGGTTCTGAGTGGGTAACCTTTGTTTAAAGGACCACCAAAGTTCCCAAATCCACTTTTGAAGTGGTTTGGGTGCAGTGGCCATGTAGTTTTAACTCTGTAACGTAAAGCATTGCAGTTTTGTAGAAACAGCAATGTTTTCATTGTGGGGGTAAATCTACCTCTAGTGTCTGACAAGCATTGGATGTGTGCACAGCACTCGCTGTGCATGCACATAAGGTCTACAATGCTCCTCTATGAGGAGCATTGGATTGGACCAACAATGATGTTGTGGGTGGTGGAGAGGTGAGCAGCGCCAAGGGAGTTTCAGCACTGGAAAAAGGTAAGTAAAACCTAAAAGTTTGGAGGGCGGGCGGCAGAAACAACCTATATGGTACTGCGTGGCAAACCTGAAAGAAATTATCTACAACCAGGGGTAGGCAACCTTTGGCACTGCAGATGCTGTGGACTACATCTCTCATAAAGCTCTTACAGTCACAATGCTGGCAAAGCATCTAAGGAGTGCCGATATTTGCCTACCCCTGATCTACATCATCCACTGTGCCAGCTATCCCCTGCTTCTAAGTTGTTTTATGATGTTCTAAAATCTTTTGTACGAGCCAATATGGGCGATTTCATATACCCTTACTATTTAGATCATGGTTTCTGGAAAACCTAATTTACAATGCATATATATATATGTAACAAGTGTAGAATGGAAATTCTTTCAATCAGAATCCTCTTCAAAACATTATACAAAGTGATCATTTCCCTTTAGACCATGTTCCATGTTTTGTGTGTGGGAGATTTGCGGAGAAAAATATCGAAAACACTAACAACTGATATATTATAAAAGTCCTGTCAAATTGCAGACTGCATGTCATACAACTGACCCCTTAAATCAATTAACACCATACGGCTTTGACAAGGGATCTTTTTTAATGAGTTTATTTAAGAAAACAACGGGTCTTTTGTTTGTGAAAGTAAAATTTCACACAAACCACAAGATAGCCGGTCTTTTATGGCGCGGTTGGGAGAAAGGCGACCATAATATCTCAATATGAAAGATAATAACACGCACACAGTGCTTTTAGTAAAAGTAATGGAGTGCCTTAATGACTTTAATAAACTTATTTGGGGTTTACAATGGACAGCAGTAGGAATCCTGGAAATGTGATGGATAATCCTGGTTAATAATAAGAGGCCCTTCTTAAATGAGAAAGGATGTTGATACACAAAGAATATTTTAGCAGTGATCCTACATGTCTATATCGGGTAAGGTTGAAATAGAAGAAATGACAGGTTAGTTTGAAGATATATGCATGCCTTGTCTTCCATTACGCTTTGGCCCAGATATCGTTGTGCACTTAGCAGAGCATTTCATCTCTTGGATGGTCTTCAGATGAGGAATGGTAAACCATAATTATGGATTTCAATCGGAGCAAGAAGTTTGTAGACTTCAAACTATCTTGATGACATCACCTCCAGCTGCAAAATGCCACATGGCTGATTGCAAACTAACAAGAAACCACAACTTAAAATGTGACTTAAAGGGACACTATAGTGACCAAAACAACTTTAGCTTAATAATGCAGTTTTGGTGTATAGATCATGCATTTTCAGTCTCACTACTCATTTATCTTCCATTTACGAGTTAAATCACTTTGTTTATTGCAGCCCTAGGCACACCTTCCTGCATGTGACTAACACAGCCTTCCTAAACACTTCCTTTAAAGAGTAATCTAATGTTTACACTTCCTTTATTGCAAATTCTCCTACAGGAGCCTCCTGTGTGTGACTGAAGTTCAATTTACACAGCAGGAGATAAAAACTTTTAAAGTAAGTCACGTCTGATTAAAAAGGAAACCATTGTGTTTTCGGGCAGACTGTCTGTCACAGTCTGGGGAGGTGTGGTTAGGGCTGCATAAACAGAAACAAAAGTGATTTCACTACGAAATGGCAGTTAATTGAGCAGTGAAACTTCAGAGGCATGATCTATACGCTAAAACTGCTTCATTAAGCAAAGTTGTTTTGGTCACTATAGTGTCCCTTTAGTACTAATGCAAGCCAAGGAATGGTAGTCTGAAATAAATTTTAGTTCCAGGGTTCTGAAACAATAGGTTTTGTTATGAATATATGGTATAATGTAAATTAAATATTTGGATCTCAAAGGTGAACAAATAAACTGCTCATTTTATATTTCAAATCCAGAGAAAATATAATTTCGCTTTGGTTTGAAGGAAGGGAGAGCAACACCTTGGAATCACAGTGACTCTGAACAAACATGGGCCACTAAATCTAAACTTTGATGCTATAAATTGACAAATTATTTTTGCTAACGTATCCAAAGACTAAAAAGCTCCATAGAATGTGAGTGAAGTGGTATCAGTAAAAATGAATATATTTTGAAAGAGATAAAAAAACAGAAGTGTTTGATGCAACCGTTATAATGAACACATCAGTTTTGTTATAAAATAGGTAGGCAGACATAATTACACAGAATGCCAGCCATAGACAAAGTGACATATATATTGATGATGTGAAAGACAGGGAGAGAGACATATAGATAGAGCAAGTGACAATTTGTAAATGGAAAACATCTAGATGAAGTGATCGAAAAGCTTCAGCAAAAGTTAGTGTTTCATCAACTTGGCCGACCCAATCTGTTGGGCTTACATTCATTGCATGCAGTTGTGAGATTTATGCAAATGTTTACGCCATTCTAAACAACCCAGGAGAAATGCTTTGCTGTGTTACAATAACCTTGAAGTCAAAATTCAATTTTCAGAAAGGATTACAATTTTTAGATGCTTGTTTGCGTGGAACTTCAAGTCATGCTAGTAAAGGTACCATTAGTACCGAAGTATGCATAAAATGTTTTGTGTGTTAAGTCTCATTTGTGAGGTTGTTAACTTCTTAGAGGAAAATATATATATCATTTTTTTTAAAATCTTTTCTGCCATTCAATTTATCAAGGCTTAACAATTCAACATAATGATTGGTCATTTAAAAAAATATACAGTTTATTTAAAAAACATACCTTATTAATCTGCTTGTAAAAACATTATTATTATTATTATTCATTACATAGAAAGATCAATTATCCAAAACAAAAACCCCATTGCCACAGTACGTACACTCTCTCTCTCTCTCTCTCTCTATGTAGATGAATGAAAAAATATGTTCTAAATAAATATAAAAACTTGAAATGCTGTCCAAATGAAAACAGCATACCAGCAGGAAATGTTTCACTAGTGATGATCATACTGCCTGTCATAGCTATATTTACCACCCTAAGATTCTCTCCAAATGAAAAGGGAACTGTACTGAGCTACAGTTTATTACCAAAAGGGATATTCACTAAACACTGAATTGTAGAGAATAAAAAAATTGCAAATTTGAAAAAATATTCTTCACACCTTGGAATTTTTGGCATAAATGTTGCTACTTAGATCTTAATTTGCCACAATTTCTGGTTTAGGGAATTATCCTATAATCAAGTGGTACATTGCACACTGTCTATGGATTCCTAGCTTATCCTAGCGGGGCTCAAATTTTCCACTCGTCTGTTAGCCACTAGTGATTGAATATTTAGCCATGGTGAGCAGAACATTTTGGTGCTTGTGCCATGGCTCCTTTAGGCTTGGAGCGGGGAGTACATTGTGGACCTGTCTAGTAGAATAGGGCTCGAACTGGGTGGCTAATGTTAAGTCTGTACATGTTTGTCGTCAGCACTTACACTATGTTGGCGACAGATGATCATAGTCCTCCTGTAGTGAGGGAAAGTCAAGTCAGCAGAGAAGTAGCAGGCTACAGGGAGAACTTTGCCCTGGTGTGGGATTTTGGGGGGAGGGATAATGTAGCCCCATGTAGCCAAAGCGCAGCTAAGCGAAAAAAGGCCTTGACAGGGGTTAGGAGGCGGGCATAGGAGGAGGGAAGGAAGTAGGGAGTTATGGGTAAGTAGGCTTGGCTATTTAAATAGGCAGCCATTTTAAAGCCTTCACTTTTAATTACTACCTTGCTGAGTTTGTGTGCACTCCTGTGTCCACAGATTTGGTTTGGTGGGGTCTTTGTTTTTCTCTCCTTCTGCAGGGTCGAAGGATAACATGGAGGAGCTGTTGGAGCGGATCCGGTTGGCGGCTCAAGGACGTGGCGTGGACTGGCTGCGGGCGCAACTTGGACCAGCCCTGGCGGGTGCTGCGGATCATGAGGGCGGCGGAGGTCGGCCTGTGCGGGCTCGGAGGCCGCCGAGACGGCTGAGCCCAGGCGCGGAGTCCGGTGGAGACGGTTCCAGCGGCCGGGCGGCGGCGGGACCAGGCCGAAACGGACCCGGTAGCCGCATGGTTGAGGCTCCGCCTCCCGGCGCGTTACCGGGACGTCGGAGAAGCGGTAGCCGGCGGGAGGCTACCCGGGAGTCGGACGGTGCAGCTCCCAGTGCGGGGAGGGCTGCGCCTGGAGCGGGGGCCGCGGGAGACATCGGGCGGCCCCCTGGAACCGGTGAGGACGCGGGATTGCAGCCCGGGAGGGCATCTACTACACCCATGGCGGGGACTGGCGGGGCCGGTGCGGAAGGAGCTCGCGGACCGCCCCTGGAACAGGCAAGTGCAGGGGGTTCCGGCCGGGACCCCCTTGGCGTGAATCAGCGCAGGAGGACTGGGCACAGGGTTCAGAGTCCTGGGGGGGACGTGGGGAGGGGTCAGGTGCCTGCTAGAGCGGGGGCAGGGAGGTCTAGGGGGGAGGGTGCGCAGGGTAGTTTCAGGGTAGTGGGCTTGGAGCGAGGGCCAGTAGCCGGGAGGGTGGAAGGGCCAGGGGGTACGGCAGGGGGAAGTTTGCCATCAGGGGGGGGCAGGAGGTCGAGGTGCGCAGGGCGTTCAGGACAGGTTAGGGGTGCGGGGTCTGGGGACCGGCTGGAGGTACCGAGGGGAGGGGGTGCTTCTAGTCGGGGGGCCCGCCGGGGTGGGGGGTGGGGATTTCCCTGCGCTGGTGAGCAGATAGGTGGGCGTAGTTCTGGGGGGGGTTCAGGTTTGGGGTCAGGTGATAGCAGCCCGTCACCGGTTAGGGCCCGGGGGTCCGGGGGGTTTAAGGGAAGGGCTCGGCGTGTTAGGTCCTCATCTAGTAGCTCAGGGGGGGAGAGTGTCATGGCCCCCAGGCTGGTTACACGGGGGCGGGCCTCTGGTAGAAACGGGAGGAGTCGTAGTCCCAGAGGCAGGGCCGATCGGGCCTTGGGTGGGCGAAAAGGAGTGGTTGCGCGACGGGAGGCTCTGGTGTCCAGCGGGCGCTCTCAAGGTCGGGACGGGGGGGCTGCTCATGACCAGTATGCTCTGCCCAGGACTTCTTCTCCTCGTTACAGATCTCGGAGCCGCTCCGCATCTGATGTGGCCGGGCACCGGGTTGGCTCCCCGGTTGGAGGATCGTTAACGGATGTCGCTCATCCTGGTCAAGGGACAGTACACAACGCAGCCCCAGGAGCTTCGGGGTCGAGGGGCTTGGCCGGTGAGTCCTCTGCTTCTCTGCACTCCAGTGCATTGGTTCAGACACTTCAAGCACTTCTCCACTCACTGGGAGCGGGGGGTGCCACAAAGGGCGGTGTGGGGCAGGTTTGGGCTCAGGGGGCCGGGGTGGCGGGCCCGAGCGAGGTTCCCTCCGCGGAACAGAGTTCGGGTGGGGACACTGCAGTGACGGTTACTGGGGCGGAGGCGACGAGCGAGCGGGCTGAGTTGACGGGGGGGGTGGTTCCTGATGCGGCCAGGCAACACGCATATGTGTCGTTTGCGGGTCCGCTGGGGGTCCACCTCAAACAGGAGGTGAAGGAAAAAATCTGGAAGGGTGACTTCTGCGAGATCTTTTCTCTTCTCCCTTTGGAGGATTTTATTGATCTCAAAGAGGACGATAAAAAAGATGAGAAGAAGGAGGAGGAAGAGAAGAAGAAGCGGTATCGTAAGATTCCCAAGTCTTTCGGTAACTGGCTGAGGGCCTTTTGCGTGTTGGCCAGTGTTCTGGGCGAGAAATCGCCGGGCCTGTGCTCCTCTCTGTTTTGTTATTTGGATGGCATTTGGGAGGCGTATCGCACCTATGGCGGACTGGCATGGTGGCGGTACGACGAGCAATTCCGGCAGCGTTTGGCGGCTAATCCGGGTATGCGGTGGGATCAAATGGACCTGCCTCTCTGGATGAAGCTGATGATGGCGCAAAAAGCGCAGCCATTTCAGCCCACGGCCGGCGCAAAGGGGCAGTCCGCCTCGTCGGCCGCCATGCAAAAGGGCTTCTGCTGGCTCTTTAACGAGGGCCAGTGCAAATGGGGAAACGCCTGTCGCTTTAAGCACGAGTGTTCGGGCTGCGGAGGCGCGCATGGGCTCAACCGGTGCTTCAAAAAAGGGAAGTCGGGGCACACCGGGGTCCCTACCTCGGCTGGGGGGGGAGGGGGAGTTTCGCTTGCCCCGGGGCCTAACCCCGGTGAGGCTAGACGCGATGGAGCCGTGGCTAAGCCGCTACGGTAATAAGGCAGATGCCGTGGCGCTCCGGGCGGGGTTTGGTCAGGGGTTCTTTATCCCTTTCCGGAACCGGGGGGGGACTGGGGTTCGGCGCAACCTTAAATCGGTGGCTGAGTTCCCGGGTGTGGTGCGGGAAAAACTGGGCAAGGAAGTCAAATTGGGGAGGATGGCAGGGCCGTTCCCGGCTCCTCCATTGGAGGGTCTGCGGGTTTCCCCGCTCGGGGTGGTTCCCAAGAAGGAACCGGGCAAATTCAGGCTCATTCACCACCTCTCCTACCCGGAAGGAGAGTCGGTGAATGATGATATTGACAAGGGCTTGTGCTCGGTCTCATACGCATCATTCGACAGGGCGGTCGAGCTGGTAAGGAAGGCCGGGCGCGGAGCACTGTTGGCTAAGGTGGATATCGAAGCAGCGTTTCGGCTGCTTCCGGTCCACCCAGCGTGTCATCACTTGCTGGGGTGTTTCTTCGACGGGGGGTACTTTGTGGATTTGTGCCTTCCAATGGGTTGTGCTATCTCCTGCGCCTACTTTGAGAAATTTAGTACTTTTCTTGAATGGGTGGTCAAAGTTGAGGCGGGGAGTGGGGCTGTGGTACACTACCTGGACGATTTTCTCTGCGTAGGACCGGCGGGCTCCCCCGCCTGCCTACACTTGCTGAGAACGGTCGAGTGGGTGGCTGGCCATTTCGGGGTCCCGCTGGCGGCGGACAAGACAGAAGGGCCGGCTCAGTGCCTTAGTTTTCTGGGGTTGGAGATAGATACGTTGCAAGGGGAGTGTCGGCTGCCGCTGGAGAAGTTGCGGCGGCTGAAGGAGGAGGTGACGACGGCGGCTCAAGCCCGTAAGGTTACGTTGCGGCAGCTGCAGTCGTTGATCGGGATGCTGAATTTTGCATGCCGGGTGATCCCAATGGGTAGGGTGTTCAGCCGGAGCCTGTCGGCAGCGACGGCAGGGGTGCGATCCCCGCGTCACTTCATTCGGGTGTCGTCGGCCATGAGGGCCGACTTGGCTGTATGGGAGACCTTTTTGCGGGAGTTCAATGGGACGGTGATTTTTAGACAGGAGGGCGTGTCGGCTGCGGAACTGGAGCTGTTCACAGACGCGTCTGGTAGCGTGGGCTTCGGGGCTTATTTTGGGGGACGTTGGTGTGCGGAGCGATGGCCGAGGGAGTGGCGACTGAGCCCCCTCATGCGGAACTTGGCTTTCTTGGAGCTGTTCCCGCTGGTCGTAGCGTTGGCCCTGTGGGGGGATAGGCTGCGGGACCGGAAGGTGGTCTTTTTCTCGGACAATATGGCCGTGGTGCACGCTGTGAATAACCAATCAGCGGCATCGAAACCCGTGGTTAGGTTGCTACGTCATTTTGTTCTGTTGTGCATGTCGCTAAATGTTGTTTTTCGTGCACGCCATGTGCCTGGGTTCATGAATGATGTAGCTGACGCCCTGTCTCGTTTTCAGTGGTCACGATTCCGGACGGTGGCGCCGGAAGCCCAAGAAGTGGGGCAGGCTTGCCCAGACGAGATTTGGCGGCTCGGGGCGACCTGCTTGGGGGACTGGTGAAGGCTTCGCTGGCGCCGGCCACATGGGCCGCTTACAGTAAGGTCTGGGACTCCTGGGAAAGGTCATGGGAGGGTTGGACCGCCTGCCGGCGGGGGAATCGCTCAAGGATGCGTTCCTCTGGTACACCTGTCAATTTCTGGCGAAGGGGGCATCCCCGGCGGTGGTTGACAGGTCCATGGCGGCGATGGCTTTCTGGTTCAAGTTACATGGGGAAGAGGACCTTACTAAGTCCTTTGTCATAAGGCAGGCACTGAAGGGGTACCGGCGGGGCCGCAGACGGCCTGACACTCGGCGCCCAGTATCGGTGCGAGTGTTGAGTGACCTGGTCGGTTTATTGCCTACTATATGTTTCGACAGGTTCGAAGCATCGTTGTTTCGGGCGGCGTTTCTGTTGGCCTTCTTTGGAGCCTTTCGGGTAGGGGAGTTGGTCAGTGCCACGAGGACTGCGGCAGGAGGGGTACAGGTGTCGGGGGTCCGAGTGCTGGAAGGGAAGGTGGTTGTACACCTGGCAAGATCCAAGACGGACATGTTAGGCAAGGGCCGAGATGTGACGCTGCGGGCCCTGCCGGGCTCCGCTTTGTGCCCAGTGGCCGCGGTGGCGGGGTACATGGCACGGAGGCCGGGGGTTGGAGGATCGCTGCTGGTACACGCGGACGGGTCTTCCCTCTCCCGGTTCCAGTTCACCAAGGTTTTTCGGTCTGGACTGGGAAAGCTAGGACTGAGGGTGGATACTTTTGGTACACACTCCTTTCGTATTGGGGCGGCTACGGAGGCAGCTCGGTTGGGTCTGGGGGATGACATAGTGAAACGGATTGGGAGATGGGAGTCGGTACGGTTCCGTTCATATGTGCGTTTGGGTTTATTGGAGTAAGATGGGGAAGGGCCTTTGGGGGGATCCCCGGGGGCTGGGTGCATAAGGGGCTGTTATGATCTGTTTTCCTTCTCTCCCCCAGGCCGTGTCGCATGGATCGTGGGCCATTCATTTGTCTTCTGGGCCGAAAGGAGGGCTGCAGCTCGAGCTCAGGGCCACCAGCTGGGCTTTCATCGGGACCAGTTGGCAGTACAGTGGTTCGGGTACAGGGGTTTTTGTTGGGGGGAGGTCTGCGAAAGGGTGTTCCGGATGGTAGCAGGCGGGCAACGGCCGGACCTGCTGGTGCTCCATGCGGGGGGCAACGACTTGGGCCTCACTCCGCAGCGGCGGCTAGTGAAGTGGATGAAGCAGGACCTTAACGGTTTAAGGGACCTACTTCCGGGGGTGATGCTGGTCTGGTCGGAGATTATCCCTAGGAAGCGGTGGCGGCATGCTAGGGACCCGGAGGCTATTGACAGATGTAGGAAGAAAGTGAATAGCTTGATGGCAAGCTTCGTGCGGAAGCTAGGGGGTGTGGTAGTTCGACACAGCGAGTTGGAAGGTGGTTTGCCAGGGTACTACCGCTCGGATGGAGTCCATCTCTCGGCAGTTGGTTGGGATCTGTTGACCCTGGGCTGGCAGGATGGCATAACTAAGGCTCTTTTTCTTCGGGGTGGCGGAGCTCAGACAGCTTAAGGAGTCAAGGTCTGAGCTTGTGGCGGGATAGGGAGCTGAAGGAGAAGAAATAGGCTCCCTAGGATGAACGTCATGGAGACGTAAAACTGTGGTCATTGGTGGTTGGTAGGTTCCGAGTCCTGTCGGTGGCTCAGAATCTGGTGGGGCAGGGGTATCCGGGTATACCCCTGCCATGGTTAATTTATGTTTGGCACTTTAAGTTGGTATGTTGGAATATGTTGATACGTATGTTATATGTTATATGTATATGTATATATGTTATTTATATGGGGGTCATTGCCTGTTATATTAACAGAAGGATTCGGTTACGAGGGCGGAGTATGGGGGCAATGACCCATGTTTATTGTTAAAATTATTATTGCTTAATAAATTATTATTATTCAAGATTGGTTAAATAAAGCTGTGGACAAATTTTCCCATATACCTTTGTGTCAGTGAGTTATTGGGTTGGGTATGTGGGAGGGTTGTCCTGGAGTCCGACTGCCCATATGGCGACTATACACCGGTCATGCCAATCCCTGGGTTACTCTAACAAAAAAAAAAAAAAAAAAAAGAGTGTTTTATTAAACTAACATATAAAGAAAAAAGGAAAACCACCAAACACTGGTGTACACAATAAGAATAGGAGAACAACCTGCTATATGTACTGAGGTGCAAACTGGTACACAGAATCCAGGATAAAATGGAGATTCTAAAACCAAAAAAAAAAATACAGTAGGAAAAAAGAACCCCCTCTCCCCCCCCCCCATGTGTGGTAGGTATTGCACTCCCAAACAGAAGCAGGTTATGTGCTCATCACCCCACTGGGGTATGTAGAGAAAAAAAGACATATGATTTCTTCTTGTAGTAGGTATCACACTGGTTTTTCACTTCTAGTATTTTCTGTTTTTATATATATATATATATATATATATATATACATACCTTTTATTAAACTATTTAAGTTATAAAAGTTATTTTTCTTTCTTTTAACATATTTTTGGGCAAAATTTAACAGAGTTGGACAGTGCAAAGTAAACAGTATATATTATACAGTATATACTATTTATAATTATATATTTTAGTGGTCGTAGACTGGGATGGGGTACTTCATACGTTATTATACAGCAAGGGTATTTGTATTGGAGCTCGAATGTAGAAAGGGGGGATTGCACTCACTGCCCAAAAACACAGAACCCCATGAGTTCTCTATTCTTGCCGAGTACAAGGCATAAAAAAAAAACAGCTACTGGCTTGGGCAAATGTCTTTTTATAATCCAGGGAACTCAGTGGTTCATCTGCTGAATTGTTTCCCCATCCCATAACACCAGCAATTACTGTCAGATATATTAACACTTCACCTACTGCATACAGTGTGACAGGTTAAATTGTTCATGTAGCCCAACATTGTTCTAAGGAAGTCCTTGGGACTAAATTTTACTTTTCCCATCTAGTCCATTGTGAGCCTCATGAACTCTGTTAATTTAATTCCCCCCACTACTCTCTGATTTTCAGATCTGTTTTTTTTGGTGGTCCAATAGTTTATTTATTTAACAGCACCCTGGCCAATGCCATTGGTTGAAGCAGCTTTTTGCTGTCCTTGTCTGTCAGAACTAACAGGTTCATAAGTGAGGTTGCCTGGCCTTTACTATCTACAAAAGATAAAAAACTTCAAAAATCGAGAAAAAGAAGCAGACACTGCATACATAAAAAAAAAAAATACGATAACTGATGGCAGAGCCATTTTTGACACAGTGAGGAATACAGCTGCACATTTGCCAACTAGAGAGCATTCTTCCTTCCAGTTTCCCACAAGGCACAGTTTCTGCATCTCTGGTTCCTATAAATATTTACTACCGTACATTTTTTATGTCAATTTACAAAAGTATACATGAGCATGCCTGTACTCTAATTAACAGAATCCCTAATCCTAACGAGAGCAGCAATATTGCCAATTTAATACAACAAGGTAACTGTTCAAAGGTGAAATCTAGGTTTGGGACATCTGTGCATCAAAGTGGCAGATGAATCACTAATGCTTTAGTAATTCTCCCCATTTTAGGTGTATGCATGGTAGGGCAAGATGTATTTGTTGACTCAGTGAAATTCTATGACTTTTGCTGCCACTGCTTCTATAGACATTATTGTTTTACCCTAGCCATTTCATTGGATTCGGGACCCAGACTGTGTGTTTTAATGCCCTACCCAATAAAATAAAATATAGCCCTGGTTGATTGGCATTGCTCCTGTTTGCATACATTTTTGCAGACAGACATACCGGCCACTGATTCCCATTAACATTTTTGTAGCCTCTATTTATGTAGAACAATAAGAATTAATTTGTTTTACAATGCCGAAAAGCACTGACCAACTGATCACCTGGAAGGGGTTAATCGGTTAGTACGTCCTGTGCTTGCCACCTCCGTCCTACCCATCAAAAGTCGCAGTAATCGCGGTTTTAATTTTTCCCACAACTTTGAGGCTTAATAGCTTTAAAATTTTGCAAGTTGTAAAAACAATTGGAGCAATAATTTTAAAAATAAGCAGAAAGGTCCCTTCAAGTGACTGTGAACCTTTAACACTTAGTGTTTAAATAGGTCCTTGTGCTACGGCAGACCTAAGGCAATCCTGAGAAAACGCAGGAGCATCCTGTGACTCTGTTGATGCCAACTCGGACGGACTGTTTATTTTCATGATTTCATGGAAAAATTTTAATTTAATGAGTGTTTTGTACGATAATGTAAAGCATGGCTTCAGCCATGTAATTATGGTGTCAAATATATCTCAGCTTAAACAGCAGCAGCTGACAAAAGGGATTTTATTTGCATTTCAATTGTACAAAAGGGACGGCGGTGAAGGCAGTCACGGAACATACGGCTCCTGAGCAAATAAACTAACAGGCTTATAACCCCTTATCAAATAATATTTTACCAACCATTTTATTTTCCAAGGATATGAAGACAGACAGCATCTGAGAAACCGCGTATATGTAGTACATTATTAAACGTTTTATTTTATCACCTTTTAATTTTCAAACTGCATGCCCTTTATTTGCTTACTACAAACCCTTTTAATACACAACAGGTTGAAAAATGAAGAAAATAATTGTTAAACCTTAGAATTTCCTTGCTGCAGATTCAGTTTTGAGCAGAAATATGTTATTGCTTTTACGGAGAAAACAAAAAAATAATAATCATGTTTTCAAGCCACATACTGCTCAGTGGGCAACACAGTAGTGCTTTAAAAATTATACTGTCCAACGTGGACCACTTATCATGTGCCCTGGCCTTCCTCATATTGGTGGGAGTTACATTCCACAGCAACAGCTGCTATTTACGTAAGCATATATTAGGGGAAAATAACAGAGACATTTATAAATCATTCACTCTTGTGGTTGATTATGATGCATCCAGAACCCCTCAACCACATTACTTTTCCCATAATTATGGTCTTTGTCATTATCCATCCTCTACGTCTGTTATTGCAATGGGTACATCGCATTAAATGCGGCCCAGTCTGTGATACAAAGAAAGCAGTATTTCACAATATGATTAATCCTGTGTAAAACAAGAGTTCGACAACCTTGGGCAGCACCAAAACATATCTGCGGGGGCCTGAAATTAATGGGATTCATACTGTTGCTATTAATACAGCCACTTGCCAGATACGGACATAAAAAGAATGCAATTATGGCTTACAGGTTTATGCACTAAAGTGAGAATTTGTAATAAATATGGAGGACATAGCCTTGAACGTATAGCAGGAGTGCATGTCGCCAATGGCAAAATAAGCCCTGTTTTTGTTACTAAGTATAATTTAGCACATGAAGAGATTAGTATTATTTTTTTTTAAATACTGGCCGATACTTAAAAGAGACCCCTGGTTGCTTCAATCAACACCAGAATACCCAAGAATCACATTTAGAACGGGTTCCAGTTTGAAAATATATTGGCCCATACAACATTAAAAGAAATATGAAGATTTAGAGACATCACCCGATATCCAGTCTAGTCCTGGAACTTATAGATGTAATTCCTCGAGATGTTCCACTTGTAAACACATCGCCAATATTACTGGGTTCTGTGTGTCACATGTGTCCTCCCAAGGGCTTTTGTGTTATACATTTTTACCTGCCAGTGTACACTACAGTATGTCGGTCAGATGACTAGTCAACAAACTCCCATCAAATACTTTTTTTTTTTATTATTATTAATGTTTACAATTTGCACGTTTACATATGTGTATATGCATATATATTTTTATATTTATATATATTTTTTCTCTGTATTTTATGAATTTTCATTTTTTTAATTAATCTAATATATATATATGTTTAAGTACTATTTCCATCAATGACATAAAAATATGAGAACAAACATTTATTTGTTAGTTTTGTGAAACCGATTGTTTTAGAGTGAAAAGTTAATTATTTGTGTATTCATTTGTTAATTGTTTTTTCTTTGTTATAAAGTGACATGCAATTTTATATGTGTGTATATATATATATATATATATAATTGCACGAAATAGTGCAGAGTCTTCCGTAATACTTGTCTTGAAAAAGTCAGAGTTGGACCAGGGCGTAGACACCGGTACTCAGACGTACACTATAGGCATCTTTTTTCATGTGCTAAACCAAAGCTATCCCAGCACACACTGCAGCCAATGATCTCACACTATATAGATACCGTAGGGGAACGATTACAATGGTGATTGCTTCAGCCACCTTATCGAATATCTGCCGAATAAAGGCCATCTGGCTATACCATGTATTATATCTTCACTATGGAGCACACCTACGCTATCCAAGGAATATCAAGATTTGGCCGGGCAAGTGGTTATGCAAGTTTACTATTACACCACTAAATTGATTTAATCCTCCCTTTTTTCCCTTTTACCTGGAGAACATTTGAGGATTTTTATCCAATTACCGGTCTCATTTTATTGTTTGCTGGACTTTATATTTAGGATCTGAAATCCTGCTGGTTATAGTTTGCTTTATTCTAGCAACATTGATTATATATTGGAGCTAATCGCACTGCGTCTATTTAGCACTGTGATCTCTGCAGTTAGAAAGTTGTTTTATGGATTGTTAAAATATTTAGTACTATATGTGTTATTTACTGCCAATAAATATTTACAGGATATTGTTTGAAGCATGACCTAGTTTTATTGTTTTCAGAAATAAATACACCCATAAAAATTTTTAATCTAATTGAAAAATTGTTCCACGTTGAATGAGTGGTTTACATAGACGGCTTTTGTGGCTCCCAGATGTAATTACACTTACATTTTATTGAGCATTGTCTTACTCTTATATTTGTCAGTGTCTTCAATCTATATTGTTACAAAAGTATATCCTTTCACACCCCACTGGTGCTTCTGAAATAAATCCTCATCAGGTGTCCAGGATTAAAGGATTACCTATCACTATTACACCCAGGATATTGATCAATCCTGAACCATCACTGATCTCTGGTTGGGAGTGAGGACTGTATAAAGAACAATTATGTAACAAAGATCTAACTGTTTTATAATCTCATTTATTCGCTACGTACCCTACGTTCCTGTGATGCTCTTTATATATATCACAAAAACAAAGAACAGAAATAATGCCACTGCAAGCGCTCAAAATCCGCGGGAGGTTTAATTGGCACCAAACAAAGAGTAACAAACAGAGGGAAATGTTTGGTGTGGATTTTGCCCCTGTTTGTTACTTTTCGTTTTGTGCCGATTAAATCTCCTGTGGATTTTGAGCGCTTCCAGTGGCCTGGTCCTAAGCCTGGTGACCTGTCTTCCACTCGAGTTATGAAGTTCAAAGGTTTTTTTTCCAAATTCTTTATAAAATATCATTTACGTTTTTATCACAGACATAGTATTCAACACTCCTGATGTTGTGAACTACATCTCGCCTGATACTTTCCCAGTATTGTGGCTGTTAAGAGCAAGATAGGACATGTAGTCCTCAACATCTGGAGTGCCTAAGGTTGCCTACCCTGCTATACAGGAATCCTAGTTGTATTAAATTACTTGCATCAGGCACATGAATCGAATTAAAATATACATGAATCAGATCAGACACATATTAGTGCGTCCAAGCTGTACTACATTCTATATGTGTCTTCTAAACCCACTGAACTATGTGTACATTATTGACATGCCATAGTGCACTTGAATCCTAGCCAGCATTTGTTCATGTTAATGCCACATTTAAATTAAATTGTGGAAAAAGAGCAAGTTAAGGAGGTTACCTGGGCCTTGATCCCTTGCTGCGGAGACTTGACCTTGATAGCTTAAACTAACTGAATTATTTCAGTGCTGCAGCAAAAAAGCAACAAATTATCAAAAAAAACCAAAAAAAAACAACACAGACATTGATTTAAATACTATACCCGGAACCCCAAAACTTGAAAGGACTGATTGACATAAAAAGAAAAGAATGACAGATTCGGTATAACTGGGAAACCAGCAAAGGAAACTCTCCCCCAAATTGCTGTATGGGGTTTTGTGGGGTTTCATAGGCTATGCTTGAGACATTAATTTGACATCATAGCATTTAGAGAATAAATCCCTCTCTGTGTCTAGGACAACTCATGTACCTGGGCTAGAACAAGTTACTGCCCACCCTTACCCCCCTTATCAAAAATAAATAAATAAATAATACAAACAATGTGACAGTTCTCCTTTAGTTTCTATAATTGAAAAAAGAAGGTTATGTACGGTGTTATGTATTATTTTTGAATGCATACATATAACTTGATTCCCCTTTTTAGGGATTATCCTGACTCCAAAATTATTAGGCGATTATCTTTTTTTCCCCACATGTCCCCATGTATTTTAAAATGTTGCGGGTAAAGCTATTGACATCCAGTAATATTTTTAATAGTTGAATGAATGTTAACACAATTTGAATGAATTTAACAGTAGAGGAGAATCAATCAAATGTATGTGCCTTAAAGGATTACTCCAGCCTGCTGCAGTGGTTATGATGCCAGGACTACCCTGGCCCTGTTTGCCAATAATGGGGCAAATGGTTTAGTAATGGGTTTCCTTCTTACTAGGGGGCCCTGTCGGGCCTCGAGGCTCCCTGATGCTGTGGTGATTCACTTCCAGCGTAAGCTGACCACGTTCAGCCAATATATGGAGCACAGCGCATGCAGAGTCCTTGCACCATGACCACTTAAAATCACTAAAGTGGTCATAGCGCTTGGAATACACACTCTGTGTGGCGGACACATTATGTTTGTATCATAAACACTGCACAAAATTGTGTAATTCTCTGGATAGTGTCCCATCACAACCAGATTAAAACAATGCAAACCTTAGTTTACAATCATCATAATGTTTATTTTATTTTTTCTCTCTGCTTTACTTTTATCTCTCTGGCAAACCATGGCACAGTCAATAATTTAAAAACAATAGCTACAATTTGCAAGAAACGTTTGACTTTTAACACAGTCAATAAAGCCAAAATATTACTCATTGCTTGAAATCATAGATCCAGTTTTCAAAATACATACACCCTGGGTTTCTCAAGTTTTGGGGATAAGATGGGTTAGGCTTATATATTCTCCTTTATATCAATTTAACCGCTGTCATGATAATTTTACCAGGTGAATTTATCATCAACAAAATGCTAACATAATATTTTATTAATTATCTGTTAAAAAGCTTTTGAGTATATCTGTGCCAATCACTGACAAAATTCCTTACATTCCATATGTTCATGAATGTTTAATGTAGGCTTGCCTTACTCTTACTTTAAAAACATAAAAATAAAAGTAACACAAAACAAAAACACAAAAAAGTGTAATATTTTCTTGTGCAGCCGCTGTAAAAAAACATGGGCGCGTCAGCTCCTCCATATGCCTTCGGGAGAGTAATCAGACTAAAGAGTACAGAATTATGTGCCGGTTCTGTCTGCCCTCTGTGGACATTGTCCAGAGTTTCAGCTGACGTTTGATCCAAACATCTATGTTTACAGAACGTGAGATTTGATTTTTTGGGGGGGATTAGATTCAAAGCAGCTCTTCATCCAAGATTCTGAAAATCAAAACCTTTTCCATAAACTGCTCTCTAATTGTAGCCCTCGTTAGAGTGGGATAGATGGATCTCTCCTTTCCTGCATGTGGCCTCTACCAACAATTAATTCTCGTTCTAAAAGCCTCAGAATGAATTAGGTGCTGTATTGCCACTGACTTGATCTGCATGGTCTGTTCTATGTAGCAGTGATGATTCGGCAGTATGAGTGATTTGGGGTCATTACCTAAGAATTATGTAAAATGGCAAGAAAAAGTACTTAATCTCGAATGTCAGCACTTAAGACCAGACACTTACGTGAGGAGTTTAAGCTTTGGCCAGTAGTTGTGAAATAAATTCTGTGTTGAACCAAAGGCTAGCAAATAGATTAAAAAGAAAACTATTTAAATATTTGCAACCCAGTTGCAATTCCATTTTGTAAGCCTTTTTTTTTTTTTTTTTTACATTTGGTGTATTTTTTAAAAACACGGTTTAAAAAACAAAAATAAATAAAAATGTATTTATTTATTTCAGTATTAAATTCTTCTTTGTTGTACTATGTATACAGTCAATATAAAAAAACCCCCAATAGAACAGACATTTTGGGCAATTGTAGTGGAGGTCATTATTGTAAAAGACATTTTCTTGTCAAAGCATTAAAAACTACAAACGTGAAGGCCAGAATAGACTATGTGTATGCAGCCTCCCAAACTACCAGTATGCTGAAATTTGTTTGGTGCCATGTGCATCATTTGCAAGTGAGCAGGACATGCTCCCTGTCCATATTTGGGGAGAAAGGACGATCTTCATATAGATGTCTATTAATTGATACGTTTGCTGGTGATTTTTTTTTTTTTCCAGCATAATACACAGATTGAATTTACATCAACCAGAAGATGTCATCTACACAATTTGTAAACAAAAGGTTCACTTTAAGTACCATTTGTTGATAATCAGGTTTAACTGCTATGAACTGAAATGGCGCAAAATAGTATATTATTCAATGTTTGTTTGTAGATCCCATTTCTCCAACACTGCATACAATGTGAAACTATAATATAATATTTAGATTATGATGCTGGCATGACAGAAGTTTTTACCATGAGTATCGACAATGTTGAGGTCCTTTTTATTCCGAGACATTTGAACATTCTTGAATGCCATTCATAACGATGGCATTGCGTGACTTATTGGTGGGATTATATTTTACAGACTTGTCACATACCTTTTTGCCTTCCATTCTGTTCTGGCTCGAGTAAGGAGGGAGCCAGTCCTGCTCACTTGCCCACCCTACCGGGCTTATATGAAGAATTTACCTTTGTAGCCAGATGTGACAAATGGGATTTTGGCACCCAAGACATTCTGTGATTTTACTTCCAAACATCTTCCATTAGAATACTGCCTAATTAAATTAATATATGGCTGGGCTCAAAACAGTGAATGTCTGGAGGTATAGCTTTACCATTGTTGCGAGCGGTCGCAGGTCTGCGGAGCTCTGACAACAACTGACAACATAGCGTGCGTATACTATTGTTTCATCCCTCATTTATCGAAATTATCAACCCTATTTCTATCCCTGATAACTGGGAAACTATAGGGAAGAAAGCCAAGAAACATAAAACCCACTCAGTGAATTAAACCCGAAATATTGGCAACTTGTTGCAGGCATTGAGGAGGAGGACATATTTGACTTATTAGATGAGATCCCTCGAGCCAACAAACAAATACTCATACAATGGTGGAAGATCTTGAGGCTCTGGCTACTAAGGGAGACATTCTGGGCCTCATGAAAATATATGTGCATTTTTCATCACAGACCTCACGGTTATATGTGAAGAGCTGACTGCAATCACAGGTATGGTGAAAGTGACAAAAAAAGATGTACCCTCTATGGCACAACTTCAGTTAGGCACAGAGGAGCAAATACAACACTGGGCCCTGCAGGCTAGAATGGATTTCCTCCAATGCCTTCTATTATCCTGTCCCCACATCAAGCCAAGAACATAACAGTTGATGGCTCACACCAGCTAACTAAATCTACCAAGGCTCCGATGTTTACCTTCAGCAATGTCTTAATCCACTTTCATTCATTCCAAGACAAGATGGCTGTCATGGAGGTGCTCAAACCTAAGGCCCCCTTACAATTTAAGACAAATTGTTATTTGTTTGTATTTTTCTCATGTTTTACTGTAGTTTATATATAAATCTGTTTTGTTTACATACCTATGCCCATTTGCTCATCGGGTAACGTAGTTAATCTCTTGACATATAAACTAAGCATATATTCCAAGTTTCTCTCTCTCATATATATATATATGTATATATATAAATATATATTTAATTTTGTAATTTCTTATCAACTTCCTCTTGGCTACTGACTGGTTATATAGAGCTATTAAGATACAAACAAATGCCTGTTAGTAGAATACCGCAAAGTTTACTCTTTGGTCCTTATCCTGAGAGCATGTGTCCATTAAGGTTTCTGGTGGACACCAGTATGGGCCTTTTAGATGCCTCGTCTCTTATAAGTTTTGCTATTATTTCAAACACAATAGTGTGGTAGTACCACTCTGTTTCCGAGCCCTCATTTAACACAAAAGCCATTGTTCTAGTCGTTTATAATTCCTTATAGCAAACTATTGTATGTTGATTGTTGTGATAAAACTTGCTATTGTACATGAAGTCACGATATACTTCATGCTGGAAAAAGTCATAAATAAAGATTTTTAAAAAACAAACAAACAAAAAACAGTGAATATCACTGGGACATATTGTCACCTGGCGACCAACTGCTCCGGCCAGCGACTAGTTCAGTTTTGCGCAATCTGGAGATGTAGAAATGGTTATTGCTTTTTCTAACAAAAATGAAAGGCTGAACTAGCTTGTATTGCTCATTTTCTTTTGGAGAAGTATCCGATGACTACTTGTAAATTCCTGGAAAGGTTTGTTTGGTATAGATTGAACGTCTTGCAAAGTTTTTAATTTAAATTGTGTTCTGATTGTATGATTCAGATAACTTATACTGAAAATTAGCATTTTGCCATTAAATGCCAGTAGATAATGAAAATGGAACATGTGGTCAGTGTTGTGAATTGTGGATAGATACCTATTTTGATTTTAAATAGCCATAAAATGATAAGGACACTTATTGTCACTTACATAACTTGTGTTTATAATGCTTCCTACTTTATCCAGTGGGATTCTCACGGTCTAAACAATTGCCCTGATTTGTGGGAAATTTGAATAATTTAAATGACCCTTTCTAGTTTATAATTTAGGTTTTATTATTTTTTCACAATTGTGCTTTTTTATCTCCAAAATTATTTTATTGTGCCAAATCATGGTTTTGGAACAAAATCTGTGTGTAGACTGTAGCTGTGTTTTGTAAAACCCTTTTCTGTTTAATAAACAATGTTATTTACTAAACTAGTAACCGTAGAGAATTGACAAATTTTGCAATTTCCTTGTAAATTCTTGACTAAAGGGGAAAACCCAACTAAAATTAAAACTACAAGGTTTTGGTAAATGTTCCAATTTCTATGGTAAAAGGGGAGAATCTCCCATAATTTTATTATAAAAACGGTTTTCTATCATACTGCAGTACTATGTTATTTGGTATTCAGTGGACAGATAACCACTCATAAAACTATTTGTGTATATGTTTTGGAATTGTATTTTAAACCAGAACAATAATTGAATTATAAGAATGAATATTTAAATACTTTTATTAATATGACTGGAAGATTTTTACAAGCGGGGTCTTCATCAACCTATGAAAATGTGTAATAATTTGTCCTATTTCTCATTAAATTTCCCCCTTTGTCACAGTGTAAAGCACTCGGAAGATAATGCTATACACAAATGCTAATAATAATAATGACTATATTAAGATAAATCATTGAGCTACTTGTATAATGTTCTAGCACTCTATTCTATGAAAGATGTTGTCACATACAGAACGAACAGAATTTGCTGTAAATTCCATGATCAGCATTTAGAATAAAAGTTTGCAAACTAAGAGAAAGTGTGGCCTATCAAAAATTGTATTTAAATTGATATTTCTGTTCAATTTTATAAACCTTCTGTAATATATATTAACTGGGTGAATACATGCATTTCCATATATACAAAATCTGTTGATCATCATACCGTTTACCAGTCTTATCTTGTGACACTCTTTGATGACCTCTGACCCCAGGTAATAAACTTTTGGAATGTCTCCCCGGTTGCTTTAAAAGGTAATTTCTGAAAAGTACCAATAATGTCCTCCAGGATTATTTATGCTTATAACAGTCACTCGGAGAGTCCCCAAATTATAACTTTGTAGATTTATTTTTATTTTGTTTTGTTTTTTTGCATAAAAAAACAAATGCAGAGCACAGTAATTTAAACGTATAAATGAAGTCCCCCTTCTTTGAGCTTTACCTTTAGGAATTGTGGGCCGAGTTTAAAATTTACATTTGGCAGTATTCTTAAAATTGTTACATGGGAAACTGCAACCATTTGACAATGTAACTTAATCCTAAATCTAAAACATATATAGACAATTAACTACTGCAATACTTCAAAACTAAATTAAAGAACTGTCTTTCCTTGAAGTGTATTTTATTTTGTTTTTTTCCCCTCTTAGCTTTGCTTCCTATACATTTTGTGTTTCATATTTTTCTAAATTGTCTTCTGGAATAATTTCAAAGAAAAAACAAGAACGACAATGATTGGTATGCTTATGCTATAGTTGATTTTTAACTCAATTATATTTTGACAATTCTGTATGAAAAGTTGGTATATGTCTTTATTTAAACTGTATACCTTGCATAGGAAAAGTCAGCTATACACGCATGGTTAGTGTCAGGTCTAATGAGATTTGACAAGGGCATTTAGTGGTTGTAACTCAAATCTAATTCAGAACATCCTAACACTGAACTTGTCAAACATTTAAATTGCTGTGTAGCTTTAAGCGGTGAAATGGTACAGATTTATTCTACGTGTGGTATAGAGTTTGTATGTCAACAAAAAAATAAAAAGTATTCTTGAGAGTATCATAAACAAACATACAGCAATATAAACGCAAGAAACACAAATGTTATGGGTTGAAAGTTATATTTTTTTTGAGGGGGGATTTGGAAATTTAAAACTAGTTTAATATCTTATTACGGTCAGAACATTGAAACTAATAAGAAAAAATATAATGAATATGGCATTTTAAATTTTAAGGAAAAGAAAGAAAAAAACATAAGAAATTAAATAAAAATTAAATGAACTTTTTCGTTCCAGATGAACTGCTAAAGCGTTCTAAGCCCTTCAGAGTTCAAAGTGTTTAAAATTCCAATCACCATAAACACATCTGATACTTTTGCCACCTCTAATTGCATCCACTTGAAGGGTTTTACTTGTAAATCTGCATGGTAAATGCCGATACTGTTTTTAATTTCTAAATTCAGCTTGATGGGAAATTTGCCACTGACCTTAGATTAAATGTTAGATGTCAAGGTCTTAGTTATTTATCTTTAACAAAAAAAAAGTGAAAAAGGCAATCTCTTTGAAACATAGATCCAATTCAGAGATATACCACGGGAGTGGGGGAATATATATATATAAGGAAAATTTAGAAGGTATTATAACAACCAACATTAACAAGTAATTTCTACATCAAAATATCAAAAGATTTTAAAAAAAAAACCAAATGGGTGATTTGAAGCAGCTGTGTACATTTCAGAACATCTTTTTTTGAAGACGCAAAAAACTAGCAAATCCTTTCCAAAATGAAGATTCCATGATTTATCATCTTTTTAAACACAACAATAAAAGATTACACACACTACGGGCTCTTAAATGTATTTCGCTTTCCGTCCAACAAAACAGACTGAAGCCTGTTTTGGCAAATGAATCATTTATGCAAAAATGTCAGTGATGTGATGTGTTAAACATCAAGAATGTCCAAGCTAATTGGAATTATAAACACCAGATAAAAAGTCCTTATCCCACCAGTTAACACGACTTTTACAAATTCCTCATGCCATCAATTTAAATGTTTTATTTTTTGTTTCATTTACACATTAACTCTTTTGTTCAGTGTTGCCACTAAGATATATTACACACACACTTAAATATTAATATATTTAAAAAGATATAAATGTAATTTTATAGTTTTTTTATGGTACTGTTTTTTTTTAAGCATGTTGTGAGGGTCTAGTCCGGAGTGGTTAAAACAATGTAAAATTTGCAACTTCTAAAGGTCCCCCACACAAGATGCATATAGTTGCTTAACCCCTACTTCACAATGGAATATTTTACAATTCAAGAATGTGTCACTGAGCTGATTTAACTTCCACCAAATTGGTTGTCCAGCTAAATTCATGTTTATAATTTGGGTCTTTGTCAAAGACAGGTTATGAACCACTGGCCCAGCCTAGCGCCATAGAGGGAATACCAGTCTCCTACATCTGTGATGCAAGACTATAATGATGCTTGTTCCTGCAATGACAGCAGATAGCAGCTCATTACAAGTAGATGGTATCTGTATTCTATGTAACATGTGACGGCAATTTGTGCTTTTTTAAAGAGAGGGACTCTTCATTCACTGCAAAGCCAAACATTAGAATCGTTAGACATACGTAAACTAACAGAGGTTTGAGACAAGGTTCTCACCCACCCTTGGAGCCTTGTACTGGCTCCTCTCCCCACCTTCACAGCATTTGTGCTAGCTCCATACCCCACCTTCACTGCATTGTGCTGGCTCTCCTTTGCACCTTCACTGCATTGTACTGGCTTGCGGTGCTTATAGTGTCTCTTTAATTACAAAGTAAGATTTTGACATATTTTCAAAACGTAGATGCGAGGAGGAGCCATGATGTTTGAGACTTGGTACTAACCAATAAGTACCTCTTACATAATTTATAACCCTTCACTAGCTATGTTTGTTAATTCCTAACAAATGCTAAAAGCTGTTAAAGTCTCTTAGTTATATCTTTTGCAAAACCAAAATACACATATAAATATATGTATATATACATACACGTGTGTGTCTGTATATATATATATATTGGAAGGCATGGCCTGAAGTTGTGGGAGGGGCTATAGACCTATAAAAGGGACTCCCCCCTTTCCCTACTTACCTTTGTTGGTCAGACGAATAGACTGTTCAAGGGCAGCCTTTGCATGAGATCCACTTCCAGGTCATACAAGACGCCATTTTGGTTTCACCTCTGCTCCATGGGGTCTCCTACTCCAAGCTGTGTCCCGGAATACTACAGCAGGGCTTTCCATTAATCCAGTGGCTTTCTCTCCGATTAGCATTGCATTTGGTGTCTCAGGGACTCTCAAACTGTAAGTTGACCCACCTGTCGCGGCAGGATTAGTTCCCATGGCGTTCAGCATAGTACGGGTCCTCACTTTACGGTTTCCTTTCGTTTTGCATGGTTATTTCATTACCTTATACTCACCTAGCTGTTCATGTAAAATCTGTTGTTTAAAATGTTTTGGTTAAAATCTGTTGGGTTAAAATCTGTTCAGTTAAAACTACAAACGAAATGCAATTTTTTGCCTACACACTGACCCCTACCGGTCATTTGGTGTACTACAAGCTTCTTAGGCATTATCGCATTTCATGTACAAACCAACGAACCACTGCATTTTCGCCTACACCCTGACCCCTACCGGTCTTTTGGTGTACTACAGGCTTCTTAGACATTATCGCATTTCATGTACAAATCAACTAACCACTGCATTTGCGCCTACTCACTGACCCCTACCGGTCATTCGGTGTACTACAGGCTTCTCAGACATTATTGCATTTCATGTACAAACCAATAAACCACTGCATTTTCACCTACACACTGACCCCTACCGGTCATTCAGTGTACTACAGGCTTCTCAGATATTATTGCATTTCATGTCTTTTGGTGTACTACAGGCTTCTTAAACATTATCGCATTTCATGTACAAACCAACGAACCACTGCATTTCTACCTAGACACTGACCCCTACCGTTCATTCGGTGTACTACAGGCATCTCAGACATTGCATTTCATGTACAAACCAACGAACCACTGCATATGCGCCTACACACTGATCCCTACCGGTCATTCAGTGTACTACAGGCTCCTCAGACATTATTGCATTTCATGTACAAACCAACGAACCACTGCATTTTCGCCTACATGCTGACCCCTACCGGCCAATCGGTATACTACAGGCTTCTCAGACTTTATTTAATTTCATAAGCAACCAAACTAACTACAGCATTTTCGCTTTTATACTGACTCCTATCTGTCAAACGGTATACTACAGGCTTTTCAGACATATGGTTATTCCCCTCATAACATTCCCACTATAATTATAATTACACAATAACACTGCCTTACAACTCATGCTTGCTATGATATAATCATTCCTGCATACCTGCCTACATAGTTACATTTACCGACAATGCGCATACATTTACCCAAGAATGCACATACTATTTAAAGCACTATGCAGGATTCCAGAGTCTAATACAGAATATTTGCATGTTTGCATGTTTAAAATATAAGTCCTTCCAATTACGTATTTTCACATATTAGGTTATTCAGCTGCCAGTCATGGTTCACTACACTCATGTTTCGGGGTACAGTTGTATTCCATATCACACATGATATAACACTCCCGACAAGTTAATTTCCTTCAAACAGGGGCATTACAAGCATACAATAAACATTGGGACGGAGCACTTTGCTCTATTAAACTTGCATAACACCCATATGGGTATACGCTTTTAAATGTCTATATTCAATTTTCATACATTGTTTTACCCGTCCGGGATACAGGTATTAATAACCCTTACGACCAGTAAGGGTATCTAATCATACTACCAGGTACATACACCTGCTCATGTGGTATATACATACATTTTCTGTTTCCCCCTGGGTATATCCTTAGCGTACTGGCAATTAGGGACTATAGGTTTCCAATAATTATTCTCCTTTCTTGGCATCTACGCCTGTTGTATAGTGGTCCCACGAGGCCAACACCCCGCCTCAACGCTCGAAGGCAAACACCCATCGGACCACTCGTGAGCTAGCTGCCTCGTGTGGTATATAGAGAGGGCCTCACCTGTCACTCCCTTCCCCTTTTTTCAGGTTACAGTCACCGAGAGGCCAACATCCTGCCACTACGTTGGTGGCCACAAAAATCCCCTCGCGCCATTGCATAGATAGAGCCTCTCAAGCCACTTGGCAACTAGCAGGGCCTCACCTGTCACCAAACAAAGGATTAATTGTTTTGCCATGCGGCTTTAGCTAGCAAGCCAGTACTAGCACACTGTGGGTTCATATAATAATGGCTATATTCATGTTTTTTAGTATGTATCAAGCAGGTGGCAAGGATTTCTCTCTACCTAACACTCCAGCTAGAGTCAACACACTTTCACTTGGAGAAGATGTTGCTAGTCCCACACGACAATTTTTGTCCCAACACACCGGACGATCACGTTTCAGGCTCCAGGCTCTAGCACCTCTGGTAATACGTAGAGCACTACCAGAGACAAATTGGGTCATCTCATTCTCTTTGGCAAATCCTAGATTTGCAACAATTTCCATGTTGGCACATGTAGTTTCAGTGCATGCAGACTGTTGCAGATTTGTTCTCAATATGTCAGGGCACATGCAAAACCACATGTCCCAATAAATGTACCCTGAACCTTACTTCACGTCTGTAAACATTTTGCATTTCCAGTACTTTCTAACTCATCACCCTTCTAGACATTTAGTTGATTTCCTAATCTCTGAATTTTAAAGGCCCTCCGTACAGGTATTGCCATATACTTTTGGGGGAATCTAGAATGCCCTAACTTGCAGTCATCACAGCAGCATCCAACAGCTGGCATTACACTCATGGCCAACGAAATAGCAGAAAGATTTCTACCTGGGCCTCTCCGATCTCCACCATTTACAGCGTGGCGCAATCCCATTGGGATTGTCACAGGGAATCTTCCCTCACACTGTAACGGATCATAGACTTATCTGCACCTCACGCCTCGGCTATCCCAAGTCTCAACTCCATCATACCCTCTGAGGAGTTTTCATTACAGTATGCAACCATTGTTCATACCATTACAGCTATCACTCAAGCAGGGGGGGGGAAGCCTGGTTAAGTAAAACTGATATCACAAACGCATTCATCCACCCTACACTGGCACTTACAGGGCATTTATGGGCAGCAGTTATATATTTCTTCCCCCGTTTAATTTTCAGGTCAAGAGCAGCCCACAATCTTCAATATATTAATTGAACTCTTTGCTGGTTGTGGTTAAACATATCCAGATGCCCCACAGTCATACACTCACAAGATTATTTCTTGTTGGTCAAAGGGAACGCCTTTCCCTCTCGAAGCTTCAAGGAAGCCATTAGTATGTCTGAACACTTGGGTGTCCCAGTATTCCCTAAGGTCACAGAACACCCAGACACTATCGTTACTTTCCTGGGCATACAACTTGACTCGGCATCCATGCCAACAAGTTTCCACGTGAGAATAGGAACATTAGCAACAACACCAATTACCACCTCCTGCTTGGTACTTGCAACCGCATGGAACTACAATCCCTACCAGGTTCCTTAAATATTGCTATGCGCGTCATACCGCAGGCTGCGCTTTCATCTAAGACCACTTTGCTTGTTCCACACTCCCGCATGATGATCAGGGGCTGTCCCTAGACAACCAAGCCACGGCAGACCTACACATATGGTGGACGTTCTTAACCACACGTAATGGTAAACTATTGTGGCAGCTGCCGTGACAGCCGCCATGGCAGGGGGGTCATTTATGGTCAAGGTCATGGATTACATGAACCTCGCCAACATAGCCGGGCTCTGACAAAACTGGCCTTGTCCATCAGCACTCAACACGCTTGCTACAGGGTTTTCCACTTATACAATACGTTTCATGTCGGACCATCACTTTCGCTGGTTTGAGGTTTCACCACTTATGGCCTTTGCCTCTTTTTGCCACCTTAAGTTAAAAATTCTCGCACAACACAGTTAAACTTATCTCACGGGCATTCAACACTATACGTATTTCTCCTTCCCAAACAACAAGGGTTCCTATCCTCCTACCCCATCCATACCTTGCTTAGAGACATAGCCAAGCGGACGTTCCTGCTAAAACGAAATACTAGCCATAGACATACAATGTTCAAACCATGTCAGAACCACTCGTCCATGCACCTTCTGAGCTACGCATCAATGCAGTTATCAAAACTGCTACCTATCTAGCCTTTAACCCGTTCGGGTCTTCCTCAACAGGTTGAAACGTCTGTCATTTTTTTGATGTATTACTTATTGGAATAAATTCTTCTTTATTCACTTAAAAAGTCCTGAGAGTGCATCTCTTGATTTATTTCTCTCTCTCTTTATATATATATATATATATATATATATATATATATATAGTTAATACAATGTTAAACAAAAATCTGCACACCAGTCAAGCCATAAGACTTGCTTTTCCAACAGAAATCACAAATTTGCAGTGATGTTACTACTGCAAAGGATTCTGGGTGGGCATATGCAATATATATATATTTGTGTGTGTAACAAACACCCAACTTATTTCGGGAGTATAATTTGCATTAGTTTTCATTTTTTTTTATGGATTTCTGCCTGCGCAGTTCTGGCATTTATAAAGTTAATCAGCCTCTCTGTAGGTACATTACAATGGAATCTATCACTTCCTTTGTCTTGCTGTCAGTTTTTTTTTCTTGTTTGGTGTGTCAGTTATAACAATCAGTTGTGAGTTGTGCGAGCTGTGCTGTGTCAAATCTAACTAACTAGAAAGCACTTTTGTTCCATTTGAAGGAATACGGAATTGGCAATGACTGACAGCCTATGCAATGCATCTGCTGTCAGAGTGGGTGAGCTGCTTTTCTTTTCCATTTCCATTTTTGTTTTAATATTCGCTCCAAATAATAGACCATCTCTGGAGTGTTTTCATTTTGATGCACTTCCATTCCGAAGGAAAAAGTTAAATATGTAGATAACCACGTTTAGCTTTTAGTACTCCATGTCTAAGTGGCTACAACTCCAGCCTAGACTCTTTAATTACGTTTCCTATTAAGCTAGTTCCAGAAACCGACAGAAGTTACATGGCTACAAAGTAATCTAGGTTTCTAAATGGCTTAAGTTCAACCTTTAAAACACATCTTTTTATGTTGTAGATCCAAAAGAAAATAATTTGAAAAACAACAAATCCTTCTTGACTCCATAATTGCAATCTGATTTCTACATGGGTCTACAAGCTGTTTACATACATGTTAATTATGTCCTACAATAGTCTGTTTTTCCAAAAGTTGCGTATCTCAGACAATCTTCTCTCTAAATTGCAAGTATCATTGGGTCAAGAACGTTATCTTTTTTCTTTAGCTTTATCAATTGATAAGTATTTGTTCTATGTGGCATTTTCTTCTCTTCTCTTCTCATTCCCTTCAATAGCAAGAGTGAAAATTTGGCAGAGGACAGATGGATTTTTAAAAAGGTACCAGGATGTATTTTTTTTTGTAATTGTGCTCCATAGCTGAGCACCCTTTGCTTGAACACTCAAATTTCTGTCAGTTGTAGGCCTGCGTAGTCCTGTGTGGCTATATATCATTGGACTCCTCACAGAATACTTTTTGCACTGCATATCCTCCTCACCAACATGTCCATGATGTCATCTGTCACTAGGGGGCAGGCAGGTGCATTGTCTGGTCACACGGGGGTGGACAAAAGTTAGAATTCCAGGTGTTCCAGAACTGTACTTTCCTGGTGTTTTGGCATATCATTCTTCTTCTTGTTTATTATTATATTCTTCTTAATATTATTACTTATAAAGTGCCAACAAATTGTGCAGCACTCTACAATGGATGGCCTAAGAGACAAGAACTAGTCAAGGGAATTATGAAATGTTCACTACAGATGATTTTAGGTGACTAATAAAGGGAAGCAAGAGGGGAATGTGCTAGTACGTCTAAACATGGGTAAGGTGGGAGGTGCGAAAAGATGGAATTCAGAATTTGTTTACAGATGGAATAGCAGCAGTGAGAGGTGGCCAGGCACTTAGGGATTCTGTCAGGCAGGGCATGGAAGTACTACCCAGCAATATGTGAAATCCACTACAGATGACAGCTCAAAGGTGTTACTGTTGACAGAGTTTGCACAGGGAACATTATGCCCCGTAGAATAAAGATACTAATAGTCCTAAAAAAAATATTGGTAATCTGGCAACAATAGGAGATGTGTTCTAATTAACATTGTAATCAGAATAGCTATAGCTATTGGTGTATAAAAATAAATACATAAACACAATTATAGAAATTACAGACAAACTTTCTTGAAGTTATTTGCTTCTCATTCTCACAGGGTCATTTACTCTTCATTAAGCAGATGTATTGGAAAAAAGAAAACTATCTCAAAAGCAACAGCAATAATAGTATTTTCTATGCAGTTCCGATATCTAGTAAGAGGGGGGAAAAAATTATATATTTTTAAATAAAAAAAAGTTGAAGGAATATTTGCATTTGGACTGCCGAAGATTAATTAGGGATCCTACAGAAATTGTTCCTTATAGCAGAATTTAAATTGCCACAGCTTTTTAATTTGATTTACCCTGATTTACTAATTACTGCTGGAGACATTATCAAGAACATTTGTGTTACCATTTTTAACTTTAAAACTTTAACCCATTCAGTACCAACAGGGCTTCACCGAGTCATTGGTCTGGCATCTGCTGCAGATAGGGTTACATTTTTTTTGTTGTTTTTTTGGGAATATCATTATCAGTTTCTATAAAATAGTACCAAATTGATCAAAATTTTCTTTCCAAGAATGCTAGTGATAGCATATCTGGAAATGTTAACATGGTGAGATTCTAAGTTTGCAGCTAAAACGGATGCTAACCTATTGTAAGCTGCCAATTGATAATTTTTTCAATATATGATTTAATATTGCTTTAGGTGGGTGCATAGCATATGCTGGACCAATAGATCCAAAGCAGAAGTTAATGCTTTTGTGGTTAATGGCCTGTGTTGTAGTAGCTAAAAGCTGTATGCTAGACCAAAACTGAAACAACAAATACTGTCCCACATACAATAGAATATGCAAATGTTTTTTGGTCCTTGGTATGCCCATTATGCCAGAGTGAACCTGCACTTAAACATTCCACTGCTCAAATAAACAAATATAAACCCCCAAAAAATCACAACTTAGTAGATATTGGAGATATAATTAGTTTTAATTGGGATATGTCTAAAAAAAGATTGTTAAAGGGACACTCCAGGCACCCAGACCACTTCTGCCCATTCGAGTGGTCTGGGTGCCAACTCCCACTACCCTTAACCCTGCAAGTGTAATTATTGCAGTTTTCATAAACTGCAATATTTACCTTGCAGGGTTAACTCCTCCTCTAGTGGCTGGCACATTCTGTGTGCTATGACGTCCTCACGCTATGTGAGGACCTCCAGCGTTGCTGAAATCCCCATAGGAAAGCATTGAAAGCATTTTTCAGTGCTTTCCAATGGGGAGATCTAATGCCGCACACGTGCATTAAGTCTCTCCCGCCGACGGCCGCGCATGCGTAATAAGTCTCCCCGCCTGATGACGTTGGCGGGGGAGGAGCGTTGGCGGACCCTGAACCAGCCCTTAACCAGCGCAGAGGGACATTGGCGCTGGATACAGGTAAGTCACTGAAGGGGTTTTAACCCTCTCAGCAACTTGGGATGGGAGGTGGGAGGGAGAGGGGACCTGCAGTGCCAGGAAAACGGTTTGTTTTCCTGGCACTGGAGAGTCCCTTTAAAGTTGCAGTTCTCTTGTCTGCAGCCTTTCCAAGTTCTCTCCTTCTAAACCCGCCCAGACTTTCTGTGGCTGTCCAATCACAGACTCCCCAATGAGAAATCTTTGCAAGGCAGGTACTCTGGGCAATTGCTTCCTATTGTGTCTACAACCAGGAAGGAACAGGACAGCTTGACCGATTTACAGCCGGCGGAATGTTACAATATTAATTTATAAAAGTGCCAATTTTTTTTTAAATCTGCACTTTTTGTGAAATGAAAGTAGAGCACACGTCTCACGTGTAAAGAACTCCAGCAAGCGAAAATGCTTTAAGTGCTTGGAGTATTCATATAAAAAAAAAATATATATATATATATATCCCAGGTTCTAGCACTCGATGTTTCCGGTCTTTCTCTGCTCCGGTGCTATCTCTAACCATATTAAATACGATACCAGTAGAGAGCACTCAGGAGTCTTTTAAAGTAAATTACAACTGTTGCTTTATTGAGCAATAACAGGTTTACACAACGTTCAGGTCGACGTTTCAGTCTGTAAAGACTTTTTTGAAGACTACGCTAGAGTTTCCACATAATGTAATAATCTGGGACTTTATTATAAATGGGGCTAACTGTTTACTGGAGCATTCCATCCACATTTTACCCAAAATATATATAGATGTTTATGGTTCTTGTTGGTAACTGGAATGTTCCAACCTTATTCAACATGACATGCCAATGGAAAAACAAATATCTTATATCTCATCCTGTGTTGTTTAGCAAAGCATTATTTATTCCTCTGGCTGACTAGGAGTTAATGGTGATAATTAGGTTACAGGACCTGTTGCCTTAGCACTGAATACAATCCGAAATAAACTCCATTCTAATCCAGCACTGCATTTGATTAGCACAATCCACAATAAAATAATTTGTTATTCATGTCGAGCCATTAGCCCCCTACTGGGATTAGCCAAAGATAGTCAAAACCACACAATTTCCTTCTCATTTGGATAATCACTTTGGCTAATCAAGACAATTGAACTCTTGCTGGTAGGGGGAGTTAGTGTTTGCTACCCTTATTATGGAGTAATGCCAAGTAAACAGATACAATTTGGAATCCAGCAGTTGATAATCTTAATTAATCTCTGGATTTAGTCTTTAGGAATCTGTGTTAGAGTTTAGCATACCAGCAGGAGGTTGTGTATGCGTCTATACACATTGTCCCTTGAGCTAAATAAGCAGCTCTGCAGTGTATATTGGCCTTAGGTGTATTCAGAAACCCAACGCTTATTTGGGATTCACTTACCTTAACACTTTAAAGTACAGGAAAAATGTGTTTTCCGAACGATCGTCACAAAAGACACAGAATTTAACAACTGGAAGAGATCTGCATCAATAAAATAAATAAAGAAAAAAATCTCTATATACATTTTAAATTGCTCATCGGGTTTTGAGATATTTTGTAACATATATTAATTAAATGGCCAATGTTTATGTCATGCAGAAGGATGTAACACGTGAATCCAGATCATGTCATTGCTCCCACTCTTTCATGATGTTTATTGGTACAAGTTTTAAAAAAAAGAAGAAACTTCTTGGGGTGCAGTAAATTCAATCTTTCCCAAATTTTTGATCTAGAGAAAAATTAAATTACAAAAAAAATATATAAAAATTTCACTAAATAACAAACAAAACAACAAAACAACCAATCAACCTTCCCAGGAATATTCTGTAATCATAGGAGATAAAAATCAGAAATTCGGCTATTTAGGATTTTTTTTTTTACCAATTCTTTTGGAATAATAAAAAAATTATATTATTTGGAAAAGTCAATTGCATTAAAGGAGCACTATAGTGCCAGTAAAACATACTCGTTTTCCTGGCACTATAGTGCCCTGAGCCGCCAGGCTCTAAGGGTGGAAGGGGTTAAACTTACCTCTTTCTCCAGCGCCGGGCGGGGAGCTCTCCTTCTCCTCTCCTCCTCCTCGGCTGAATGCGCATGCACGGCAAGAGCCGCGCGCGCATTCAGCCAGTCTCATAGGAAAGTATTCACATTGCTTTCCTAAGGATACTGGCGTCTTCTCGCTGTGAAAATCAAAGTGAGAAGCGTGGAAGCGCCTCTAGCGGCTGACAGTGAGACAGCCACTAGAGGCTGGATTAAAGAAACACTATAGTCACCTAAATTACTTTAGCTAAATAAAGCAGTTTTATTGTATAGATCATTCCCCTGCAATTTCACTGCTCAATTCACTGTCATTTAGGAGTTAAATCACTTTGTTTCTGTTTATGCAGCCCTAGCCACACCTCCCCTGGCTATGATTGACAGAGCCTGCATGAAAAAAAAACTGGTTTCACTTTCAAACAGATGGAATTTACCTTAAATAATTGTATCTCAATCTCTAAATTGAACTTTAATCACATACAGGAGGCTCTTGCAGGGTCTAGCAAGCTATTAACATAGCAGGGGATAAGAAAATCTTAATTAAACAGAACTTGCAATAAAGAAAGCCTAAGTCTCTGAAACTGCTATGTTTAGAGAAAAAAAGGGTTAAACGTAGCTAGACCAGGCGCCCAGACCACTTCATTAAGCTGAAGTGGTCTGGGTGCCTATAGTGGTCCTTTAACTTAGTGTACTTTTAACAAAATTAACCATATAACATGTACAAGGTACACAATGCTGGATAACACTTTTAATATGTTGCCTAGCCATACAATGTAATGATTCAAGTCTAAAAAACCATAGTTGATCGAGTAGCCTTATCTGACCAAACATGGGTGGGATCATCAGTATTTCTCATTGTGTGGTGCAGATCGAGCCTTATTTAATATGGCACTTTTTGTTCTTAGATATGTCATCTCCACAGCTAACACTCAGTGTAAATTTCCCAAAATATTCACAAATGCATGGTATAGAATATTATTCATGTTAATATTATTTACGTTTTGTTCTACAATAATATTCAAATAACAAAACATAATTAATAATTGCTTATTTGTGGAACTGATCATAAAATATTAAATATGATTCCAATTGTGGACTCAAGCATGTCCACCCAACCAACTCTGGGATTAATAGGGATGGAGGTTCCCCAAGCCCCTAAAACAAAAATGTTCCTACCCCCCAGAAGGTTACCAGGGTATGCCCAGGACCAACCCAAGCCACACAAATAAAACTCAATGGAGGTAACAAAAGGAGCATGGGGACTTCCTTCATTTCATAAATTATTAATCAATCCTAGCATTGCATACTCATCCCTTTTAACCAAATCTTTCTTCCAAACTTTGTACTTTTAATTTCTTAAAGGGTTACTCTAAGCATTGTAACCACTAAAGCCCCTTGTTTCTCAATGGTATGCTTCTTACTAGGTCCCACCAGGCACCAAGCCTTCTCTAATGTCATCTAGCTTCTGCAGACCTGCAGACCCAGACAGGGCCACCATCAGGGCATGACATCCATAATGGTTACAAACAAACATTACATACATTACACAAAACGTATAATCTGCATCCACTATACACACTGCATCCATGACACACATATTGCATCCACGACACACATACCGCATCCACTACACATATTCTACATCCACTATACACACTGCATCCATGACACACATTCTACATCCACTATACACACACATACACACACACACACACACACACTTCATCCTTGAGGGCGGACTCGGGGCTGGCACCAGGGGCCCAGATCTTGAGCTGTGTCAGGGCCCTAAAATTTCTGATGGCAGCCCTGGACCCAGGTGTCGATCCTGCTGGTCATTTTTTGATTGAGAGCATCTACTGAATGCTCGTAGCCAATGGATGAGTGATTATGCAAGAAGTATACACAGAACTGATATTAGCCAGTCGAGAACTGGAGCCTGGAGTTTACTAAACTATGTGCAGCACTTCATATTTAAATGCTGCACATACAGGGTACTTGCACCATGACCACTTCATATCAATAAAGTGGTCATGATGCTTGGAGTAGCCCTTTAACTGTTCACATCCACTTGTTAAAAACCCATCTGCAGTAGAAAATACTGCACCTTCCAGAATTCCGCTTTAAAATGTGGTTTTGCAAATATAAAAAAAAAAAAAAAAATATATAATAATAATAATAAAAAAAAACGTATGATATAGACTCATCTCTGTTACTAAATATTGCACATTGAGTGGGTGTAATAATATTATAGATCCCGTTATCTTTAATAATTTTCCATTCACGTTATGCCAACATTTTATTTATTTTACAAAGTGAAATATCTTATATATCACTCAATCTGAATGGCTCACTAAAAACTATGTAGCCAAAAAAAAAAAATAGAAAATAAATAGTTCCAAAACTTACAACATGAAATATGACCTGTTTAATAACATCAGCAAAGAGTTTTTTTCCCCATCAACTATCCAAAATCTCCCCAGTGAAAATAGGTGCCTCTATCGAAGGGCAATTACCACAAATTTAATTTTTCGGGGGTGGTATAATCTCCCTTTAGCTGCTATGTATAGAGACAGTACTTAAAACTAGGCTTCAGGCTGGGAAACCATTAAGAGGATTGTAACGTTACAGAAGGAGTTTAGCCACCTCTGGTTTAAAAGAATCACACAGCTCTACAGTAAAGAACAGGTTACTAATTATTAATCTTAATGAAACTCTCCATTTTTCTTCAGCTGTTCATCCAATTTATTCTGCAGAGTGAAAGTGACATAGCACATGAATTTAACCTTGAAAAAAAATTCAGGGAGGATCTCTGTCAAAGCCAGGAAAAACAACCTAACACAGGGAAGTTAAGCAGACAGGGATATTTATTCTGTAGGGACGATAGTCTTAGATTGGCCATCACACAATAGATGATCAGGGTTATTTGAAGATTCACTTCATTAGTCAGACTATGCAAGTAAGAAATATCATAAGTAGAACTTTTCACCTTGGTGCTAAATAAATCAAACAAATTAAACATATAGTAAGAAAAAAGGGGAAAAAAATCACCTGGATCAAATTGTGAAGGGTTTATATGAGGTTCATTTGAAAAACTGTTCTCTCTATCCCTCAGTGGGCCATATAGAATGACTAGCTAGACACATTGTGACCCAGCTCATTAATAGAGGTACTAATGGGAATTGGGGGAGGGAATGGAGGGGGGGGGTCTGGGGCCCCAAACAGAAAACATGCAGGGCACTATTGGAACTTACTTATACAAACTGTACAGTGTTAAGTGTTTAATAATCCTTACCTTGCCCCTCTGCAAGCAATTAAGAAAAAGGTCATTGCGTGCAAATAACCTCAAAGCATTAATTCTATTCTTAAGGATGTACCCAAATTATCCACATTGAATTAACTCATCCTTCAATTGTAAAATCAGCTTGGGACCCAGTTTGAGATTGTAATATACTGTACTGAATACAACAATAAATTCTAAAAATACAATTCAGACTCTTTTTTTTTAATGATTATTAAATGGTGTACCCATGGTATAGGGAAAAGTGGCGATGCCACAATTAACAAAGCTTGCTCATCACAGGAACCCAAAATTAGTCCTGACCTGGGGGTAAGTAACAATCAGGGCCATCTTTAATATTGATTGAACCCTGGGCAAGCATTTGCTTGGGCCCCCTGAACCATGCACAGGGCTGGCATCAGAAATTATGGGGCCCCTGAGCCAGCCCAAAGTCAGGGCCCCCAGGCCCACCCCTGAGCCCGGCTGTGTCTGCCCACATGGTCCGCCCCCAAGTCCGCATACATAGCACGCCCCCGAGTCCCCCACAGGGACCATCCTAAGTCCACCCACAAGGATGAAGTGTGTGTGCACTGAATTTGGTGTGCATATAGTGGATGCAAAGTGCTTAAGTAAAGTGGATGTGGTGTGTATGTTGTGGATGCGGTGTTTATAGTGGATGCAGATTGTATGT
Organism: Pelobates cultripes; assembly: GCA_933207985.1. Taxonomy (NCBI): domain Eukaryota; kingdom Metazoa; phylum Chordata; class Amphibia; order Anura; family Pelobatidae; genus Pelobates; species Pelobates cultripes. The sequence continues at coordinate 64,117,748 of OW240924.1, forward strand.
TTGTGTGTATTAGATGCAGAGTGTGTTTTTGCACTGGATGTATCGTGTGTGTATAGTGAATGCAGAGTGTGTGTTTGTGTAGTGGATCTAGTGTGTGTATAGTGAATGCAGAGTGCGTGTTTGTGTAGTGGATGTAGTGTGTGTATAGTGAATGCAGAGTGCGTGTTTGTGTAGTGGATGTAGTGTGTGTATAGTGAATGCAGAGTGCGTGTTTGTGTAGTGGATGTAGTGTGTGTATAGTGAATGCAGAGTGCGTGTTTGTGTAGTGGATGTAGTGTGTGTATAGTGAATGCAGAGTGTGTTTGTGTAGTGGATGTGTGTGTGTATAGTGAATGCAGAGTGCATGTTTGTGTAGTGGATGCAGTGTGTGTATAGTGAATGCAGAGTGTGTGTTTGTGTAGTGGATGTAGTGTGTGTACAGTGTATGCAGAGTGCGTGTTTGTGTAGTGGATGTAGAGGGTGTATAGTGAATGCAGAGTGCGTGTTTGTAGTGTGTGTATAGTGAATGCAGAGTGTGTGTTTGTGTAGTGCAGGGGTTCTCAACGTTAGTCCTCAGGACCCCCTACCAGTCCAGGGTTTAGGGATTACCTGGGTGTGTCTAAGGTGTTTAGAAAAAGAAAAGAAAAAACACATTAGAGTCTAAGGTGTTTTTTTCCCCCTTTTTCTAAACACCTTAGACACACCCAGGTAATCCCCAAATCCTGGACTGGTAGGGGATCCCGAGGACTGGGTTGAGAACCCCTGGTGTAGTGGATGTAGAGGGTGTATAGTGAATGCAGAATGTGTGTTTGTGGAGTGGATGTAGTGTGTGTATAGTGAATGCAGAGTGTGTGTGTGTGTAGTGGATGTGCTGTGTGTATAGTGAATGCAGAGTTTATGTTTGTGTAGTGGATGTAGTGTGTGTATAGTGAATGCAGAGTGTGTGTTTGTGTAGTGGATGTAGTGTGTGTATAGTGAATGCAGAATGCATGTTTGTGTAGTGGATGTAGAGGGTGTATAGTGAATTTAGAATGTGTGTTTGTGTAGTGAATGAAGTGTTTGTGTAGCAAATGTAGTGTTTGTGTGCATAGTGAATGCAGAGTGTGTGTGTGTATAGTGACTGCAGAGTGTGTTGTAGATGTAGTGTTTGTATTAGATGCAATGTGTATAGTTACTGCAGTGTATAGTGAATGCAGTGTGTGTGTTTGTGTAGTCGATGCTGTGTTTGTTTGTGTGGTGAATGCTTTGTGTATAGTGAATGTGGTGTGTTTGTGTAGTGAATGCAGTTTGTCTGTTTGTGCAGTCAATGCTGTGTGTGTTTGTGTGGTGAATGCAGCTTGTGTGTTTGTGTAGATGATGCTGTGTGTGTTTGTGTAATGAATGCAGTTTGTGTAGTCGATGCTGTGTGTGTTTGTGCAGTGAATGCAGTTTGTGTGTGTGTTTGTGTAGAATGATGTTGTGTGTTTGTGTAGTGAATGCAGTTTGTGTGTTTGTGTACTCGATGCTCTGTGTTTTGTGTGGTGAATGCAGCTTGTGTGTTTGTGTAGATGATGCGGTGTGTGTTTGTGTAGTTGATGCTGTGTGTGGTTGTGTGGTGAATGCAGCTTGTGTGTTTGTGTAGTGAATGCATTTTGTGTATAGTGAATGTGGTGTGTGTGCTTGTGAAGTGAAATCAGTTTGTGTGGTGGATGATGTGTGTGTGTGTGTGGTGAATGTGTCTTTATGTTTGACAAATGCAGTGAGGGTATATTTCTTCCTTTTATTTTTGATAAAAAAATAAAATAAAAAGTATATTGATTTTATTAATTTAAAATAAAAAGTATTCCCCACTCCCTGACTCTTACCTGTAGCCAGGGAGGGGGGACACTGGAGTCCCTGGTGGTCCAGTCGGTGGCTCAGCAGTTGGTCCAGTCTTCATCTTTCCCCTTCAGGCTCTACAAAAGGGCCCTGCAGTCTTCATCTTTCCCTCCCGGGCTCTACTTCTGTCACGAGCCCGGCATGCATTGCGTGCCGCGGAGCTTTACAGCCGCTCGCGAGAATGCCGGAGCGGGAGGTGAGTGTGAAGCCAGAAGGGCCCACAGAGGCATATATATAGCGCTACTCGCTCTCTCTCTATATATATACACACATTGAAGGGCTGGGGGCAAGTCCAACAATGCTTTGACAGCTGGAGCTCTACCATTTTCCCCATTTTCCCATGTATGCAGGGTTCTATGATGCACTGAACAGTGTATGTGTGTTTGAATGTAAGCATATTTTTGTATGGAGTATGTTTGTGTGAATGTAGGGGTGTTTTGTATGTGGTGCTGGCATTTGAAAGTGGTGTTGGCGTTTAAATGCAAGCATGCATTTATGTGTTTTGTTGGTTTTTGAATGCAAAGGTGTGTGTATATAAATATATATAAATGATTGGAAATGACTGCACTCCAAGGACTTGTTGATGGTAAAAATAAAATATAACTTTTATTCTATATCATATAAAAGAAAATCGATGTTTCAGTCCCAATACATGGGCTTTCATCAGGGTGGCAATACCATATATATAAATATATATATATATATATATATATATATATATATATATATACATACACACACAGAGGTATGTTTGTATGTAGTGTTGGCGTTTCAATGCAGGAGTGTATTTGTGTGTTGGTGTTGGAATGTTGAAATATATGCACATATACACATACACTGCTACATACACATACTGATACACATGCACACTGTGATAAGCACACACGAAACACATGCAAATACACAGATATACACACTGACACACATGCAGATATGCAGACACATATGCACATACTGACACACATACCAATACACAAACAAACAGATACACAACCTGACACGCACGCAGATATACAGACACACAGATACCAACAGGCACACACGCAGATAAACTGACTACATACAGATACACATGATGACAACAAACAGATACACACACACACACATACATACATATACACATATACTGTCAGACATAATTACACACAGGCACATATACTGACAGATATACTGACACACAGATACATATACTGACAGACATACTGATACACATTGACATACATACTGTCACACACTGACAGATGTGCTGACACACACACTGACAGACATACTGACACACAGACAGACATAACGACTGACAGACAGTGACACACACACTGACAGACATAGTGACACACACAATGACAGACATACTGATACACAAATTGACATACATACTGATACACACATTGACATGCATACTGAAACCCACAGTGACAGATATACTGACAGACACACACACAGACATACTGACACACACCGATATACTGATGCACACACAGACATGCAAAATTTACATTTGGAAACCCACCCTCCAGTCTCCTACCTTTTGCGGGAGGGTGGCTTCCTGGAATCTAGTGTAGTGCCTGAGGTTGTTGGGAGTAAGGATTGGGAGTAAGGATCAGACTCCCAAGCCTTCTTCCTCACTGCTGTCAGGGTACCTGTTGGTGCTGAATCCAGGGAAGACATCCTCTCTGTTTAGGGGCTCCCTGCCCCTAGCATTTCGGCATATTCCGGCCGTTTTCGCGCCGGCCGCGCTAGCTCCTCCCCCTTTTATGACGCGACGGCTAGCGTCGACGTCATGACGTCGGCATTTACATAAAGTGCCGGGAACCGCTATTCCGGACCTTTTGGGGGCGTGGTCTCTATTTAGGTAACAGGGTATTTAAAGGAAACCTTTACTACTGCTCATTGCCCTGTCGTGGTTCTAGCTTGCTAGTCACTCAGCGCGTTCTTTATCTTGTGTTTCCGGTTTTGACCCTTGCTTGTCTTTTGTCCTGTTGTCCTCTCCTCTCCTTTGACTTGGCTTGTATCTCGCTTACCTGTCCTCCGGCTCCCTCGACCTCGGCTTACCTTTTGACTATTCTTGCTTTGTCCCTACGTTAGTCCGGCCATTCTAAGGTCCGGTATACGTACCTCCTTCTGTCCGCACTCTGCGTATTGGATCCCTGTCAGTATCCTGACATTCTTTCCTACAACCCATACCCCAAGAAACGATTTCTCCACCCTCCCAGTCAATCTGAGGGTTGTGTCTCTTGAGCCAAGAATATCCTAGTACCACTGGGACTGCCGGGGAGGAAATTAACAGAAGGGAAATCAACTCCTCGTGGAAAATACCAACAGTAAGCTTAACGGGTTCGGTCTCATGGAATATTACTGGTTCAGATAAAGGTCTACCATCTATGGCCTCAACGGCCAAGGGTGTATCTCTCAATTGGAATGGGATACAATGCTTATTAGCGAAAGTTTGGTCTATAAAGCTTTCTGCTGCTCCAGAATCTAATAATGCCATCGTAGAAATAAACCCCTTTTCCCAAGCTAGAGAGATAGGAATCAGAAGCCTATGGTCTTTTTTATTATGCATAGAGGACAGTAATGAAACACCCAAGGCCCGTCCTCTAAGGGAACTTAGGTGCGAGCGTTTCCCGGACGATTTGGGCAACTAAGACGTAGGTGACCTCTCCGCCCGCAGTATAAACAGAGACCCTCCCTTCTTCTGTACTGTCTCTCAGCCTCAGATAAGCGAGTATTACCTATTTGCATAGGTTCTGGTGGAGTAGGATTATAGGAGTCAGGGTTCTGAAATGAGGGAGCGAGTCTTACAGGAAGTCTAGTAACTCTTTCCCGAGTGTTCTGCCTCTGTCTCATGCGTTCATCTATTCTGGAAATGAAGGATACTAAATCCTCTAAATTTTCCGGAAGTTCTCTTGTGGCAATTTCATCTAGAATTTTATCAGACAACCCATTCAAGAATACATCCATAAAAGCTTGTTCGTTCCATTTCACTTCTGCTGCCAATGATCTAAACTCTAGAGCATATTCTACAAGGGTCCTATTCTGTTGTTTAAGGCGTAACAGGGATCTGGCCGCATTAATCTTCCTTCCTGGGGGGTCAAAGGTTCTTCTAAAAGCCGTGACAAAAGCAGTGTAGTTGTAGACTAAAGGATTGTCATTCTCCCAAAGGGGATTGGCCCATCTAAGTGCTTTATCTATTAGCAGGGTTATAATAAAGCCTACCTTAGCCCTGTCAGTGGGGTAAGCCCGGGGTTGAAGTTCGAAATGTATGCTTATCTGGTTTAAAAAACCACGACAAGCATCAGGCGAACCCCCATATCGTAACGGTGAAGTGACATGGGAAGATGCGCCTACAGTGGCTACTTCCAAACCAGTACTTAGCGAGTGGCTAGCAGTGGAACGTATTTCTTCAGACTGGGTACTGGAGCGTGTTAACAAAGTTTGTAATGCTAAAGCCATTTGGTCCATTCTATGGTCCATGGCCTCAAATCTGGGGTCAGGAGGACTAGCACCTGCAGGATCCATCTGGCCCTGTCGTAATGTCAGGATACTGACAGGGATCCAATACGCAGAGTGCGGACAGAAGGAGGTACGTATACCGGACCTTAGAATGGCCGGACTAACGTAGGGACAAAGCAAGAATAGTCAAAAGGTAAGCCGAGGTCGAGGGAGCCGGAGGACAGGTAAGCGAGATACAAGCCAAGTCAAAGGAGAGGAGAGGACAACAGGACAAAAGACAAGCAAGGGTCAAAACCGGAAACACAAGATAAAGAACGCGCTGAGTGACTAGCAAGCTAGAACCACGACAGGGCAATGAGCAGTAGTAAAGGTTTCCTTTAAATACCCTGTTACCTAAATAGAGACCACGCCCCCAAAAGGTCCGGAATAGCGGTTCCCGGCACTTTATGTAAATGCCGACGTCATGACGTCGACGCTAGCCGTCGCGTCATAAAAGGGGGAGGAGCTAGCGCGGCCGGCGCGAAAACGGCCGGAATATGCCGAAATGCTAGGGGCAGGGAGCCCCTAAACAGAGAGGATGTCTTCCCTGGATTCAGCACCAACAGGTACCCTGACAATTGCCTCCTCCTACACCTCCTTCCTCCCGTGTGGCTCTGTGTTTTCTCTGGGAGGAAGTGACTCACAGCAGTCACTTTCGCCCAGTGCTGTCAAAAGGGGGCGCTGTTAAAGGACCACAGTGTTTGGCCGGGCCCCTGCTGATACAAGCCTACCGAGTGGCCATAAGTGCATTGGCCACCTGGTGGGCCTGCTTGGTGTGTGGACCCCTGTCTGCACTGGCGAGCCCATGGGGAATAAGGTAAGATTAGTGAGGGCAGTGGGGTCCCCGGGGACAGCTGCTTTGGGCCCCCCAGTAGAAACTGCCCCGTTTCCCCCGCGTTAAAGATGACCCTGGTAACAATGTATAAGCAGTAATGCTTTGAATGACCATTAAATGCACCCAATGCTTTCTTACGAGAAACATTTGATTGGATGCGCACATGGCCCTCACTGTGCATGTGTATTAATCCCCAACTGTCCTCTATAAGAAGTATTGTATTGGATAAACCACTGGGATGTAACACTTTCAAGATGACGTTGCAGAAAGCAAAGGTAAGTAAAACATTTATTAATACAATTAATATTACACATGGAGGGGCACTTATCTAAATAGGAAGAGGTGCGCTGTAGCATTAGGAATACAGATGTCACATATTCATCCTCACCTTGTGGTATCTATGGTAGTAGTTGCCTTCCTTACAATAACGAAAGTACCGCTCAGCAGCCCTGTGCCAGTATACCTAACTCCTGCAACATGTTGGTGGACGCTGGGCGCTGCAGATCCATGCCATTTTATATCCCCACATCCGCCTGTAGTAATGACGACTTCAACGCAAAAGATGCGCACGCACGTTTTGGGGGTGAAAGGCTGGTTACGGCCAATCGGATCTGCAGGAGGCTTATTTAAACTCATTTTTACTTTTTCTCTTTGCCCTGTCATGGTTTCCCTTAGATGGTTATCCGAGAGTGTGTTCTTGATCGTGTGTTTCTGGTTATTGACTTTGGCTTCGTTTTGACTTCCTTGACTTTTGGCTTTTCCTTATCACTGTGTCCCATTCTGTGTCCCTGACCCCGGCTAGTATATTGACTATTCGTAGGTACGTTAAGTCCGGCCATTCTAATGTCCTGTTAGATGTTACCCTTAGTCCTAGGTGTGACACAATTCTGCGTGCTGGATCAAGGGTAATCCTGACAACAGATTCCTTTAAGTAAAAATGCATTTTTGCAGGATATATTTAAAAAAAATAATCCTTTCTTTAGAGATTGGCTACACAAACACAGTATTAAATAAAATGGTCTATTGTTCCATAGTTGAAGATAAACAGCATACCTTCAATGTACCACATAGTCTTAAAGGGAAACTCCACTTCCCAAATTCAAAATAAATAAAAATCACTGTTTCATAGATATACCCAAAAAGAAAACTTATATGCACTTATATAATTAAGCTGTATCTAAAAACAGTTTATAAACCTACAGTTCTCTTGCTTGCTGCATTTGCAAGCCCGCCTTGTCAGAATTCCCCCATATCTTCCTTTCGATTGGCATTATCCAAATGACTTCTGGGTTTCGCCAATGTGACTCTGCCCACATGTCTGACGTCAAGTACTTCCTTTTCAAAAGGAAGCCCCAGCCGCTTCCAAATTGCTCAATTAATTTTTGTCTCTCGCATACCTTGTTACTTTGTTGCTGATTGCCGACGGAGCTCTTCGATTAGATTACCTGTGTACCGAAGCTCTCTTGCTTGATCCTGACTACACTGACTTCTCCACTCCCAGACTAGGAACAGACTTCACAACCCTCATATTCAATGATCTCCTATCTCTGTACAATTCAAATCCAATTTTTTTTAATGATAATTGTTATCCTCATCTTCATCTACTTCAAATTACCGATGAAGTAAAGATTCCTAAACACTAAATGAATTCAAGGATATCTTCAATAAAATTGAAACAGAGTCTTTACCCCTACATAGGATATATAACTGCCCTATTGATCATCTTCCTGGAGCTGCTATACCTTTTGGGCCTATCTATCCACTTTCTGAACCTAAACTGAAGACTCAAAAAATATCTAGAAGAAAATCTTTGCAAAGGATTTATTAGATCATCTACTTCTCCCGCTGCATCTGCTATATTCTTTTTCAAAACAAAGGATAAAACTATTCGTCCCGTCATTTACTAGCATTCGCTAAATAAAATAACTATAAAAAACAGCCTCTTCCATTAATTCCTAAACTGATTGAACAACTGAAAACAGCAACCATTTATACAAGACTTAACCTTGGCGGATCATACAACTTAATCAGAATAAAAGAGATGAATGGAAAACCGCTTATCGTACAAGGTATGGATTATATGAATATCTAATAATGCCATTTGGACTTTGCAACGCTCCTGACACACTTTATTAATGGTATATTTCGTGACCTCTTGGACATATGTGTCATAATCTATCTCGATGACATACTCATTTATTCCAATAACCTTCATGACCACAGAAAAAATTTAAAATTGGTTCTTTCAAGACTACGTGAACACCGTTTATTTGCTAAACCATAAAAATGTCTTATTGAAGTATCTGAAATCCCATTTCTTGGATATGTTATTACACCCCAAGGCATAAAGAAGGATGATTCCAAAATACAATGTATCCTCAATTGGTCTATCCCTACTACAGTAAAAGAAGTCCAAAGTTTCTTGGCATTTTGTAATTTTTATTGCAAATGTATATAAAAAAAGTCTCAGACATTGTTCAACCCCTCACTCAACTCACTTACAAGACTGTTCCTTTTAATTGGAATACTGACACTCAAAAAGCTTTCGACTATCTTAAACAGTTGTTTACTTCAGCACCTTTACTCTAGATTCCTAATTCCTATCTTTCCTTCATCTTGGAAGTAGATGCTTCAGATAACGCCTTAGGTGCTGTTCTTTCCCAGCAAATAACCCCTCAAGATCCTTTGCATTCTGTTGCATATTTTTCTCGTACTCTATCTTCAGCCTAAAAAAAATTATGCAATTGGAGAAAAATAATTATTAGGAATAAAAGCGTCTTTTGAAACCTGGCGTAATTTACTTGAGTGAACTGAAAAACCTCTACTCGTTTACACTGAACATAAAAACCTTGAATTTTTACAGACTACTAAAAAATTATCAGCACGACAACTAAGATGGAATCTGTTTTTTCAAAGATTACATTTTCACATAGTGTATAGACCTGGTTAGAATAAAAAGGCTGATTCTCTATCACATATGCATCCTCAGAATGATAACTCAGATAAACCTATTTCAACCATACCACCTAACTATATTGGAATAACATCTCAATTTATAAACAAGATACAACAAATTGATAAAGAAGAACTTCAAATTCCTATCAATTCCAGTTTGACCGAACAAGAAGGTGTTTACTTCAAAGGAGATAAGTTGTATATTCCTCCTTCTCTAAGAACTGACGTATTAGAAATGGTCCATGATCTTCCGCTTGCTGGACACTTGAGAATAAAGAAAACCATCGATCTAACAACCAGGCATTTTTGGTGGCCTGATTTAGTCAATACTATTTCGGCCTGTGTGTCCTCATGTCATGTCTGTCAAAGAGCTAAACCTGTCCTACAACATCCTTATGGACTATGAATTTGCCTATTTCTGATTGTCCATGGAAATCCATCTCTATGTATTTCTTTGTTGACCTGCCGATATCTCAAAAACAAATTACTGTTCCTGTGGTTGTGGATTGTTTCACTAAAAATGTCTCATTTTATTCCAATTTAAAAAATTCCATCTTCACTCGAATTATCCAAATTGTTAATCTCTAACATTGTATGACTTCATGGGTTACCTGATGAAATTATCTCAGATCGAGGATCACAGTTCACGTCTAAGTTCTGGAAAGAATTATGTAAGAGTCTCGGATTTGTAAATAAATTCTCCTCTTCATATCACCCTCAGACAAATGGGCAAACTGAGAGAGTGAACCAATGTCTGGAACAGTATCTTTAATGCTTCTGTACTCATGTTCAAGATGATTACCTTTGGCTGAATTTGCTTATAATAACTCTCTACATTCAAGCACCATGATAACACCCTTTTACTCCAATTATGGTTTTCATCCAACCTCTTTTCCTAATGATCTCATTTGTAGTTCCAATCCTTCAGTGAATTTTCAAATAGAAGAAATGACAAATTGGTTCAAAACCCTAAAAAGCAACCTTGAATCTTCCTCCTCAAGTCCAAAGATATTAGAGATAAAGTCTGGCTCTCCACAAAAAATATCAAAACAAACAGACCTTCTAAAAAGCTTAGTTCCTTATTCATTGGGCCTTTTCCTACAGAGAAAATTATCAATGAAGTTGCTGTCAAATTAACTTTGCCTTCCACTGTGAAACTCCATCCTGTTTTCCACGTCTCACTTCTAAAATCCTACGTTCCAGATCAATTTCCAAGAGATAAACAACAGCCTCCAGACCCAGTTCTGGTTGGTGGAGAAATTGAATATGAAATCCATAGGGTCTTGGATTCTCAACTTCATCATGGGAAATTCCAATACTTAATCCGTTGGAAAGGGTATGGGCCTGAAGATGAATCATGGGAAGACAAGGAGAACATACATGCCTCTCGATTACTTGCCTCATTCCATAAAAAATATCTTGACAAACCTCATTAATTACACTCGGAGTGTGCTCTTTAGGAGGGGGGTACAGTCAGGATTTCCCCATATCTTCCCTCCGATCGGCATTACCTGTATGGCTTCCGGGTATCGCCGATCTGATTCCGTCCATGTGTCTGACGTCACACGCTTCCCTTTCAAAAGGAAATCGCTGCCGCATCCAAATTGCTCAATCAATTTGTGCCTCTCGCATACCTTGTTACTTTGTTGCTGATTGCCAACGGAGCTCTTCTATATGATTACCTGTGTACCGAACCTCTTGCTTGATCCTGACTACTCTGACTTCTCCACTCCCAGACTAGGAACAGACTTCACCACGAATTCCTCCATAGACTACAGGGAACCCTAATCCACACTATTCTGGAAAGGACTTCCATGCTCATTATCCAAAGAAAGCAAGATAAGTTCTCCAGTTAATGGATACTGAATGCTAGTTGAATTATGTCTGTGAAGCAATTCCAGGTGGGATCTATCTTTGCTTATGCATTGTTATTTCCTATTCATATTGCTGCAGAGGATTATTAAAGTGAAAATAGCAAAATTCAATAAATTATATTTTCTTAAAGTGACGGTATCAAATTTATTCTTTCACCTACATTTGTGTTCCAAATTAAGTTTTTCTAAAAGTATTACACTCCTCTTCTAACCCCGCCCAGACTTTCTATGGTTGTCCAATCACAGGTCTTTGCAAGGCAGGTGGTCTGGGCAATTACTGCCTCTTGAGTATAGCTAAACATACCAGGAAGTAACAGGACCAGTTGTCTGATTGACATCCAGGGGCGGGAGGTGTAACAAGGTTAATTGATAAAAGTGTCAATTACTATTGCACTTTTTGAAAAAGGAAAAAAATAGGACACACTCTTGACACATTAAGCTTCTCAGAAAGCTAAAGTCCTTAAAAAAGGCTTCTTTTTCGATCAGATGTTAATTTACTTTAGATGTTTTTACCTCCTGCTCTGCAAATTGTACTTTAATCACATACAGAAGGCTCCTGCAAGGTCTGGCAAGCTATCAACAGAGCAGGATACAATAAATTTTTAATTAAACAGAATTTACAATAAAAGAAGTGTAAGCATTAGACCTCTCTTTACAGGAAGTGTTTCGAAACCTCTGCAAGTCACATGCAAGGAGGTGTAACTATGGCTGCATAAACAAAGTAGTTTTACTCCTAAATGACAGAGAATTATTGAGCAATGAGACTTCAGGGGCATGATCTATACACCAAAACTGCTTCATTAAGTGAAAGCTGTTTTGGTGACTATAGTGTCCCTTTAACTTGTCTAGTTCTTACATAATACATTAAAATAAATTCTGAGACTGATTTCACCTCCAACCTCAACCTCCTGTTTCAAAAATGAAAAGAGAGCTTTTTGTGCAAATGCACATGATGTCACAATGTAATTATGTTCATTGCACGGTAATGGTGTCAGTAAAGTATACATATTACATGTTCATCTTGCTAAAGGTGGACTTGTCATCCATAAGTTTTGTGGAAGATAGGTTCACTTCAACCATTTTAGTCCATGGCCAGATGCTTCACATTTTCATTCTAGATTGCAGTTGCTTGTCAACTACCGTTCCCAGCTTTCAACCAAAGTACCTCTGCTCTTGATTGTGGATTCGACTGACATTGCCATTGGAGCAACCATATCCTACTCTGTCAAGTACCATAACACATTTTCAAGCATTAACAATGGCTGTTAAGCTGGACTGTTTCAAGAACAGATGTTCCCAACAGACAAACTGGACACTGAATGTCCAAAGAGCCTGGAAAGTCCTCATTATCTATACAAACTAGAATGGGATTTACATTCCAGGATCCCCAATGTTCAATTCCCACAGGTATCTAAGCCTTTAATAGCAAGACAATGTTAAGACAAAAGCTTCCACCATAAGTGGACAATGTGAGCTTCCAATGTCATTGATTTACTTACTGTCCTCACCAACCAAATAAATATATTATTAATCAATCTATCTAAAATACATACAAAATATATAGTTTTTAGCACTGCTAAATCAGCACCTCGAACATTCACCAAAGCAATGGTGAATGTGGAAGCACAATTCCAGGCTCTGTAATTATTTCTGCTATATGTGTGTCTGTGTGTACATTAGCAAATTACCCGATTCATTCCTAAATGCAGCTATTTTCCAAGCTTTGCTATTTTGACCTAAAATTAGGAGTCCGGGTCATTCAGGGTTTAGTGAATAAAATGTTTGTGTAGCTTGCATGGATGACAATTAACAGAAATAGTGAGAGAGAGCGTTTTTATTTATCTCGCAACATTTCGAGGAGATGCAAGCAAGAACATGGAGTAACACAATGAAAAGAAAAATTCCTTGAAAAGAAAATGGGGACACAAATCTTTTCCAACATGATGGGGAGACTGGATGGTGAGTTTGGCTTATTGCTTTTGACCTATGATTAATGATTGATATTGGTAAGATGCAAAACTAAAAGGACTGATGGTTTTATTAAAAGATCCCTTTTTTCGGTTGGCTGGTGAGAGCGTGATGTGACCTCTCATACTAAAGAGCACAAAAAAAAAAAAAATCCACTGTGCAAAATATAAACAGTTTTACCAAAACAAAAAAAACAAAGAGTAAAAAAAAATTCAGAATAAGGTGGGCAACACAGTACTGAACAACAAGTTAAAACGAAAGCAGAATTGCAGATAAATATTAGGGCCACATGCTGCAGGAGCGACACAGTGCCTCAATGGACTGAGAGATCACCAACGGGCAAGCATAATCCCTGGAAACATAAGCCTTGTAAACACACAACACTAATGGAGTCATTCTTCGCGAGAGGAAAAGTGTACGATACAAATTATTGCACTGCTAGAAAATGCAACATTTCTGCCAAATACTGTTGGCTACAGTCAAACCCTGTACAAATGGGTTTTTACTTTCCTAATTTCCTGTTAGTTCATGCACCCAGTCCGGGATCCTCAATTTACTGGTAATGCTAGATATCTCTATTAAATTCCTGTAGCTTCTTCTGTTGTTCCTTGTGAACTAAAATAGAGCTAACAAAGGAAGTTGAACTTGCCTTAAGTCCCACCTTTTGTCAAGATGGTCAATCGTAGGGAAAACACATTGACAATCTTGTGTCTTATGTTGAGAACTAGATCATAAAAGAAAAAAAAGAACAGATTCTGAAAGAGGAAGGGAAGAGGAAACATTGGAGAAAGGTAAGTTTGAGATGACAGAGCCCCTTCAATTTCATTCAAGTAAAATTTTAATTGATATCGACACATTAGCTATCATTTTCCCTTAGAGAGTAAGTTCTTTTGACCACGTCACCACCTTTTGTTGGTCTACATCAACTCGTCTTCTTTTGACTATCTGTTTGCTAGTCCACCTATTGTACAACGCTGTAAAATATATCGGTGCTTTACAAATAACAACAATAATAAGGAAAAGTGACTCACAGCAAAGGTAAGTCCAATAACAATTTTATAGAGGAAAGGAAATATAAAACATACATTTTGAAGTAGCGAATAATAATATATTTACCTTTCAAGCAAATGATATTTTAACTTATTAGCCGGACACTGGCATTGGCCTATTCTTTTTTTAATGCAATATATACCACTAAAAATATATATTAGTGAAAATATAAAAAAAACAATAGCTTACAAATGAATAGTAATAAAAATTTAATTTAAAATGGAAACTCAGTGCAGAGAGAAGAGGGGAGAAAGAATGGGCTTATGTCAAAAAATGAATTATTATTAAGAAAGAACAAAGAATAAAAATAATAAAAAAAACCTCACCCATCATAATGAAGCGTTACCTGCTTATAGCATCAAAATGTCTGGGTGCTTGGAGTGCCCCTTGAATATTGCTGTTGTTTTCAAGAGTGGAAAATGTAATAATAAATTTACTAAAACAATCTGCTGAAAACGGGCAATGTCTGCCTCTTATTTTGCAGTGAGATTATCGCCTTACTTTGAATAACCACCCAAGAGTCCGGTGGACACAGAAATAAAAGTACCAGTGGTCCCCTATTCGTGGTAACAGCATCACTGAATGTTGCCTTTTTCCTCATCTTGCTCGTTTTCCCCTAAATCACTTCTGTCAGTATGGTAGCACCTTGATTAAAGTTCAGCGTTTTAATAGATCGTTTTAAGAAAACCAAAATTACTCAAGCTCCCCAGATGATCCACTTGGACTTTTGCCCTTGGTGCATGGCAATTTTCAACCAGCACCAGTGAAGCCAAGTCTGGGCTTTTGGTTCCTGCCTATTCCCTGAGGATTTCTTGCCTCAGACCTGGACCAACATTCTCAGCTGCATTTAATCTGCTCTGAGACAGGCTGGCTATGAGAAAATGAACAGAATAAGGCACACAAGTGAAGGCAGGGAAACATTTGGACAGTTACCCTCGCTTTGTTCACTTGGTAAACTGGAGACTGGCCAGTAATAGTGCGTTGCTCCCTGGGCAATACAAGTCTGTTCCAATTAATCGTATTTAGCCATTCTAATCACACTTTAGCACATTAATCCTATTTTCAATCCAAAACACATCTGAAAGAGCCGCATGTGGGCCTTTTCTTTTACATTTTTTTTATAGCAACCGCAAATCAGATGTAACGAAGAGACACAAGACCCTGGTTTACTCTGTACTTTCGCTGAACTTGAGCTTAATAAAATATGTGATTGAGTTGTGGTTAGATTTACTGCTGGACGGTGGTGATACATCCAGGTAAAAATAGATGCCTTAAACAACTTATAAACCTATCAGAGTAAGCCGTAAAAACTATAATTAACAGATAATGTGTGGGATAGTGATGATCCCCTAGAAAACTTGAATAAGAATTTATTTTAAACACAAATTAAACATTCACACATTCTAGCATTGCCAAGTATTCCAACCAACTCGTGAAAGTTTGAATATGTTTGTCACATTTATGATGATCATATCTTTAGATCGAATCATGAATGTATGTGTGTCAAAAAAACTCAGCTTCCCAAATCCTCAAGAGAATGGACGCACCCAATGGGAGGTCATTATGGAGCACAGCTGAAGTATGGATATAAAGGTGGCCTAATAGCATAGCACAGTTTTGACATACTGAAGTCTTCACAAGTGCATAGCCCTGTGAGGGTGTGCTCTACAAGGAATTGAGAAGACATGTTTTATGATACCCTCAAACATGGGGGCAGGATGTCATTCTCCTCCAAGGACTGCCTTTATCTTGAACATAGGGCCTCTGATTGCTGCCGCAGAAAACAGCAATTGACGTCTAACATTCAACTGCCGATGTACAGATTATGGAATGTGGCCACATTGATTTTGCCATCCACCTTGCTATCGTGTGTGCTGTAACAAGTGTGTGTGCACATGCACATGAGATACTCGAGAGGGTCACTTTACATTTTAAGAAACTATCTGATGATACCGGTATATGATGGAAGGCAATCTTACTGAGAAAGTGATACAAGGGCATGATGTCCTGTCCTCTACTGGGGATAGACTGCATCAGTACTAGTAAATGGAAGAGTTTGAGATGGGTATATGCTTTTGACTATTTTCTTTCATAGCGATTTGTGGCGTCCCATCATAATTTGACTTATGAATACTTATATGTTCATATTACAGAACTGCATTGGCCTAAAGTACGTGTTTTGTTTTTTTGTTTTTTTCTAGACAACCCAAAATCATCTGATTCCTGTTTGATAAACCACACAGGGTCTGGGAGGAAACTGTATGTGAAGAAAGCATGACAATGTATTTTTTTGGACCTGTATATAGGCATGCATTGGAGACCACATTGTGACTGGACTGAACAGTGTTCTTAATGCTTGACTAGACTGAACTGTATCTGGGAATGTATGGGGACAATGTTCTATATTAGACTGAACTGTATCTGGGAATGTATGGGGACAATGTTCTATATTAGACTGAACTGTATCTGGGAATGTATGGGAACAATGTTCTATATTAAAAAAGAAAAAGTTATCTGTGCTCTCTCCTTAATCCCTATGTATATTTAGACAAATGGAGGTCATTTAGTTGCTCCAATGGCCATTGGAGGGAATGCCCACCTGCCAACGTCAAGGCAGACCCCCCTAAAGTGGGTTCTACACTGACCCTTCAGCCTGCTTCTTTGAGCTTATGGCAAAGATATCTCTAATGAGACAGAGAGGGGTAATTTTTTATATACACCCCGATATACTTATTAACCCCTATAGGGAACACATGGGATGGGCGGCAGCATTGTAACAAGGCTGTGTGATACAAAGTAAATACAAATACAAAAAGACTGTAGTCATTGCTGCCGGTCCAGTAGTGATGGGAGTGAGCGCAGGACTTATTTTTTTGTAATGTTCTATATTAGACTGAACTGTAATTGGGAATGTATGGGAACAATGTTCTAGATGCTATGATTAACTGTATCTGGAAATGTATGGGGACAGTGATCTAGATGCTGTGACTAGACTGAAATCTATCTGGGAATGTATGTGAACAATGTTCTAGATGCTGTGACTAGACTGAACTGTATCTAGGAGCATATGTGAAAAGTTTTCTAGATGATATAATTAGACTGAACTGTATTTCTGGATGTATGGGAACAGTGTTCTAGATGCTATGACTAACTGTATCTGTGAGTGTTTGGGAACAGTATTCTAGATGCTATGACTAGTCTGAATTGTATCTGGTAATGTATGGGAACAGTGTTCTAGATGCTGTGACTAGAATGATCTGTATCTGTGAGGTTATGAGAACAGCGCTCTAGATGCCATGACTAGACTTAACTGTATCTGGGAATGCATGGGAACAGTATTCTAGATGCTGTGACTAGAATGATCTGTATCTGGGGATATATGGGAACAGTGTTCTAGATGTTGAGACTTAATGGAAACATGGAATGGAATGGAAACATGTAATATGCATAAGGGAGAGAGAAATGTATTTGTATTTCCTTCACATCATACCCCCATCCAAGTCTCTTTTCCTTTAATACATACCCTATGGTCCTAGCCATTTAATTATATTAACAATTAAGCTGTTAGGAGTAACACGCTGAGTCTGTGATGCCGGGGGAGGGAGGGAGGGGGTGGGGGGTGTAGACATAACAATATGGTACCACTATTCCATATGTTCTGCACTTGAAAAGGTAATCTATATATAATGGCTGTTGTGCCAATTTACCATGAAAATATGAGCATGCATAATATAGCACTCCACCTGCAGAGAATTCTGGGAACTATAGTCAACAAGTGTTATCAATAATGTCCCATTTTCTCCATCTTACATCAGGAAAAATATCCATATAAAAATATACATTGCATCCCCATGTCATGTCTAAACATACCAATTTCGTCGGGGTAGTCCAAATTTTTGGGTCCTGTTCTGCCCGCTAGTCTTTGTTTCCTAGTGTCTCACTTCTGGGGAACACCATGGATTTGTCTCCAAAAAGTTTAGCACAAGTGCATCACTAGAAAAGAGCAGAATCTAGAGGTATGGAATTGCGGTCAGGATAAATGCTGAATAGACAAGCCAATGACATATAGTGAAACAAAAGGGTAAGTGCAATAGGGTGGCCTGCTTGATTGGCAGGCAGCTTGGCATGCCTGCCAGTGATTCTGGTGGACCTGCCCCTTTTCAGACAAGTCTCCCCCCTTTGGGTGGAGCCAGTAAAACAATCACGATACTGTCCCCCTTTGGGTGGAGCCAGTGAAACAATCACGATACTGTCCATCCCCCTTTATGTCCCTCCCTCCAGCAGCTGGGCGCTTCAACAGCTCGACCGGGCCCCCTATGATAACATCACACACTGGGAGGAAGTGACTGCCCCGGTCACTCCTTACAGCAATCACACAGAGCCCTACGAGAGGAAGGAGAGGAGGGAGTCCGAGTGGGAACTCTGACTCCCATCAACCTAAAGCCACCACTGGACCCCAGGGAAAGTCACCCTCCTGCACCTAAAAAGTAGGAAACAGGAGGGTGACTTAAACATTTTGTGTGTGTGTGTGTTTGTATGTGTGTATGTGTCTGTCTGTATGTGTGTGTTTGTCTGTATGTGTTCCTGTCTGTTTGTATGTATGTATGTGTCTGTATGTATGTGTATGTATGTGTCTGTATTTATCTGTCTGTTTTTAAATGTGTGTGTGTCTCTATGTATGTATGTGTCTGTATGTATGTGTATCTGTCAGGGGGAAGGGGAGGAGGAGGAAAAGGGGAGGGGGGCCCACGGATCAGATTCGCACCAGGGCCCCATGGATTGTGCCACTGTACCAGTGCCACGGTCAGGCACCATATTATTGCTTTTTCCACCAGATGGCAACTGAATTATGCTTGCACCACAGTCAGACACCAGATTAATTATTTTGCAGATATTGCATATGCCTTGACCTGTCCCTGCTCATGGTAGCCTCCTTTCTGCCTAGCCTGCCTAACTCCTGCACAGAATCCCCCCCTCAAAACCTTGAAAGAAAAAAAACAAGCATATTTTTTCTCATATACCCCTGCCAGGCACCCTTCTCCTCCCTCTTTCCATTCTCTCCTCTCTCTTTCTATTCTCCCCCTTCCTCTTTTCACCATCATTCGCCCTCCCTCACCCCTCCTGGCATTCTGACGCCCAGGGCGCCATCAGGGGGTGACAACCGTGACTGTTGTCACGGGCCCAGTGTCCCTGGGGGGCCCGGACTGCTCTGGCAGTCCTGGGCCCCACTTTCCCTTTCTGCACACATAGATAGCGAATATCGCTATCTATGTGTGCAGCCGCGGGCCCCCGGCTCCCTGTTACCGCAGAGGGGTCCCAGGCAGCAACACAACACACACACTGCGTACACTAACACAACACAACACACACTGCATACACTAACAACACACACTGCATACACTAACACAACACACACTGCATACACTAACACAACACAACACACACTGCGTACACTAACACAACACACACTGCATACACTAACAACACACACTGCATACACTAACACAACACACACTGCATACACTAACACAACACACACTGCATACACTAACACAACACACCATGTATTACTCAACACACACACTATGCACACTAACACAAATACACACACTGTACACACTAACACAACACACACACCCCATACACTAACACACACACTAAGTGCACACTAACACAACACACACACTACATACACTAACACAACACACACTGCACACACTAACACAACACACACACACACTAACACAACACACACTGCATACAGTAACACAACACACACACTGCATACACTAAGACAACACACACACTAACACAACACACACTGCATACACTAACACAAC
Organism: Pelobates cultripes; assembly: GCA_933207985.1. Lineage (NCBI taxonomy): Eukaryota > Metazoa > Chordata > Amphibia > Anura > Pelobatidae > Pelobates > Pelobates cultripes. The sequence goes on from OW240924.1 coordinate 64,137,598, forward strand.
ACAAACACACACTGCATACACTAACACAACACACACACTACATACACTAACACAAAACACACACTGCATACACTAAGACAACACACACACACTAACACAACACACACTGACACAACACACACTGACACAGCACACACTGACACAGCACACACTGACACAGCACACACTCTGCATCCGCTACACTAACACACACTTTGCATCCGCTACACACTAACACACTCTCTGCATTCACTACACATTAACACTGCATTCGCTACACTAACACACACTCTGCATCCACTACACACTAACACACTCTCTGCATTCACTACACATTAACACACACTCTGCATTCACTACAAATTTACACACACTCTGCATTCACTACAAATTTACACACACTCTGCATTCACTGCACTAACACACACACTACATTCATTACACTGACACACTCTGCATTCACTACACACTAACACACACTCTGGATTCACTATACTGACACACACTCTGCATTCACTACACACTAACACACACTCTGGATTCACTATACTGACACACACTCTGCATTCACTACACTAACATACACTCTGCATTAACTGTACACACAGCACCCACTACACAAACATCCTGTATTCACAGTACACACACTACATCCACCACAAATTGAAACACTCTGCATTCACTATACACAGACACTGCGTCTAATGCACACACTACATCAACTACAGACACTGCATCCACTAAACACATTTCATCTAGTACATACAAACACTACATCCACTACACAAACACACACTACATCACTGTACACACACTACATCCACTACTGACACTGCAACCACTAAACACATTTCATCTAGTACATTCAAACACTACATCCACTACACAAACACACACTACATCACTGTACACACACTACATCCACTACTCAAATACACTCTGCGTTCACTATACACACTGCATCCACTTCACAATCACACACTCTGCATCCACTACACAAACAGTATCTAATACACACAAACACTACATCCATTACACACATTCTAATTCACCTCCACTATACACACCACATTCAGTCCTGCATCATTGTGAGCGGACTAGGTAGGGCGTGAGCGGGCCCGGGAGGGAGGGGTTGGGGGGGGGCCCAGACCTTGTGCTTTGTCATGGGCCCCAAAATTTCTGATGGCGGCCCTGCTGACGCCGGCGTCATGTAATAATGTCGGCAACTTGCCGCTGGCTTCTCTTATTGCATTGCATAGTGATGTTGGCGTCTGCACAGATAGTCAGATAAAGTACGAAATCCCTCTGGACCCGGACATATGGTAACCCTGCTTTAGTAAATAACTCTGTTTGTTTCTCCTTGTTCAGGAATGTTTGAAAACATTTGTTTTCCAGTATGTAGCAAAATCAATGGAATTGCTGGGACAAACATAAATATATATACATTTAGTTTGTAGTATTTGTTTCAAGTTTTGTTTGATGCAAAAACGTCAACAGCTTGACACACAACTTGCCATCCTGTGAAAAAAAGCTGCAATGATTGTACGCCACCACTTAAAAACAAAAAAAAAAAATTTTGTTTAATATTTATTTTGGTTAAGGATTCCATATAAGTAATTTTTCATAGAAAATCATAATTATATTGCATTACTGCCTGTGTGGAATATGCTAGCCAGTGATAAACTACACATTTACACGCTTTGGTTCCAAGTCTATAAGGAGGGTACGGACCATTATCTTTTAAACAGGGAGTAATGGTGATGTTATTTTTTTCTTAAACTGTTACATAAGACAGACTGTAGAAATTAAATTGATGATTCAAGTTATGTTTTTGTAGAAACATATATATGTGACACAGAAACCTGAAAAAGTTAATTTTATATTTATATAGATAGATAGATACATACACACAAACATACAAAATATACATACACACACACACAGAGATTCAATTACCATATTTTGTATGTGAAATTTGTGGTTTTTTGCATCTGTGATTGTTGACTTGTCATTTTTCATTTTTCAAATGTTTTTACATTTCTGCGGTGTTTATGTTTAGCTGTAATTTTCCTCTTACTGATTTACTGTACCCACACATATTATATACCGTTTTCTCGCTATTTAATGGACTTTATTAAAATACCATTATTTTCATCATATCATATCATATAGTTTACTATTACAAAAACAATAAAATATGATGAAATAAAAAAAAACTTTTTCTAACTGACTCCCAATATCTGTTATGCATCTACAATCGCAAAAAAACACCCATGCTAAATAGTTTCTAAATTTTGTATGTTTAGAAATATCCAATTTTTACATGTTCTTAGCTTATTTTTTTTGCAAGTTATAGGGCAAAAAGTACAAGTAGCACTTTGCTACTTCCAAACCATTTTTCAAAATGAACGCAAGTTACATTGTAACACTGATATCTGCAGGAATCCCTGAATAACCCTTCACATGTATATATTTTTTAAAAGAAGACAACCTAAGGTATTAAACAAAGAGTATTTTGACTTTTCATGCAACCATTTTACCACCAGCCTATGCCAAATTAAAAAAAATAATAATTGGTGATTTTTTTGACACACATAGCAATTTAAGAATACATGTACTTAGAACTTAGTCAGGTTCTCTGGCGGCAAAAATACCCTATTTTGAGGGTGCACATTCCAGTTTTCCAACTTGGTGTTTTCACAGCTGGTCATCATGCACTCATGTCCTATTTAGAACATTTTTGAAGCCAGCCAATGTAATTTACCCCCATCAAATCATATATTTTTGAAAAGTAGACACCCTAGGCAGTGGCGTACACATGACCCATGGGGCCCCGGTGCGAAAATTGATCCGTGGGCCCTCCCCTCCCCCCGCGGGCCGGGCCGCAACACATGGCGGTGGGCACCTGGTCGCAGGGGTTACAGGGCTGCGACCGCGGTATGTACGCCAGTGCATGCAGATGCACACACACTTAAAGGACCACTCTAGGCACCCAGACCACTTCAGCTTAATGAAGTGATCTGGGTGCCAGGTCCAGCTAGGGTTAACCCATTTTTTCATAAACATAGCAGTTTCAGAGAAACTGCTGTGTTTATCAATGGGTTAAGCCTTCCCCTATTTCCTCTAGTGGCTGTCCCATTGACAGCCGCTAGAGGCGCTTGCGTGCTTCTCATTGTGATTTTCACAGTGAGAGCATGCCAGCGTCCATAGGAAAGCATTATGAATACTTTCCTATGTGACCGGCTGAATGCGCGCGCAGCTCTTGCCGTGCGTATACAGCCGACGGGGAGGAGAAGAGGAGGATCAGAGGAGGAGAGCTCTCCGCCCAGCGCTGGAAAAAGGTAAGTTTTAACCCCTTTCCCCCTTCCAGAGCCGGGCGGGAGGGGTCCCTGAGGGTGGGGGCACCCTCAGGGCACTATAGTGCCAGGAAAACGAGTATGTTTTCCTGGCACTATAGTGGTCCTTTAAAGGACCACTACAGACACCCAGATCACATCAGCTCAATGAAGTTGTCTGGGTGTCAGGTCCCTCTAATTTTAACCCTGCAGCTGAAAACTATGTTTCACTGAGGGTTAATCCAGCCTCTAGTGGCTGTCTCACTGACAGCAGCTAGAGGAGCACACTGAACATCCATAGGAAAGCATTGAGTAATGCTTTCCTATGGGCGGTTTGAATGCGTGCGCGGTCTCATTCGGAGCTGAGAGGCTGAGGGATCCTCAGCGCCAAGGGAGTCCGGCGCTGGAGAAAGGTAAGTGCTGAAGACACACACACTCTCACTTACAGACGCATACACACTAGCTAACAGACACACACATTTACTGACAGAGACACACTCAGCGACAGACATACATACACACTCACTTACGAAACATACACTCTCATTGACAAACACACACTCACTAACAGACATCAAACAGACTCACTAACACACACACACTCAGTAAGACACACACAGTAACACACTCACTGACACTCACTAGCAGACACACACTAACACACTAACACTCACACTAACACTCACACACACTAACACTCACTCTAACACTCACACACACTAACACATGATTTTTTTTAATATAATCCCCCCAGCCTCCTTACCTCTTGGAGTGCTGGGGGGGATTATTCCCTGGGGTCCAGTGGGGCTCCTGGGCGGGTGGCCGGTCGGGCAGGCAGGCGGGCGCGCGAAGGAGCACTCAGTGCTTCCTCTTCAGCTCCCTCGCGCGCCGCGTAGGGATGCCGGCGCTGGAAGATGACGTCATCTTCCGGCTCCGGTATCTTTGCAGTGCGCGAGGGAGCTGAAGAGGAAGCACTGAGTGCTCCCTCGCGCGCCCGCCTGCCTGCCCGACCGGCCACCCGGGGTCAGCAGGGCCAGCCTCAGGGGGGCCCTGGGGTGGTCGGCTCCTGGGCCCCCCAAGGGGAAGAGGCTGGCCCTGGGCGTACATACCGGGTCGCAGGGGCGGCCGGGCCCCCTGGTGGGCCGGGCCCGGTCGCAGCCGCGACCCCTGCGACCCTGGTATGTACGCCACTGACCCTAGGGTATTTCCAAATGGTGGTATTTTAACACTTTCCATGCACTAATTCTACCACCAGTCTTTGCCAAACTTTTGGGTAGTAATGTTTTGTGTTATTTTTCTCTCACATTGTACTTAAGGCATGGATTCTCAGTTCCTGTTATGTGTTACTTACTAAGAACACTCCAATATGTGTTCAGCAACATCTCCTGAGTACAACAGTGTCCCCAATTTACAAGCTTTATGGGGTTTTGCAAGCTTACAGGGGTCAAATGTAGGACTTTCCCCCTTTCCATGTTTGCGCATTGAAATTTGCCAGATTGGTTTGCTGGGCCTATGTTGCCTTTGAGAGCGTATAGCAGCCCATGAATGAAAATTAACCCCATCATGGCATACCATTTGTAAAAGTAGACAACCCACAGTATTCAAAATGGGGTATGTCCAGTCTTTTTTAGTGGCCACTTGGTCACAAACCCTGGCCTAAATTAGCATGTATATTTGTGTATGTATATATATATATATATATATATATATATATATACACACACACACATATACACACACACACTTTTATTTCCTATATATGTATAATATGTTATAAAATAAACCATTTTAATATATATTATTTCATTATAAGTGTATTTTGAGATATATGTGTATATATCTCAAAGTACACGTATAATGAAATCATACATCATGCCTAGCACGTCCGGGGTCATTAAGGGGATATGTATTTATACCGGCATTCTAAATGTATTTTGATTTAAATATATATGTATTTTATTAATTTATATATTTATATATATATATATATATATATATATATATATCTCAATAATCAGAATCAGGGACGCGCTCTTGGATTACCAACAGGATAGAAACCACGACAGGGCACTGAACAACTGCAGGTTTGGGTTTAAATAACCCAGTGTGAAGAATCCCCTTCCATTCATTCGGTACTTTCCCTCCCTGCTACTTTATCCATGGATTTATTACTGTGACGAAGTGCCCTTCGCCACTTGTGCCTGGCGAGGACTGCTTGCCCGCCTCTTGCCCTGTGACTATGGACCCTGGGAGATTTGGCCCGTTCAATTCAGTATGATAGGAGTTATGTATTTTTGTTTCCTTTTGTGTTTTACTGGGAACATGTGCTCAATGGAGTCTGCCTCTATCCCTGGATATAATTGGATTATGTTCCCCATTGTCTCCAGGATAGAGGGCTCTGTAAAACCGGTTTGGGCCAGATAGCCATGCTGCCAGCCAGGCCCCAAAAGATACTTTACTAACTTCTGAACCCCTGGTCTGATTCATGCCATTTTTTGATATGTTGTTTCCCTGAATGGATTGATTGTGAATATATAATTTTTATGTGAATGTGATGTATATTTTAGAAGTTATGAATATGCTGTAAAAACTGTATTTTTCCTACCTGTGATAATTGCATCTTCTATTGTATAAGATAATTGAATCACAGGCAGAGGGGAGGATTTTGTGTGGGCTGTAACCTCTGTTTTATTGGCTACTGTAGATAACATGTGTGTCCCTCCCCTGCATGGGAGCAGGGCATAAAAGAAACTGTAGCTTGAATACCTGTTGTTGTTGTTACTTCCTGTAAAGTCTTGTTCCAGCATTAAGCCTTGGCTCATGTTTGGGGGATTGGAAAACTACACTCTGGGGATTGCTATAATCACTTACTCCACAGAGTAAACTCTTGCAATAGCTTGATTTGTTCCTGCTACGCTCTCTGGATTTAGGAGAGGTTCACCCACTGGGTCCTGGTCGTGGATCCAGGGTGGGTGGAGACGGCGAGACCCCAGCGCAGCTGTATCGCTGTAAGTGGGGTGTGCAGTGCTGATGGTGTCGGTTGGAGTGCTTGGAGTCCTCAGCGAGCAGTAGGCGCATCGATTGGCGGAGGTACTCACCCAGTAAACACCCAGTAAATCCTGCTATTGGCTGATTTGGGTCCCATGACCCCAGAACTTGTGTGCACAGGGAAAACGTGACACCGCACGCAGTTCACGTCACTAGTGAACTAGTGACGTCGTTGTGGGTGGCGTTATTAATTAGCGCCATCTTGCAGCTGCCGGCGTCCCTCCCAACGCAGGACCCGGCCGCCGATCCACCAACTGCATGGAGGGAGAGGCTCTGGGGGTGAGAAACCTCTCCCTACTTTAGTGCGACCACACCAATCAGGCATGGCCACACTGTTGTGCCGATCGAGCACTGCAATAGTGTGACCGCAGCGATCAGGTGTGGTCACACTGAGGACTATCAGGCACCGTGACAGGATCCCCCACACAAAGATCGCCCACCGGGCTGGCAGGACCAGGCTTATCAGGGTACCGGGCATTGAAAGAACAAAGAAGGCATCCAGCATGAATGCCAACAGCAAGAACCCATGAGAGGTCCTCAGGACCATAACCCTTCCAATCCATAAGATACTGCAAAGATCCTCGAGTCTAGTGTACCTTGTCCCCTACTTGATAAGAAGGTGCAACACTACGTCTCTTATCAGCATGCTGCTTAAAACGGGATGCAGCGCCAGCTAAGGAAGAATAAACCAGATCCATGTTTTCCTCATAGAGGACAGATGCTCACCCAGAGTGGGAATATCTGTATCAGAGAGCACAGAAGATAATACAGTAGGGTGGAGACTATATACAACATAAAAAGGACTAAGTTTGGAAGAGTCATGCTGTAATAACTGGCTGTGTTTTTCTTTAGTTGAATAAGTCTTTTATGTATCTATATATATAGATATTTCTTCTTTTGGGTCAGGCTCGGCACAATAATATATGTCTATATTATTGAAAAGTACTAATACGCAATCTGACGTTCTTTATAAAAAATAAGTATTTATTCTACATTCAACAGCAAACAATAATATACTTAACAGATGGTATTTCTTAACGACGTTACAGAGAGTCGTCTCTGTATCAGCAACTCAGGACATCAGAGAGGAGAGCAAAACGGATCGTAGAAGGAAGAGAGCGTGGTCCTTTGTCCTTGGCTCTATATAGCCCAAATTACGTCATAACGTTTAGTTTAGACTCTGCCATATAAGGAAATTCCCTATATAAAGACCACCTCAAATCTCTTATACAGCAAATTCCAGAGACCTCATGGTACTTAATAGCAAACGCCATCTGTTCTGTTTAACCCATTAGACAGCCACACCTTAATATGTATTTGAATAGAAACATATAGAATATGCAATATTCTACACATGCGTAGTGTTGTTTCGGGCAAATTCTGCCCAGGGCAAGAGGTCAACCCAATTATCCTGGGAAGTGTTAACAAAACAACGTAAAAATACTTCCAGAGACTGATTTGCCCTTTCAGCAGCCCCATTAGTTTGGGAATGATAAGATGAAGAAAAAGACAGGTCAATACCAAATTCTTTACAAAAAGATTTCCAGAATCGAGAAATGAACCTCTGTCAGAAACAATGTTTTGAGGAATCCCATGTATTCTTACTATTTCCTTAATAAAAATCTGAACAAGGTCTTGTAAGGAAGGTAATTTTTTAAGCGGGACAAACTGGGTCATTTTAGAGACTCGATCTGGGACCATGAGTATAGTGTTATATAGGCTACTCCACAATGAAGTCCATGGCTATATGAGACCACGGAATGAGAGGCACAGGCAGAGGTTGTAACATCCCACATTTCAATTTGTGCGGAACCTTCGAGACAGCACAAGTCTGGCGAGTATTGACATAAGTGATAACATCAACCTTAAGAGAGGGCCACCAGAACTTTCTGGTTACTGCTGAAATGGGTTTTGCATGTACCTGGATGCCCAGCTGTAACGTTATTATGAAATATAGCAAGAATCGTCCTTCTTTCAGTTTCAGGAATGAACAGGAGACCTGAAGGTTTATTATTAGGTGTCTGAGGTTGAGCCACAATTATGACACCAAGAAGAGGCGTGGACAAAGAAAGGACAGTGGAAGCCAAAATACATTCAGGGGGAATAATAGAGAGTGTTCTCTTGCTCCTGTTCCTCCTCTGTCTCATACTGTATAGATAATGCATCAGCCTTTATGTTCCTAGTACCAGGCCTATAAGTGATGATATAATTGAAACGAGAAAGAAACAGAGACCATCTAGCCTGTCTGGATGACATTATTTTAGCCTCACTATATATTCCAGGTTTTTATGATCAGTAATGTCTTTGGATCCTTCCACTAGATGTCTCCACTCTTTATGTCCTGTATATTTTCCTCCATGATTTTACTTTCCAGGGGAGACAGGGTATAAACTCTCCCTTTTGGGGGTATAGTACCGGGTAATAGATTTATCGGACAATCATAAGATCTATGCGGTGGAAGTGTATCGGCATGTTCTTTGTTAAACACCTCAATTACCTCCCCATATTGGGAGGGAACCGTAGTGGACAATGGAGAGGCAGTAGGAACATTGATTGTACCCAATTATTTTGTTATAGGTTTTAAACATCTGTTACAACATCCATCACCCCACTTTAGTATCTCCACTTTTCTCCAATCAATACGTGGATCATGTTTGATTAGCCATGGAAAACCAAGTACAATGGGACAAGAGCGTGAGGCGATAACCTGAAAAGTGTTTTGTTCCTTATGCAATGAAACAGGTAAAGTCTCATGGATAATATGTTGATTTCTAAGAGGTCTACCATTTATGGCCTCAATGGCAAAAGGTGTTGACCTCTCCCTTAGAGGTATTTTGTGTGTGGACACAAAGTTATCATGAATAAAGTTTTCTGCTGCGTCTTATAGGGCTTTGCAATTGACCTCAAGGTCGTATAACAGAATGGTAACTGAAAGGAGAAGTCTTGAAAGAGGTATAGTGGGGGACATATACATAACACCTAAGGTCCCTGAACGGTACTTAGGTGCGATAGAGAGGGGTATCTGCTGTTGGCGACGTCCTTCCTCCAGGCAAGATGCTGGGCTGTAGTGGAGAAGTGAAGTCCCATCCGTTGGATCCCTGGAGCAATAGAGAGGCAGAGCTCTGAAAAGAGCTATTGATTAAGCTTCAAATTCCCTTTCAACAACGAGACACAGCTACGTTTTGATGGGTGAAGAAGAACTGACTCAACTGAGCGTTTATTGCTGCTTTTATACAGGATTTTACAGGAATGTCACCACCCACTGGACCTTGTGGGGCACCAACAATGCAATTACAGCAGCCAATCAGAGTTAAGGTTACAATAGTACACACCCAGCAATTACAATACATTCGTCCCCTTTGCTTAGGAGATAATTGAGTTATTTACTGTATCTATTCAATTATCTCCAAGCTGAAAAATTACACTTTTAATATATTTTCATAACTTCTTGATTTTACATCGTACATGCATATATTTTTATAACCAGTATAACTTGGGGAGAAACATATCCAAAATTCGTGAAAATCCATTCAGGGGTTACAGAGATAGTAAAAAGTCCCTTTGGACCGACCGAAAGCACATTTTACTGCCCAAAACAGTTGCATAGATTTGGGCTGTGCGGTCAGTCTATTTTACCCGGAAAAAATGACGAATCTTCGACCGGGACTTAGTCTCCAGCCGCAGTGTTGAAGAGGAGTAGAAGGTACAGATCAGCGGTGTTCACGCAATTGGGTAGCCAAAAACAGTTCCATAGATTTGCCGGTACACACCACTGACCACGTTCGAATGAATCAAAATGGCTGCCACCACTTGTTCGATTTTCAAATGGCGGCCACTTCGACTACTTCGGCTGCATCCGAAGTGCCAAGCCAAAACTGCAGGTCTTTTCCCAAAGTACTTAAAGGGCCAGAAACAGTCTTTTAAAAGTCCATGAGCCCAAATAAACGATTACTGAAGGCAAAACAACGAATAGTCTGAGTTCACATATATATAAGCAGCAATTATACTGGTTAACTGGGGTTTTTTGTTACAACCCACATATGTCCCTTCTTACCACAATAAATACACAGATCCTCACTCCTGAATTATCTCTCTGCTTCAGATAACCTCATAACTCCCAACTGCATAGGTTCAGGTTCAGCAGCTACAATAAGGGGTTTGGGAACAACAGGGTTGGAGAACCGGGGAGCGAGAAAAGTGCCATTTCTTCTTGGTTTGTTTCTGATGCTTTTTCTTTCTCTTAGCCTTTTATCTATCTGTATCATATAAGTTATATACTCGCTAGGTTTTTCTGGCAAGTCTCTGGCAGCAACCTCATCTAGAATGGTATCAGACGGGCCTTCAGTGAAAGCGGTGACGAGGCCACTGCTTGCTCACCTCTGAGGCGAGGGTACGGAACTCAATTCCATAATCAGCAACAAAAGGATTGTCTTGTCTTATACGCATGAGGGTTTTTTCCGCATTCTTTTCCTTACCTAATGGCTCAAAAGTTAGTTTAAACTCAGGAATTCCGCATAATCATATGCAATAGACTTGTTGCTCTCCCATAAAGAATTTGCCCAGGCTAATGCCTTCCCTATCAATTGATTCATCAGATAACCAATCTTGAATCTATTGGAAGGAAAGGAGCCTGGGGAGGCTTCAAAGTGGTACTCTATTTGGTTAAGCAAACCATGGCATTCCTGGACCCCACGATCACATGGCATGGAAGGGCCAGATCAAGCAGTGGGGGTCTGCTTGAACTCCCAGGCAGACCCCAGGATCGCGATCGCCGGCGGGTACGTCCGAGGTCGGAAAGGGGTTAAGGATTTGCACTGATTAAATTAAATTTTAGCATTTTCGTTCATACAGTATGACACTTTGCCAGGCCAGGTAACCTTTAGTTGCATGGTTTCATGTTGCAGGTACGCTGACTGGTTGAAGGTACTATCGAACCCACAATTCGCTCCTGGCCAATTCGAGTGTTCAGAATGTAATTACCAACTCTCTCTTGTTTTCAGTGGGATTGTTTTTGGAAGTCGTTCCTGGAAGCCTCCAAGGAAGGAGTTGAATATCCAGGGCACATGTGGACTCTTCCTATGGAAACTTGAGGAGGCTGGTACAGTTGTCTCTGGCTACGCAGATGTGGGCTGCTTACTCTGCTGTGTGGACTTGAGGGTGGCCATTAGGTAATGGAACAGCTGATCTGTTGTCAGACTGAGATCGGGGTGGATCCTACATTTTTGCTGTAGTCTCAGCTATGGGATGTGTTTTCTTTTGTGTCTTAGTTGATGCTGGCAGCACTCTCTGTTTTGTATCAGATGATGGGTTGGAGGGATGTCACTACAGAATATTTTATTCGGTGGGTTTTGAAAGGTTGGTGTCGGGTGCCGGCCTGTCACATCTGAATTGTTTCGTCAGTTATTGACAGTTCTGGCATCCGTTTGTAGTCCTGAGTATGAAGTGTTGTTGTTCCGGGCTGTTTTTTCCCTTTGATTTTATGGTGCATTTTGCATTGGTAAAGTGGTGGCGCCCCAGTGTGCAGGCATGTTCCCCACTTCACCAATTGAAAATGCACCATAAAACCAAAGGTAAATAAACAACCCCTTTCATTGTCGGATGTGTTGGTGTCCAGTAGATGGATCGTTATTCAGATCAGGCGGTTAAAGACAGATCAGCACAGTAAGGATGTGTTGGTCTGTATTTGTTCTACATGGGGTGGTTTCTGTCTAGCTGCTTTAGCTGTTTCTGCGGATCCGATAGGTGGTTCCAAGTTCCTTTCTGGTACATGTGGACGTGTCGCCTCTCACCAAATATCAGTTCAACAAGGTTTTTTTTTGTTTGGCCTTGGTTAGCTTGGGGGTGTTTTGAGAACAGTATTCTTCTCATTTCTTTATGATAGGGACAGCCACACAAGCTAGCTTATTTGGTTTTTCGCAAGGTGGGCTGCAGCGCCTGGGCCGGTGGAGGTCATCCAGGTATCAGTTGTACGCCTGCCCTCAATTGGAGTAACTTTTGTTTTGTATACGGTCTGCTGCTCTTTGCATGGATTGCAGGTCATTTATTCATCTATTGGGCGGCTCGGAGGGCAGGAGGAAAGGCCATATGGTCGCAATCTAGGTATTTTGGATTAGAGTGTGCCTTGAGCCGTTTTGTTTCCGGTTGTTATTTTAATTATACATGCGAGGGTAACAATATGGGCAGGCATAATCGATTTGATTCATCCAATCAAACACAATTTGGTTCCTTGTTACACTCTTTTTAATGATCTGGTGGTAGTTTGGTCGGAGGTGGTCGCACCGTTTGCTGAACTTTGCCTCATGGCAGGGTGTTAGGGAAGAGTTGATGGATGTTGAATACGATGGCATTGAGTTTTATCCTGAGGATTGGTGGGGGCTGATGTTGGCAGAGGAGGAGCAGAGACCCAGCACCGAGTAACATCGGCGCTAAAATCAGGTAAGTGACAGAAGTGTTTTTAACCTTTCCAGCACCACCTTCCAGCACAACTTTGTTTTCCTAGCACTATAGTTTTTATTAAAAAATATTTCAGGATTGCCTATATATTGCAAAAAATTTCAAAATTACTACTTCTTGCCAGCATTTTAGCTGTGATTTCCCTTTAATAAGAGCCAGTTTTTTTTGGTTGTATGTGTTGGTGAACACATTCATTGGAACAGAGCTCTTCATAACATTACAACACGGGGACAATGTCTTTTTAGCCCCTTTGGGTAGGGCGTCTGTACTGGAGCAAGGAAAAGAGTGTATAACGTCTGTGCTGGACGGGGGATGTTGGCCAATAAAAACGTGTGATGTGGGCAGGCTGATTGTAAGACAAACTCTAGCCAAAAACACAGATGGAGAATGAGAAGGAAACGAAGAAAGAAAAAAAAAGGCGTCCATTAGCCACGATGTGAAGTTATTTTTACCTACCACAGAGAACGGATATATAGTTATAGGGATCGCTAGAAAGCCAAATTCTTACCGAGTTCCTGTTTTTAGCACATGTGAGGATTTCATACAAAAAGTACCACAGGCTTGTATGAAAATATGGGAACCTTGGAAAATAAAACACTAAACACGTTTTAGACTGGTTTATTTATTCTGCAGCCTTGGGGAAGACTGGAGGGGATGGGGGTGGCAGCTAGACTTGACTTCAAACAAACTGTTAAACTAAATTATGGAGTTTTCTGTGAAAATCCGTTTAATGTATTTAACTCGTTGATGTCAGATTGATGGTTACAGCAAAACCATACATTTCTGGCCTCATTTCAATAATACACTTGCAGTGTACACAGAATTAGCAGTGGGTCTACCTACGCCCTATTGTGCATTTACACACAATTAAATGTCCTATATAATTCAGTTGCATTAGTTTACATGTAAATGGCCTAGACTTAAAAAATTAAGTAGATGACATCAGTTTTGAGGCAATTGTTTGCCTCTGCTAAATGAGAGATACATAATGTGATTATTCTCAAGATGTGCAAATGTGACTTGGGGGTTCTAGACCAAAAGGAATCCTGCAACTCTTCATGTGTCACCAGTTCATGCAATCACAGACATGCAATATAGCTATGATGTCAGACAACACTGTAGACAAGAGAAGGTTCTGCCATCTCTCGCTTTTGTGGCTTAAACTACTTGCGACCCCAACCTGCACACAGGCACACTTAGATGTGTGCGCAACAGGAAACAGGTGAAAGACTATATGATGGTATTATCGAGGTGCCTGATAAATGTGCATGGGGTACCCACTGTCACATTCTGTTCCTGTGTGCACGAAATGAGAGTGGGTAAGGTTTTTGGTAAATATAGCATAATGGATAATTAAAAAGAAAAATGTACAGCAGATAGGGACATCTGGACTGGGTTATCTTCTTGAGATGACACACACACTGAGACACATCTTTGTGGACAATGAATAGCATCTACCTAGGAGTCAGTGGCCAATGCTATACACAAAAAAGTAGCCAAGTGTTGAACTATACCAACTATCCAACATGTGTTTATTAGTTCGGTGCAGTATGGTGATCAAGTCTGTGTACTACTTCTATTGACAACATTCTGAAGGAGGACTCAAAGTATCTATGCAGAGGAAATAATGATTCGATCTTCATTCCTTTCACATGCATGCGCATTATTGGATATTGATACCTTAGAGAAAGTTCAGAGAAGGGCTACTATACTGGTTCATGGATTGCGGGATAAAACTTACCAGGAAAGGTTAAAGGATCTTAACATGTATAGCTTGGAAGAAAGACGAGACGGGGGATATGATAGAAACATTTAAATATATAAAGGGAATCAACACAGTAAAGGAGGAGACTATATTTAAAAGAAGAAAAACTACCACAACAAGAGGACATAGTATTAAATTAGAGGGACAAAGGTTTAAAAATAATATCAGGAAGTATTACTTTACTGAGAGGGTAGTGGATGCATGGAATAGCCTTCCAGCTGAAGTGGTAGAGGTTAACACAGTAAAGGAGTTTAAGCATGCGTGGGATAGGCATAAGGCTATCCTAACTATAAGATAAGGCTAGGGACTAATGAAAGTATTTAGAAAATTGGGCAGACTAGATGGGCCGAATGGTTCTTATCTGCCGTCACATTCTGTGTTTCTATGTTTCTATGGTCAACAGCATCATTAGAATAATGGGATATTTTACATTTGCATCAAATGCTAACACAGCCTTCCATTTAATGCAAATCCAATTATGAGTGGTAAAGTGTGTTTCAAATAAAAATAAAAAATAAATATTGGGGTCTTCCAGATCAAAAGGAACTTTTGACAATAATAACGGATATATTTTATTCATTCTTTTGAGAAACCCTTAGAATACAGTGATGATCATAGTATGGTTTCTGATACCGTAACGTCAATTTCATTGATAAATAAGGTCCATTCTGTAATCACAATTCATCTCAATGCACTTTCTTTCTTCACTTTCCAATAAGTGTACCACAGAAACTATTTTCGCCTTTATGATTGTATACTTTTACTTTCAGAGATAAAAAAAAATAGTTTATTATGCATATTCATTTTTGAGCAGAAGGTATATAAATATTTTATTCCAAATTAATCCCAAAGTGACAGAGCAGACGGCAGAACCTTTTCCTTCTGGCCTTCGATGGATTAGCAAAAATAAACTAACGTTCATCTTTTTCCATCTGAAAGAAAGTCCTTTTTTTCCCCCTCGCTTTCCTAAAGAAGAATATTGGACAAAGTGCAAAATGCCAAGGTTTGGTCACGGCTGATTTCACCTTGCCTTAAAATAGTTGACTTATCCCTTTCTTTCTCAAGACCAGGAAAGCGGTTATTACAAAACAGACAGCTGCCTGGGGCAAGCTGGCCATCTTTGATTTGAGTTGTGATTATGTAGCAAAACGTACAGTTCTATTTTTTATCTATTGACATGGAACATTTCCAGTTAAAATAATAATTCCACGACCCAGGCATTAAATATCATGTTAATTTGGTTTGAAAATGCATACAATTGTTTTTCTAAGTCTATTACATCTTCTGTAATTCGATTAGGTCAAATTTGGGGATCCGTGGAAGTTAGGTTTATTATTAATTCCAGACACAAAGACTTACAAAATCAGATTCAACATAGAATGTTGCAATAATAGAAAGACCTTTAACACACATATTTCAACAAAGCATTACCTAATAAATGCACGTACATCATAAACATCCAGTATACCGTGTCATCACTTTTCTGGAATCTATCATTCATTTTTAGGTTATAGAATTAAACCTCACATATGGAGAAAATGTCATTGAAGGAATGAGGTACAAAAATATACCTTTGAACTTGGTGGTACTTTGCTAAACAGTACATTAGTGCAATTCTTGGCTTGAATGTTAATGTAACAGACCGTCTGGCACCCCAACCGAGTACCTCCGTCAATCGCTGCTTCCTAGTACTTGCGAGCACCATAAGCACCGCACTGGAACACCATAACCACCGTAAACCCCACAAACTGTCGCAGCTTGGTTGGGGTCTCGCTGTCCTCCACCCACCCTGGACCCAAGACCAGGCTCCAACTTCCAGTAGGTAGACCTCTCCTAGTCCAGAGAGAGAAGCAGGCTGCTCTCACAAGAGCAATTTGTTGTGATCTAAGGGAGTATAGTGATTATAGCAATCCCCAGAGTAAATATAGCTCTCCAATCCCCCAAACATGAGCCTAGACTTCATGAAGAGTTCAACAAAATGTCTTTAATGGCAGTTACAACTGGCCTTATATGCAGGTCCACATGCAAGGGGCACTCCCTTGCCAAACCAAAATGTACGGACCGGCGGATTTAAAAGAGAGAAGACCAGGAAGAAGACAGAAGCTCCTGAGGAAGTCGGATCGACGAAATGCGTTGAGCCTTATTCAAGAACCCTGTGATTTGGTAGTAGCAGTCTTATAATTACTTTTATAACCATTTGCATTTTGCACTTTCAAACGGTGTGCTTTTGACTACGTGCTGTGAAGGAATAGTGGGTGTTAGCTGCCATTCCAGCGGCATATTGAGCACCACTTTCCCTTACTTGACTTTGTACTTTAGCACTTGCACTTTAATATAATCTTTTGTATTATGCTATAAGAATCTGCTATCCTTAAAGGTTCTTTTTGCCCATTTGGGCTTACAATTGCGATTGTTGCACATTTATGTATTGTGATATTGCTTAATTACCTCTGTTGATTTTAACTGTTTAATAAATTGTATTATATTTTCACTAATTGTTTTTTTATTCTCTATATCTGTTTGTGAGGCTATCTCATAGAAGTTGTCAACTAGAGTGACTGTGGCACCCTGTTATCTGGTATTGATTTTATCTTTGCAGTTTATTTTTTAAGTTTATTAAAGGTTAGGAGTGACCTTTAGACAGAGGCTTGCCTGCACTTTTTTCTGGTCTCACTCTTTCCACCCACCCACTTTTTTTGTTATTTGTTGGTTTTATCCGTCTGTCTTTTCCCTTTGTGGTGTGACATAGCAGGCTATTGCTGTGTGATAGTGCCTGTCACTCACGGAGCTAACAGCACATGCGACTTCTCTCCTCCGAGGTCAGGACAAGCCCCCCAGTTTTTAATTTTTTGAGACAACCTAATTTGCACAAGGAAATAAAGAATTGTGCTATAGACGATGAAGTCAGACAAATGGCCAATGTTGGGATATAATGGTGAGCATGTTCTTGCTCTTATCTTGAATAGCAACAGGCACTTAAACTAAAGTAAATGTTTTTATTAATGTGATTACTAGTCAATGAATCCAAATGGGAATATATGCTGATTTAGCCTTGCAATGATTACTAATACAGTCAACACAACACTAAATATGAGAGAGCGGTATTCCACAGCATGTAACTGTTGGAGATGTTCGAGAAACGTACTATTTGTGATTTATTTATTTTTTTATCTGTAGTTTACCTAACAATTTATAGAATTGAAATTGAAATGAAAAACAAACACTGTAACTGTGCCATTGCACAAATCTTCTGGAACAAAAATGAGGGTAAATCTCAAAAATGTTTGGACTTGCTCTGCTTGTGTTATGGGTTTCACTTTCAGATTCATGTACTCCTATTTGTCTCTTGGATAATGGAAAATGGTTTGAGAAAATTTAAGTCATCATAATGTATGATACTCTGGGAAAATGTTTCAGACTGGAAAGTGTTCAAGGAAAATTAAGATCTGAATATCTATTTAAAGAAAAGAAACAAAAGGAAAATACTTTAGTTGCTCCAGGCTAATAGTATAAAATTCCTTGGTTTACTAGTAAGAATGGACTGAAGTATTGAATTATTTTAATTTCTGTTATTCTAAACCTATCACAAGATCACTTTTTTAAATTTTAATCATTTTTGATGGGTATAAGCAAATTTAAGAATGTATTGATTATTTGACATATGGTTCAACAAAATAGCCCTCTGGGTCCCCTAAAATCTTGGTTCAGTGGTGGTACCCCAACATGAAGACCCCTTCATGAGTACTGATGCCTTGGTGATGGTAAGAAATGGACAGACAAAAAGTATTTTGAAATAAGAGACTGAACTGAAGGCATGTATGTGGGTAATAACAAAATGAACTACAAAGACCAAAAAGGAATAAAAACACTTTGAAAAACTAAAACAAAACAGAGAGAGATTCCCTTAAGAACACAAACACTTGGAACCCCTTGTGGTTGGATCAGAGAGGCTATTCTAGGTCAAAGATCATCATGGTACAATGTCCCCTAAAAAGACACAAGTTGACATCTGATCAGCTGCACAGGAGTGATTTAACAGTCTTCTGGTTGGTTCATAGTGTGCTCAGGAAAACTGTGAAGATTTGATTCTTTTTATATTTATTTATAAGCATTTTCTTATGTTGCGGCACAGTTGGACACCAACTTTGCTTCATGTGTTCCGTTGTCCTTTTTTATGTGAAATAAATGCAGCCATAATAACAAAAATTAAGACGATAATCTTTCTAGACCATTGCGGGTCAGATTGACCTCAATAATTACTTTTTTTCCACCAATATATTTTTAGTTTGCTTAAGTTTAATTGCTGCTGGTCAAGCCAACATTTGCCTTAATTGCTTTGCAACTGATGATGTATGTCAGGAGTACAAAGCCTCGAAGATCTGTTATGTACAGATGGGTCATGTACTAAAATGATATAAGCATGAGTAGAGAAGATACATGTGTAGCAACCTGCCTGGCATAGCAGTTCTGGTCTGGTCGTTTTGGTGGAATCAGTCTGATAGACAAATGGTATAGATTCTCCCTGTAATGGCACAAGTGGACTAAAGCATATTTTCATATCCAATAAAAAATGATGACGTAAATACATACGGTATATTAGGAAAGAAAATAAACCCAAAACAGCTAGATCTACAGAAATTAGCCCTGCACTGAACCCCACCACTATTTACACTTTATAGCCTTTGTAGTGGTCTTATTTAAATGTGTATTAGGATTATGTACTTAAAGGGGCACTTTTTTTTAAAAACTTATCTATAAGAATAGGTAGGGACTACGCAAAAGTCTTTGCTGCTTTAAGCACCTCAATTCCTTTTTTGACTGTATTTATAACGATAATGGGCCAAGCGTATTAATGGTTTATGAGAGGGCAAGTATTTCCAGAGTGGATGCATGAATGTAGTACATCAGCGCATTAATGTGTGAATTAATATATAGTTTGAATGTACCAATGATGTCAAAATCTCTGTTCAGTCCAGTATTAATAGCCTAGATGTTATGGAGCAGAATCACAGCTCAGCTTAATATTTAAGGCCTTGCTTTGCACACACAATCTGCTTTCAGTGTAATAAATTCAAATCAACTTTACTTTAACACATTGTGATATGGTACAAGCATGTGATAAGTCTTTGTTTCACAACAGGGGAATTCAAGACAGGAGGGGAAAAGCAAAAACATTGACAACTAACAGTTATGATGCCGAATGAATACGATCCCAGGCAGAGGCAGGTAACGCGTGATCGCTGCTGTAAATAAGAACGGATTCTTCCATTCTCTTCAATCCCATCAGACTCTTTCAGACAGAAAGGAAACCAGGAAAATAGCTCATTTGAGCGTATTGTGGCTAAACTTGTTTCAAAATAAGCAACAGAAAGTTGGACAGAGTTCAAATATTTAGCTGCTCTAACATTGCTTATGACTTGCCAAACTCTGTACGGGCAGATTTTCGTCTGGGGTCATATCAGAGTCAGAGGTTGTATCCAGGTGAAAGTGCTGGCTCGCATTACTTTTTGGTTAACCTGGCATTGAAATGGTCAGTTAACCCTCTCGCTTCTGGATAAAACTGAAAGATCTAGCTCACAAAGTCTCCAAGGAGGAATGGGGGTATCAATCTGATATCCGGCCCTCAAAAGGTGCCACGTAAGAGACCATTGTAATCTAAAACAACATATATATGAATACTGCAAACCTTTTTTTTTTTTTTTCTTCAAGAATGTTTAATGTTAAATTTAATGCATAATTTACCATAAACCATGTCATATTTTACATTATAATTCGGTAAGATTTAATAAGGTCACGCTGGAAGCATGAAATATGCTGGTTTACAGCTTAAAATATTTATCATGTTCCAACTACTCTACTATTCTTTATATTTTTCACATGCTATTTATTTATGGTACTTGGGCGATGTTGTTTAAAACTCTTTATAATATACGCATACAAGAAAAAAACAACACATAGGAATATAAAGACACTGACGAGAATAAATTAAAAGACTGTTCAATAACATTTCCTTTTGTTTCCCTTTTTGGGGTGGGTTAGTTTTGCGCTGGAGATGATCACGCTACGCAGGGACCCCTCAATCACATACTGCTGGGATATAAAACTGTTATTGAAATCCTTAACTATCCTGACTCCTTGTGTTGGCATTGCAGCCAACATAGTTGTATTTAAATAGTGAGTACTGGCATAGCTGCTAGAATAGTGGTACATGAATTTTTCCTTATTCCAGCCATTTTAATCCGCCACAATCCATACTATGATTAAATAATAATGCGCTATATGGTGTTTTTTTTTTTTTTGCACCCCACATCAAGTTTGTGTGAACAAAGGGTATTTAAATCCTGGTGACCTTAAAAATGACACATGAGATTAGAAAAAAAAATATTCCTACTCCATTTA
Organism: Pelobates cultripes; assembly: GCA_933207985.1. Taxonomy (NCBI): domain Eukaryota; kingdom Metazoa; phylum Chordata; class Amphibia; order Anura; family Pelobatidae; genus Pelobates; species Pelobates cultripes. Next base: position 64,158,577 of record OW240924.1, read on the forward strand.
AAATGTAAACATTTAAAATTCTATAAAACTCAAAACTTAGTTATTAATGACTTATGTATCAATAATGAAATTTTATTCTGTAATGAGATATCTACCAAATTGGAGATCTCTAATCAAGAGTTTTTTTTTCCTATTTACGAATTAAAAGTTTTCTTAGAGGCCATTTTTTGAAACTTTGTAATAATAAAGAAAGACTTCTGAAAAAAAATATTTAATGGTAACCCAGTAAAAAAAAAATAATAATAATAATTTCATGTGTAGAGACACTATTAGCCTCTAGACACCACTCTTTCTATCCCCCAGCGCTAAAAAAGTGGGAGAACGACTTAAACGTAACAATTCCTTTAATGGTTTGGTGTGCTTCATTAAGTAAAACTAAAAAAGTTATTCATTGTTTAAATATTGTTGAAACGCACGTAAAGATTCTACAAAGATGCCCGACGATTGTCAGACATTGGAGGATGAGTTTAACCCCTCTGGCATGTACATTTTAAAAACCAACCATCCCAATAACTAGAGATGGAAAAAGGCATTAACTATAATATCGACAAGGAAAACAGGCATGCTCTTTATTTAGATATTATAAATAAACTGAATTCTATATAAAATAAAAAAGAAAGGGAAATGAAAGAGGGAAAAAAAAATTAGCTGCATATGTTAGTGCCCTTAGTCTTTAATAAACACTCTAATGATTTACTTTAAAAGATGGTCCATATGTATGTATGTTAGTGTGAATGAATGTTGTTGGATAACAGTATGCCATTGCTTGTATACAATGAAATTGACAGATGTACGAGGGATGTATTAATATACTGTTATCAATTGTTTGTACTATAATAATTAGAAAATGTTTAATAAAGATTAAATTAATAAAATTCTATAAAACGTAAAAAAAATAAAGAGTTAAAGATATATAAATAGGTGTTTTAAATTTTCCCTTCTAAGAAAAAAAAAATTATTTTTGGAGCGTTACAAATTTTATTGTATGGGGTGGGGTAAGCAATAATGTATTAAATGGGGAAAAATGGAGCTTTCGTTCCTTGTGGCTGCTGAAACTCATAACATTTTACTAGATTTAATTTTATAAAGTGAAAGCAAAATATATTGTAAGGACATGAGTATAAGGATGATGTAACTACTGGTAGTTGAGGCTGACGACTTGAATAAAAAAAGAGAATGGCTACCCTGCAAGCGACAGATCGGATTTACAAAACACGCAAAGGATTTTTCTTAATTTTGATCTTACAACTTTGCGAATCAGTGAACGACCATAATATGAAAGAATAACATCTAAATGTATCAACACCTCTACAACCCCATCTCAACAATAACGATATCGGCCAATTTTTGTACCAATCGCAGTTCATCCAAACCCGAACACACAAGGCTAATAATCACGAAACCTTTTACGGAAGATCTTGAGCACAGAACCTGAAGTAGATTTCCATATCCTTCATATGAAGAACTGGATTTGGGCAATGGTACAATATAGTACACAGTTCAGTACTCAAATGACAGAATCCCAAGTGTGAATGAATCTTGTCTCAAAGCAAAAAAAGACGCCATTCCCCTCTTGAGATCAGGAACGTTCCGGGATCCTACAAGCAGAATGCAAATACTTGTAATGTATAACGGACCTTAGGATGGCCGGACTAACACTACACACACAAAGAATAGTCAAATAGCAAGCAGAGGTCAGGGGTACCAGAAATCAGGATCAACGACAATGCCATAGCCGAGGTCAAAGGAACACAGAAGGAGGAATAGTCAAACGAAGCCAAAGTCAGAATACAAGAATACCAATACGGAATAAGTGCTCTTGGGTCAAACAAGAACCACAACAGGGCAATGAGTCTCGCCCTGGTTTCTCTTTAAATATCGTGTTCACTTAAGTAGGTAACCACGCCCCCAAAATGTTCTTGTTCGAACCCCTTAGCGGGCCGTGGCGTACTTAGCATCATGACGTCGGCGCTCATTAGCCGCGTCATAAAAGGAGGCGGGTTTATCGCGGCTGGCGTGAGAATCGCTAAGGACAAGCTGAAAGTTAGCAGGAGTGTCCCCAGTACCCTGCAACGAGATGCCAGCCTATGACATGCTCCTGACTGATACAAAAGGTTACCTGACACTTGACAATGCATAATTAGATGTTTCTGTTATTTTATATATTTCCCTATATTAAATCTATTTATCTAAGAAATTCACATATTTCTATGTACATATGTGTGCGCACATTTGTCTGTTTATACATGCGCATATATGTTTGATTTAGTTTTTGAGCACAATTCATTATCAACACAGGCTATCAAGACAATCCTTTTTCAATATTCCCCGCATAATCTGTTGAAACTGCAGCCAGAGAAGGCATGACAGACTGGTTGCTCAGTCTTATTTTGCATCAACTTTGCTCCGGCTGTGCTTGTAGGTGGTCTTCTTAAAGATAAATACTCTAGTGAATGGTAATGCCGAGCACTAATTGTTTAGCTGCTAAAACCCATTTCATTCTATCGGAGTGTAAATAAAAGCAAGGTTGCCAGTGGCTAATAGATTAGGGGTTTAAGATTAAATCATATTCTTTAAGCTGCTAATTTGAAGTTTAAACACACGCACAGCGTTTTACTAATAGAATTTTCACTAACAAGCTAAACATCTTTTCTACGTGCCCATTATCTGCTTCGTCAATTTCACAATGAAAATTCCTGGTAGGTTTATCACTTATTGGAGAAAAAAACAACTCAATAGTCATAAGATGCTTCTTCAGTTCCACCACAGTCTCTTTAAAAAACAAAACAAAAAAAACAAGTAGATTATAAAGACCCCCCTCCCCCCAACAAACAGAACAGAAATTGCAATAAATATATATTTCAAAAAGGTAGGTCAACACCTACCTTTTTTGGTTGTAAATGTTCAGAGGGGTGGTTGATAGGGCTACATTAGCTGTGGCTTAATTTTATTTTTAGTTTTGAATGAAACAATAGTAAATAGGAGTCTTATACAAGATAATTAACCTGGTAGAAGTGTAAAAGAGTAAAGAACCGTGTGTAAGACAGAGAGAAAGAGAGAAAGAGAAAGGGTAACAGGAATATCATGGAAAAAAGAGCTTAGCAGAGACTTGACTAGTACTGGAGTAGTACAGAATTTGGCCAAAGGCAGATATGGTTATAGAGAAAGTCACAATAAGAACAGCAGTTGAACATTTAATGGTAGGAAAATGAACCAAGTGACTGCAAAACTCTACACACAAAAATAAACAAGTAAATAAATAAAAATTAAAGTACACACAAATTGTTTGTGGGTTTTTTTTTATGCCAATTTAACACCAGATGGAAAAGTAGTCAACAAATTAAAAAAGAAATTAATATTTATATGCACATAATGCTCTAAACAAACGTAAACCTGTAGAATCTTAGCTTATCGTATGAGCCGTAAATATCTTAAATGTGTTTTTTGTTGTTCCAGATTTAGGTTAAATGTTTGAGTACACATGGCTAGTCCCACCAACAAAGTCCATCTTCATCTGAAAAGGCAGGCGATTTGACACTTTATGAGAAACAAGACTCCCAAGGACTTTTTGACGTCCCATAGGCAGTCAGTGATATTATGTTTATATAGACATCGTATGCAAGGGATTCACATCTGGATTAACCTTAAGACTTCAATAAGTAAATCAGACGTGCAAGAGAAACACTAGCACAAGTGAGCAAGTCCCTCCTGTGCGAACATTGCCGTGGCCAATTTACTAAGCTTCTGTCTGTTTTGGGGGAAGCCTCTTACATGTTAGGTTGTGGCTTATTTTAATTCATGGTTCTGTTTAGATTTATTATAGATGTATAAGTGTTTAATGCATTATATTAAAGATTTATTGTAAATATCAAACAAAAGCCTGCTCTTCAAATACAGAAGATGTAATATTTGATGTATTGGTTGATTAAAATATTTATTAAAACATGAGCCAAAGAAATCATTTTGATGGAAAGATGAGAAGGTGCCTAAATCCTGCCAACCAGACTTGGCGTAAGAATACTGTACAGGATTAAAACAATGATTCAGAAGATGTTCTCTTGATATATGACGGCATTCACTAAACAGAGAATTGTAGTTGATATCCAAGTTGCATACCACAGTCCAGGAAAGCAGAATTAGACAAACAAAATATCCACCTGTTATTTTAACATGTTTGCCCTAAAATATTGCAACTCAGCACAATTAGCTGGTTAATAAATAAACCCATTTTTTTGTGGGCAAATTCTTCACATCAAGAGGCATCTAGCATAACCATGAATAGCATTAGCCCTAAACTTCTGCAAAACGAAAAAATTCAGTTTGTCCAAATTGATTCACCTGAAAAAAATAATGTTTCCATCCATTTAGTGATTTGGTTTGCCCAAATCTTGTCCAAGAAATTTGGTTTGTTCTTTGGATTTTGGTAAATCAAATTTCGTGTTCCCAAATATTCTTAACTTTGACTTTTTAGCTGTTTAGTAGGTAGCTCCTTATATATGAATTTTGTCCCTATTTTACATGCAGCATGCATAAACTCCATGCACAATAATAATGTATGCTCTCTCCTCTCTGGAGTTCTAAACAGTGATTCCAGGCTGTGTCAGTCTCAGAACTTTGAGTCCAGCTCAAACTACTTAACATTTAAACTCCTGCTGAACATGAGCATTTGAAAGATATGGGGTCACTGGCGGAACTACCGCAGTCACAGGGGTCACAGCTGTGCCCGGTTGCCCTGTCGACCCCTACGAAAACCACCGGGGCCGCATTGAATGAGCCCAGCGCTGACCAAACCCCAGGAAATCCATTGCCATCGGGTGGCTCATGCTCTTGGGGCCCCAGGATTTCCTGGGGCCCTCCCAGCGCTGCGGCACAGCGCGACCGGGCCCCAGTGATGATGTTAGAGCTAGGGGGAAGCCGTCACTTCCTCCCAGCCAAAAGAGCGCCATGCAGGAGGAGAGAAGGGAGTTAGAGTGGGGGCTCTGGCTCCCATCAGCATGAGGCAGCCACTGGACCCCAGGTAAGTCACTATATTTTTTTAACAGTTTGTGTGTGTGTGTGATAGAGAATGTCTGTATCAGTATATCTGTGTGTATGTGTGTGTGTGTGTGTATGTCTGTATGTATGTGTCTCTGTGTGTTCGTATGTGTGTATTTGTATGTATGTATGTATGTATGTGTGTCTATGTATGTATGTGTCTACGTGTATGTGTGTCTGTGTCTGCATGTGTATCTGTTTGTCTGCATGTGTGGAGGCGGGTCGTATGGGGTGGGGGGTAGATGTATGGGTGGACAGGGATGTATGAGGTGGGGGGTAGATGTATGGGGGGCCCTAGGGCAATTTTTGCACCGGTGCCCTGTGGTTTCTAGTTAGGCCTGTGTATAAGGTCATATTGTTTTTTTAGACCATACCTTTGTTCTGAAATAGAATATTATTCTCATGATTCTCAAAAAGGAAATCAGGGGAAGCATGTAAAAAAACAGACACTAATAAAAAAACAACTTTGTTTCACACTCATGAGCCTGTGAATCACAGAGTTATGATTTGGAGGGCAAGGTAAGAAAACAAAACAAAAAAAACAAACAAAAAAAAACAGAGAAGTAAATTTTTCTCCTTGCATGAATTATCCAAAATTAATGTTAATTTCACATTTAAATATTTGCGTGATGCTCATGTGACGTTAACATTCAGATCAAGATAAGGAGTAAACTGGGCAAATGGATTCATTAAAGTTGTATCACCCTTATCTCAGTTCCAGTAGAAGCAATGTATTGGTATTAAACCTGAAGATTGAAGATCTCTTAAATGCCCATAATGTGTCTATTTCATTGGCCAACGTTGTGACGGTTTATAATAATTTATTCCATTGCTCTGTGAAAATATTGTTGCACTGTATTGGTTCTACTACTATTTACAAAAATTAAATCTCTCAGACAGTTAAATAAAAATTAAATTAATTGCAGTGAAATTATTTTGATAAATTCAAGCTTTCTCCTTTACAAAGGACCCAAAATGCTTCTCGTTAGCTTGAATTCAGGACATTTATTTTATTTCAACTCGTGTCACAAAGTGTTTTTTCCAGATGCACTTTGCTAATGCTGTCATACCATATTATTAGTATTTATATATTCCACAGTGAATTACAGTCATAGAATAGGAATAATTGATTTCAAGTACTTGACATACAAAATATTAAACAGAGGCAAGAGGTGAAGAAGGCCCTGCTCAAATGAGCTTACAATCTGTGAGGATATCATTTAGAGTTGCTACTCAAACTGTAAATATTATTCTGGAGTTACGTCTTGGGACTTAAGACCTAACAGACCTAGTGGAAAAAGGTAAGTGTAATTCAATATATAGGTATCTATCTCTGCCACGGACCCCCCTCCCACCTCCCTCCCCACTTCTTTTTCATTAGTTTACTCTCCTCCCTCTCTACAAGTACTGTAATCCTTTCTTCTCTCACGGACAACACTAGGTATAACTGCCCATGCAGCTCCATGAAAGACACGGGGGCCCTAAGGCACGATGAGGCCTCACGGGAAGGCAGAAGAAAGTACCCCAGCTTGAGTGCACCGCTAACCTATCGTGATGTACCACTTACATGCATGCCTTGCCCTTGTGTTTGTTCTCTTTTTATGTTTCCGTGTTAAAAGTTAAAATTTATTGGTGGACAACCACAGGTGATGCATTAGTTACGCTATCCAACTATGCATTATACACAATGTAAATGCCCGTTGCCAACAAAATGTAAACACTTGAGTTTTGTACTGCACATTGTATGGGTGCTGCGACACCTGATGATACATATGTACTTCCTACTCTCATTGCATGCATCATAGTGCAGTAGAACAGTGTACTATTATAGCATGTTGTCTTGCCAATATGAAAATAAAGAATATATTAAAAAAAAGAAAAATTGTGCGCTGATTATAAAACGGAAAAGAGAATCCTCCGAATTCATCAAACATACCTATTTGTTTCCCATCAGACCCATCAGAAAGTGTCTAAATTATTTCTGAATTCTATCTCCTGTTTACCAATAAAAATTGCGTGGCTGAGGATAATCAGACTAGCATTTCAATGTCAGCTGGTGGTTTACAGGATACCCAGGCCAACCTTACACCCACTTATGCTATAAAACTGTCTTCTTTTCTTTTTTTTTACTGTTCCAAGTGTATACACATAAAACACAGCCAACGAGTAGCCAAAACAACACTTCAAATGAGATCATTACAATTAGCAAATCTGTCTCAGGGCCGAAATATCTGTGTGAGAATTCAACGCCATTAGCCAGCTGGAACCGGTAACGTGTTAGCGCCATGGGATGCTGCTCATTACGGCTACTACAATTGTCCATAATTCTTCCATATTTGTTTGCCCTACAAAGTTACTCAGTTGACTGAAATAATTTAATTTTCATATTGAAAAGAAAAAAAAATGTTGTTATAAGGGATGCATGTCCAGAGCACTTATGAGAGCAGTAACCTGACCCGCAGGAAAAGATTCGGTAACACAACCAAAGGTTAAATTTCATTTGCTGATTTAATAAAAAACTAACAGGATGGATTTGGGGATATTTCATTAATCTTTCTTTCCTTTCAGTGAAAAGGAAATTAAGTCCAATCTAGTTTAAACTATGTTTCACTTACCATTATAAAGAAAGCTGCCAATGTCCATTTTATTTCTGGCAAGCTAAGTACTAATTAGTTACACAAAATTCTTCCGTGATCCTGTCACTGAGCTACGGGAAAACGAAGAACTTGCTGCAGGCAGAGATACAGGAGTTTTTGTTACATTCTAAATATGTTATCTAATTCTTAAACATACTCCTGGAAGCAAATGGAGTGTGCGCACCTGGGTATCCCCGACTGTCCAGGACAGTGAATAAAATAAAGACAGCTTTATCAGACTTGAGCCTGGGTACCAATGGGGTTAATTCGCTAAGCAGCAAGTTGTTTGCACAATTGGGTTTGTAAACGTTAACCCAAAATAGCAAAGCTGTGGAAATCGTTTAACCGGATTGCATTTTGGGCATACACAAACTATTACGGCTGCTTTTGCATCAAATGGAACATGTTTTTCCTTGACTTGTAAGCCACCCACTGTCTATTTATGTTACTGAAACTATATAGGCTCGTTATAGGGGGACAACGCAGGGGGCTCCTAGTACCTTAACCACTACAGCGTACTATAGTGTTTATGGTACTTTGAGTGCACCAATAATGATGGCACCTGCAGAAAAAGGCTGGCCAGGAGTGTAAATTCAATTAATCTCTGGCACAAATGCAAGCATTACTCCTATCCTAAACTATAAAAAATAAAATAAATCACGTAATAAAAAAGATGCATAATGCTGAAACACATTTTTAGAGAAAAATGCTATATTGAGATTTTAGAGACATTTATAAATCAGTAAATCTCAAGCCCTATGGGAGAAATGTAATGTCTCTAAAACTCCTCTAAGACTATATTTTGTCAACAATGCTATTCATCATTATATATTTGCTATGTATTACATGATCTGCCCATTATTGTAACAGACAGATTTTGCCTTCACATGACACACCAGTTGCTGAAAAGTGTGTCCTCTCTTTTTTTCCCATTCTATAAAAAGCGCAGATTTAAGTAAAAAATTGCACTTTTACAAACCAACCATGTTACTCCCCCACCAGCTGTCAATCAGATAACAAGTCCTGTTACTCAGTGAGACAGAGCACCTGCCTTGAAAAAATGCCTCATTGAGCTTCATTGGAAAGTCTGTGATTGGACAGCCACAGAAAGTCTGAGAGGGGTTAGCAGGGGAGGGCTTGAAAAGGCTGCAGATAAGAGATCTCAGATTTTGCAAGCTGTTTTTAGAGATACCCAATGAAAAAAATGCATAATTTATTGTATGCATGTTTTCATTGGGGGCTTATCAATTAAATATAATTTTTTTTCTTGCAACGGAGTGTCCCTTTAACATTTTGTTTCTGTAGCAAATGACCTGCAACTAAAAGAGATTACTTACCTGGAATCCATTGCCAGGCAAAGCACCCAGTGATAACTTCTGCACTGGCCCCCCAATGTAGTCTCAGAGCCCATGTGTGCGCTTCGGGCTGGTGAGATGAGGGAGGTGGGAGGGGAGAGAGGGAAAGGGGGAGGGGAGATAGGGAGGGAGGGGAGAGAGGGAAGGACGGGAGAGAGTGAGTGAGGGGAGGGAGGGAGAGGAGGGATGGGAGGGGAGGGAGTGAGTGAGGGGAGGGAGGGAAGGAGGGAAGGGGAGGGAAGGAGGGAGAGAGGGAAGGAGGGGAGAGAGGGAGGGAGGGAGAAAGGGAGGGAGGGAGAAAGGGAGAGAGGGGGGAGAGAGAGAGGGAAAGAGCGAGAGAGAGAGGGGGAGAGGGAGGGATTTTAAAAATAAATATATATATTGAAGAGGTGGGAGGAAGCACATAAGGGTAGAAAAAGTTTCCACTTGCAGGCACTGTCTGCAAGGGAGAAGATGATCACACAAAATGCACAGAATTTACATTGGCAGCGGAGTTCTGGGATGCAAATGTCAAGTGTGCTGCGGGGTGCAACTAGCCCCCAGCACACAATTAGCAATAACTTAGTATATGAAGGGTTTCAAGCAGAAATGCTGCACATACTGACTCCTACCACCATGACCACTTCAAATAACTGAAGTGGTCATAGTGGTTGGAGTAGCCATTTTTTGCAAATGTAAACGTGTGTGTCTCTCTTTTACCGTGCTTTCTCGTTCAATTTTTAAAGCTCTGGTGAATATGTTGTTGCTATCTAAATGCCAAGATTAATAATAATAATAATAACAATATTCTTTTTACTCTTCCACTATGTTGGAAAGGATTATATGATCTTTTACAATGCAAGGAATTAAAAATTTAAATTTGAGAGAAAATATGCACTTAATTCCTCTCTGTCAGCAGTGGATATTAGAGATTATGAGCTGACATATGCACTTCTGTAAGAGGTATAATAGTTGCATTGTTTCAGGTTTTCAGTGATATTAAAGAGGAAGAGAAGCCATTAATAGGCCTGGTATCATCATCCATAAGGTTGGTAGATTAACCTCTACTCATCTATGGTCACAACAGCAGATTCTTGCTTGGTATGACACCACAGCATGGGAGCCCACTACGCTACAAGTAATGGTGTAAGGCACACTGGTGTTAGGGCAAAGGTCATTCTTTCTCTGTTTAATGATGGTCACAAGCAGATCAGCATACAGCATAGGTGCTAAAGGTCTAAATGAGTAAAGATAAATCATAACCCATTGATTTTAGTCATTTGGGATAATACAGGGGCAACAATTTAAACAACAGCAACAACAAAAAAATCGGACTGTACACAGTTCAGACTAGGCAAGTACAAGGTCAAAACCAACATCATAAAATGGAAACTTTCATACTGGCATTCCACACAATATGTGTCAATGGCAACAAAAATAAAAAAGAAGAAGAAATGGAACACGTAATATGTATGTCCGACAAATGTTAGAAACTAGCATGACGCCCCTCAGTGCCGGAGGGGTGGACCGTATGCCACCACCATAGTCCTGAATACCTCAAGATACAGGGGACGCACAAAACTCTTAAGATTTAACACATGCCAAATCGACCACACATCTTCTATCACTACCTATTGTTATGTTTGTTATGTTACCTGCCACTATCCACAGCATGTGCTCTCTACTGTCTTCTGTATTGTTTATATGTCGAATAACCAGATAAAAAATAAGAACTCCAAAACAGAAGTTAGAAATTGAAATCAATACTATTTCTCAAACTGTATTCTCTGTATGCACTTCTTCCCCTGCGTGGGGAAACGTCAATATGTTGGCCTCAATAAAAACAAATTTAACACAAACTAGCATGATATATGCAAATCGGGGAACAACTAACATGAATTGCACATGCAGTCAGAGTGGAAAAGAGGGCCCACTGTTAAACCTTTTGCTATCCCCAAAGTAAAATAAATTTAGGGGGTCAAGACAATTAAGGCACAGAAAAAGGAGGTTCATGACATCTTACCTATGCAGAGATCATAGATTATTTTTTTCATGTTAAGCCTTTTAAGAAATGACGTTTTTATTTAACAATATACTTGTATGTGTGCTTATATAGTGTGAATGCATAGTTTCAATTTGTGTGTGAATGCACGTGTACATTTATCTATATTTCCTAGCTGTTAATGTATTTGTGTGTAGTGCTACTGTGTGTGAATGCAGGGATGGTATTTCTATAAGTATGTGTGAATGCCAGGGTTTATTTGTATTGTGCGACAGTGTGTTATTGCAGGAACGCAGCTGTGTGGAGTGTCACCGTGGATTTCTCATGTGTTTTTCCAATCCCAAAATCTCTCATGTGTGGTGGAGCACATTTGTGGCAAAACTCCACATGGATGGAATTTAGACATCCACCACTGAAAGGTGGAGCACTCACTTATTCAAACGAGACTTTAACCCACATCAACACATCTGTTTTAGTGCAGTCAGTGCGGTTCATGCAATTATCTCCTTCCATCAAAGCCTCATCAAGTGCAATCCGATACACAATGTAATGACTGAAGGCTAGAAATGGGGATTGAGATTTGCCCAAGTCTATCATTTCTGAATCCAAAAGTTGTTTATTTACACTGAGACTCCAAAACACAGATTTTTCAAATATAAGTGCATTACTAAACAATGTCCACAGCTTTGTCATTTGCATCTGCAACCTAAACAAATTCTATACCTGATTGCAATCACAAATTACAAACAGCAGGACTATGGGCTGCCAACGGGAGCTTCTTCGGCCTCGTATTATTTTACATCTTAGTTGTATAGTATTTCCATTTCTTTAGACGTAATGCAAATAATTGAATCCCTACATGATACTACTGGAGCTCTGAGACCTCGCCGAGTAAAGGCTTGTAAAATGTCTATATTCATTTTACAAGGTATTGCAAATCCCCCTTTTTGTATTTTTAGTTGATCAAGTTAATCCAAGCAGGTATGCAGCACGTTTTATTGAGATCTTGCATCCCGGCACAAATCACAAATTACAATATGAAAAACAGCAAGACGCCATAGGCCCGAGCAGAATGGCAGTGCAGATAATTTGAAATGCATATAGTTAGTATACTCAACAACTTCATGTTTTTGCGACATCTCCACAGGAGCCCTTTTCAGATAGGAGTACAGTGCACAAGGGATAATGGCAGTGAGTCTTGGCAGCATTATTGACTCAATATATGCCATTTGGGAAATCTCCAACTTAGCAGTAGTGTAACGCTAAACTCCCATGATCCCCAGACAGCTTGCAATTCAAAATGTATCTCACACATTGACACTGCAATGGAAGATTTCCCTTTTAAAACTTTTGAATTATTCTCAAGTTAGTTAGTCTATGAAATTAATTGTCAGTATGCCTCCATCTCTCTCATATTGCAAATTATCTACATCTTCAAAGGTAAGTATATTACATATATATACATACACATAATATACGAACCAAAAGTAGAAATTAGAGCACTCACTGGTTTTTGCGAAAGAATCAAAAACTTCTATTAAATGTGCATGACAAAAACTTCATTTTGCCAAGATATGGTCTTTATCAAGATAAGAGTGCCAGAATATCATATTGTTGTTTACACATAATATACATATAAATTCAGACGTGTACGCGTATACAGTGCACACCTATATAGCTACATGAGGGCATGAATAATTCTACAAATGCATAAATACACATGAGGATAAAAATTAAAGGAACATCTCACTGATTTTCCACAAACACAAGCTTTGTGTCATCCTTTTCATTCTAACTTACAGCTTCATTATATTTGTCTACTCTGTGATGTCATAAGGTGCTTGGTCCTCTCCTCACGTGATCCATGTCAAACAATTAACAATGTCATAATTATTAGCCTGCACACAAGATGGCAAGTCAGCCTATTTAAATGTCAGAAAAAAGGCTCATGGGCAAGGATAACGTCCCCGCAGTCCAAGTAGGACATAAAATTATGGGAAAGGTTCGCAGCACAGGGCCCAGGCTGTAAAATAAACTTGCAATGGATTCCCACTGATAAGGCTGCTACTGGAGCCCAAATTGGTGTCTCGAGAGAATCCTGCAAGAAACTCTGCCACTTCATGGCGTTGTTGACTAGAGTCTCTGAGGGTTTGGATGGTACACAGGGGGCCCATCACTTAAGGCTCTTGGCCAAAGTGACAGTGTCTAGTAGTTCCACTCGGTACCCGGGATGGACTAATCTGCCGGGAGCCTATATACAGGGACTGATAAGATATTGTGCTGGATGTTTGTTGGCCAAATTTAATCCAGAATTAGGTGTACATACTGACAAAGGCTCTAAGAAGTGTAGCCACCTGCTGATGAAGTAATGCCATTTTGAGTATTGGGTCCCTGTACATAGCAGCAAAAGTTTCTCAATTGTGCAAAAGAAAAAAAAAGAAAAACGAGTTTAGGACTTAGCTCATTGGCAGAGATTGTCAACTGATCCTAGTGGAAGCAGTAAGTGGCACTAGCAGACCGTAAGTACGACGAAAAGCTGTTCAAAAATAGACTCATTAAATGATGATGAGCGTCAGGGCACCAAAAGCAATAGAGCAAGCTGTAGTGGTAATGATGCTAGGAATGTTCCTTTAACTAGTTGTCTATCATGATATTAGTCCTTATTTGACATTGGGTCCCAGTTCTTGTAAAAATTTGTTCAGCTATTAAAAATCTGCAGTAAAATATTTTTAGCATCTAGTCAGTTAACCAGCCACTTTGCTGTAAAAAGTAACGCATGAAATTTCTACAAAAGAGGACTACTGCCAGGAAACAAACATACCTACAAAGTACAGAGTTGCTGCCTATCCCAAAATGTATGAGGTGTATCTAAAAATATGACAGAAGGCATTATGAAAAATGTATAATGCACTCAAATGGTATTCCCTGAAAAGATCAATTGAAAATGTATTGGTCGATATATATTCGACCAGGAAAAAGACGTGAGGTAGAGAATTTTCAAAACCCACCATTTTTGGCCTAAAATCTGCAAAATCTGCCAATTCTCCAAGATTCCCGGTAAGTGACCCGAAAAGGGTTAAAGTCTTAGTTCTCAAACAAAACAAGAAATTTAGTAAAGTGTTTTTTCCCCGATACTGTATCCTGTTCAGCATTAATTCTCATTTAGAAAATCACACAGGGTCTGTGCGTGGATCTTGCTGATGTAAAGTGATTTTCTTAGCCTCGGCAGTATTTTTAAAGGGCTAAATACATAAAGGTACAGGAACACGCTCCTGTAAACAGCCTAATTATCTAGTGTCTTTGTGGCATGGGCAAGCTGTTTTCCCTGAACACAGTGATTTACACCTGAAAAAGATTAGCACAGACCTCCAGTTGCTTGAAACCATAATCTGCCGTATTCTGTTACGGGCCCAGTTGTTAAAGTGACTGCAGGTGTTCTAATTAATCAGTTCTAGCTGGAGCAACGAGGCTAGATCTTTGTATTTCCACACAAGGGCTCTTTTACTGCTTCCATTTTATGTTCAAAATGAAAATGTGTCTATGACGTGGTTGCTTTGAGAATCCTGTGAACATAATATTTTACAAAATACAACCTCATAACCGTCAGATTAGATTTAAACAGTCAGGAGGAATTATAAGGGAGAAAAAAAACACTGTTGCTAACATGTCTGAAGTCCGTTTTTTAAACTGGCTTGGAACTGATTAACTTCAATAATATATAAATATATTAAACGGATTGTTATATTTTATTAGTACGCAGATAAGCATATTTTAGAATTGTAAACATAAAATCAGTAATAAAAAAAAATATAAAAGAAAAAAGAAAAAGTAATTTTTCGATGACATCTTCCCCTTCCATAATGTCCGCAATAAAGGATAAAAGATTAAGTGTGTAACAACACTGTGTCTATATTCATACGATCACACAATTCCTTGATACCAAACCATATAGTAATGCTGGGGCAGGGACTTTATGGGCTGAAACCCCAGCAGTGGCACATTTTTAGCCCTGTACCTCAACAGTGTGTGGACTGGGGAGGAGGACAAGACCTTCTTCACCTTGTCCTAATTTTAATATGTCAATTACTTATCAAAAATCCCCATTCTATAATTGTAAAGTGCTGCGGAATATGTTGGCACTACATAAATGCTAATAATAATATTAGTAATAATAAACTAGAAGAAAAACAATTTAAGAATAATGTGAAATCCCATCTGGATAGCACAATATGTCGAGGGTTATTCCCTAAGCTGGGAATTGTATGCTTTACAATAACCAAACTGTAAAAAAAAAAAAATTTAAAAATCCTCCAATTTGGCTATTTTATCTTCTTGGCTATTTCGGACTAACATTTAAAATTACCTTGTAAATTCCCAGTCTACTTAATGACCCCACAAAGAGAACTGCAATCTATCTATATTGCCACTATGTCATTTTAGCATGACTGGTACACTGCAATAAACACAAAATATGGTCAGTTAAAGAAGTACTTACAATAGGATATATGCTGGTATATATTATGGTATAAAAAAGTGTTGACTACTCCAAATCAAAGCAGAAATAAATTATTAGACTTCTGCATTAAAGAAAACTTTGTCTTTGTCTTGTTTCATTCATTCATTCAAAATTAAATTTCTGATTTGTCTGGTTCAAATTTCATTAAAGCAGACATTAGTCTGAAATCTGTTTAAATAAATAAACCAATTAATAAAATCCATTTAATTTTAATTACAATGTTAAAGTTGTATAGAGGGGTGGTTAAACCGCTAGGGTTGAGAGGGATTAGGATTAGAAATGTTTTATAGTTTAGGGTTAGAGGGTGTAATGAGCCTGCTGACCGTAAATTACATGATTAAAGCATGATAACAGTACGTAATGTTACACCGTTCACAGGTAAATATATATTTTTCTTCTTGATTTAAAAATGACTACACAGAGCAAAAAAAATATTCTAAAAAAGAAAACTTTTTCATGAGGTCTGCAGAGAAGAATATGGTAAGGCATGGGTAAGGCTTAGTGTAGAGTATGGGTAGGCAACCTTTGATACTCCAGATGATGTGGACTACATCTCCCATAATTCTCTTACAGCTATTATGCAGGGAAAGCATCAGGGGAGATGTAGACCACAACATCTGGAAGGTTGCCTAACTGATTGACATGCAAATCAGCTGGAGAACCTTTTTCTAGGCAGTTCTCCTGCGTACCCTCATGGCATTTCTCCTGTGTACCTTCATGGCAACCTTAGCACATGTGCAGCAATATGCTGTTGCTGATGTGGTTATCTTTGGAGAGCATGAGTCTAGTACTTTGCTGGAATGTGCTGGAAATAAAGACTATAGCTGGGATGGTGTGCCCTGCGTTGAAGGCACTGTTGTGCATCCCAAGTAGGGTCAATCAGACATGAGATGGTAGGTAGGAACAAATCCATCCACAAACTTAGCATCATGACAACCACAACAGTGCTGGAGAAAGAGTAGGGTTTTTACTAATATAACAATTATGGTTATGGGTGTTAAAGCTTCTAGGTACCCTTTTACCTTGCAGTGTTAAAGGGACACTATAGTCACCAGAACAACTACAGTTTATTGCATTTGTTCTGGTGAGTAGAATCATACCGTTCAGGCTTTTTGCTGTAAACACTGTCTTTTTGCTGTAAACACTGCCCCGCTGCCGTCCGCCCTCTGGTGTGGCGGGCTGTGGTTGGGCGATCTCACTGCCAGAACTGTCTAAATCCATCCTTCTACCTATATCTTCTCTTTGCCTCTTCCTTTCCCCCCAGCCCCCCAATGGTAAAGCGGGGCATCGTCAGCTCGCTTCCTCGTTTCTCCTCTGGGTGCGGGGGGTGGGATGGTGCATGCGTCCCCGCGTACTACCTAAAGACTGACTGTGGCAGGCCAGCACCACTATGTACCATGCCCACTGAATGTTTGTATAGTTTTTGCCTTGCATTAAGTGTTCCCAATGTTTGTTCCCATGATTTTCCCTTGTACTCTGTGTTTCCCCATATATCTATGTGTAATTGTGTTGTATTTGTGTGTTTTGCCTGCTCCCCGTTCGGGAGAGCTCATACGAATGGGTTCTGTTCGGCTCCCGAACAGGGACCTCCCCGACACCTCATTTAGAATGTCTATTTAGAACGTTCAAGACCTCAGACTGCAAGGGAAACAAGCGACGTGTGCTTCCCCTGGGTGGCTGCCGGTTCGTATAACTGAACGCCCACCAGGGGCAGCATTCGCATCAGGAACCGGCATACACACCCTGTCTCTGTCCTACCCACTCCCACTGTAGCTATAGTCACTGTTCCCCCTCCCTACCTTGGAGCTACAAGGCTAAGCTCGTAGCTGCCCAGGACAGCGCTCTCTCCGGGGGATACCTGCGTGGGGATATCCACTGGAGACAGGGACGGGCACCAGCAGGGAAGCTCTGGTGCTGTGAATCGGTCTCCCGGCCGCAGAGTCCCGCTGGCTGCATGGAAGTCCGTGTCAACCAAAGGGAGAAGGAGCGCCCATTCAAACTGGGTTCGCGCCATTTTCCTGGTTGGTTGGCACGGGTGAGCGCTGATTGGTCGCTGCGGGGTGCAGGTGGCCAATCAGGGAAAGAGCACCCGTTCAAACAGGGTTTTGCGCCCTTTCTCTTGATTGGGTGGAGAAACCCCTTTCCTCCCCAAGTATCCATCCAAGTATCCATTGGTGCAAACTCCTCTTCTCCCCCGAGCGCTGATTGGCACAATTCTGTTCACGCCCTTTCAGCTGATTGGTTGTTGCTTGGGTTAGGCGCGAAGTTTGAATTCACCGGACTAAACCAATCAACTCCCTGGAACTAATTTCGGGGATGTACAGAGCCTTGAGCCCCAGACTTTAGACACTGATATCTTGGGCTCTGTGCATCTGAAAGCCCCCGGTATTTGCAGGGATCCCAGATGAGACCCGGGGCTATCTAGTGATATGTTTTATCCATGTGACCCCTTCCCTTCCTGGGGCACCGAGCCCCAAAGTTTTACCTCCCTGTATGTAATGTGTTTGAATGTATGTCTCTGTGTACTGTTGGTATCTCACAGATCTCCTACCTGGGATTGTGTTGTATTGAATGGAGACACCCTGTGGGGGTCTGTGCATAAAAGAAGCCTGTTTTCCAATATAGATTGTCAGTCAGTGCTTTAACCTCCAGAACTGTGTCTTGTCCTGTTACTGGAGGGAAAGAAGATTTAACCCATGTGTCTGCTGTTCCAGCTTGCAGGGGATGGAACAGGGAAGTCCTTGTAAGGACTAAGAGCTTCCAGGACTGAGTGTTGTTGTCCCCAAAACTGCAGAGGACTAAACATGCCCGAACGCAGGTCCCACCTTGTTAGGGAACTACATAAGGGAAGGGTCACAAAAGCCAGGCATGATAGGAGAAGACCGCCGAGCGGCACTCCCCTCTATCTACCGAAGGGTATTATCTCTGTTTTTGTCACATGGAGATTAAGAATACGTGACATACACTAGCTAATGTTTATGTCCAAATATCTCTGCTGCACCATACAGATGTTTGCTGAGTTCACAGAAGGCACTCTTATACTAGGGGGAGACTTCAATGTCCCCCTGGATCCCAAATCGGACTCATCCACTGGCCATAGCAGTATCCTGCAGAGGGAAATCAGAGCCATCCAAAAGGACCCTTTGGAGTCTAAGACTGGTGGGCGGTTGGAGAGTTCTACACCCCACGGATAAGGAATATACCCACTACTCACTGATTCACAAATGATACTCTAGAATAGATTTTCTGTTTTTGCAACAGGAAAGCCTAACTAGACTGCAGAAGACATCCATCGGTGTCACAACTTGGTCGGATCACAGCCCAGTATACATGGAGATCGACTTCCCATTCTCTAGGCCAGGTATAGGCAACCTTCGGCACTCCAGATGTTGTGGACTACATCCCCTATAATGCTTTTACACCCATAATGCTGTCAAAGCATCATGGGAGGTGTAGTCCAAAACATCTGGAGTGCCGAAGGTTGCCTATGCCTGCTCTAGACCAATGAGGATGATGTGGCGGTTAAATTACTCATTATTAAAAGACCTGGAAGTAAAAGAACAAGTATCCCAGACACTATCTGACTACTTCACTGAAAATACCACAGAGGTAATGTCAGACACCACGATCTGGGAAGCCCAAAAGAGCGTGCTCAGAGGACGTGTCATCCAAATCACATCGCATAAGAAGAGAGAAGCTCAAAGACAAATGACTGAGTTAATAGATAAAATAGCAAAAATGAAAACTTTGCATAAGCGGACTCAAGTGGAAGAAGTATTCAAAGACTCTGCTCATACATAGACACCACAGAAATATATATATTACAGGTGGGTAGAACTCCAATGAGTGCCAAGTTTTCTTGTCTTTTATAACAAAATAATCAATGAATAGTCTGAACTTTTCCACCAAATCATCTTATCAGTGCAGCCCAGCAAACACCTTGCAAAAGCATTGGATGGGACCTGCAGCTGGCCAGGCTGTCCAGCCCCACCAACAATACCATGCCAGGTCTGTGCGGACAGTGGCGTACATACCAGGGTCACAGGGGTCGCGGCTGCGACCGGGCCCGGCCCACCAGGGGGCCTGGCCGCCCCTGTGACCCGGTATGTACCCACAGGGCCAGCCTCTTCTCCAGGGGAAGACACCCAGCAGGCAAGCGGGAGGGCGCGCGAGGGAGCACTCTCCCCTGAGTCATCTTCCGGCTCCGGCATCCCTACGCAGCACGCGAGGGAGCTGAAGAGGAAGCACTCAGGGGAGAGTGCTCCCTCGCGCGCCAGCCACCCAGACAGCCCGCCCACCCAGTGACCGGCCGCCCAGGAGCCCAGCAGCACCACTGAATCCTAGGGAATCCCCCAAGCACTCCAAAAGGTAAGGAGGCTGGGGGGATTACAGTTTAATGTGTGTTTGTGTGTTAGTGTGTGTTAGTGTGTGTGTGTGTGTTTGTGTTAGTGTGTGTGTGTGTTTGTGTGTGTGTTAGTGTGTGTGTGTGTGTGTTAGTGTTAGTGTGTCTGTTATTGGGTGTGTGTCTGCTAGTGAGTGTCAGTGAGTGTGTTACTGAGTAAGTTTGATGTCTGTTATTGAGTGTGTGTTTGTCAGTGAAAGTGTATGTTTTGTAAGTGAGTGTGTATGTATGTCTGTCACTGAGTGTGTGTCTGTCAGTAAATGTGTGTGTCTGTTAGCTAGTGTGTATGCGTCTGTTCGTGAGAGTGTGTGTGTGTCTTCAGCATTTACCTTTCTCCAGCGCCAGACTCCCTTGGCGCTGGGGATCCCTCTGTATCTCAGATCCGAATGCACATGTGCGGCAAAAGGTGCGCGCGCATTTAAACCGCCCATAGAAAAGCATTATTCAATGCTTTCCTATGGACGTTCAGTGTCTTCTCACTGTGATTTTCACAGTGAGAATCGTGGAAGCTCCTCTAGCGGCTGTCAATGAGACAGCCACCAGAGGCTGGATTTACCCTCAGTGAAACATAGCCGTTTCTATGAAACGGCTATGTTTTCAGCTGCAGGGTTAAAACTAGAGGGACCTGCACCCAGACCACTTCATTGAGCTGATGTGATCTGGGTGTCTGTAGTGGTCCTTTAAAGGACCACTATAGGCACCCAGACCACGTTAGCTTAATGAAGTGGTCTGGGTGCCTGGTCCAGCTAGGATTAACCCTTTATTTTTTTAGAAACATAGCAGTTTCAGAGAAACTGCTATGTTTACACTGAGGGTTAATCCAGCCTCTAAAGCCTCTAGTGGCTGTCTCATTGACAGCCGTTAGAGGCGTTTGTGTGCTTCTCACTGTGAAAATCACAGTGAGAAGACGCCAGCGTCCATAGGAAAACATTGTAAATGCTTTCCTATGAGACTGGCTGAATGCGCGCGCGGCTCCTGCCGCGCATGCGCATTCAGCGGATGACGTCGCTAGGAAGAAGGAGAGGAGGTAAGCTCCCCGCCCGCGCTGGAGAAAGGTAAGATTTTAACCCCTTCCTCTCCCCAGAGCCCGGCGGGTGGGGGTCCCTGAGGGTGGGGGCACCCTTAGGGCACTATAGTGCCAAGAAAAAGAGTATGTTTTCCTGGCACTATAGTGGTCCTTTAAGTGTGTGTGCATACCGCGGTCACGGGGTCGCAGCCCTGCAACCCCTGCGACCAGGTGCCCGCCGCCATGTGTTGCGGCCCTGACCCGCGCCGAGTAAGCGCGCGGGGGGGGCCCACGGATCAATTTTCGCACCGGGGCCCCATGGGTCATGTGTACGCCACTGTGTGGGATATTATCTCTTATCTAAAAAGCTAGCTCTATTCTCATAACTATCTCGTGATGGCATGTATGAGTCATTCTGGTGCTGTGTTTTTTGGTTATTAACATTTTCAGTACTGTGTACCGGCACCATCTTAACTATCTATAATAGTTTAATTTTCTCAATAGTGATCAATCATTCTTATCCTGAGAGAAACAACACCCTTAATTATGGAACAATCATTACTACACTCCACACCCTCCCCGATATCAAAATACAAAAAGTCCATCCTGAGATTTTTCCTAAATGCTGCTAAGGCACTGATACCTGCCCTCTGGAAACAGACCCAGACCCCTTCACTGGAACAATGGCTGGAAAGGGTACAGAATCTTAGATCCGCAGAGGATGCTTCCTTGATGGGACACAACACAAAACAGGTGGAGATTTGGCAGCCTTCGATAGTTTACATAGCGAAATGGATGCACTGGCCAGGGAAACTTTGGTGGACTAGCCCAAGGTGGGGGAGGGAGGGGCAACCTGCTGGCCTCCTTATTCTTACTTTCAATTATTCTGCTAACTACTTATCTTTACTATCTGACATTTCTATTATCCACTAGCCAGAAACAACCCATCTCAGGATGAATAGACTGAAAAACTATTTTGTGACTCTAACGATTGAATGGTCACCCACATATATCAGGGATCTGGGGACGGACCAACTTACGATGGTGGGGTGGAGTGGCAGGGGGGTAGACAGTGACAATGAACACATATCAGCAGTTAGCAACATGTCTAACGGGGGACAGAGAAAGGGGGGGGGGATGGGGGGAGAGGGATTGTCTCTTCACACCGAAGAAATGTTCTTAGCTGATGCAGCTTAAACGGGAGACTAGCTATAGGGAGCACCTTTCAATTAAACGCATTAGTGCACACAAGCAGGCTGATGCAGAGTTAAAATTGTGTTTTAAGACCTTACTATGTCTGAAGTATTCCACTCGGGATGTAGATGTGTCGCTGCCCTTGGCCAATGCCCTCCCATCCAACTTTAGCAAGGGCAAAAAGGCATTCCAACCAGAATGCCCGAACTACGTTGTATAACACACATATGCTGGACAGTGTTAACACCTAACCCTATCACACAAGGTTATTAAACAGTGAGGGGACCCTCTAATCTGTACAACACCAATCTCAATTTGTAAATTTATCTCTCGCAACGAGAATTGTATAACTTCTGCTTGGCCCTGTGAGGCTGTATCTTTCTTTACGCTGCTGTACTTGAACATAAAACTAAAAACACTCATTACAAATCAATATTCACTTAAAAATAACCAACAGAAAAGAGAGGAAAAAGATGAGGAGCATTAAAAAATATATATATATTTTGGTTTTCTTCTACTACTCCTGCTTTCCCCCGCTCTGTGAATAAAATTAACATTCAGTGGCTGTCCCCTAGTCTTCTATCATCCCCCCCCCCCACTAATCAATCATCTTTTTAAGTCCATGACCATAACCCCTAATCCCAAAGCATGTGAACATATTCAGGCATCGACTTGTCGTTTATAACTGCACGGTGCTCTGAAGCTATGGAATTCTACCAAACTGTTCAGATTCGGCCAAATCTCAATTCAGTCAAAACCGAATATTCAAGTCTAGTGGCGATTAATGCTTCCGACAGTAACGTTTTTTCGCAAAACCAGATCATTGATGATAACGGACAACTGGAGTTGAAAATAATTTCCAGCTGTTCTATTTTAGTGTTAACTTGACAAGCCTCTTGGAAACTGATCACACAAATCACTCTTTAGTGAAAGTACTCCTTGTCCATAGTCTAGAATCATCTAGAACTATCTCCAAATAATTTAAATAAAAAAATGAGCATTGTGGCAAATTCCCTTGTACAAGCACACCCAGAATGAGCATTAAAGCTTTAAATTTTCATAATATATCCATGTTAACACCTTCACACTTATATGTGTTATTTTTGAATTACTAAATGTATAACTACTACTGTATAGGGTCCAGGACCACCCCCCCCCCCAATATATATATATATATATATATATATATATTTTTTTTTATATTTTTTTCCCTCTGTTCCTTTGAATAGAACTCATTCATTGCTGCCTTTAACCTATTGGTATTACTATTCATATAAGCCATTAACAAGGAGCCTTATAGAGTTAAAGGCAGACCATTCCAACACTTATTCACCATATGCCAATAACATTACATTAAATTTGTGCCCAATTTCATTTTGACTATTATAGTCCTGAAGAGGCATGCAGGGTTTTGTTTTTTTATTATTCCTCAATATTAATATTGGCTTCCGTGAGACTTGCTGGAATTTTATGGACAGATTTTATGAAAACTTGCTGGGAATCAAAATAGCCGGGGAAATGACAAATTCAGCAAATTCAAACCGTTTAAAGGCAGTAGCGTGTTTTAGACATTACCTGTGCACTCGTGAGCTTGTTATGGTTTCTCTCCAGCTACCAAAATGAACTCCTGCGCTTAATCACCAATTTATTTCTCATACAGCTCGGTATTAAAAATCCAGAAACGACCAGCTTTGTGCACAGTATACTGACCTTTTTCTTTTCAATATCAAGAGACAGATGCTTGACTTGAGTGAAGAGGTTATTGCACTTTCGTGGTTTTTTTTTCCTTCTTAACATTCCTTTACATTTGTAAATGTTTATTAAAATTATACTGGAGGGGATCAGTGGGCAAGGATCCAATACGCACTTCATTTTCTCCTGTTGAAGTGTCAGCAGGTAAACCAGTGGTATTTAATAGAGGTAAGTGATTGTGTGTTATCCCACTGAGACCCATTAAAGAAGTGCTTCTCAAAACGTTAAAAGAGGAAATATAGAAAGAAAAGAAAGAAGAAAAAAAAACAACAAACAAGCTAATATTATTTAAAAGTGCAATTCAGGACACATACATTTACTATATATGTGTACATACCTGGCCACCATCAGAGACTAATAGTGGACACCTTTGTAAGGGATCTGAGCAAGCAGCATTGTGCATGTTACACAAGGGTCATTCCAACAAATGGGTGTCAATTGCTTGCCGTAACACTTCCAAATTAAAGGAACATAATAGTATCAGGAACACAAACATGTATTCCTGACACTATAGTCGTAATAACACTATTTAGCCCCTCAGCCTCCATCTACTGCCCTGAAAAGATGGTTTTCCTTACCTTTATTTTAGCGCCATGCAGGTCGCAACCTGGCTGAGATTATCAAACTTGATGATCTCAGCTAATCCAATTTCCTATAAGAATGCATTGGGAGGAGATTACGCATGCACATCAATTGAATTGAATCAATGTATCTCTGTGATAAACGTTGAGTGCCTCCATGCAGGGTGTGGAGAGGATGAACGTCAGTGCTGCACACTGTTCAGCGTTGGACTAGGAAGCACATCTAGTGGCTGTCTGAGTGACTCTAGAGGTGTTCCTAGACAGTAAACATTGTCTTTTCTCTCATTTAATTAAAAAAAAAAAAAATCACTATATATGCACAAAAGGATAAACGATGCATCAAACATAATTACTATTACTTTTACCACTAATTACTATTGATAGGGTTTTCTCTGTCCATAGCATAAAAATACAATGAGAGCAAGAATAAAGACAAAGACTCTGAGCCATTGTAGGCATTCATTTATTTGTTTTTTGAAGCCAATTGTTTATATTGTAAAGTGAATTATTTGTGTATTCATTAATGGATTTTTTTTCATTGTTACAAAGTACACCTGTTATGCTGCATATATGTATATATATATATATATATATATATATATATATATATATATTTGTGTATGGGATTATGAAAGGGGCCTATACTTAAAGTGAGTGTAGTTTTTGATAGGCAAGAGTCGGTTGAGGTGTGCAGAAACCGACGAGAGGTTAGGCCTGTAAAAAGAGAGACCATCTGGATAGATTGATATGAGAAGAGGGTGTGGTGGGAGGGGAATTACCGGAATCGACGAAGACAGGTAAGCAAGGGGGTTGATGGGTTATATAGGCCTCCCTCCCACAACTTCAGGCATACTCCTTCTATTTGTGTACGGGATTATGAAAGGGGCGTATACTTAAAGTGAGTGTAGTTTTTGATAGGCAAGAGTTGGTTGAGGTGTGCCGAAACCGACAAGAGGTTAGGCCAGTAAAAAGAGGGCCAAAAAGTATGCAAACATGTTTAATTATTACCACAATAACAAACATTATTTAGACATATTGTAGAAGGCTAGTCTGATTTCTTTCTCTGCATTTGGAATGTATCGGTTAAACGCAGAGGATTTCCAGCGACCCATTCTCTTTATGATATGTGTTGGAACCTGACTACTTGAGGCTGCAGTGGCGGCCCCAATACGGAATGAGTGTCCTGAGAAAGAATTTGGATTGAGGCAGAGTCTGAGTAATAAGGAGCGTATATATAGCATGAATTGTTTAGTAGTAAGTGGCTTTCCTTGTAGGGATAACAGAGGCAGTTCGGGATTTTTTAATATGCTGATTTTTTAACAAGTTATCTAGTACTTGAACTGGGCACCATTTGGAACCAGTAGGGAAATACTTAATCTCTGCTGGGGGGCCTGCTTGGTTTATTTTTGTGCAGATGATTGATAGAACGTAATGATCATTTAGTTTGGTTAAATTGTTTTGTTCAAGGCAAATGTCAGTGTCAGATATTTTTTCTACCGAAAATTCTTTGGGTCTTAGAAACCTGAAAAAGGCGAGATAAGCTGCTGATTTAATTACTAGGTTAGTGGTATGTTCAAACGGGCTTTTATCTAATAACTTGGAGATATCTTTAATGATGTTGCTGTCTATGGGGAGTCTTTTGGATTTTTTGGTCTCTGGATACCTTTTAGTATGTTTTTTATGGGGTATGTGGATAAGAAAGGAGTCTTGTTTGGATAAAGAGTTAGCATGAAATGTTGGATGCCCGACAAGTAGAGTTTGATGGTATTGTAGGCTAGTTTTAAGGAGAAGTGGCAAAAACTTGTAAACGCAACCATGGTTTCTACAGAAAAATTATTTATTATGTTAAAGTCACGAACAAATTTGTTGTACATGTCAAATGCTCTATCGTATGCTTTTTTGGTGTTTACTGACAACCCTGCCTGTGCGAGGATTCTACTGTGAGCTAATAACTGGTTTAATGCATGATTAGGTCTTTGAATTGAGGAGGAGTTTTGGGTTGCTTGTTCGCTGTAGGGTGCAGTCTAAAAAATTCCTGAAAATTAAAATGTGACAAAGCGTCAGCTACGTTATTGAAAATGCCTGGAACATGAATATAACAAATGTAAAACTGCAAGTTTGCTGCCAACCATGTAAGTTTCCCAACTAGATTCATAATTGAAATACATACAAAACAATAGGCGGAGCTGCATAAAACCTTGAATGATCTGTAAAACAAAATTGCATATACACAAAACAGCGTAGTATTGCATATACACAAAACAGCGTAGTATGTCTAATTGTATGCTTCTTTGGACCATTAAGAGGTTGTCCAGACCCTACAAAAGGGTCTGGACAACCTCTTAATGGTCCAAAGAAGCATACAATTAGAGTCATATGACGGTATGACTCTGGTCTTGTGAGTGGAACTACTACTTTTTCTTCTTATTTTACACAATTGTATAGACATACTACGCTGTTTTGTGTATATGCAATTTTGTTTTACAGATCATTCAAGGTTTTATGCGGCTCTGCCTATTGTTTTGTATGTATTTTAATGTATTTATGGTGGTGTAGGGGATACAACAAATTAGGTGTATTTGAGCTGCTCACTTTTCCTTTCTTCTACTTTGGGTACATTTTTCTTTTACTAGATTCATAATTGACAGGGACTGAGAGCGGCCCTTGTTGATTATGTTACAAGCAGCCATGTTGTCAGAAAAACACCTAACTGCTTTACCCTTCCAATTTTTTCCCCAAATGTGTGCTGCTGCTACTATTGGGAAGATCTCGAATAATGCTGAGGTTTTGTCGAAACTTTCTAGGGTAGCTGTTTCGGGTGGCCAGCTATCATAGACCCACTCGTCCCCGAATATTGCAGCGTACCCGAAGGTAGCTGCAGCGTCTGTCCAGAAAACTGGGGATTCGTCAGATATGGGGGGAATGAATAATGATCTCCCATTCCAGGAAGCTAAAAATAGGCTCCACGTTTTTAGGTCAGCCCTTGCCGGATCGTCTAGATTAATCTTAGTGTCGTCGTCAGGGAGGCCGTGTAGAAGAGAAAGTAACCTAGAGATGAAAGTTCTGCCTTGAGGAATAATTCTCATGGCGAAGTTAAGAGACCCCAAAAGTGATTGTAATTCTTTTCTGGTGCAGGACACGTGACTGGTGCAGGTATGAATGTGAGTTAGGATCCTGTCTACTTTGACTTGAGGAAGGCTAGCTTGGATGGTTATTGAATTTAGTGTAATACCTAGGAAAGTTATTTCTGTACTGGGACCTTCTGTCTTATTTGGTGCTACCGGGACTCCTAGTTCTTTAAATACAGAGAGTGCCTTTTCCAGACTGTGTGGTGTGTAGTGGTGGGGTTAAACGTAAAGAAAATCATCAAGGTAGTGGATTACTACTGGGCGAAACAGAAAGAAAAAATCTGCGCTAAATTGCCACACAGGAAAGTAATAGGAAGGCTGCACTCCTCAAAGGGGAGTCCCCTCTAATCCCCTAGTAATAAGAAAGAACATAAAGACAAACAGTAAAAATAAGGGTGCGCCTAAAATGTATAATAAAATATATATAAAATATAATAAAATATTAAAATTATGATGTAAAATAAATTATTAGCAGTAGTCCAAATAACTTATCATAAGTCCGTAATGATAGGTTCCACGTGTGAAAAAGAGATTCTTGGGATGTAGAATGGAGTAAATCTTCACAGTTGTATGCTTGAAATTCAGTGGAGCATATGTAGAGAGAAGACAGACAAAAACAGGACTCCAATGGCACAGTATATAGATGAATAAAATATAAAGTAGTGAAAATAGTATTACTCACACTTTTCAGAGCTAAAATCCAGCTCTGATATTGCGCGCGTGAAGTGGAATAATCCCCACTCAAGAATATGCGGAGTAATATTTGATTGGCGAATATCTGGCACAAGTTCGGCATCCGAATTAATATTGTTCGACCCAGAAAAAGAGAATAAGATATAGTGCTCTCTGTATTATGATTAAAAGTTTAAAAAGAGTATAAAATATACTACTCACATTATTTAGAGCAGGCTTGTACTGCTTGGTGTAAGCGCTTGGGTGGTATAATCCCCACCTGTGGATTCTTTAAGTTTCTTGTAGAATATGCAATATATGTGTAGTCAGGTAAAAAAGAAAGAAAATAGCAATAAAGTGTTTTATGCCAAAAATAATTTCTTTATTATAAAGTAGTAAAAACAATATCTAAACGCGTTTCGCCTCAAAAGGCTTCTTCAAGTAGATAATAGTAAAAATTACTACTGGGCACCTGGATTTGTTGAGTAGCAGCCAATTCAAGGTTTTCTGCGAATATGTCGAACATTTTGGGGCTGCTTTTGGAGCCGAAAGTCAGCCTAGTCGCAAAATAGTATTTCTCTTCCCACTTGACGCCATGTAGATGCCAGAGTGACTGCTTAATTGGTAGAAGTTTGAAAGCATTTGAGATATCTGATTTGCTTAACCAGGCTGCCTTGCCAAAATTGACAACTGCTTGTATGGCATCGTCTATTTTTGCATATTGTAGTGAGAAGTCTTCTGAAGGAATAAGGGAATTCAAACTTGGGGAGGTGGAAGAGTAGGTTAGGGCATTCTAGTATGCCTGAAGGGAGTGCTATTAAACCTGTATGAAAGCCTGTAGTGAAACCAGAGATGAGAAAGTCAAACAATTGTGAAGAAGGATGTTCAGTCAAGTAACGTTGCAAATTAGGTACGTTTATTGGGGTCATTGCTTTTTTAGGGAACAGTTTGTTTGGACACATAGTTTTTGCATATGCTCTAAAACAGTTTGAGCAAACGTGGAGCAGTCTACAAGCGCTATAATTAAACACCCCCCCCCCCCGCATTGAAGTTATTGCAAACTTCTGCTTTGCCAAGAAACACTATAGGCCTCCCTAACTTGTGTTTTACTTCCCTGTGAGTTGTGTTATTAAGATAGTCTGGATTGGTGTTACTGGTAGAAGGACCGTCTATACTACTGGGACAAAAATTAGCGGTATGAGAGGCTGAAGAACATATAGCACATGCTGGTGTTTTAAGCCCCGCGAAATGTCTACAAAATAATTCTGTGTCCAATTGACTCCAATCAGTAGGAGTTTTGAACTGAGCCAGTGACGCAGCTGATCTGGCCAAAAAGGACTTATGGTAGTCATAAAACGCGTAACCGCCATATTTGTAAGCTAGTTCCACCAGTTTGTGCAGATATAGATCCAGCTCTTCTCTACGATGTGGGAAGGAAGAGCAAATTGCATCCCTATTTAACCCAAAAGCTAGCACAAATTCAGGCATATTCAGTTTTTTAATAAGCCTAGGATCTCTAGATTTCATTACCACGGATATATCGCCGAAATTGTAAGACCTATTTTCGATTATATCCTGTGAAGCAATGAGGAGGGAAGCTAAATTAACATCTTTCCCTTCTAGTATGTCACGGTTTAGATTTTGTGGGATCAGATGTACTGGGTTAATAATATTTGATCTTGTACCGAGTTGTTCTGTAGGAATTTGTACTTCTGGAATGCACGTTTGACTAGTAGCTTCCAGGTTATCTAACCTGTTATTTATAGTAGCTACAGAGGCTACCAAAGAGGTCATCATACTCCGTAGTTCTGCCAAACTGTTTTGTATTGTACACTCAGAACTAGGGCCTGGTGTTTCTTCATCGTTTTGGTTGTTTAGTAAACGGAAAAGTTCCGCATTCCTGGCTGTAGCTGGAAAGGGAATGTTTCTTTTATTCAGTTCGGCTGTGATTTTTGGAATAGTCCAAGATCTGTAGTTGGATGTCGTACTGGATTGTCTAGGCTGAGCGCTAGACCTGGATGGGGTGCTGGCCAGTGATAGCTCGTCGTCTGGTACTGAAGCATTAGACATGCTATGACGTGAGAGGAAACGTTCAGGTTAGGAAAAAATTTTTTTTTTTTTTTTGTGTGAGTGTGCTGGCTGACTAGCTAGTGCCGTTCTGCGGTGAAGCAATTACACTAGTTAGGTGACTGGTGAGGCCCTGCTAGTTGCCAAGCGGCTTGAGAGGCTCTACCTATGATTTGGCGCGAGGGGACTTTGTGGCGGGGTGTTGGCCTCTCGGTGAGTAGTAAGCATAAGATAGACTGGGGGTGACAGGTGAGGCCCTGACTATACTATATGCGAGGCGGCTAACTATGTTTTGGTCCGAGGGGCGTAGTACCTCCGAATTGAGGATGGGTGTTGGCCTCGCGGGACCTCTAACCTAAGGTGAAAAAGCCGGGAGGAGACTACCGCTATTGGGGCCACTAATACCCTGACAGCCAGCCACGTCTAAGCTGTAAGGGATGATAAGAGCGAGACTGAACGTATTGCTTGAAATGCTTGTTATCCTTACCTGTACGTGAACTTGTGATGAGTACTTGAATTGACCTAAGGAGCTATTTGACCGTGTCAACCGGGCGGCTTTACTCAGGCTGATGCCCCCAATTTGCGGAAAAATGGACGTAGGAGGAGGGGGAGAGACAGGGAAGAGAGACAACAAGGATATTTGTATGAATTTTTTTCTTTTCCTTTAATACAAAATTGGTGACTTGGTTTTAGTACTGTATACTTAAACCTGCTGTTTAACTATGTCTATTAGTTAGAGGAGTGAAGAAAGAAAGGAGGAAGGGTAGAAATCTTAAATGCAAGGGGATTATTACTAAGCGAACCGTACTTGTGTCACTCAGCGTGATATGAAGCAACGTATTCCGCCAGTTTTTAACCCTAGAAATGAAAGGAGAGTAATTCCCCGGTAAACCCCATGACTTAATGCAATCACTTGAGAGCAGATATACAGGCTAACATGCAGAGGAGAGATAAGGAGAAAGAAAAAAAAACCTGTTTGAGCCACTTCACATCTATACTGCATAAATTCTTATCTGCCCTTTAACAAAATATTTTTATTTTTTTATTTTTATTCAATACACTTAAATTAAAACGGTTTGTTTAGAAGAGGAGAAGGGAGAGAGAAATGTAAAAGTTTTATAATCCTTAGCTTAGTAAACGAATGACCCATGCGAATAGAGCTGGTATATAATTTAGATTTGCTTGAAAATGATTTGGCTGAACGTTTCCCGCCTATTGAAGTTGATTCCGGCGAACGTTATTTTTTTAGCTGGATGGTAATTCCCACGAAAGGTTTTATTAGACGAATGATTTTTAGCCAAATTAATTTTTTAGACAAAATGCAGCCTTACAGTTTAGTAGAAACTGCCAACTGGGTCCCGTTCGTGTGTTATACTCACGAATCTACGCGTGGAGTTTGCTGACCGTTGCTTTAGGCGCGTCGCGGCAAAGTGACGTCAGAGGTCTGCGTGTACCGGAAGCGAAAGGAGAATTACCGGAATCGACGAAGACAGGTAAGCAAGGAGGTTGCTGGGTTATATAGGCCTTAAATCCCTCCCACAACTTCAGGCATACGCCTTCTATATATATGCATACTATACTTGTGTAACAAACCTGTTATAAGTGCAACTTTCAGACTATTGATACTTTATTTGGAATTATAAAAAAAATCACACATCTATCATGATTAAAAATCGGTATAAAAAAATAAAATGCAAAAAGATACAATACAATATATACACAAAGACCATACGGTAAAAAAACGTGAATAAAAAGCAGCTCGATATACAGCAAATTACTGAATGATAGTTTTTTTTTTTTTGTTTGTTTACTGTGTCCACTTTTGTGTAACAATTTCACGTATCTCGTTTCTGTTGTACTGTAGATCTTAATTGTTGTAGCTTCAAAATATATTTTAGTTTAAGTCTCTGACCTGTCTGTAGATCATGTACAGAAGGTGATAAACTATTCTTGGCTTGAAAAGTCAGACGAAACGCATAGACACCAGTACGCAGAAGTACGCTGGAGACACTTTCACGTGTTTAACAATTTTCCCAACTCATACTACAGCTAAGTACGCAGAAGGCATCTTCTTTTATTTGCTGAACCAAAACTATGCAGGTACATACTGGAGCCAATGGTCTCATACTATAAGAGTACTGGAGAGGAATTATTACATCTTACCTGATATCTTTGTGTATTAAAAGAGGGAACGCATGTGTACCCAAGGGTGTGGATAGCTCCACTACATGCCTATTA
Organism: Pelobates cultripes; assembly: GCA_933207985.1. NCBI lineage: Eukaryota > Metazoa > Chordata > Amphibia > Anura > Pelobatidae > Pelobates > Pelobates cultripes. The sequence goes on from OW240924.1 coordinate 64,191,139, forward strand.
CTTGGAGCCACTAGTCGGCTCCAACAATTGTTAGTGTACATTTGTATATAGATACTGCACAATAGAACACATGGGGTACATCAAACTATTACATCACACTAGTCTAAGTACCAAGACAAGAAAGCCAGCCTCCTACACACAAAATGTATGCAAACAGTGTGGTGGCTAAAACGAATATGTATTTGCTTCTATAATTGTGTATATGTGTCTGTGTGTGGGTGTGTATGTGTGTTTGGGAATGTGTATCTACATTTTCATTTCATGTATCGCAATTTGTGTATTAAGAAACACAATACTATCTGGTTGGTTTACCTTAATGAGGAGAAAAGATGGACTCGGTCCTTACTTTCACTATCTAAGGTTTCGCTCATCTGAATTTGAAGCAACATCATCCAATGTTTGCTCTGTAGAACTCCCCAGGCAGGGGTGTGTAACTGAGAGCCACTGCATGATTTTACTAACAATGTTTACATAACTCCGATCATACACATCCAACATCCAAGTTGTATGGCCATCATGGAAATTTGAATCATTTAATTATATTTTACATACGAAACTAATCAAAAATATTTATAAATGAGAATAGTGCCATCTCATTGGGATACTGCAACCACTTCCATTCTTGATGTTTGGGTCAAGGTTAATGCTAGCAAATTAATCCTTCGTGGAATGATCTATCCAAACTGATTGCCCATTTTATAGCATAATGGTGAGGATAATTGCCGATGTTTGTCGTTAATCTGTTGTTTTCCAAATGAACCTTGGTATTTGTATATATTTCATTAAATGTGCTCTAATTGGATTACAGTGCATTTATTTTCTTCTCATTTTTGCTTATTTGTACTCTATTTGCTCTGACTGATCAACCAGTAGTAATTTGTATATGTTTGTAATTTGTACATCACTGACCTGAGGAATGGGTTTGGGAACACTGCTCTAAAGCATGAAATGCTTTGTGTGTGAAAAGTGTGTTTTTTTCATTTTACTAAAAGTACAGAATAGAAATGGGCATTTTTATAAATTAACCTGGTTACACCCCTTAGCTTTTAATCAGGCAGCCCTTTGCATTTAATCCAGTGGAGCAAAACTCAAGAGGCAGCAATTGCCCAGAGCACCTGCCTTGTAAAGACTTCTCACTGAGCTACATTGGAAGTCTGTGATTGGACAGACACAGAAAGTCTGGGCGGAGTTAGGTGAGTACTTACAAAGGCTGCAGACATCTGCAGAGATCTGCGGCTTTTGCAAGCTGTTCTTAGATATACCCCAATTAAAAAGTACATAATTAAACTCATACGTGATTTCATTGGAGTTTTATGTACTAAAGTTTTTTTACATTTTTTTTATTTTTTAATTTGGACGGTGGATAGTGCCTTTTATTATCTAACATTGCATTGTGATCGACTCCCTGTTTCTTCATTTTTGGATGTAACCCATGGGAGCCTCGGGTTGTACACCATTAAAGGGTGCATTTATTCACTTTTATATGATATAAACCATTCTGCTGCAATATTGTAACAGTGTTTGCAAATAAATATGATTATCTAACATTTTAGAGAGATAGATTGCTTGTAATCCAGCAACAGCAGTGTTTCACACACAGAATAAATGAAAGATAAAACATAAAAGCAGGTTAATAAAGTGGTTTTTTTTCACTCTCTTGATAAGTAATACAAAAACATAATATGTTTCTCATGTATAGAAGTCAGCTTTGATCGGAGCAAAACTGTAATACATCCCCATGGCAATTTTCTTTTTTAAACACATTGATTGTTGCCTGGTGATTGACTATGATGTTACTAGAATTACCAGTTTAAATAGAAAAAAAGGATAATGTATTTGGCATTTCAGATGACACATTGGTCCAAAAATTCAAAGAAAAAAAAATTATGTGATCACTTTTAAAATTAAGGTGTCATTTACCAGTTCTATTTCCTTTCACATTTTACATTATTTTAAAAGTCTAATTTTCTTTTTGATCGGCCTAAGAAAGGGAAATTGAAACTAGGAAATAGACACGTGCATATTAAAGCTTTGCATTTAGAATGACATACCTGTATTTTCCTTTTAATACGTGTATTCATTACTTTTTTTTTCTTCTTTGCTTTTAGTAAACGAGTACTCAGAAAATCATTCCACCATAATTATTGACTGAATTCAAGTCTTTTCATTAGAGATCACCAGTCAATCTCCCAGAGCAAGGTCGGACATTGGGGAAGAGATTTTTTTTTTTTTAATATGTCAATAAGAAGCAGACACGGGAAATTATACATTGTAGATGAATATTTTTACAAGCTGAGACTTTACATCTCAACAGATCACTGTAATTTGCTCTCCCACGTCCAATACCAGATTCCTTTGCTGCAACCCTACTGCCAAATAGGACTTGACCACTCTATATATTGTGCAATTAAGCTAGACAGCTGGTGGTCTCATAAAAATGGTCAAATGTGGGATACAAGTAAAAAGTAATTACATTAAAATTAACCCATGCTTCGTCTACTTCCCAGTAATATCAAGAAAAAGGAAAAGAATTCAACATGGCTTTTATGCAGTAGTTAAAAAAAAAAATGTTTCCACTTTATAACAATAATGATACATCTTGAAATATTTGCTTTACACATCCACTTACCCTTAAATGATTATTATACGTACTTGTGTCTATATTACAATACGTACCATAATTGTTTTTAACGTTTTCTTAATTCCTTGGTTTGTTCTAAGTTATTAGCTTTATGTTTTAGTTTGGTATTTGTAACTTTGTTTTAGCTTGAGGTTTAACCCCTTCAGGACCGGGCTGTTTAGGCCATGTTGTACATTAAGGACTAGTGCTGTTTTAACACTTTTGTGGTGTTTGTGTTTAACTGTAATTTTTTACTCTCTCGTTTACTGTTCCCATACAAATTTATATTTTTTTCAGGACAAAAAGTGCTTTCTTTACATACCATTATTTGTATAATCTCATCTAATTTACTTTAAAAAAATAAATAATAAAATTTGGTGACAAATTTACAACAAAACATGTTTTTTGACTTTTACTTGAAAAATATTTTACTTGCCTACAAAAAGTAATGAAAAAAACTGCTAAATAGATTTAAAATGTTGACCTGAGTTAAAAACACCCAGTGTTTACATGCTTTTTTTTTTTTGTAAGTTATAGGGCTATAAGTACAAGTAGGACGTTGCTGTTTCAAAATATATATTTTTAAAATGTATCAATAGTAACATTGTAACACTGTTATCCGTCATAAATCTCTGAATCACACCTCACATGTACATATTTGTTTTAAAGTAGACAACCCAGGGTATTCAATATGGGGTATGTCCAGTCTTTCTTAATAGCCACTTAGTCACAAAAACTGGCTAAAGTTATCATTTATATTTGTTTGTGTGTTAAAAATGCAAAAAACAATTATGAATGCTAACTTTGGCCAGTGTTTGTGACTAAGTGGCTACTAAAAAAGACTGAACATACCCCATTTGCAATACCTTGGGTTGCCTTCTTTTGCAAATGGTACGCAATCATGGGGGTAATTCTCATTACTGGACTACCATACGCTCTCAAGCAACATAACCAATCTGTCAATTTTCAATGGAAACAAATGTGACCCTTATATTTAACCCTGTAACTATCACAAACACTATAAAACCTGTACATGCGGGGTTCTGTTTTACTCAGGAGACTTCACTGAACACAAATATTAGTGTTTCAGAACAGTAAAACGTATCACAACAATATCATCAGTGAAAGTGCCGTTTATGTGTGAAAAATGCAAAAAAGGTCACTTTCACTGAGAATATCATTGCTGTGATATGTTTTAATGTGTTGAATCACTAATATTTGCGTTCAGCGAAGTCTCCAGAGTAAAACAGTACCCCCCATGTACAGGTTTTAGGACGTCATGGAACGTTACAGGGTTAAATACAGTGCTAGTGCTGGACTTTCGGCCTGGGTTGTCAGCAGGTCCCTCAAATTGCAATCAATAAAATTACTTAATTATGTAAAAATATTACATAAATATGCAAGTATAATTTAAATATAGTGTATATTGAAATTATTTATGTAATTTTGTATATGGAAATCTATATATATTTTTTGTATTTTTATTTATTTATATATTTATTATTTATATTTTATTACAATATAAACAATATATATATAGATATATATACACGTGTGTAATTTTATTATAAGTGTATTTTTATATTAATATATGTGTATATTAATATAAAAATACACTTAGTATGACATTATATATATATATGATATATAGACATATATTATGATATAATATATATGTCTTTATATCATATATATATACATATATATACACACACACACATCATTATATTTTTTAATTTATTAACTTTTTTTTTGTTTACAGATGCAGGGAGACTGCCTGTCAGTTCATGCAGTCCCCCTGCAGGGAGATTCACGGACGCCTATTGCGGCCATGTGACCGCTATGTTTGAGCGATCACATGGCCGCGGGGTCCTAATTCGCCGAGGAGGGACTGCCTGGGCTTGTTATCAGTCCTCAAAGGGATTTTTCCGATGACGGTCCTGAACTATCACTGGTCCTTAAGGGGTTAAAGGACAACAGTCACCTTAAAACTAATTCTTAATATATTAATACTTTTATCAAGTTTTGAAAGGAAATATGTATTTATTTTTAAACAAAGTATATGTAAAACAAAAATGAGAAAAACTCAACTATGGTCTTCCCTTCTTCTGTGCATAGAGTGAAGAAGGTAGGACCATAGAGACTAACTGTCCGACCCAAGGTGCATGTGTATGACTGAAGGATCCTGTCATATACTAAAGGTAGGAATGAGTTTCTCTCTTTTTTTTAAACATATGCTTCATATAAAAAAAAAAAAAACAACATCATCTATTTTCTTTCAAAACACGATGAAAGGATTATGTTAAAAGTAGTTTTGAGGTGACCGTTATCCTTTAAAGGTTTCTTTTTTTCTATGACTTTAGCTATATGTTCTATTTGTTATTTAGTCTTGGTTTGTGGTAGATTAGTTCCTATTAATATAAAGTTGTGTCTTTTATAGTCAAAAAGTTCCAGATTAGTGGTTGTGTCCAATATTTGCTTAGTGCCTTCTGACCAGGTAGTTGTCTTGACAGCTATACAATGCCAAATACTTTGCACACATTGACTCTCCCACTAAGACTGCTGGGCTTGAAGTACAAAGATATTAAGGTTTAGTGCTCCGAGACATGTACAGAAAATCCCTGTTGTCCACATGTCCAACTTAAGTCGGAAAAAGCCCTCTTTTGTATTTTCAGGAGAAACTGCTGGTTTGTTGGCTACTTGGGAAAGTTTTTTTTTTTGCCTCCTTATATGTATGTTTGTATATTATTTATTTATAGATAAGCAGATATAAAGTGTTTATGATTTTATATAAAGGTTATGATACAATTTTCATGGTTAAAGGGACACTATAGGCACCCAGACCACTTCATTTCATTGAAGTGGTCTGTGTGCAGTGCTCCTGTCCCCTTAACCATGCAAGTGAAACATTGTAGCGTGGCCGGGCGGCGCGAACCGCAGTACATGAACTTCTGTTTCCTGAACCCGGTCGCCGGTGGACTGAAGGGAAGTGCTCACTGAGTGAATACTTCCTGTCAGTCCGCCGGCGGTCAGGTACAGGAAACAGTAGTTCCTGTCCCGCGTTCTGCGTCGCCCGGCCTAGCTACATTGAGAGACCGGCAAGAATGTAAGCTCGATTGAGCAGGGTCCTCTTCAACCTATTGTTCCTGTAAGTTTATTTGTAATTGTCCTATTTATAGTTAAATCCCCTTTCATAATATTGTAAAGTGCTACAGAATCTGTTGGCGCTATATAAATGGCAATAATAATAATAATAATAATAATAAGAGGGAGCGCTCTGCGCTTCCCTCCTGCCAGTCACTTAAATCAGGCCGCCCTCCATACAGCAGTGCTGCGCCGCCTGAGGCTTGCTAAAGCGCTCAGGCGGCAAGGCATGAGGAGCTGCAACAGTGATTCCGGGCGCAGGGCTCCAGCGCCCCCTGCTAAGTTGCACCCAAGGCAGCTGCCTAGGTCGCCTTGCAGGTAGCGCCGGCCCTGACCATACTGAAAGTCATCAAACTTGGCATGGGGACGTCCAACGTCTTGCAAATCCCCATAAGAAAGCATGGAACCAGTGGCGAAATACCTCGGCACTGGAAACAGGTAAGTGTTAAAGGTTTTTAACCCTTTCATTGTGGCTGGCAGCGGCCATGGGGGCTGAGGGACACTGTAGTGTTAGGAATACAGCTTTGTATTCTTAACATTAAAGTGTTCCTTGAAATTGAGATACTACAATGAGTTTTCACAATGGAGTAGATGTAGGGTGCCATTCAAGTGTATTGAATGAAGCATCAATTAAGTTACAGAGAGATCGAAAAAGAATAAAATAAAAATAAAAAGGACTTTTCTTAACACCAATGAGAGGGTTTTTTGGGGGTGCTAAGAGAAAATAGGGGGCATCTCTAAAACAAATGATGAAGTTTGTTATCCACACAGTAAGAAACACAAAATATTTCTATCAAAAAATTACCTTGTTGCATAACATTACAATAACTCTGCATATCAAGTCTCATAACTGCATCCTCTAATGGTGGCTACATGTTGCTTCTGTCTGATTCCAGTTAGTGCTGTAATTGCAATAATAACCACTCTCTGCTATACAATAGCATAGGGATAACAACACACAAAAAGGACTTGGGAATTGTTATAGACAACAAATTATGCAACAATGTGCAATGTCAATCAGCAGTGGCCAAGGCCAGTAAGGTATTGTCATGCATGAAAAATGGCATTCATTCTCGGGACGAGAACATCATTTTGCCTCTTTATAAATCACTGGTAAGACCACATATTGAATATGCTGTGCAATTTTTGGCATCTGTTCTAAATAAGGATATTATGGCACTAGAAAAAGTGCAGAGGCGGGCTACAAAATTAATAAAAGGAATGGAACATAGCTATGAAGAAAGGTTAACAAATTTAAACCTATTTAGTTTAGAAAAACGTCGCCTGAGAGGGGATATGATAACATTATACAAATATATTCGGGGCCAATACAAACCATTGTGTGGAAATCTATTCACAAACCGGACTTTACATGGGACACGAGGCCATGCGTTTAGACTGGAAGAAAGAAGATTTCGTCTAAGGCAAAGGAAAGGTTTTTTTACTGTAAGAACAATCAGGATGTGGAATTCTCTGCCTGAAGAAGTGGTTTTATCAGAGTCCATACAGATGTTCAAACGGCTACTAGATGCATACTTGCAAGAACAGAATATTCAAGGATATAATCTTTCAATGTAGGGTAATAACAGCTTGATCCAAGGATAAATCTGACTGCCATTCTGGGGTCAAGAAGGAATTTTTTTCCTAGCTTGTTGCAAAATTGTGCTTCAAACTGGGTTTTTTTGCCTTCTTTTGAATCAACAGCAAAAAACAAATGTGAGGAAGGCTGAACTTGATGGACGCAAGTCTCTTTTCAGCTATGTAACTATGTAATATATGTAGTTTAATCCTCACGGCTCATATGGATGCAGTAAAATGCTGCAAATTGTAATAAAATGATCAGGCATCAATAAAGTCAAGGACTATGGCAACAAAAAGTAGAAACTTGAGGCAAGGTAGGCACGGAGACGATGAGAGCAAGATCAGGATATCGGAAAAGTTACTGGATTGTCAGGAATACTGCATGCCTGTAATGGAATTCTTTGTATAATCAACACACTATGCGACTGGCTAGGTTTATATAGGGTAATGGCTGTGATATCACCATGTTCCATTATCTGTAATGAATGATCTATCCAACAAATGCACAATATTTCATGCAGATTAGCAATAGTTCGATTCTCAAAACGTGCTTGGCTGCCAGTGTAAGCTTGCTGGATGTTGAATGGCCAACAAATATTTAGTATGTTTGCCCTTCCTGCAAATTTTATTTTTCACATACACATTGTGGCAAAGCTCTTACATAGGTTACAGTCGTGTTCGAAAATTATTATTTATTTATTTTTTGGCAACTGCTCCTACACTTGTTATTCTTTAAGGCATATTTTTTTTTTGGTTTTCCAATCATCATCATCGAATCTTCTGTCAGCTGAGGTTGCGAGAAGGTTTTGTTTCACTTACATTTACACTTCGATTTGTACCCATGGAACTAAATTCGATGATTGAAAATCTATAGCTGACTGAATAATAACCATTTTATCATGGGAATAATAATATTAATAATGATGGGAAAATTATTTATCATGGAAAACACCTTGCATCTGGTCATAGGATATGGCCCCAGATCTGTAGAATATCCCCTTAAGCACACAGCTTAAGAAGTACAAGACAAGCATGATGGAAAAATTCCATCATGTGTCCTTAAGGGGTTAAAGAATGTGCCTCATATACCACATACTGGGGCAGCAGCTATAGTCTTTGCTAGATCTGTGAATTGAATTGGATTACAGATTTGCTGTACAATTTAGGTTAATATTGCAGCCTCCCTGCTGAAAAGTAAATCCTCCAATGTCCTTCATTTTCATGGCATCTGTAGTAGTTCATACTTTGCACCAAGCATCACATTTTCTCATGTGTGAGTGACATGTTTAATACAGCTCCGGGGCATGACACTGAGTGATGTAAGCATGTCACTCTGGGACCTCAATGTTTGTAATACTGGTTTACAGGCATTTTAGTGTGGTTAGTGAGCACAGGGACCTGTATCCCCCAAGCTTTTACTTGGACAGAGTCCAGGAATTATGTGTGACTCACAAGTGTGTTAACCATATGAGTGAAACAGATTACAGCTGAATGAGCAGTTTGATCACCAGAATTTACTGGCGATGGACCCCAACAAAACAGTGGAGACCAAAAGCGAAATCCGGTCTAGCCTAGGAGAAAGCAGAACTTTGGAATACAATGTTCCAAACTGGAGACCATATAAGAAAAAACATTACGGGAATTGAGAAAATACTAAACATTTCAAGTATTTAGTTCTTTGATGACGCTCTGACCACCCACATATTCTTGGGTCCCCCTGGGAAGAGTAGCCAGTTGGGAATTTTTTCTAGCAGTTTATAATTTATTGTTTGGTATACATTATCTTACTTAGTTCTTTCACTAATTGTAGATAAAGTAGTAGGAAACGCTAGAATACGGAACAGAAGATGACTTTGATGGAGCAGTTTCTGAGTTCCACGCATTCATGACTTACATGTTCTAGAACAACATTAGGTAGGCCTAATTTCCCAGGGCTCATGGGCATGCAGGAACACCAGACACATGGAGGTGAACCACTGCTGAAAGAGAGCAGATGGATAACAGAGTAATAAGATATTTGGTAATACATCAGGAGGAGAAATGCTGAGAACATTGCAGTAGGAAATTATTATAAAAGCAACTATAAGACATGATTGAGGACAGAACAACAGAAAACTGACTTTTGGTGTAGCCAGTTCAGAACTAATGTAGAGAGAGCTCAGGTGCAAAACAATAAATAAAAATGCACCATCGGTGGCCAAAAGGTAGATCTCAACTGTTGTACAACTCTGATATTACATTGTCAGCTATAGATCTACCAGGGTTGTAGGTTTGTAAAGTACCTGTGTGTGAATGAAGGCAGTTTTTGTATGGAGTGTGTATGAATGTTCGTGTATTTGTGTATATAGCAGGTGTTAGAATGCAGGGGTGTATTTATGTGTAGTGATTTCAATTGAATTCATGGGTGTGTTTTTTAGTGTTAGTACTTAAATGCAAGCATGTGTTTATGTGTGTTGGTGTTTGCATACAAGGCTGTTTTTTTATACAGTGTTGGCGTTTGAATGCTATAGTGTGATTTTTGTAGTTTTAATATTTAAATGCTGGGGTGTTTTTGTGTAGTGTAGGTGTTTGAATGCAGGGATGTATTTCTATTTAATGTTTGCGTTTGAATGCAGTAGTGTGTTTGTGTGTAGTGTCTGCATTTGAATGCAGGGGTGCGTTTGTGTGTGATTTTGGTGTGTGTTTACATATGCACATACAGGCCCAGACTGGCCATTGGGTAAACTGGGCAAATGCTTGCTGGGCCATGACTACCATGGACGACAAAAGCTGCACTGTCGGTAGTTCCACGCCTGTGTTCAGTTCTTCAGATGTCAGAAATTTAACTGTTGATTGATCAGAAGCAGGAACAGCCATAAGCAACATTTGGCACCTCAGATGTTGTGGACTATATCTCCCATAATGCTGGTCAAGCATTATTGGACATGTAGTCCATAACATTTGGAGTGCCAAAGGTTTCCTAGCCCTGGTTTAGAACATTCAGGTGTGTATATCATGAGTAAGAGAGTTCTACTATATGTAGTACAGATACACCAACTAATAATTATAATAATTAATTTGCTAAGCATGATGGGAGTTACAAATTCACAGCATCTGAAATAGTAAACAGCATCAACACTGTCAAGTAGTTTTGCAATTTGTTGCAGGGGTGGGTGGATATTAATTTCACCTAAGGTTAGAATCGAGTGCCAAGATCCCTTAGCTCTGCCAGGGTTAAGCAATTAAAGGGCACATTGCTTTTGTGAACAGTATGCGAAAGCAATTTTGGTTTCTCTTTGCAAGTAGCTATAAATCTGATATGTTATTGTAGGTTCATGATTCTTTTTATAGTGATATAAAGTGGTCCCTTTTCCAGGGCTCTGAGACATGTTGAAAAATCCCAATTCAACATCTGCTTCCTGAATGAAAAACAGAGCAAATTATTAAAAGAATTATTTTAAAAGCCTGTACCTAAATGACTTTTTTAGCGTTGGATTTACATTTTAAAATGTACCAATTTGTAATTGTAAATGTGAAGTAATAAATTCAGGAGAAATCTTTTAAGAGTGGTGTAAATATACAATGAGTGTACCTGGATCCAGAGTGTTGATTGAAATAGAACAGTTTTATTTTTTCTTGTCATATGACCCTGATAAGGATTAAATCTATAGATATGGAATTTGAGGCAGTGTGCATGTGTTAATTATGAGTCACAATGTGTTATTATGTATTGGCTTGAGCAATAATGAACTTTAGGAGGTAGGTAGGTAGGTAGGTAAGTAAAATGTTTGCTGATATGCAAGTAAAAATGAACTGAAAATCGCTCAAAGAACCTAATGCTCTCTATTTAGTCTTATTAAAATTAACCCTGTAAGGACCAACATTCTGGTCCCTAAAACCCCATGTTTGCATGCAATGTCCTGCCTATTGAGCCTTGGTGGCTGTAAGCAGCATTATTTTTATGAAAGGGTCACTATAAGCAACGGAACAACTCATTGCAAATGTTATGACACTTTGGAGAACCCTGCATCAGTGATGTCAATTAAAGAATTGTACTTCTTCCTTTGCCATCCAAATACCGCAAACAAAACTTGAATCTACATCTCTATAATCTTCTCTGAAGCTCTAGAAAGACATTACGAAGCACACCACAGTTCAAAAAACTATAAGGCTGCTATCAGTTCATTCAGCAGTTCTACTCATCCTATGTGATGAATGCAGATGGGGTTTGGTCTAAACTACATATCCCACAAACATCTGCTGAAAAGGGATATAGGGAACAAAAATTGATTTAAAAAAAATGTCAGAAAGATAGGCTAGTAAATGGTAAATCTCTATCTGGTAGTCTGCCTGCTTTTTTAATCGTATTTTTGCATAATTTATTTTTAAATAAATCATCTATATGCTTTCCTGCATTTGATGTCCATTTAAATTAGAGGGTGATTTCATTTTGGAATACTATGCTCAAAGTTCAGACTATGATGATGACAGACACAGTCATTTATCCTTAAAGGCAACACTGGTATTAGCAGGATAAGCAGACCTCACATCCTAGTTGTTGCTCCACTTGCCCTCTCATCTCTGTGCTCTTTTATTGCTAGTCCTACTTAGTGCAAGCTATAATTAAAGGAACACTATAGGGTCAGGAACACAACAATGTTTTCCTGACCCTATAGGGCAAAACCCACCATTTATGTGGCTTACCAACCCCCCCCCCCCCCCCCTTAGCCTCCTTAAAAGTTAATAAAACTCACCTTATTTCCAGCGCCGCGTAGGTCTGCCGGTGCTGGCTCTGCCCCCTTGGTGACATCATCAGATGTGCCTTTTTTTTAACCAATTCAATTGGATAAAATCGTCAAGAGATGGGGTCAAAGACCGTTTTGGCCAATCAGCACCTCCTCATAGAGATGCACTGAATCAATGCATCTCTATGAGAAAAATTCAGCGCCCATCTGAAGAGTGACCACTTGGGGGTGTCCCTAGGGGCAATGTAAACACCACATTTTCTCTGAAAAGGCAGTGTTTGCATAAAAATGCCTGCATATAATGATTATACTCACCAGAACAACGACATTAAGCTGTAGTTGCTTTGGTGACTATAGTGTCCCTTTAAATTGTGTTAAATGATTGTTTTCAGCTAGGACTTAATGAAGTGAATAGCGTGCCTGGTGTGAGTATTGGGTTGGTTAGTCAAAATGAGGAATGAATGTGTATTGAAACTGATTGGAAGAGCCCACTAGAGAGTTCACAATTGGTTTCTACATTCAGATAAGCCGGCTGGCCAGTGGGGGCCCCGGGGGAGGGCTGCGGGCCAGTGACGCAATTACATCACTGGCTAAGTCCAAAAGGGGGCGGGTCTGCCCACATTACTGGGAGGTCAGCCTGGCATGATTACACGCCAGGCTGACTGCCTATCATATTAAGTCAGACCCTGCAGGGAGCATTGGTTTATTGTGTAGAGTGTAGCTTAAGTATTTCTAACGATGAGCTGGAGCTATGATTGCTGGGGACAGTTCCCTGGTTTTCCTAAAAGAAGGACATCACAGAACTAAGTCAGGGTGGTGGGACAGGTCCCAAAGATTGTGACTGTTCTTCCGAAATATGGACTGTTGGGAAGTATTGGCTACACCTAGCTGTATAACTACTGCTAATCTCAGGCAGACCAGGACACAAATGTTTATAAGGAGTATTCTAAAACCTAAGCTGCCCGGACTTTTAACCTCAAAAAAAGAAAGAAAATTAATTAAAATTTAAAAAATGGGTATCCTCAGATGCAATAGTTACAGTTCTAATATCCTTGTCTCTTATTCTCAGTCAGCATTTCTCATAAACTGAACCTCCTCAGTCTCAAGGTTACTAGCTCAGTTGCCCAAATTAATCCCTATATAACAATAACACTTATAATTTCATTAATTCCAGGCAATCACATTTGTAAAGGTTTACTTATATTTGGAGGCAACAATTTGACTTTTCTTAACATAATAACAATGCATTTACATGAATGATTAAATGGATGTACGTGTAACTCATTTATCCCAATTCAGAAACCCAGTCGGATTTATTCATACTTATTACTCAATACCTGTACTAATCCCATCATATTGAGCAAGCTAGGTTATCCTCATCTAAGTTATAATAAGAAAAAAAAGAGGACTGCGTGCCAGGAAGGACCCATCAAATGATTTACATATATACACATTCATATAATTCATGCAAATATTTAGTTAATTAAGTGAAACAAAATCTATCCACATCCTGAAAAAAAAAAATAATAAATACATACATTACAAACTTGATTTCCTGTAAGTGCTATTATTATAGTAACTTATTTGGCCAATTGGCCTACGACACCCCTTTTTATTTTTATTTTTACATATTTTACATATTTAACAGATCTCACTGCATTGCATTTTTTAATGTCTTAATTTAATCTTTATGTTATGATATAATCAATTAAAAAAAACACCAAATTGAATACATCTTTTTAAATTCAAGTATATTGATTTGTATTTTTTTTTTTTTTCGAAATGAATTGCCTGTAGTTCTTGCTTTCCTTTTTTGCCATATTTCTGCATCTTCAAGCTGATTTTCAGCTATCTGGCCGAGTGTACACTATTTGGCAATATTATGGAATTCCCGATGTAAAGAGAGTTGTCCTTTAATTCAGCAAAAAAGACTCAATTGCAGTGTGTAATCATGTCCTGATCCCCCTACATCATCAGTCTTTAAGCACTAGAATACTAATTGTTATTGGATTAATTGCTCCCCCAACACAGTGTGTGTAAATTTAAGAAAATGTGAAATAAATGGAGTTTTGGCCCATGTCTGCTCTTTGTGACCCGTAAACCATTGTAGGGGGGATAAAAAAGCAAAATAAATACCATGAGAAGTGTGTTTATCTCACAGTTGCATTTTTAAACATTTTGAAATAAATGTTCTTTTCTGTTATACGACTGTAGTTGGCTACAATTTACAATGAATTACACTGCTGAAAGACAGAATTCAGAGCTGGGCGCATGGAATACAGCTTTCAGTTCCTGGTCTAAGCTTTTAGCTCTTTCATCTGATATTTGTCTGAAAATTCATTGTTTCATGTAAACTTTATAGTAACCAGCCTGGAATACATTAAACCCCCTTCATCTGATTTGTAGCAAGTTATCAACAAAAACTGTTACATCGCCAAATACCATTTATCTGCATTCCATATGTAATACTTTCAGTAATTTACTTCTAAATTCCCAGCTAACAAGGGCAACAATGAAAGGGTTAATGTTTCTGCACAGATCTTACATCAGATTAATATTAGAAATATAATAAGAAATTCTTGACCAAAGTTCTTCACTGGCAAAAAAATTCTGTGAAATTTTACTCATCAAGTGCAGACCTGAGATTTTAAAATGACAAAATATCTGGTGTTCAATATAAAGTAATTCGTATGAAATAATTGTATTCCAAAAGGATGCTTTTTGTTGTTGTTTTTTTTTTTTTTTTACAAACGCGTTTTTCACTTCAAATGTTTAACATAAATTTTTCCTAAAAGGGAAGATGATATTTTGATGGCTGATGGCTACAGAGCCAACCTTAGTAGTTTACAAAAATCTACAGACCCGAGGTTAAAGGGATACTATAGGCACCCAGACTATTTCAGCTCATAGAAGTGGTCTGGGTGCAGTGTCCCAGGCCTCTTAACCTAGCAATTGTAATTATTGCCATTTTTTATAAACTGCAATAAATACATTGCAGAGTTAAGTCCACCTCTAGTGGCTGCCTACCAGACAGCCACTAGAGGGACATCCAGGTGGTAAGTAGACTTTTTGTCGCCTGACGCTGGACGTCCTCACATTATGTGTCACCCAAAACCCCATAGGAAAGCATTATACAATGTTTTCCTAAGGAGGAAGTCCTAATGCGAGCGCGGCGATTGCTGCGCACGCACATTAGGCTCCTCCCATTGGCTAATGTCGGCAGAGGTAGAACATACGCGGAGCCTGAAACAGGAAATCAGGTTAGTGACATAAGGGATTTTAACCACATCTGCACCACGGGCACCATAGTGCTAGGAAAACAATTCTACACTATAGTTTCCCTTTAACCATTATGGCTGTTGGGTAGCAAAACACTGCATGAGTAAACTTGAACTTGTATACGGTAGGGAAACAAGTAAATATGTAGATATCTTAGTTCACATTCAGCTGTGACTGTGGAGGATTTGGTGGTAAATAGTCACCAGGGGTCTAATCAGATCTCAATATAATGTGTTAATTATTTTAAACTCCAAACAAAGAGAGGCTATTTTGCATTACACATAAAAACATTCTGTGTTTAGTTAACAAACACACAAATCTTGTTTAGGCTTTAAAATCTTTGTGTGTCAGCTTACTTTTAATCAAACTCTACTATATTGGCCTAAATGTAGAAATTTAGCTATACCTTTCAAAAGTCCTGGGTTTAGAGGGACAATCAAAAATTTGGCATCCTGTCCCATTGTTTAGTTCTCTGGCCTCCCCAGATGTGGGGACCGTTTGAAACTGTAACAATGTTGTTCAGCTCATGGACAGAGTTCTTTAACAGTGCTTTACACATATTGTGCCCTTAGTGGGGCTGGCCAGCACTGTGGCTAGTCAACTAGCATGGGTTCACACCAAGCTAACATTCCAATATTTTGGGACAAGACTTCCACCATCACTGGCATGCCATCTGTTCCATATCTTCCAGTGCTGGGGGAAATGAATATGGCTGCCAAATCTGAACATCCTATTGTTTAGTCAATACATTACAAAGCTGGAACTGAATTTTAACACAGCATCAAGAAAAGTGGATTTTAATCAAAGAACCTGTTAAATTTCTGTAATCCATTATTGTATTCACACCTCTGACTTCAGATTACACACTGAGTGTTAGAGGTTATTAGAAAGCAATTTCCTGTGTGTGCAATTCTTTGTTTCAACACAGTAAACGTTGCAAACCTGCTTCTAGCAGGATGAATGGGCTTGTGCATGATATCTACATTATATAAAAGATCATGGATGGAATTAATGCTGGTATCTTGACTTTTACATATATTTTTGCCAATTTATTGAGGAAGTTTATTTTATATTCAATACAATATTTAGCTACACATGGTTTTATTAGCCTTTGTTTTCCTAAATATGTTCAACTTTTAAATTACTGCAAATGTATGTAAAGCAGGCACTACTATGTTTTATGGCCCTTCTTTCTGACAGTTCAGGGCTACTCAATCAAAATGGTAATCCTTTCCAGCGCACAAGCGCTCCTATTTTCACACACACTGCAGCATTTATTCACGAAAGTGGGCATTATGGGGGAATGAGAGGGACATTGGCAATGCGATGTGTATTTAACTGAGCTGAAAAAAATGCCCAAGTTTCAGCATGTCCCCAATTAAGCTATTCTAGGCTTTAAAAAGTTTACAGTCACGGCACTAGAGGCCAGCCTCAAGCAGGGCAGGATGCAATTTGTTAATGGAGTAACTTACAGGCAGAAGCGTACGCTGTCACAGGTTTAGGGACAGTTACACGGGGTTAGCTCTCAAAACACCTTTGCCTGGTGAAAATTAAGTTACCTACCCATAAAACCCTAAAACCCCTGTCAATAAAGATGCCCAGGGAGAGTGCAAGTATTATTACCAACTCTTGTGTATCCCAGAACTTCCATAAGTCTTGTATCTACTCTATCTTATCTCCCAAGATTCTGCCTCTGCCAATCTTTGTTTCTTGATCCATGGTCTTTCTGGTTGATGCAGACTGTCTCTGTTCTTCACCTTTCTGTATCTTTCTCTCCATTTCTCTGCTAGACTCTCTTTTCCCTCTGCCATTTTCATATTCACCATCTCATTTATTAAAGGCTATGTTTGGGGGTTCTACTGAAGGTGTTTCTAATGAATTAGGTGTGTCTAATGAAGGGTGTGTGTTGAGTCCTACCTACTCATATTTCCTTATTCCTTCAGACAGAAAATAAATGCCCCACTCTGGCTTATCTATGATCAGGGTGAGTTTATAATTCTTGGTGTTCCAGGGAAGGGGAGCATCCTTGGCAGTCTGGAAAAAATATGGTTGTGTGCAGCTCCAGCAAGTGCAAATCCCTTTAAACACGCCTTATATAACTTAAAGTGCTGGCTTACAAGAAACAAATGGTTCCTTCTAACTTTAACCTGTTGTTGCTCTAAGCCATGGGTGCCCAAAAGGTAGATCCCCGGGTGTTGTAGAACTACAACTCCATGTTGCATTGCATGCCTTTAGAATGACAAAGCATCAGGGAAACTGTAGTTCTAAACAATCTGGGGATCTATCTATTGGGCACAGCTGCTTTAAGCATTGCAGTTGTTAAAAGGACACTCTAAGCACTAAAATAACTGTAGCTCATTTAAGTGGTTTTGGTGTAGAGATTATGTCCCTCCAGTCTCACTGCCCAATTGTCTGCCATTTAGGAGTTAAATCACTATATCTATGCACACCTCACCTGAGACTCACACAACTCCCTACACATTTCCTGGGGGGAAAAAACCTTATTATATAGTGTGTTCAATTTAAAATTTCTTATCTCTTGCTCTGGAGGAGTTGTTACTAGGGCTGCATAAAAAAAGCTCTTTAACTCCAAAATGGCAGATAATTGAGCAGTGCGATTGCAGGGTCATGATCTATACACAAAACCACTTCATTAAGCTAAGCTTGTCTTGGTGCTAAAAGTGTGCCTTTAAAGGTGGTGTAATGGTGCTGTATTCTTACTAATGTAGCAACAATACTACATTGCTAACTTTTAAAAGCCACCCCTTCTGACCCTGGATTATGAACCATGGAGAGATCCTACTCCCACAAAATTATCAGGGGGAAACTATCACTCCGTATACTCCTATTTCATACACCAATATTCAGAATAGTGAGGTGACTCTGTATTAAACCCTAAAAACAGAAATGTATAATGAATAAATAAAAAAATAGAGTAACAAACAATATAGTAAAACACAAATATGCAAGCTGCTAAAACACACTGAAAACTTTCCCAAATCTTCTATATTCAAAATGTTCAAAATTATATCCAAAGGTGTCAGCGCTTAGTAGATGCGTCCCCCAGCAGTACTTGTAGGTTGCTACCTAATAAATATCAAAAAGTCTCAATACAAAATGGGTAAGGCTGATAGTATGCATAAATATTGACTGTATTCTTTATGCATACTAACAGCATCACCCATATTATAGTGAGACGTTTTGATATTTATTAGGTAGCACCCTACAAGTACTGCTGGGGACTCATCTACTAAATGCTGACACCTTAGGATACAGCTTTATAAATAATAATAATAATAAAAAAGAATATATATATATATTCAGAAAACGTAAATCTTCCTCACCTCTTAGTGGACTGGAACAAAAAAGTTACAGAGGGTGTGTTCCACCCATCCCTTAATGAATATAATATATGGTATAATACAGAGTATATAGTACAGATAGTACAATATTTCAAATTGTAAAATGGCCTATTGATGAGTATTGGTTAAATGCACTGAATGTACACTGCAAACTCACCACACCTAGGGCCCAGGAACATGCATACAACAAGCTGTCACCTTACTGCCAGTAGCACAGCAGTTAAAGAGGAAGTGTCACTTCCTCAATACCTAAACAATTTTATGTTAACATTTTACAATTAATTACAATTTTTAAAGAATATGTTTGCATTTATAGTAATCTGATTGCATCTGCTTTCCCCACATATCCTAAAGACCCATCAATCTAAAATGTGCACTTCTTTTTTATCTCTCAGCATTTTGCAGTTTAGTGAATAAAACCCAGTTTATATGGATTATTATTTATTACAAGGGGTAACTCAACAAAAAACGACCATATTTTGTTACTTAAAAGTGTGATGAGCCCACTCATTGACAGCCCTGTAGCGATGGACAAACAAAATATCTAAAAAGTAATTACCTGGGTGAACCTGGAAATGGTTGTATAATATTTACGATATGGCCTTATCTGCAATTACTGTTCCAATGCTATGCCAATGCCAGTGCCTCATCTCACCAGATTATATGTTCCATTTCAATTATTTTCTTTTTATCTCCCTTCAGCTTACTGTATCCACTATACCGAATATCCAGGACTTCTTGATGTACTAAAAGACTTGTTGCACATCTTTTATGTATATACGTGATCTGATCTTGGTATCATATAGTTTATACACTAAACTCAATTTTTTTGCAAATTGAATCTGTGGTTTTGGTAGATTTTAATTTGTTTCAATTTGGAGTTTAATGAATTAACCTTTCAGCGAATATCCTCTCCTAAAAAAGTAGGTACTAAACCATGTAAAATAATACTTAAAGGAGCACTAAAGGGTTAGGAATACAAACCTGTATTCCAAATGTTTTAGTGTCGCTGTCCCTAGCTATATTGGTCACCCCCACCGTGTGTGCAAAAAAAGAAATACGTTCTAAAATAAAGATTTAAGTTTTTACAGTTTCGATATGTAATCAATGCTGCTCACCTCTGTCTTGGAGACATCATGGAAGAAGCATTGCCTCCATCACAATTGTCCAATACAATGCTTCCTAAATAGGAGCATTGGAGACGTGATGCGCATGCGCAACCATTACGATGCACATCCAAACTCTCCACAGAAAGCATTGAATTAATACTTTCCTATGGGAGGTTCCTCGTCACCTGACTGAGTTCTACTTGGTCAGTGCCATGGTAGAGCGTCTATGACAGCCACTAGAGATGGACTTAACCCTGCAATGTAAATATTGCAGTTTCTACAAAACAACAATGCTTTACATTGGCGGGTTAAAACTAAAGGACAACCGCACCAAGACCACTTCATTGAGATGAAGTTCTCCGGGTGACTTTAGTGGTCCTTTGAGCAAAATTCTTGAATGCATGGAATTGCTTTCAATGGGAACTGTTAGCAGTTAACAGAATCGTGGACTGAGGAAAATTTGAAAAGAAAGAAGATATCCTCCTGATAAGAAGAAGGATTAAGAATTAAAGAGGTGTACATTTCAGGTGGAGAATAGCCCACTAGCTCTTATTTTCCATGATAAAATTTATAGGCCTCTATGGGTGTACACACATATTTAGTTTTATATTCATCGCTGGAGTAAAACGGAGCCTTTGTATTCAGAATTCACCAATGTCCACATAAAATTGCGAGTTTGCCAGGAATGTTCTCTTGATATCCAACACCAGGTGACTTTAACTTCTAACTGGGATTATCTTTATGTTTCTGTGGACACACCAAGTTTTCCCATGTTCACAGCAAGGCACATTCTCAAATTTAAGTGGCAAAATATAAAATTTGGACAACTTAAAAAAATTCTAATCTTAAGAATCTGATCATTTCCAGAAAAGGCTTGTGTTAATAAATGTATGTATATATATATATATATATATATATATACACATATATATATATAAAGTAAAGTAAAGTAAAGGGAGCACTCCAGGTCTGAAATCCGTGCAATAATGGTGTTTAATGTATTTCCAACAAATGGCTGTGCAAAATATTAAATCGATGTTTCGACACGTTCGGGTCTTTATCAAGATTCTCACCTAGGCCAAGCATTTTGTTATTGGTGTATATATATATATATATATATATATATATATAATTTCTGTTAAGTCTGTTGCTAAACACTTAAAAAGATTACTCCAAACCTTTTTTTCAAATCATTTTTTAATTAAATGCCCTATTGGGCATTAGAAGTTAGGCCCACCTTTTTTGGTTTAAGAAAACTCTGAAAATTATGTATAAAATCCAATGACGTCTGATGATACTGCCTCCCTCGCAATCAAATGCTTCTCATAGAGTATATAACTTTATATGCAGAGAGGAGCAATGGCGAAACTACAGCGGTCGCAGGGGTCACAGCTGCAACCGGGCCCGCCACTCCATGGGGCTCGGCCGCCCTGCGGACCCCTACAACCATGGTGTCTGCAGCCATGTGTTGCGGCTTTAACAGCGCGACCGAGCCCCCTGAGATGACATCACAGCTGGGAGGAAAAAAATGCCCCGGTCACTCCTCCCAGCTTACACTGGTAGCCGCGTGGGAGGAGAGGAGGGAGTCAGAGTAGGAACTCTGACTCCCATCAGGCTGAGCCACCACTGGAATCCAGAGAAAGTAACTTTAGTAGGGAGAGTTGGTTCAGTTAGACACTAGTGGTTACACCACGGTGTCGAGGTAACTTTTAGGGTGAATTGAGAGATTTATTTATTTTTTGTGTGAGGCTTTTCATCTGCGTTTAGACCTGTTTACCCAGTCCCTTGTTCTCTGGGGACCCTGTGCCTCTTCTCTCTCCCTAAGCTCGTTTACACTACCTTCCTGTCAGTCGGACACTAGGGGAACTGGAACTTAGATGCTAGCTAGTACTCCAGACAATTGATCCCCTGGGCACCGTTTAGTAGATCTCCCTTTTTTTTCCAAGTTATACTTTTTGTTTGCATATCCCTTTTTATCCTTAGATTGAATAAAGGTAGGGCCTCCCTTCCTCATTTCTTATACAGTGGAGCTCTCCTGATGTTGGTTTCCTCTTGTGGGACTCTACACATCACCTATTACCTACGTATGTGTATGTCTGTCTTTGTATGTGTGCGTTTGTATGTATGTGTGTGTGTCTGTATATGTGGGTCTGTGTGTGTGTCTGTATGTATGTGTCTGTATGTGTGTGTCTGTGCATGTGTCTGCATGTGTGGGGGGTCAACATATGGGAGGGGGAGTGTAGACGTATGGGAGGGCGGCAGGGGGTAGATGTATGGGGGGGACACAGGGCAGTTTTCACACCAGGGCCCTGTAGTTTCTAGCCTCTGGAGATGAGGGAGCGCATGTAGGGAAGGATCATATGTATGAAGGGAGGAAAGATAGACACTATCCCAGGCAAGCGCACTCCTAGTGCTAACTGCAAGGGGAGAATATGTTTATATCAGACTCTAGCGCTTACCAACGGCTGACAACTAATTTTTGCACAGAATTGACTTTAGGCAGAGGTCCGCGGTTCCTATGTCACAAGTGCAGAGGGTTCAAATATCTTTGAATGTGCAACGTTTCAAGACGAAATGCTACACATACAGATTCCTACCACCGTGACCACTTCTAAAAGCAGAATTGGTCATGGTGGATGGGGTAATCCTTTACACTCTCTCTTGCGCTCTCTCTCTCTCTCTCTCTCTCTCTATATATATATATATATACACACACACACACACACACACACTCTCTCTCTCTCTCACTATTATGAAAGCAGACTGAATTATTCCCCAAAGTGTGATATCTTGAGAATTCCAAGGAAATTTTAAATTTTAGGGCAAAATAGTTGAAGTAAACACACAGCTAGCTTTATAATGTGACATTTTGCCATATAATTAACCTATAATTTTAAATTTTCTTTAAATGCACAACAATTCACACTTTAGTGAATAATCCAGTCAGTCTGCTATTATTTACTGACTGAAAACTCACAAATGCAAACCTTGAAGGCTGATCCAGGTATCTACTACTCCGTAATGCCACAAAGTATTATCTATTCCTTTTTCCTCATCCACCAAATTTTACAAGCCACCAAATCATGAGTCAAATAAATCCATCTAGTACATGTTATATTGTAACTGTTTATTTTATACTTTGTAAGTTAGTAAAGATATATTGATTAATACTTTAATGTAATTACAATACCAGGTAATTGTAAATAAAAAGTACACATCTAGGCATCGCTTCCAAAGGATTAAATGCAACCTTGTAGATGGCCAGGATGTCCAAACTAATTAACATCCCTTAAAAACACACATACACAACTTAATTCACCTACAAATATCTATTTTACATAGCAATGCAGCAGGGTGTTTGAGGGCAGAGAGCTGAAATAAAAACATATTAATCCAGCCTCCCCACCTCTCCCATGACTTAATTTCCATACGTTTTCCCCCTTCTTCATCTGACCTGTCACAGGGGTCTTTTAAACAAGCCAGCCCATCACAGCCTTGTACTGAGGAAACATTTCTGCATTGCCTTTAGAATTCTCCAAATGACCTCTAGAACACCACAAAGGAGTCACTGTATGGTGAAAACTGCCTGAATATGACATACTGACATATACAATAAATATGAATTTTACTACAGTAACAGAATTAAGTTATATCGTTGATTTAAAAAGAAAGAAAGAAAAAAAAAAAACTATTTTCCTAGTGTGCCCTGGACTCAGCTAAAACACAGAGGAAGTAAACATATAGGGAGAAGTCTGGCACCACTTACAGAGCCAGTCCTACTCTGTCTAGTTCCTCCAGAGACACATCTAACCAATCACATTACAGAGTTTATTTATGGCAAGCTGATCTTTTCAGAAATAAATAGATTGATTCAGCAGCTCTTTAGATTTACACACTTAGAAAGTCATTTATTTTACCTGGACTTGGAAGGAGTGTAAGGAAAAAACATTCCAGCAGTATTTAAGGATATTTCACCTGTGCTGTATAAACAAAATCAATTCTAGAAAATTGAAAATATATATATTAAAAAAAAAAAATTTTTTAAATAACTCAGTTTTAGGCAATATATAAATTTCTATCATTCAACTTACACTGATAATTTATTTTCAAACTGATTTTCTACACACACACACACACACACACACACAGGCATATTAAATATTGTTTCATTTGCCTGTTTTACTGCTAAAACATAACTTAATCACATGCCTTCTATCTTGGGCTTTTAGTTAAGTGGAGGTCTAAGAAAGAAAGAAAATAAAACAGACTGACAGATAATGTTATATAATGACAGAGCTTACATTCTGTATTCACAAGGTAAATGCACAAAGTCAATCTCGTCTCATTTGTAGCTCTTAATTCCATATAGATTCAGCTTTTTTTTCCCCCATAAACACGCCTCCATTTTTCCTATTTTGACACCTTCACGTTTAAATGTAAAAATAAAAAAATATATAGTTTTTTTTTTTCTTCAGAATTACAGAGTGTCAGCCTTAGCTGATCCAAAAGGACCAAGTGTGTGTGTGTTTTTATTTCTCATAAAAGGCCAACATGTTTACATACCAAAAGGCTATAGGCCAATTTGTGTCAAAATTCTACATGAAGTTAAGCAGTGCAAGCCATTTATTTAAACACTAGTCATTGCAGAAACATTTTAAACCATATGTTTCTGTAGCATTTCTTTTGCAAATGTATTTGACCCATAACTTGGCAAGACATGCAAGGTTTAGAATTTATACATTTCCCATATCCCTGTCAATTAAATAAAAAATACATTTATTAAATAATTTAAAAAAAAAGGTAAGAATATAAGAGAAAGCTTTCTGAAGAATTAAGGGTGCACACCTCTGTGTGAACACACTGTTGTAAATTTAATTTCTAAAATAAATAAATGAAATTATTTATATATATATATATATATATATAATATTTATTTATTTTTATTTATACATATATATCTAGACTAAGGACTTTTGACGATATGTTTACAAATAACTGTATTTATCACGTTCTATCAAAACCCTATAGGTGGTGTTTGTGTTTTGTAAATCAATCACCAAATCTTAATAGAACGCTTAAATAAATATAGATGCTTTCATAAGATTGATTTTAAGTAACAGCGCTATAATTTTAAGAATAGTCCACACTTCTAGTTAGACGTAATAGAATGTTCTAAATCTCCTTTAAATACATTCAACTGCCGATAGCTTTCTAGAACATTTAGTAACAGATTTTCAATGCATACGTTCTACTCTCTACAGATATAAACTTGAACTTTAGGAATTCATACATTTTCTCTCTCTGTAGATATATAGACAATCCCCCTCCCCCCCCACACACAGTATAAAAATCGATAGATATATTAAAATATTCTGTTTTTAAGAGATTATGCCAATTTAATTAGTTTTTATCATTGACAGGTTCACTAACTACAGTATATGTGTACAATATACATATTTTGCATATTAAAGTGCTTTTAGCAATGGTAATTGTTTTGTCAATAGAATATTATTATTAAAATATATGATTATGAAGAAAAAGTATTGCAAGATCC
Source organism: Pelobates cultripes (assembly GCA_933207985.1). Taxonomy (NCBI): domain Eukaryota; kingdom Metazoa; phylum Chordata; class Amphibia; order Anura; family Pelobatidae; genus Pelobates; species Pelobates cultripes. The sequence continues at coordinate 64,216,512 of OW240924.1, forward strand.
AGGGCAAAGTTTTTGTAAGACGAAGAATGAAACATTTTATCCCTATCATAAAAGGAGACAATTGAAACAATAAAGATCAATTGTTCTGCAGCATTTATTAAACAAAGTGGTGCATATGCTGAGCCTGCCTATCCCTAAAACGTGGAGAATTTGCTGATCTGCTCCTTAATATGTTAAATAGAAGGAATATTATTAAACGTCACTAGGAGCTGGCCAGGCACATGTTCTCAGATAGGCACTGTGTGTGGAGTCATTAAGACTGATATTGGTACAGATCAATAAAGCAGGGACTCGCATCACACCACACAGCATGCTGAGACCCAGCACCTAGGAAGATACACATCGCTTAGCAACTCCAGCAACACACTGCACTGGTAATATACACCAGCAATACTGGGACAGTAACAATGTAACACGTAGCAGCCTTCACTCATTTTAATATAAACCATGCACATCCCATCTTGCATACTTAATGATGCTGTGGATAAATAGGGAGATATTGATGGAGAGAGATAGATTAAACACACACACACACACACACGTACACAGACAGAGTGACATACAGACAAGCAGATTAAGATTATTCAGAAAAAAAAAGAGCTCACAGAGATGAGGATAAGAAAGGCATAGAATATGAAAATATAACTAATAAAGAATCATTCTCCAATTTGCAATACGGGACAATAGTTAAATCGTGAATACACCAGGTCTGATGCCATTTATTACAAGTAATGCAAAGTCGTTTTGGAGATAATTGGAACAAACTTTTATGAAATATTCTTCAGAAAGTGAAGTTATATGTGTTAAAAGGTTACTAAGAAGAAGTAATTAAAATCTCCTGCCTTGAGTTGTTACTTCTGTTTCAGATTGAAGTTAGGGAGCTGAGAGAGTTATGAGAATTTATTGCTAATTTTGTCACGTGTTTAAGGCTCTTAATGGCAATATTTATTCTTTAACTATAGGGGCCGTCTCTCTGTGATATCCCCCATTTATAACTAGTATCATGACCGGTTAGGACAGAAATAAAACATGTCTATCGACTTCCTCCTGCCAAACAGAATTCTGAAGGCTCAGAACGTGTATATAGCCAGCAACACAGTAATTAAATGACCATACTGTCACAGCATGACATGGCCAAAACAGAATTATCATATATGACATAAATTAATCAGAGCAAAAAAAAAAAAACCCCCATAAATACATACAATAGGTGGAACACACGTCTGATGATTCTATAAAGAAAAACAAAAATAACATAGTGCAATGTTGCCAGTACAAATAACGTAGAGATATTGTGAATATCAAGTCATCACAAGCATGGAGACAAATTATAACATATGGCTCTCATGGTTAGTACATATGGACTCTTAATGGGATGTCCTCATCCTTCTTCCAGCTGGTCCTTGTGTAGCCTTCAAAGATTCTGGAGTAAAGATGAGATGAAAATCTTCTCTCCCATTTAAAAAAAGCTTTATTAAATGAAATAAAATTAAAAAAAGTGCACTGTGTGCAATAACATAAAATATTTGATGGTTAAAAGAAAAAAGTTCAAATAAGTCCCAATTAGTCCATCAGGCAGTGCCAATATTGTGCCAATATTGCATAGAAACATAACTGATCACAGCACAGAAATATGATATATATTGATCATAGCATAGCAATATAACATAGTATGACATGATCACAGCATAGAAATATAATATAAACTGATCACAGCATAGTATGAACGGATCACAGCATAAAAATATAATATAAACTGATCACAGCATAGAAATATAACATAGTATGAACGGATCACAGCATAGAAGCTTCGTGTCCCATCAAACACATCTACAAAGTGACCATATCACAGCAGAAAGGGGTTATATTATGACCTGTTCACAACAGAAAAGGGATCTATTATGACCAGATCACAGCAGGGGATGACATGGACTTGGTGATCTCACACAGTATAAAGTGGATCTTTTACACTGCCATAAGTGAGAAATTAAGATATCAGATCACATGTCAGGAAAGATGTCTGAAAACCGCACAGGAATGAGCTGATCAGTTAAACTCCCATCACTTTCAGCCAGGCCACCTGCGGAGCAATACTTGGAAGTTACAGTGCCCAGTTTAATGACACTAAGTATCTAACAGCAGTGCAGGGATCCTACCTTTTCACCACTGCACAAGGCACTGGGACAGAGATGTGAACACAACAGGAGGCATATACAGTATAGTCACATACAGATTATTATCATTATCATTCATATAGCGCCAACTTAGTCCGCAGCGCTTTACAATATTATGAAAGGGGGAAATTAAACAATACCTTAAACAAAATATTACAGTAACAATATGTTAATGAGGACCCAACTCAAAAGAGCTTACAATCTAAAGGACACCAATTATACACAGCACAACCCACCACATGAATCAGAAATCAACCATACGAACAAATAAAGATACAAAAAATATATATAGACACAAAATCAATAATTCGTGTGTATTTATATCTAAAAGGTTTATTTTTATATTTATAAAACATTATACACAGACACACACACATTACAAACACATCTATATCTATGTATCTATCAATATATCAAACACACACATCCAAATCTAAATATTAATACATGGGTGCTTGTCAAATTGAGTGATATACTATTTTATTTTATTTTTATTAGTAATGACCCCTGGTTTTTAGCTTGTAATTAAATTGTGCTCTCCCTGGGAGGATGAAGGTTTGGGGACTTTCACAAGGATACATTGTGTATGGGCTGATATGATGTGTTCCTTGCAAACACAAGCTAATAGTTCGTTCTGATTTAGTGGGGGAACAATTTCCTCGCCCTCTGATGGGTAAATAGTCTAATCTCATTCACTTCACCCCCCGTGGATAGACAAAGATAACCGTGACATGGCCAGGGTTCTGCAAATCACAGCCTCCCCAAGTGCTAATAGATGCAAAACAAACTCCAATTTTAAGGACATGAACTTAGCTTTACCACCAATATTAAGAATTTCATCTTATCCTTTATTTCATGTAAAAATCATCTCATGCCAGGACAAAGTCTTCACAATAAACAAGAACACACACACTAACAAGTGGACAGACATGACATTTGCAAACAATCCAAACACCTTTTTTTCCCACACAGACAAAGCAGCCTAATGTGTCCAGTTTTCCTTCAGGGTAGATCTCTTTAAAAAAGTAACTTTGGTTTAAAACAAAAGGTTTTAATGCAGAGAAGTAAATGACATTAACATCATTTACTGTATACATTAATTAGATGCCCTTTGCATGGAAACAAAGGCTTAAGCAAACAAAAAGTTAAGATTCAAGAAAAAAAATAAATGAAAAAAAAAAAAATGTCAAAATGATTTTATCAATATGTATGCTATGATACTGGGCTATGTTTATTTCTGTATATATATAAAAAAAAACTTATGTTACAATGGTAACATTTTTGAACAATCTATATTTCTTCTGACAATTCCTGGTAATTAATTTATTTAAAAAAACAAAAACTTGCGTTGCAGTTTTGCAAAAATAAATAAAATAAAAAAAAATATATATATATTTTCTTTTTTTTTTTAATCGGACTTTTTTCACCACATGTTAAAATTATATTTTTGGAAAAAATATATTTCCCATAGTTTAATTCATGAAAGGTGGACTAATGGGGGCGAAATATTTTATTAATATTTTTTTATATATATAAATTTATTTCTCCCTTGTATCCAAAAGGATTAAAGCCCTATTCATTATTTTTCCCCCTGCGTATAAAGAGTTAAAAAAGAGAGCCCTTAACCCTGAGGAAATTGCTCTCCCAATTACATCACAACCCTGCATACAGAAAAAGGACTATGGATTTTAACACAATGGTATTAATCAGATTAATGGGCAGCAATTAGCTCCCAGGGATGAGTTGGGGATAAATCTGGAGAGTTTTGTAAAGGGTTGTGCTAATGGAAAGGATTAGTTCGATTTCATTAAAATTGAATATATAGATCATTCTCCCCTCACACCAGTGTGCTCCCCCCACCCCCCCGATCACAGCCTGGGTCTGCACTGTAGCAGGGTGACGTGGTGCCTGTATATAAAGGGGCAGAGGCTTAGATGGGATAGGGCTTCAGTCTGAACGAACTTTAGCAGGGAGTAGAGTGAAACTATTTCTACAGATCCTCTCCTGATCACAGCTTCCTCCTTAACTCCCCCCCCAAAACAAGAGGATTTCTTCCCTACCTGAAGAGCACCCCCCCACCACCCCAAAAAAGAGCACCCCCTTTTCTGTACCCCCATCTCTGTGGAATGCCTTCTGGCATGTTTAGCATTGATAATATTTTGGCTGCCAGACCTCGCTGCAAGGAGTCAGTGCTGCTCCCCCAGAATGGTCCTGTGGTGTTCCCCACTTTGGGAGACTCTATCTATGGGACTGCAGACTACAGCGGATTTTACAACAGGGCAGTAGCCCCAACGTCTACCCTGCAGGGGGTAAATGGATCTAGACTGGGCTTTAATAACTATTATTATGGACAATTGCACGTGCAAGCCCCAGTGGGGCCCTCTTGCTGTGGGGCCCTTCAGCCTCTTGGGACTCAACAGTGTTCATGTGTTTCAGCAGCCACAGGTAAGGACCCCCAAATTATTTACCCTAAGACACCTGTTTATAGGTACATACCTATCTACTTATACACACACATACATATATACATACATAATACACACACACACACACACACACACAGAGATATGTATACACATACACAATCTTAAACACTTTATTTCGGTTTTTTTACGTATAGCCCTGCATTACAAATCAAATTGTATACATCGTTACATACTTATAGCAATGCATCCTTTCAGGGTAGATACTTTAGATTTTATATTATTAGATACAGACATTTTTTGGTTAGAGTAGCAAAGTTCCTCAACAAATTATATTTATTATTGACCCTTTGATTACGATCTAAAAGTTGCCAAACAATTTAGTTCTATGCTTATTAACTAAGCTCTAAAACATTACAGAAAGATCACAGCTCCTGATAGTCAGGAAATGATTGATCAGAATATTCTTATTTATGGTAATTCCCCACAATTGAATAATAGCATATGATTATATTTTGAGATTCTCTCTCGATTGGCACAGCTCTTACCCCGGAAGAATGCTGCACAGATGATCATAGACTTTTTTAATTGAATGTTGCATCACTTGGATACATAACTATTTTGTTTATTTCTAATAGCATGATTTAGACCATCACAAAGAGTACACTAGTCCCATCATGATCAATACTAAAGTATTGGCAATTTCTAACTTTAACTAAACGTTCCGTTTGTCACAAGTTCAGGTACCAATGGCAAATTGCACAGTGTCCATGCTTTATTAAAAGTTTCATATGCCCAACATTTCATCACTGAACGATATAATGTCAATGTAGTGAAACTCGGCTCCGGAAAGGTGGGCAAGGCACAGCTGGTGCTGAACGGGTTAATGGGTCCCGTACAGATTTAACAGGGATTATTATAGTTTATATAAGCATTACAGATACAGGTTTGGGGAGAAGTGCTTAAGGTGTTAAACAGAGGGACATGAAGACATTATGATGATAACCCTAATATGCTACATTGTATCTTACAGCATGATGCATGGGGTAAGATACAGATAGTTAGCTAGCTGGATAGATAATACAGGATCAGGATATTGCTACATATTGTTACAGAGGTTGCCATCCACGACCAGCATTGTATCAGGGTGCTACATATTGTCACACAGTAGGACAGACAGTGCCAGTATAGCATCAAGGTCACCCTTGGGTGCTAGGACACGAAATTGTGCACAGGGAGTAATTGTGGTTGCTGTCACCCTTGTCTCACAGCCTATGATGGCACAAGCTCGATGCTGATGCCCCCCGTTCCCCATCAGATGCTCCCCTATATGAATGTGGGTACCCTCTCCAGGACAGAGCTTCAACTCCTTAACCAGCTTCACTGCAGGAGAAAGAGAAGGCACAGGACCATCTTCACAGACGAACAGCTAGAAGCCCTGGAAAACCTCTTTCAGGAGACCAAATATCCAGATGTGGGCACCAGAGAACAGCTGGCCAGGAGAGTCCATCTCAGAGAAGAAAAAGTGGAGGTAAGAGCCATCTCCTTCTCCTTAGAACCTTGCATGATTCCCTTGTACAATTGCCCTGCTTAAACTGTATCACCAGACAGGATACCCTCCAGCATCACATTATACCACGAGTCCAAGCATTAGCAGATAGAATCTCAAAAAATGCCTAAATTCGAAGTGATACAAGTATTCCATATTTCAATACAGTAATTACGAATTCATATCTGAAACATACAGTGATGGGATATTAATTGAAGAGTGCAATCTAACTTTAAAGAGAGCTTTCAGTTTGCACTAATCGTACTTCACAACCTGAATCTTTTTATTAAGGTACTTTACAGCCAGTCTTGTATTCATTCGGTCTGTGAAGGTATCAATGGATCAAACTTCAATTCAAAATAGAATATATGGATTGTAACTCATTTTTGACATATTTTAACATAATTTTAGTCCCCATGCAAACAAGTAAGAAGTGCTACACCTGGAGACTAGTAGCTAGAATAATAACAATATCAGCTCATTTTGAACCCTCTCTCCAGAAACAATGTTCTAAAGGACCCATCAGTAGTTAAAAGAACATTGCTTACTAGTCACAGCTGCAGCCCAAGAGAATTGGGAGTCTGAGTGCAGTGCTAATTTCTGTGTTTTTGCTTTTGTATTACACAGACATGTTACAGTGCAGCTGCCCACACCCATATTATGGGTTAATTAGTTTGCAGGGATTCTGTGAACTTCTCTCTCAATAAAAGTGTGCCTTTTAGCTGAATGCAGCAATGTAAATTGCTAGTGTAGAACTCACTTATGAAGTTTGCCATTGCAGTGGTTCTAAACATTCCTTTCAAAGTAAATAGGGATTTGGAATATTGTGCTGGTAACTATTTTAGTTTTGTTAATGCATTTGGATGATGAATACTATAGTCATTGCTGCCGCCCGAGAGTATTTGGGAGTTTGAGTGCAGGGCGAATTTCTGTGTTTTTAATTGCTTAATATCATGCGTCTTGTGGTTGCAGGTGTGGTTCAAGAATCGCAGAGCGAAGTGGAGGAGACAGAAAAGGTCTTCATCAGAAGAGTCAGAAAACACCCAAAAGTGGAACAAATCCTCTAAATCGGCAGCAGAGAAAATAGAGGACCAAGGGAAAAGTGATCTGGACTCAGACAGTTGATTGTTGGACCGGAACTCAAACACAAGAACTTACAATCAGTAACAAACCGGTTGCTCAAGCAATGCCATATATTGGGACCTGTACATAGAGTGTAAATATCAAGTTGATTTCGTGTAAATAAAGTATGTTGCAGACATCTTGCACAGATGTACACTGTACCGAATGTCCTATTTATACCTTAAATTAAAGGGATTACATCAATAAACAGATTGGTGGCACGACCATTTTCTCTGTACCTCTTTAAAAACAAAGGCTTGGAAGGGATTCCGAAAGGTAAGTGGTCACTTTCTATATTAAATGGGGATGCTCATTCTAAGAGTTTAAGGATAGAATGTTCTTAATTTTTGTGCTATCAGGTGACAAGGACTAAATGGGATTAGCCAATTTTTCTGGGTGGGTTGGAGTGGGGGATTAATGGAATCTCTACGATTTGTTCCTGCCATGCAATCATCTTTACCTAGATATATCGATGATAAACGTAGGGTGTTGAACTTAAAAAGTAAAAATAGTAAAAGGGTTTGTTCACCAAGCTCCGAATTGTACGAAACTGAAAGTCGAACTGAAAAACTTGGGCCAAAAAAAGAAAGGACGAAAAAATATATATATACGAGACTAGATAAGTTGCAGAATTTTTCCAGCTCAACTATTCTATCCTAAATCTCGTCACCGAGTTTTCATTTTGCTGCAGTGTTTCGTTCTTACATCCTCTGTGTCTGAATGTAATTCTTGCAAAATTTGAGCATAGCTGGGGTCTGTCCACTAAACTCCGAATTGTAGCGAATTGAATGTTGAATTGCAAATTTTTGGCAAGTAGTGTTCTTTCTTAAACTCTGCTATAGTTGGAGCTTGGCTATTTGAACGTAAATTTTGAAATTCTGATTTCGTTAAACTGCAACGTGTAGTGAATAAACTTAAGCAGACTTTATTAGGGGCATTTGTGTTTACAATTCTTTTAAATGTGCAATGCTCAGGTTAAATATAACATTTTATATTATATTTAGACCATTTTAAGTTGACTATAACAAACCCGTCTTCCAAGAATGGCAAGTAAATTTGATAGAGTAATTCACTGACAGGGTTACTCACTAAATGCGAATGGCAGAATTAAGGCAAAAAAATTACCTATTTGGAGAAACGTTTTGACTCAACTATAGTTACAGCTTGGCTGTTTAAGCTCAGTCTTGCCATTTAGATTTCAATTTGTTATGATTCGGAGTGTACTAAAACCAATAATAGTTTATTTTCTTTACTATCTCGTCAATAACATACCTGACATTTGTGCTTGTTATACCTGGCAAAATATATTAAATGGTTTGCAAAGTTTTAGGAAGTGGTTATGGTGGAGGCCATCTGAGAGAAAAACAAAACTTTTAAAATGAAAAGATTTCCTTACTTGTAATTGGTTTAATTACTAAAAGTTATGTTATGAAATTATATATACACGCAATTTTTAAATCCATGCAATCCTTAGTCATTTTCTTCATGCTATTTTTATTTATTTTATTTCCATATGCCTTGCAGAAAATGTCATCAATTAAAAACTTTAATGTAAACAGAAAGAACTATCGGTTACGTTGAAAACTTGGAAGACAGGCCTTCTATCTGTGACCTCCCGTATCAGCTAATTCATAGGCTGTCTAATAATATTTAGATTCATTTCAATTCAATATTTTTATTTTATTTTCTCTCTGAAATTGGATTACATTTAATGTACATTAACGTATTCTTCAACCGAGGAATAATAATTTTGTTTACAACTTATGTTTAAGATGTTACTCGAAGCTGATCATATATCTTATTTAACATTAATTGACACACAATTCCTTGATTTTCAAATATTAGCTCCAATATTAATTTTTTACCCGTGTGCACTTCTGTGTGCATTGTCATATTTCTGTTCAGTAACGAATGATGATTTCAGCAATTTCTGATAAAAACCCCCCAACATTTCTATGTCACTATCAAAACACTTATGTGGGAATTCACAAAAGCAGGAATTGTGAAGAATTGGACATGTAATTGTGACTGATATATAGCACTTTGAAAAAAGTGTCATATTCCAACATTTTTCTAGTTCAGCTATTTTGGCGTAAAATTAGTAACTCCCAGTTCTCTTCCCAATTCCCGATTTTTAAGAAAATACCCATCTAGTGCACTGCGTTGAAAGTTAGCCTTTAAATTGTGCTTTACGATAATTAAACTGGAATGTTACAGTTCTGATATAGTGCATGCATTTGGGATAATTTTGAATCTAATTGTCAATTACCATCCTAAACTCTACTTCTTTAAGGCTATCAGATTAAAACAGAATGCAAAAATATATTTATAATTATAGATAATATAATTATAATAATAGTAATATGATTCTTTTGGTAAAAGACTGTCCTTTTCTAATTAAAATGATCTAAAACCCCACTTTAATTACAAATCTCCCTGGAAGAAGATTTTTTTCATCTCATTTATCCATAATGTCACCTTGTCTTCTAATATCCTTCATTTCTTAAAACATATAAAATAAATAAATAAAATAAAAATAAACAATTAAGGATAAGCACCAATCTCAATCCTTTTTACCTTTGCCATTAAAACAAGCTCTCCTTGCATGTATTTGAAACTGATGTATAACACAATTATTACTTTAAATTTGCCAACATTCTTGGTAGTTTTCACTCCAAAAAGTTTGGAAAAGTCACTACTCTGTGATTTTGTTTTGCAGACATAACCAGCAGTCACAGAAATAGTAACTCCCTGTAATAAAAATGCAATAACATTTTTGAAGGTTTTTTTTTTTTTTAATTCTCAGTACAATTTAACACTGTGTGGACCAGTAGGATTTATAGTAATTCTCACACAAGGTAACAATTCCATTAATGGACCGTTTAACCATTTCCTACATATTTCGCAGAGATAAAAGTTTTCAAAGTTCTTCTAAATCTCCCACCTGGATTTTTTCCCCCTGGATTCTGCAGGCAAAGGTAATTAATTCAATTCTATTTTGTGACTGATCTATATTAGATGATTATCTGTGATAAATCCCCAAAAAAACAACAACACTCCTCTGTATGTTGTATTGTATATTCACTTCATCAAAGTTTCTAGCTTGATGTGTACAATGTGTAAAAAAGACACAATGAAGCAGTATCAGAAAATTTATATATTTTTTTTTCATATTTCTTTTCAGTGTAAATTTGTGTGTTAGTATGTGAGCTTTAGCCACAAACCAGGATATTTGGCTATTTAGAACATGGATGGGTATTTTTCCATCATGTCAGGGAAATATTGACATTTTAAACAGTGTATGTTTGCATTTTTGAAAACCTTAGTGAACACATTATCACCTGATGGACTGCCTTAATTACAGGAAATATTTATATAGATTTTAAATTATTATTCCTTGTGGAACATTTGTAAAATGTTCCAGGGGACTTTTCACACGGATACAAAAAATAATTAATTAAAATAAAACATGAAAAAGTGTTGAAATAAAAAAATAAATGAAAAAAGGCTAATTTCAGATGTAATTTTTAGACACACATTTTGGGAAGGAGCTTTACTCCATCTCTACCTTGAAACTATTTTTTTGTTTTTTTGTTTTACAGTTTGTGGATAGTTTACCCCTTAAAAAGATTTTACTGAAATGCAAAGTTGTTAAGGTTTATGCCTTGTTCGAATATATTTTTTCCCAATAAGTTCCATTGTTAATAAGTAGGATGATTGAAATCTAATGCTTTAATTTCACTTTTATAACTTGGGAGAAACTAACTTGAAAGAATGTAAGGCACAAGTCAAAGTCTGAGGGAATGAAAATGAATGCTTTTTCTAAAGATAAGTCAGGTATTTATTTCCAAATTCTTTCGTTTAATAAATATATAATAAAATTATAGCAATAATTTTGGCTAAGTAATAATATGTTTGACCTACACAATCCCATCACACTAATATTAGGGTAGATGTTTTTAATCTAGTTCTTATACACCTCCAGCAGCTGAAGATTACAGAATCTCCTAATTTTGTTCAAGTGGAAATATATTTACAGCAATTGGACCATTGGGATATACTAATACTGGTTTGATAACCATCACTTACCGTACACATATGTTCATTATATTTGTGAAATATATACAATAATTGTTTTGTTTAGAACTTTTCTGTGTTGCCTTTGTATTTTGTCCTGATCAAGACTGAATGGGTCTTTTTTTTTTTTTTTTTGGCACCTTAAACTATAAAACCCATTACCCTAATTACTTTAGGATAGCAAGATGTTTTTTAAAATGTCTGTCATTCTGTTACTTATCTACCTCTAAGTGACTCCAAGAACTCCAGGGGTGGTAACAATAACTTTTTTTTGGTATTGTCTGTTATTGTGTATTTATAAAAGTTGATAGAAATTACTTTAACGGTTCTTAAATCACTCTTCATTCACCTACGCAATAATGTCCAAACTGGGACGTTTCCTAATCTTGAACTGTTGGACATGCATGAGAACTGGATTGGTATGTACTACACTTATACTAGTGCAATGGGATTCTGTGGGTCAAACACATCATAGGAACCACTCAGGGCTGCTGTACCTTAATGTCCGTATTATTATTTTCCAGAACCAATCATCATAGTGAGCAGCTCTGTCAGAGCCTCTTGTAATGAGGATGTAATGTACATTTACTATATACAATGTAACTGGTTAGAATTGTAAAATAACTGGGTAGGGGCTCACCAGTAAAGCTAACATGCTAACAAATGACCATGTCTACCCAGCAAGCCTAGGATGTCTACAATTTACCATGAGATTTGTATGTTTGGACACTTGCAGCCTTTACCTGGTAAAATCAGTGCTGCGCTAAATAGTTTGTTAATGCAGGTGTGTGATTAGCATCAATGGTTATCGGTCAAATAATTTGAAGATTTATGCCATAAATTTCATCCTGGGTGAGCTTCTAGAAAAAAACCTATGACATCGGAGTAACAACTCACACTGATATTTTTAGATGAGAATACTACTGGTGGTAGCCCATACATGGTCCATGCTGCGAAATAAACCAGCCATCCCCAAACTGCCACGAAAGTTCACAAGTTATTTAATTTAGCATTGTGAAGTCAATACAAAACAAAGATAAACAGAAATGCGAAGAAGGCATGTTTTAATGACCATCCTTGCTCCTGAACTAGTACAAATAAATCGTTGGTTGTCTTTTTTGTTTTACTGCCTGTTTTTGGAAGTCAATGTTCTTTTGGGGGTGTGGGGGTAAGTTAAGGACTTTTTAGTTTCTGTCTTCTGTCCATGTTCAATTTGCGATCATTTTCATTTTCCATCCAATTCTTTTTCTTTCCTAAAGCAAAACAACCTTACTGCATAGCACGTCATTCGTAATGAATCAAGATAACCCCCCCACGTCGGAAAACAGGTAAGCATTGATCCGCTTTTCTACTGAATATAATGCTATTTTAGCTATTTAATATTCAGGGAGAGGTAAATTAATTAACAAATCCCCCACTTAATTTAAAAGTTTGGTCAGCCACTAGCTCCCAGTTACACAACCTACGTCATGCAGCCGACAGTCAGACTTTTACATTTAGTTTAGAACAGAAGTTGATTAATTTTATCGACTATTATATTTTGGGCAATATTTTTTTTAATCTCCATTAACACCCACATCTCACCAGCGCGCAAAGTGATATTGTCACTGTGACAACAGTGTCCCTGCATTGTTGCGAAAAAAAAAAAAAAGAAAAATGATGTAGAATTATGAAACAAACAATGTATTTAGGACCTAAAGGCTGATGAAGTGTCAACAATTTTGACTTTAAATACCCAATTGCAAAATGGAATGCCTCAATAAATTATTGATATCATCGCTATACAGAGTTACAGATGCTAGGACGTAGGATATTGTGCTGGAGTAAAACGTTCAAAGTTCTGATTGTGAAGATACCAGTGAATATCACTAGTCCTTAAGAGGTTAATATGTAGTAGAGAAGAATCCTTTATTATAAAAGGATACATTCAAAGCTCTCTTTAGGATTAGTAAGAAGACTATGAAGTGGGATGTGTTTCGTTCACAAAACATCTACCAACCAAAAGTAGAAGAGAATCTCTTTTCTTCAAATGTCTAAAATGAATTAAATGAATTTGGAGGTGTGCATTAGTATAAGAAAGGCAGTGACTGCGACAAGGCCGGTTGTAAGGTAGTACATAAAAATAAAAATCATACGTTCTTCTTTTAAAACACAAAGATGTGACTTACACACATTCTTAAAATACCTTCCAGGTATAGAATAAGAGAGAAGACAAAATATTTCTTCCTCTTGATTTAAAACACACAAGTATTAAAAAATATTTATCCAATATCAAATCACCTGTTCAAAAGTTTTAATTTATAAAATATTTGAAAAGTTTTCTGTTTTAGTGTTCAACTAATGGCATGGATATATTTAGCCAGTGTCTAGAAGAGTGTTTAATGTAGACATAAATGCCCTAAACTATATCCATCTTTAGTTCTGCATGCATTCACCCCTCAATCAGTGTCTTTTATTGCAAGTAATATCTTTTTGGTAAAAGTTACAGGAAGATGCCAGGCATCAGCAAACACGCATGAGCCATCCTCAGTTACCCTACAGCCAACACAACAACTAGTTTTGAACATTATATTAGTGCATGAAAATAAGACTCTGTGATGTTATGCATGACTAAGTTTCTTTAATCTACAAACAAATCTACTCCAAAAAAAAACAAAAACATTTCATGTTAAAGCAGAAAAAGTAGCTATTGGTTGTGCTGTAAATTATTTTTTTAAGAAATCCCACAAGTTTCATTGTTTTTAATTTACATGTCCAGCTAGGCATGGAATGTAAACTAACTTAACCCCTGCAGTGCCATGTGCATGCATAAAGCACTGTTGAAGTAATGGCTGGGCACACATGCATTCTTATAGAACTTGTCTGTAGATACCTGCAACTTGCTTGAATGTCCTCAAAGTATCACAGAGTGGAAAATTGCTCACAATGCAGAATTGCAGCAGTGGGAGGTGCGTTGTTTGTTTTTTAAATTTACTACTTGCCACAACTGCTTTGTCCACCAAAGTAAATGTTACAATAACATTTGTTGGCATTGGGGAACAAAGAACTATTACATCCAGAAAAGAGTCAGTTCTGGTTTATTTACTATTTTCATGATTGTAGACTTACCTAACTCCTAGCATAAAAGGGTTAATATCCAATCTCGGGAAACATTACATCAAATTACTAAGTGTAAATAGCCGCCTTTACCTGCAGCTTTGAATTCCTATTTTCCTACCTATGGCACAAAATTATGTTTTTTTTTGTCATCTAGATTATTTTCTCTGAATTAAATTTAAAATAATAAATGTGTTTATGCAGTTTACTCAAGGTAATAAGTTTGACTCATGATCTTTGGCTAGCCTTTAGGTGATATAAACCTGGCACTTGTTTGTCATGTTACAAACTATACTTTCCATTAGGTACAACTAACCTTTTGTTACCAAGGGAGAGACTGAACAAACACATGATAATGTAAAGGACCCACAAAAGTCATCTGTACCAGTGCAATCATTGCCGTTTTATCTTCCAGACAGTCACTAGAGGTGCTTCTGTGGCAGTGACTGAGTAGAACGTAAGGTTGCAACTCATATGAAAACATGGAACTCAAAGAATTTGGATGCAAGCATGGTGCTCTGTGTGTATGTACATCAGTTTCCAATAATCCTCTTTGAAGGACATTAGAGTGGCCATCGGCTCGAAAGATGAATGACTTTGCAATTGGCGGAGTGGCTGGCACCACAGATGGATTCTCGGCGCTGGAGTAAAGGTAAGTAAAAACAGGAATGGGGGAACTAAACGCAATTCTGCAGATAGGGCACTATAGCATTAGAAATACAGGTATGAATTCCTAATGCTAAAGTGCTCCTTTAATTTTACAACTGTTTGGAAGAGATTTTTGGGAAATTTAGATCAACATCAGTGAAAAGACTGGATACCTCTCTCAAATAGAAACTATTAATTATATTCTTGAAATATTATCTAGATTTGTAGTTGATTTAACTTTAACTCAGAATGATTAAACATTTGCATCGCTCCTTCAATTAGCTTGTCATTTTGACTTTGTAATACAAAATTAGAGGTCATTAAAAAAAAAAAAAAGAAGAAGAAATAAGTTCACAGCCATCGTACAAACCTGAAAGTAAAATATCGGTGTTGGAATAACAATAAAGCTCACAGAAACGGCTAAATATAGTGAATTAGTGTTATAATGTTTTCCTATTCTTGCATGAGAGCCCTATTTTTAATGTAATACAAGCACGTGTGTACTTTTGTACTCTGTGTCAATGGAAGCTTTTTAATGCATAAAGCTATCCCCACCAGTGAAAAGGAGACTGGGCAGTTTATACCTCAAACCTGATCTGCAGTCTTTTTATTTTGCCGTCTCCTCTTCATGAGCCACACCTAATAATTTAATTTTTTTTGGTATTATGAAAACACTCCAAAAAACATGTATGCCTGCCCATTCCTTATTAATTCCAATTTTGCACTCAGCACCGTACAAAACTGCATTAATGGAGTCTATAATAAGAAAATGAAGCTTCTATAATGCATGTAACCCCAAAGCATATTCTAAGTCCAATGATAGGTCCAGACTGTCCTCACACTGCAAGGAGCAATAGAATGAATAATATACTGAGAACGTGTGCATGAATAATGAGTAGGTCGTACTGTGATAATACAAAGAAAAGATTCTTTCATAAAGTGGTATCAGTCCAGGTTGTGGTGTGCATGTTTGGAGGACAGAGGAAGGTTGTACGAGATGAATCATTTTAATGTTATTCGATTTACACTCAACTCGTTTTATACATCGCCATATAGCAACAATTTCGTAGCACGTTGCCCATCATAATAATGATACTATACATTATTAGGCGAAAGGTCTAGAACTGTCCGACCTGGGTTGCTTTATTTAATCCTGCTCGGTCACCCCTTGAGATTCCTGTACAATGAGCCTTTAGGCTGGCTAGAGATTGTAGGAAACCTAGTTTGGAAAGATTTATTGTGCAATGGTCAGCCATGACTTGACTTAAATAAAAATCAAATAATGGAGATTATTATTGTATTATTTTGTGTATGCATTGGAACTACACATAAACCATTTCAATAGAATAGTGACAACCTATCTTTATGTTAAAGTATATTTAAACCAAAACAAATTATTCCAAATATACTTAAAAAAGCATTAAAGAAATCTTAAACCAGACATTTTTCTCAAGATATATGTCCTTGATGAAAAATTATCAAAAAGTGATATATCACAGAGAAAGCAGATTTCTAGGACATAATTTATACATAGCCATCTCTTTTCTTGTGCACTTTTCTGGCCTTATTGGATTTAATTATTTATTGTGCTTCGAAATGCTGTTATATATGATCATTTTGTCAGACATATTGGGTAAATCTATATTTCTACATTATTGATTCTCTACTAAAACATTAGGGGAATAAGAAAAAAACAACCCATGCCCCCCCTAAATATACATTAACCATGCTCCAAATAATTTATAGCCAATAATAATGCTGCTAAGATAGATTTATTTTTCAGATGTGAAGGGGTTATGTGTTTTAGTATATCATAATAAAATGGTTTCTCTTTTGTAGTTAATTTCAAACTGTTGTGTGGTGCTTTATTGAGCTCAAATGATAAATTAAGTGGTTTATACACAAACAGGCCCGTGAGTTTATACGCTTAGTGCTGTATTTTATTTTAATTTTGTATATAGGAGGTTTTTTTTATTTTCTTTTGAGGTTTTCAGACATATGAATAGTTTGTTTTGGCTGCCTTAAAATATACTTAATATGTTTCAACATGTTTTTTTTCTTTACTGTGATGTATGGGTATTACGTAATTTTTGTAAATTACTAAAATAACAGTAAAATAGTATGCTGTCTTATTACATAAATATTTTGATTTAACTTATAAAGTTACCCTAAAAAGCACACATTTTTGCACATTTCAGCAAAACAATTGTATAATTTTAATCTTTCTTTAATATATATTTATTTTATTTGGTTTTATTGTCAGTTTGAGATAGCCAAAACATTTGAAAACATTACAATTTAAAAAAAAAAATGAATAGTTGCACAAATATTTGTCCCCCACCCCCTAAATTTGTTGACAAAAATGATAATCAATTTTTGAAAAAGTTTTTTGTCCTGACTCTTTTTTTTTTGGATTATGTTGCTAAAGTGAATTTTATTTGAATTAATTAAATCGGGGCTGGATTTCTGCTTATGCTGTAGTTAATGTCATTGTCTTATTCCAGTTCTGTAGCTTCCAGCTTCAAAATTTTTGATTACTATCAGTAAAATCAGTGTAAAGTTTATGATAAAGGCATTGCTTTCTGAAACCCACTGCTAAATCAATATCTGAATTATTCTTTGAACATTGTGCATGCAAATAATCTTGGCTACACAAAATGCAAAAACAAACATAGCTGCTTGTGTGATTGTAAAAAAAATAAAAATATATTTGTTATGATTATTATTTAATTAGGAGATAAACAAACGTTATATGACGTTATATGACAAAACAGAATAATTATCTGTCAACAAAAATACCCTGGTAGAATTTTATACAATTATAAGGAATCGAAAACATATTCAGCATAAACATTTATGCTTTCAAACTAGCTTTGATAATTTAGGAGCATCACGCTTTTGCCATTATTATTTAACCTGTTCTCACTCTTCTTGCCTTCGTACATCTATATGATGATACTTTGCTAAATCAGAATCTTGCAAAAAATGGTTTGTTTTTATCACAACATACAGAGAGTCCAGTTAAAGTGAAGGATTGTATTGTGCATGTCTAAATCAAGTATTATTTTAATGGTATTGTTGCCCAAACCTAATTTAAATTTTCTCATGTCTGCTTACATTTTTGAATTACTGTAAGTATTTACTCTTAAGTCTTGTGGTTGTTTGCACTCTTACAACAATGCAGTAATGGGTTCTGGTTAATTGTTTTTAAATAGGAGTGCTGCAGACGAGGGCAATGCCAATGTAATATCACGTTTTAGTGAGTAAAATCAATTCAGATTCTAAAATGGGCACAAACTTGGATACGGTTGCAGCAGAATTAAAAAATATGGCCGTTTTAATCTTTCAATATAAAACAAAATGCAGCAAAATATTGTTCTATGAAAAGCATGAAATATAGAAACCAGTTTGCTTCCCATTACAAAGTGTTTGATTTCTGAACCAGTCTCTCTGTTCTATACACTAGAGTTTTAATTCAGAACTAGGAGAATTAAGACTTTGTGCATTCTGGAGTGTGTGCCATTTTAATTATTGATTAATAGGCATTATTAAATTCTAATCACACTTCGTATTTCATTAACACAAAATGTCAAAAGTGGTTATCATATAAGGGTTAATATTTGAATGCAGTTATTAAACATCTCTCCGTAATATAATAAAGTTTACGAGAGGCATACAATTATTTTATCATTCTGGTTCATTAATCAAGTGGAATTTTTATTGCAATAGCATTAAGGGGACCAGGTTAGACATATTAAATTTTTATATCTGCAAGGATTGTATCATTTTCCTTATACTTAGAAAGCAAATATAAAAAAAAAAATTAGATGAATTGCAAAAAAATATATATTCATAATGTAATGTTCTCAAATGCAAATCTCTGTAGTGTTAGAACAGTAATTAACTGATTTTAAAATATTTGACTTTGTTTTTTCAAACACATCATTGCTTGATTAATGAACAGAATTATGTCATGGATAATTAAAATAGAAACATTACAGTATTATTTCAACCAGAGACAGTGACCTTTGGTACCACATAACATCTACTCAGTCCCAAATTCTCATGAACTTGCTAAATTTCCTAAATATCCAATTGGACACCCTCCTCCGACACCATTCTCCGATTCAGCCAAGGTGGATATTTATCCTGACTCAGCCTACTTTGGCTTGCATTTTCCATGTTAATTCCCAACACTCCAGAATCCCTATCATTTTCTTTCATATACCCCTTACCTTAGCCTAGTTTTGCTCAGACTAAAAACGTATTTTTAAAACTAAAAAATCATCAACACAAAAGAAAAACAATATGATTGACTAAATTATTTCCATGTATGTTTACAGGGAAAACCCAAGAAAACTTTAGAATTTTAATCAAACTATGAAAGCAGAAAGCATTTAAAGAATTGCAATTTTTTTACACAATATGTTTTCAACAGTCTATTAACATGTGTTAACAATAAAACATATATGTACTGTAAGTAACACCTTAACATACCACCAATGTCCCATTATAACTTTGTTTTCATATGGTACTTTATACGTTACTTAACTCTAGACAAATCTTAAAGGTATAACAACTGTTCGTTAAACAGAAAAACAGACTATAGAAGTCTTATGAAATATTCCTTTTAAAATATTTTTTTCAAATATTCACTAATATTCCTTGCAAATAAACTTGAATGAATCCTACAATTCTAGAGATTTAATTAGAAATTGTTGACATTAATTACTAAAGATCACTATTTAAGAGTAACGATTAATACAATTTAAATTTAATTTAAGCTATTTGGATTGATGGACACCCTTGCCTAGTTTCAGTTTAAGATATGCAACAATGAACAGGGTGTATTTCAAATCAGAAAAGTGTCTCTTCTTTAAATTACTGCATGCATTGCATAAAACAAACTTACCTTATTGTGACTGATGTTAATTTGTAAGTACAATTAAATGACAAATTCCGGATACAAGGCAAAGAAGGACACTTGTGACTGCACAATAATGTTTAGACATGAAATAGTAATTTATGCTACGTAGGATAATGTTTGGTGTGCTATTTTAATATATTTTGGCACTTGCTCACCACCACACCAAAATATTAACTCTCTGCCCCCCTCTGCCATGTTAAGGTCCTCCAACTCCCAGAATTCTTTGAATGTGATAGATGATAATATTATGATGGGTGTTCTAGTTCCATAACATTGGGTGAGGGGAGGAGGACAAAATTTAAGATGCCTGCCTGAAAACATGTCTGGGATAAGTTTTCTTTTCACATATTATATTTTAAATTTTTAAACAAAACGTGTCTAGTGATTTGCATAAAACATTTAGTTTTAACCCCTTCATGACTGAATTTGTAGCTGGTCTGACATGGTAACATAAGCTTTGCCTAACTCTTTGCCCTGAAGGGATTAAAAAAAAATAAAAACATTTTATTTGGCATTTCAAAGTGTTTTAACCATAACAAGTATCTAAATGCTTTCTTTTTGCTTTTGCATGCGGTCACAAGTATCTGGACGGAGGAAAATAGCTTTTCACAAGTACATAAATAGGTCAAATGCTTACAGTTGCCTATACAAATTGGAAACCATCTGTGTTTTTCTCTTCTGTCATATCTACTGCAACAGCTGCTTTAGATATCTAGGCATCTAAATTCATTTGACACCAAAATAACACTGTAACACTGGTGGCTTGTTGCCATCTTACCTGTGGCTGTTTATGATAGGGCCCTCACAAATGTTTAGGACAGAATTAAGAGCTAAGCACATTCCACTGAGGTTTAGTCTATAACTTTTTTTTTCTTGCGCAATTCATTTCCGGTCCCTATAGCACTATAGTTCGTTAAGTACTTCACCTTAACTACTAAATGTTTCTTGAACATTTATGTTATTGTTCTCCTCTTAAAAATTATATGTTAGTAAATATGTATGACTTAACCCTTTCAATAATTTTTATTTTTTTTGAGGAATTCAATATTGAAACATTGCAAGAATCGTCTATAAATTAATTCTACTCACCAAATTTTTCAGTTTTCTTGATAAAAAAAAATATCTGCCACTTGAATAACCGTCAAATGTCTCGATGGCCTGTCTTGCTGTCTTGCGGAGTGAATACTTGAAATCTTAATTTAAATAAATTGAATTTTAAATTAGCACAACATTTTTTGAAACATTGTTCAGCATTAAATACAGCAGAGGTAGCAGAGATTTGGGGAAACATAATTAATACTTTCAAGTTCCCTGTCCTAGTCTTTAGGTCTCTGTGCTTTCGCAAGAGTTTGGGTTAGCAGGTTATGTTTTAAAATTAGAAATTCAAAAAATAAAATAATTACTGATGCTGTATTCACTGAACATGTCCGATAAAAAAAAAATTAAAAATGTGTATTGTGTACCTCATTTAAAAAAAAAAAAAAGAGTATATATTTTTTAAAGCAATGTCTAGATGGCTTAGATTATATAAGCACTAAGGTAAAGCACTCACAAAAAAAAAAAAAATCTCGATTTTGCTTTTTTTACATTTCGTTCTTAAGAGTGTTCATTTAATAAACAACGCTGCATATGCTAACACAGTTAATGCTTGTTCTCTTTTAAATCTTCTGCAGAGGATTACTTCACTGTCCATTGCAAAAATTATAATGGTGTGATGAGGGTGATGCAACAGAAAGTAAGCTAGTTTGTCAGTAGTTGTGCAGTTACAAGATGGTAGACTGCAGTTCCAGAACAGACTTTGGGACTTGTTTGGGGCTGGTTTATTTCTTTTTTATATTTGCTATAATTAATATAAGACCTATCATTTGTGTGTAACTTTGCTAAATTCTTAATAAATGAATAAATAAATACAATGGTTTAGCCACTAAGACATCTATAACAAAATACATAAAAAAAAAAAACAAACAACACAACCCCCTGCCCCCACCCAAAAAAACCTAAACAAAACCCCCAAACATGGAGAACTCTTTCATTTAACTCTTTTTTTTTTATAATTTTTATAAGTATTTAAAATAAAGGCTTGCATGTATTATAGCTTCTTGGTGAATTATTGTATAATGCATACATATAATTAAGCACCTTATTTCAGTGTTTCTCCTGGGTTACTCTTCACAGCCCAATATGATGATCAGGGCCAGAGAGAGAGAGTGTCAATTCCACTCAAATGCACTCCCACAAAGTAGACAAATCAATTTAGTGTCCTTTCAGGGCAGCCCACACTCAGAGACCTGCTAAGTGCTCTCACATTGTTCAGTACAGCTCAAGTACGTTTCATGATCTTCGGTTTGCTGGTGGATGGCTTCTGGTTCTTCCATATGGATACAAAGTTAGACAACTCTCTTGCTTATCATTGGCCAAAGAGGTCATCATGATGATCCCTGATTGACTAGTAGTCAGAATGGATGCCATGGTAACTCAGAAACAAAACTCTTATACTTTCACTAGTGTTGAACTGGAAGAATGCATTGGGCCATTCAGGGAGATTGTTGATCTTAACATCCCATGGAGTTGTATAGTACCTTCATATTGCTGGAGCTCTGGTAGCATGGTCCTTGCATGGTCTGATTGAGAATGTCTAATGATATCCCAGGTGGCCCTGACCCTTGGCAAATGTGGCCCACCGAACATTTTTAAATCCTTTTCGCTCAGAAGCATTGCAGGTAAAACAGGTGAACAGCATTTCAAGCAATGCGTTTTTTTATATGGTTAAACTGTGCATTGGTTCCGGCACAGGCGTGGTGCTAAACTAAATTCTAAGGTCACTGCGGGGAGGCAGCAGAATCTTTGAAAAAATATAATCTTTGAATATTTTGGTGCATTTGAATAGTGTTTTCAAAGCCAATTCTATATTCTAAATCAATGTAGCCAAACCAGAAACATTTTGTAGGTCAGCTGTGTCGATTTTGTCTCATTTGTCCTAAAAAAGAAAAGAAAAAGAAAGTCACATTTATATCAGTTTAAGTTCCTAACAATTCACACTTTAGGGCATAACCCTGTAAATCTATTTAGTTTCTAAATATGTCCAGCTGGCTCCTAATTTCTGTGAACACTTCTCAGCCCCACCTTGAATAGAAGAAATTACTTGGTGATTACGTCTAAAGACCTTTTTTTTCCCCGTCTAATAAAAACACATATTTAGTGTTCTCTTGTTAGAACATTCCTTTACAGGATTTTTGAAGCAGTGTGTTACACATTCCATCTTGTAATTTCTCTCCTGCTCTCTATACAAAACTATTGGCTTATTAAAACCTTAAGCTCCCCCAATCTTTTATACAAAGTATATAAATTACCAAGGAAAATATTTTTCCAAGTTGCATCCCAAGGCATTGAAGAGGTAACAAGGGCAGCCCTGGAGGGGTCAGGTAATGTGGAAGGAAGCCATGTGCTCCTCTCGAGTCTAAGGTTTCAGGATATGAACTTTTACAAAATTGGCTTGTACAGTAATTCCCAAAGATTCCCTTATAAATATGCAACACACTACTATCACTTAGATGGGGAATATAATCACCAAATGTTAGCTAAGTTAATTTATATGCTTTCTGGATAGTAACACTTTAAAACTAAGTATTAAAAGAAAAAAAAAGTTCTTATTTTTGTAACCTTTAGAGCACAATTAGGAGAACACTTTTTTTTTTGCTCATTATTATGGTACTCTGTTTCTTCTCTGTATTTTCTTAACACTCACATCTCTAGACATTACAATTTAAAGGTAATTGAATAAGCCGTTTGACCATGATTAAATCTGTCAGATACGGGTCAGAAAAACACTGGTCTAGGAAGGTAAAAAGGGAAGCATGAAGAATATGCTACACCCCAACTAACGTGCACTTTTGGTCTACAAGGTTAAAGTAAAAAAAAAAAAAAAAGTATAACTTTGCAGTTACCTGAACCTGAACAGACCTCGGTTTGCTCACCGCTGATGTTTTAACAAATGCTTTAAATACACCACGTATATATGAGCTTCACATGTTTATCTTGCAATAAAATACCAAACGTATATAAGTACAGCCAATAACAAATGTCACGGATCAGCTGAGTTAGTACTGCAACAGCTAAAATCGCTTTACATCAAGCATTTCTGTATCAACTCTACAAACAGTGAAAGAAAACAAAACGGGTGGACAAGAACTGGCCAAATGCAGTTATCCATTTATTAGATTTTCCAAAATTCCGTTCATCATTCTTCGGTAAAAAAGGTTTTAAAATTTGTTTTAAAAAGCAAGTGAGGCAGTCTATATATTTATATATTATTAGAAATAAGTAACTGATTTGTTTTCTGTTCTTATGGTCTGCTGCTGCTGAAGTGAGTGACAAAATTATATACTGAACTCAAGTTGTGGAGTGGATAATCATGTCACAAAAGGGATAGAATAATAAAAAAATGTGTTGTTTTTTTAAAATCTGACATCTCTATTATAAAAAAACTAAACAAGATCCCATGCTTCATTAGCAGATGTACAAGCAAGTCATTAATGCAGGTTATCCAAATTCCACGTTAAATACACTTGAAGAACAAATATTTACGTTACTACCCAAAAGTTTCTGCAGAAGAAGACATGGTAGTAAAGAATCAGCCATTGTTTAATGTAAATAATATTTATGTGAAGTATGCATAATAACTCTTTATGTTCTAATAGCATTGTACCTCTACAAACAAATAATCTTTATTTAAATATTTTTAGAGGTACAATTTAAAAAAATGTTTAAGTCAATATGGCATTTAGTTTTTATTTTAACTTAAAGGGTTAAAATATATATAGTCACTATAGTCACCAAAACAACTTTAGCCTAATGAAGCAGTTTTAGTGTGTAGATCATGCCCCTGCAGTCTAACTGCTCAATTCACTGCCATTTAGGAGTTAAGTCATTTTGTTTCTGTCTATGCAGCCCTAGCCACACCTCCCCTGGCTGTGACTGACACAGCCTGCATGAAAACAAAATGGTTTCCTTTTCAATCAGATGTAACTTACTTTAAAAGTTTTTATCTCCTGCTTTGTAAATTGAACGTTAACTACAAACAGGAGGTTCCTGTAGGATCTGGCAAGCTATTAACAGATCAGGAGATAATAAATTCTAAATTAAAAAGGATTTGCAATAAAGGAAGTGTAACATTAGATGACTCTTTACAGGAAGTGTTTAGGAAGGCTTTGTAAGTTACATGCAGGGAGGTGTGCTTAGGGCTGTACAAACAAAATGATTTAACTCCTTAATAACAGAGAATTGAGCAGTGAAACTGAAGGGGCATGATCTATACACTAAAACTGTTCCATTAAGCTAAAGTTGTTTTGGTTACTATAGTGTCCCTTTCAGCTATACAGAGTTTTATATTATCTATGAAATAATTTTGTGGAGAATCTGAAAATGTTCCTCATGAATGAGAAAGTAAATAGGTTTTCCATCTTTATACAAGAGCCATTATTTCTCAGCTTAAGGTACTTTCATTATGTTCGCAATACATTTGAAGCTGACAAGAATCACTCACCGCCTCACCTGCCACAGACAGGTGATAAAATAAAATAAAATAAAATAGATATTTAGTTAAACATAAAAAAATTAGAAACAGCAGAACAGGCTGTGGATTGATTACGGTACACCTGGCAGAGAGAGAACGTAGCAGGAGCCCAAAATACAGTGATGTCTTTTGGTGGGTCTGGTCGATCATGGCAACCAACTTCAGCTTCAGGATTAACCTGAAGCTTAACGAAGGCCATAGTCAGGGCCACAGATGGGATAAGTGATAAGGGTTTAGAAACAAGAATAGGCAATGGTGGGTCTAGTCAAACTGGAAGCCAAACTCGGCTTCAGGGCAAGTCTGAGGCCTAACGAACACCACAGTCAGAGTCAATAATGGGATAAGTGACTAGGGTCTAGAAACAAGAACAAAGGGCAATGATGGGTCTGGTCCAACAGGCTTCAGGATAAGCCTGAGGCCTATCAAATGTCACAGATTAGATATGTGATAAGGGATAAGTGATAATGGAGTAAAAACAAAAGATAATTATATGCAACTAATCTCCAATTCAAGACAGAAACACCTCTAGACTAGGCAGGGTCAGGAAGCATCAATGCTAATACATTTACAAAAGACATACTATAATCCAACTAATGTAATAAAGATACAAACATCACCTTCTGATATCTGGGAAGCTGGGTAGACATTTGTAAAGAAAGTAGCAGCCTGGAGCCAAGAGATGTGTGAAAAGACAGGTAATTAAGAAATGGAAAACACACAGATCATGACGGAGACAAAGTGGAGGAGAAGTATAAAGCAGGAAAAAAACTACAGTCAAGAAATGAGCCTTATTAAAGAGAATTTCTTCCCAAACTCTGTAAAGTGTACACATATGGAGTGAACGTATGTTACTAACCCCATAAGCAAAGCTAAATTTTTAATTTTTCTATTTGCTAAATTAGAGTAAAAATGATCCAATGCAAAGTGGGAATATGTATGAAATAACCGGGTCTTGCACTGGGCAGGTAAGCACCAGGAAAGTTTCTCTAATTGGAACAAGACACAAAGATGTATGACGCTCACCCTCTGATACACATATAACAGGCAATGTTGAGCTCAATAGGCTAACATTCCAACATGCCGTCATGGTCTGCCATAGAGAATAATTGTATTCACCGATTCTCTATGGAAGAATCATAAGCGCATCGCAGTGAGCACTGCGCATGTGTTGGAGTGGACCGTAATACTAGAGTATTCAGGGTGACATCAAGGTGATCCCTATCTCCGGCTGAGAGGTAGAATAAGCACCCAGAAGGCTGGCCTTCAAGCCCCTCCACAAGTCAGGGTCACTTGGGCTTCTGTCCCATTGAAAAAAGAAGGAACAGTAACAGTAAAAAAACAACAACATTCTCTATAGGTTATATATTTAATAAAAAATAGAAACTAAAATACATAAATATAGAATTTTTTTTAACTGCTGCTCCTGTTTTTCCTCCTCTATTGGTACCTTTTTCTCACTTGATCTGAGCACCAAATGATGGGAAAATAGTCCTATGTATATATTTTGCAGTACACTGATTGATCTATTTCCGCACCCTTTTGGTTTGTCTTATTGGTAGTCTGAATTTTTTTTCAGTACAGAAACTGACATTTGGTCATATCTAGGTGTCCAGAACAATTAACATGCTGTTAAAATGTTGATAACTTCTCTTCAGCAGGATTGTGATTGCCGAAACTGGAGTGTTTAACCCCTTCCCGCCGTTACGGCGTTCTATGCCGTCGCGGCTTTAATGGGCTTTAAAGCCGTTGTGGCGGCATAGAACGCCGTAACGGCTTTCAGCCCCAGAGGACCGGCGGTACTCACCTCCGCCGCGATCCTCTTCAGGAGGGCTGCCAGACCGCCCAGGCAGCCCTTCTCCGGCGAATGAGGCCCCCGGGGGCCATGTGATCGCTCTCAAAGAGTGATCACATGGCCCCCTATAGCTGGCTGTGGATCTGCCAGCAGGGGGGCTGTCTGAAATATCAGACAGTCCCCCTGCTGGTGGAAAGTGTAAAATAAATAAATAAATAAACATGTGTAAAATAAATTAAATATATTTATATATATAATATGTGTATATATATATTATATACATCATATATAACGTCATACGTAAGGTATTTTAATATTAATATAAGTATATATTAATATTAAAATACACTTAGAATGACGTTACATATATATAATATGTATATATATTATATATATGATATATACACATATAATATATATATTTACGTATAATTACAATAATAAATAAATGAAATAATAAAATAAATAAATAAAACATTGAAACAAAATTTAATATAAATTATATATTCATATGTAATTTCATTCTAACTGTATTTTGTTATTAATATATATATATATTGGTAACAAAATACACTTAGAATGGCATTCTATATATATCTATCTATATATAAAATACAAATAACCGCAAATAAATATATATATAGATAAATACATATAATTACATAAAAGATTACATTAGTATACACGTAGAATTTAAATACCTATAAATGCATATATATTAAAATTTACATGTATATTGAAGTAATCTTTTAACATAATTATGTGATTTGATTAATTAAAATTTGATTGACATGCCTGACAACACAGGGAGAAAGTGCAGAGAATTTAATTCGCAAGCACTATATTTGACCCTGTAACTCTCCAAGACTCCATAAAACCTGTACATAGGGGGTACTGTTTTACTCGGGAGACTTCGCTGAACTCAAATATTAGTGTTTCAAACTGGTAAATTGTATTACAACGATGATATTTTAAGTAAAAGTGACATTTTTTGCATTTTTTACAAACGAACGTCATGTTTATGGACTATATTATTGTTGTAATATGTTTTACTGTTTTAAAACACTAATATTTGTGTTTAGTGAAGTCTTCCGAGAATAACAGTACCCCCCCATGTACAGGTTTTATGGTGTTTTGGAAAGTTAGAGAGTCACATATAAGGCTTGCATTTCATTATGTTGACATTGAAATTTGCCAGATTGGTTATGTTGCCTTTGAGACCGTATAGTAGCCCAGGAATAAGAATTACCCCCATGATGGCATACCATTTGCAAAAGTAGACAACCCAAGGTATTGCAATGGGGTATGTCCAGTCATTTTTAGTAGCCACTTAGTCACAAACACTGGCCAAATATTAGTTTTTTGCTTTTTTCACAAAAAACAAATATGAACGCTAACTTTGGCCAGTGTTTGTGACTAAGTGGCTACTAAAAAAGACTAAACATACCCCACGTTCAATACCTTGGGTTGTCTACTTTTTCAAATGGTCTGCCATTATGGGGGTAATTCTCATTCCTGGGCTACCACACCGTCTCAAAGGTAACATTACTAATCTGGCAAATTTCAATGTGAAAATGGAACGTTCTATATTTGACCCTGTAACTTTCCAAAACACCATAAAACCTGGTAATGGGGGGTACTATTTTACTCGTGAGACATCGCTGATTACAAATATTTGAATTTTTTTGCAGTAAAACCTAACAGTATTATGACATTTACAGCTAAAATGTGAGGCGGAACTACAAATCTTTTAAAAAAATTAAAATTTCTCACAGTTTTTAAAATTTTATTCATAATAAATTATGTTTCATAGCTAAATATTTGTTATTAAATTAAAGCCCTGTTTCCCCTGAATAAAATGATATATAATAAGGGTGGGTGCATTTACTATGAAAGAGTTGAATTACGGTTGGACAGACATGTAGCGCAAATGCCAGGTTTTGTTTACATTTTGTTTTGTTCACAACGTGTACATTTGGCTCCGTCCTTAAGGGGTTAACGTAAGATATCGAGCCATTTTTCACCAAGTTGATACTGGTAAAAATTATCGAAAATGGAGGGATTGTGATTATGTCGATTTCATTACCAGCTCGTCAGCACTTGATTTATATTCAATAAGAGATTGAAACTTCTCGATTTGTAATCTAAATTCTAGAGGCAAAACAACAAAATAGAAAATCCAACTGCATTCACAACGCAGCCCCATTGCAAAGAAAATTCAGTAGAAGTTGGGGATCTGCGGTACATTTGGTCTGGATTACTGCATTATCCAAGAACTTTTGAAGTCATAAAAAATTTTTAAGGAAAAAAATAAATAAATCTAAGCTAGGTCCCATGTGGCATGTGTTCGGTGGTCTTATCCCAGTCTGTAGTGAAGCTCTGGCCACATCATAACATCACCACATAATTTAAAGCAGTTCAGCAATCTTCGCTCAAGGAAAGCACTAGGCAATCTGACTTAATGAAGTGCACTGGAAGAGTTGCGTGGCAAATTCTGTGCTGAATCTGCTTTAATTACATGTCACACAAACCATGCTTCAATTGCCCCTATAAAACAAAAAGAGCAGAGATTTTTTATGGTTTGTAAAATGCTTTCATTAATTGACCGATCACTAAATCCAAAGGGGTTTCTTTTTTTTTTTTTTAAGAAAAAATATAATAAAGATTAAGTTAGGTGTGAACAACAGAAAATGCTATATTTTAACCAGTAATTGGACAGGTTTTCAGTCTCATTCCCCTGAAATCATATCCACTGCAGAAAGTTTGGAAGCCAAATTGCCCAAGAATGTGAACCTACAACCTTTGTGAACTGAATACATTTTCACTGTAGCTATGTACTTTACTTGTATACACTTTCATTTTACGGTCTCCCTGTGTAACTAGGAACAAACAAACAGGATAGGTCTAAACAGTCATACAAAGGAATATGAGACATGAAAGTAAAGAGACCAAAAAATATGTTACGATTATTATATATTTAAAGTATCCAACACAAAGAGGAAAAATTAATTGATTACAAACTTTTTTTTGGTTTATATGCAATTGAGGTGTCGCTAGATTATGGTATTAAAAGCAGGCATGTTGCTGTTGAAGGCAAATTCTGAAGAGAATTTGATTTACATGCAAGTGCTCCCTTAAGAAGAAAGATTATGTGGGCTCACATTCACCAACTACAGTGGCAGGTCAATAACGTCATGTGCTAGCATCATTTTACCTGGTTTTACATGGGCCAAATCTTTACTTTCACTGCTGGCCAGATAGGGTCACTCATATTTGGCTTGAGGATTGATTACAAATCTTTGTATAAACCTATGTAAAAAATAAAATAATTCCCTCTGAGAATATTTCTCTATATCTACTGATAAAAGACAACTAGAAGTCTTCCCAGCCTTCAATATCACACACTGTATAAAAACGCACAAAATAACCACAAAAAAACAAAGAGAAAAAAAAACATTAAAACACAATACTGGACATTAACCCCTTAAGGACCAAACTTCTGGAATAAAAGGGAATCATGACATGTCACACATGTCATGTGTCCTTAAGGGGTTAAACATAAGCAATTTAGGACGAAAGCTTTATAAGTTAAGAAATCCTCATGAACATCCAGAGAATGTTTGTACCAACTACATACTTTTAGAATATTTATTACTTTTAAAGGGGGACGGACACTTCTCTTCTCACCATTTTAAATGTATATTAAAGAGATATCTGAGTCCATTCTAGTCTTGGCGCAGTTAGGGCACAGATTGCAGTGTAGGGGGAGATATATAAACATTGCCGACAGAAAAGTGCAAAGGCATTTTTTCCAAATATAGAAAGAGGCAGAGTTCATAACAATAAAATGGATGTTCTTGAAAGAACAAAGTCAATCAGCACAATTGAATCATTCATGTCTAGAGAAACTAACAAACAAGGACTAGTACTCTTCCTTATGTAACATTTTTTGTTGTTGCAATCTATGGCCAAAAGCTGAGCTTCGGTCAATCAGTTGTATCTTGACATTTCCCATATTTCGTCACTTGATCGTACAAAGATGACATGTCTCCCGGTTATTTACATTTTCCAGGAGTTTAAGAGTGGAGATATGCATAGGTAGATGTTTTCGTAAGCATAACCTCCCACTCTTTCCCTGGCCATCAACATGCATGCAGCCATGAAACCAGGTGGGGGATCTTTGCAAGATAAATAAAAATAAAAGGTTAACAATAAATGAATAGATAAAAAAAAAAATATGAACCAATTATTGTGAGTGAGGAGGCAAAGAACTTCGTTCTTGCTTTCAATTTCAAAATACAACAGCGTGTAGGAGAAAGGAAATTACATGGCACCCAATAGGCATGCTGTAGTGGATATGGTACCATTTGTGACCTGCCGCCCACCCCATTCTAAGTACTAAAACCGTTTTAGAATGGTTTGACTTCCTACCCCAGGACAGTCATAAGCTTGTGTTTTGGAACTTCCGTTAGCTCTCTGGAGCTAACCCTTGCAGTGCAGAGCTAGATCATTGGCATAGAGCGTCTTTAAATGTGGCCAACATGGGCGAAAATGAGAAATAGAGCTTTATACACTCCCGAAAGCTGCAATGGAGGCGGAGAATGGAGCCTGGCTAACCCCAGGTAAGAAATCAGACTGTTCTCATTTTTATGGTGCTCAAAGTGCTCAGTTAAAGTCTTAACCTTGCAGTGTTAGGATGCTAGGATGCCAAGCGATTGCCTAAAGGCTTTGTAGACGCCCTACGGAGGTAATTCAATCACTGTAATAGCTTGTTTCATAAACATTAGTGCGTTTTGCATTGTGCAAACATCAGAAAGAATTTTCATGATACATTTTCTTTTGAAATCTTACTTTGTGGCTTTTTTCTTTAAAAAAAAATAATGTATTTTTAAAATAATTACAGCATAGTGATTTCCACAAACATAACTCTGTGTCGCTAGTAGAATACAGCCGTATAATATTGTATTTGTCTTATTTTAGGTTTAGACATTAACAAAAGCAAACAAAATATTTCAGCATGATGGGACTCATAAATCAGTGGTAGAACCCTTGGAAGCCTTACGGACGCCAAACGTGTTTTATACTGGCTAAATAAGTAAACCACTTTTAAATCAGAATTTCTTGTCAAGTATTTATTCGTTATTATTACAATAATATTAAAATTAATTACTTTATTCAGATAAATGTGTGTAGCAAAGGGTGAAATAAAAAGGTGCACTATAAAGGTCCAAAGGGTGCAATATAAAGGCCCATCAATATCATCTATATAATCTTATTGAGTGTAGTATCTGATACTGTGGGATTTATTCACTAAAGTGGACCTGTGGTGAGAAGAAAAGGGACAATTTAGGCCAAAGTAATTGAACTGTAAATCAAAGAAATATAGTATACTCTACTGTCAATATAGTATATAGTGAGTTCCACAAACAGAACTGTATTGACAGTAGAGTATATTGCTGTATAAATTGTACTTGTCTTATTTTAGATTTGGACGTTAACAAAAGCAAACAAAATTTAATGATTTGGGATATATTTCCATAATTATCCCTACATTACTAAAGCAGAACTGTGGTGAGTAGAACAAAGGATGCAAATTTAGGCCATGGTATCTGAACTGTAATTAAACAATTACAGTATAAGGATTAAAAAAATTAGGAATACAATAAACATCAAAAGAATCTGAATTGGAGTATACAATAACTCTGTACAGAATAATAAACAGGGCTGCGTCACATACAAAGGAGCGACTAAACAACCAAATAAAATATAAACCAACAAAGGTATGTGAGCGCTCCAAATAAAATATGACCACTAGAAAAAATGCACTCCAAAGCAGCAGCTGTAGAATAAAATAAAAATGTACATATACACAAAATATTTATTCATATATAAACGATAAAATTAATCAAATCATAAGAACCATGAAAAAATCCTTATAAATCTAAATATAAAAAAGGTCATAAGGATATGTCCAGACCAAAGTTCAAAGATACATAGTGTGGGGCCCCCAACACTAATATGAATTATGTATCAAAGAGAAAAAAAATTTGAAAAAAGATTGTGCACATCAAATAATAAAACATCAAAAAATGTCAAAAAATGAATATCAGACCTCAAACACATATATAGTTCATGGGGGAGGGAGCTCATAAACCCACCAAACCACTAGGTAAAGGTGAGGGGTGCCGCTATGAATAGTCTCCTAGTGTTAAAAACCTAGGGATTAAACAAGAGCAACTTACCCTATTCACCCTACTTTCGTGTAAGGTAAAGGGAGCACGCCAACTCCCTACCACGAGACAAGATGTGTGGGACTGAATTCAACAGCTGCCGAAAATCCCTCCCAAACCGTAAATGAAGTCTGGTAGAAAATCAAAGGAGACGGAAAACAGATCGTCTACGCGTTTCGTCCCCTATGAGGGACTTTATCAAGACAAAGATCTGTTGTCCACAAACTGGGTATATATACCCTGCACCTGCCCTTTTTTTTTAAACTTTGCAGCCTGAAAATTGAACTTATAAATATCTGACCCATGGTACCAAAATTGGACTGCCTCTCTGTGTATCCCCCACTGCATGGGTTCATTTACATCTACAAGTAGGCACATAGATGATATTAATGCTCTTTCAAGTGCTCCCTGGTCTTATGACTGTATCGTGTGACACGGGGTTATTGAGAAATAAATGATCTGACACCACTAACTGTAGGCAGTATTTAAAAAAAGAAATATAAATAAAAATATATTGACTTAACTCGAGAGTCACTGGTTGAAAGGTGCTGGGAAAGTGTAAATAATCCAGGTGATAATTACTGCATTTAGATTTTGTTGAAACATTAAGAATTTCTGTGCCTGTTTCTGAAGTCATGTTCAAAGCGTATTTTACAAAAATGTAAAGCAAAAAAAATTTAAAAAATAAATAAATAAGTACATTTTAGATATTTCTATAAACACAGCTCTGTGTCGCCAGTAGAATACACCACAGCATTCAATTGTATTTTGTTTGCTTTTGTTAATGTCTAAGTCTGAAAAAAACAACAAATATGCATAACAGGGCAAAAAAAAAAAAAAGAAAAGGAAAAAAAATTGTGTATACTTTTTGAACGTATGGGCACTGAACTCTTTTCACTTTAGGAAAAGACATGACCCTCCTTTTAATTACTGGCCTTAATAAAATCATAAATATAGTTATTTTTTTATTTAGTACTATAATATAATAATTGCTTAGATTTCTTATTTTCTGAACAGAATCATATTGTCCATAAGTTCTTTATCCAGAGGGGTGTATGCTGTCAACACGATATAAAAATAAATGATTATTCTTATTAAAAGTGTGCAATTTCAAACTTGACATTTACTGAATTACAGTGCACTTTATTTAAACAGGAGTGGTTCTCATTTAATAAATTTTGTTTGAAGTGTAAATCAAAATGCATGGAATAAAAAAATAAAAAATAAAAAAAAAGTGAAAAAGTCTTTATGACCTAAAATTACATAACAATACTGCAACTTACAGGTAAATTGGGTTGGTAAAGAGAAATCGAGTGATTTACTGACCTACTAATAGTTATTTAAAGCACATTAAATTACATGAAATATTGTCAGTATTCTATTGTAATTTATGTGATTAAATAGGACTCGCAGAATACCTTTGCTCTAAAAATGATTTATAAAGTGTTTTTATACTAAAAGCATCCAAAGGGTTCTTGGATGTCAAATTGGAGCCATTAATCTTTCTGTTTGCATTTTACGAAACAGTTCGTGTTGCTGGGTTAGTGGATTCGTGTGCACATTCTGCTTTTCTAAAGGATATTCTTGGGGTCAGACTCTTCCCAGAGTGGTTCTCTCCTACTTGGACAAACAGAGTGTGTAACCACAGAAAACCGATAGAGACTCCCAATTCCCCTTTCCCTATGAATGGTAATAAAAATATATCCCTCAATATCAACTAATATATTGTAATTGTTAATATCTCGTTTTCTACCTCATAGAAGATTCTTATTTTCCTTCCTATTTTCTCACTTGAGTTTATGAAGTTAATGTAGGACATTCTGTAAAGATGTATTCGTTTGTTTGTTTTTTATTTACACTCTGTATTACACAAATGAGAAGTAAATCACAAATACATTATGCTTAAAACATCCTATTTTGCAGTTTAGTAGAACATTATAATTCATTAAAAGTACGCACTGGAAGATAGCAAATCAGCATTAAAATAGTATGGATTCAGATAGTACTGAGAACTTGGAGTTCTGCACTAAAAATGTTTGGATTGGAAACGTTTTATAAATGAGAGGGAACAACAATCCGTCACCTGAAAGAGGAGAGCCGAGGGCTGTCAACCATGATAGTTTCGGATTTGTGCATCATGAGGTCATGACATCTCAGGAAGTGTAAGGAGCCATTTTAACAAAGGGCTCATTGCCAGCACATCAAGGAGGAAATATCTATCAGGGCATAACTCAGAAACCAAACAGGTTTGAGATTTAAAAGGCACTTATTTAAAAAAAAAAAAAAAAAAAAGGTCCTCTTTTTAATAATATAATAAAAGGTAAACGGTTTAACTTTTTTTTTTTTTTATTGTCATTAAATGGAAATATTATCAAACCGCCAGAAAATACGTCTAAGAGTCCAGGTTTGAAAAACAACAGTACCCTCTTTTAAGCAAGAGCTTTTAAGGAGAATCTAGGTGTAATTGCCAAAGACTTAGGGTTATTTTTACAATGCCTGTCTAGAACCTCATAACTACTTGTATTTAAAATGGGTTTGTCATCTGTCTAACAAGGGCTCTTGGGGATTGCTATCTAATTCTAAACCAAAGTTATAAATATTTGTATTAAAAAGGACCCAGCTAGTTTTTGTCAGCAAATTGGCAATCGTTAAATGAAAGGGCACGGTTGCTCTACTTCACACATTTTTATTCACTGGGTTGAAACTTGTTGGGAATTCAAAATGAGTTACATCCCAATCTATTATTCAGCTTACATAATGAATAACTGCCCACCAAACGTGATTCTAAACTCTTTGCTCTTTACAGAAATAATGGCTGCTACGCATAAGAAACCTATGGCGCAACAAATGTTAATGACAATTATAGACAATGAGGATATGGTATATACATCTGCACAACATAGACATCTTACAATACGCAATACTCTCTATATATCTGGTATATACCTATGTTCTCCATTATAACTACAGAAGTCATCATTGTAGAACGAGTGGCTGGAGAGGAATATACTTGCCAACCCAGTTTGTAGAAGACCTTACCATGAAAACGTACTACAGAGTTTAGTAAAAGAGACAAAAAACACAGCAATGGGTCAGTCTGGACTTTAAGCCTGGCACGGACCCTTTTAAAAAATTGTTTTTCCAGGTCATGGTTTTCAACTCACCAAAGCTCCTGGTCAGGGGCGGGCTGGGCAGGGGGGCAGGGAGGCAGTTGCCCCCCAGGCCACCCGAAATCATTTTAAAACCGGGCGCTGCAGGGCCGGTCCTAATGCTACACCCACCTGAGCGCTCTGTAAAGAGCCTCAGACGGCTGCAGGGTTGCTTCTCTCTTCTCCTTCCCTGTAGCGTGGCCGAGCTCCTCTCAGTGTGCACTTCCTGTCAGTCCGGCCAGGTACAGGAAACAGAAACTCCTGTACCGCGTGGACTGAATGTGCACCTTCCTATCACTCCGTCCGGGTACCACGGACCGGAAAGGAGCTCGGCCATCGCCACAGGTGGGAAGGAAGTAACAGAACGGGGAGGGAGTAAGAAGAAACAGGTGGGGGAGTTAGGAAGAAGAAGGTGGGTGGGAGTAAGAAGAAGGGGCTAAGAAGAAGAAGAAGAAGAAGGGGAGCAAGAAGAAGAAGAAGGGGAGTAAGAAGAAGAAGAAGGCTGGGGGAGAAGAAGAAGAAGAAGAAGAAGAAGAAGAAGGGAGGAAGAAGAAGAAGAAGGGGTAGTAAGAAGAAGAAGAACAGGAGGGCAAAAGAAGAAGAAGGGGAGTAAGAATAGCCAGCTAGGCTGGGGAGTAAGAAGAAGAAGAAGTTGGGAGTAAGAAGAAGAAGGTGAGTAAGAAGAAGAAGGAAGAAGGGGGAGAAGAAGGTAGTTGGGAGCAAGAAGAAGAAGAAGAAGGGGAGAAGAAGAAGAAGAAGAAGAAGAAGAAGAAGGGGGAGGAAGAAGAAGAAGAAGAAGGGGAGTAAGAAGAAGAAGAAGAAAGAAGGAGAATAAAAGAAGAAGAGGGAGTAAGAAGAACAGGGGGTAAGAAGAACAGGGGCAAAGAAAACAGGGGGTAAGAAAACAGGGGGGTAGGAAGAACAGGGGGTAAGAAGAACAGGGGGTAAGAAGAACAGGGGGTAAGAAGAACAGGGTAAGAAGAACAGGGGGTAAGAAGAACAGGGGGGTAAGAAGAACAGGGAAGGAAGAACAGGGGGTATGAAGAACAGGGGTAAGAACAGGGGGTAAGAAGAACAGGTGGGGAAAGTAAGAAACAGGTGGGGAGTGAGAAGAACAGCTGGGGAGTAAGAAGAACACAAGGGTGAGGAGAAGGAGATGAGGAGAACGGGGACTGAGAAGAACACAGGGAGGGTGGGTGGTGAGGAGAACACTGGGATGGGGGGAGGTAGAGGACGACACAGGAGGAGAGGGCAAGAAGAACACAGGGGTAAGGAGAAGAGGAGATGAAGAGAACAGAGGGGGGGAGGTGAGAAGAACACAGGGAGGGGGGAGGTGAGAAGAACACAGGTGGGGGGAGTGAGAAGAACACGGAGGAGGAGAACAAATGGGGGGAGTGAAAAGAACTCAGGGAGGGTGGAGGGGGTATTAGAAGAGCACAGGGAGGGTGGGTGAGTGTGAGAAGAGACCGCTAGGGAAGGGTGGGGGAGAGGAGAGACCACTAAGGGGCAGGGGAGGGCTCTAAGGGACAGAAGGGACAGCTCTATAGGACAGGGGGCAAGACAGGGAGCTCTTTCACACTACGCGCACACACACACACACAATGCATCCCTATACATACACAGAAACACACACTGCATCCCTACACACACATAAACACATGTTTCCCTTACACACAAAGACAATGCATCCTTTGCGCACACACAGAAACACACAATGCAAACCCTTACACACACATGCAAACACACACACTGCTTTTCTTACATACACACAGAAACAATGCATCTCTTACACACACTCAATGCACACACACAGACACACACCTTGCATCCCTTATGCATACAAACACAGATTCACACAATGCACCCCACACAATCAGAAACACACAATACATCCCTCATGCACAAATACAAACTGCTTCCACTACACACAAACACACTGCATCACCTACACAAACTGGTATCCCTATACACTACATACCATAAGCACACATATTAAATACTCTACAATAACACATAACACATGCCCTACACACTCCACGCCCTGTGAGCGAACTCATGGGTGGGTAGAACATATAAGTGGACTTATGAGTGGACCTTAGGGGCATACTCACCATCAGGCCCTGGGGCCCAGACCTTGAGCTGTGTAAGGGGCCCCAAAAAAATTAGCTGCTTCCAATTCTCCAAGAACATTGAATTTTGTGACCACAGTTGCAAACAGCCTCCAGAGCCAAACTGCAGCCCATCATCATCCTCATCTGGTTGTAAGTAGGCAATCTAGTATATTATTAGTGACACTAATCTATAATTTACCTCACATTAAACGGACACTATAGTCCCCAGAACCACTTCATCTATAGCCGGTCCCTGCAGGCTTTTTAATGTAAACACACAAAAGAAAAAGTTGCCCCCCCCCCATGTGACATCACAATGCCCCACCCATATGAGCTGCCATATGAACTAACGCCAGTACCTACCAAAATAAAAGAATTATATTTTAATAAGTGTTATAAGTTAACATTCTTGGAATGGCTCAAGATATGTGGTCTTCAAAAAGTATTAAGTAGCCATACAATCACTAGAGAATTTGACTTGAGTAGGTGGGGGTAAGTATATTACAGATTAAAAATTGAGTGGGCACTGGTCACACATTCTCCTTTTAGAACCACCAGCAGCATGAAAGCTCAGAGGGAGATTAAGTTTTAGAAGCCTGATGGGGTTAAATATAAAAGGGCAATTTGGGGCCACGATTCTAGTACTGGTAGGATCACCATAGGTATTGTAGAATATCACATGTTACTATGGATTAAGTCACTATTAAAACTTCTACCACAATTACTCCATACATGTAACCCACATAGTATTGTTAAAGAAACAATATATTTAACAATGTTGTACAATGCATGTCCTTATGTTACTGTGGATGATAGAACAAGTAATAAAGTGGAATATTTACAAAAAAAAGCACTATATAAGAGCTTAGCAAAACAGAACTCCTCCAGTCCCATTCAACTGGGTAAGCGATCCCATGTTTCAAGCCCTGACTTCTAGAATTTTAATTATACCTCATTTATTCATGATTGATTGGTGACATTTACATCAAGTTACATCACTATTGATAATTCTATTTATTCATCTATGTATTTTATATATCCTTTAGTATCACTGGTTAGTATGGGTTTATCTGTTGATCTTTGTTAAAGATCGTTTCATGTATCATAGCATACATTACTATGCCAGTTACATGCAAATTTTCTATAACAATATTAATTTTTAAACATTGTAGGGCATTATTATTATAATGTTTTTACAACGTTTCCAGTTTTCTGTCTATCTATTCTTGATCTATATTTACTTTCCTTAGTTATTGTCTGATATTTATCTGATTATCGATATTATTGTCTGCCATTCGATAACTATTTATAGATTGTACAAACTCACATTAGCTAATTATCTCTGTGACATCCGGTCAATTAACTGTTATGTATTCCGTATCTCTCCTATTACTTATTTATTCATTATTTTTATTATTCAAGACATTTCACTTTAACTTTTGGTATTTCCATTAGTGATAATTGCTTTCTCCGTGGAAATACATTAAAGGGTTTTGATCCCATAGAGCTACCGTAATCATGTATACACCCCTTTGCCTTGATCGGACCAATTAGGTGGTAGGGCGGGTTATTTAAATGTTCGGTTTTTTCGCAGGGAGTTATTTTCCCCTGATGAGCCTTAGTATTAGGCGAAACGCTCGTCGGGTCACATATCGTGTTATACATTAGATTGACATGGTTTGGATATTGGATAACTGTTTGCACTACTGAATGCAATAGTCTATAGTATGGGGAGAGAGTTGATACATAATACTCTTTTATACTTCATCACTAATATCGGCACTTAGGCAGATATCGAGCCCTGTGTATTTAAATCAGTGCAAATAGCACACCGACCAGAGGTTATATACCGTGATATATATCTACATATTGTGATATATATTATACTGATATGGTCTGCTGCTAAGACCATTTGTTTTATTTTTATTTTTTCAAAGTCTATCATTTACATTTTGAAGTCGGCAACTTTGTAGCCACTTGTATCCAGTCCTGCGTAATAATTTTTATTATACCTTATTTGTACATTACAGTCCGTTATTACGGACTTGCCACTATATCTATACTCTATATTCAGAGTCACTATCATAACGATCAATGTACACTGACACACTACAATTTGATTAGTCTAGAGTTATTTATCGTCTAAACTTAGCTTTTCTCGTTGTATGTATATTCCATCTTTATGTACCTTTTCTTTACTATAACGGGTACCCACAAAGGCACCTTTCTCTTTTTCCCTATTCTGTTACATTGTATCAATATATTAATACAACATTATTAGTGGATATTAATGTACAAGGTTATTTGTATGTGACAACTTATCACAATTTAATAAGGACGTTTGTTCTATGTGATACAGCAAATTGCTACTATTGTGTAAATGTTACCAATGCTTGTTAGACACTATATCTCTCTTAAGGTGGATGTCTATTCATCACCAATACAATTTCTGAGCAAGCGGTTAAGTTTGTTCATGTGATAATATACAGCGGACTTTCCGGTTTAAAGTGATATCATTACTTAGACCAGCACTTGGAGATTTTAGCAACAATTGTGCTGCATAGATAGACTCTGATTATTGGTACCGGCAAATATGTTTTCTAATGATTGATTGTTTTCTTCTGGTTTAAAGTGATATTATAACTTAGACCAGAATTTGGAGATTTCAGCAACTATTGTGCTGTATAGATAGACTCTGATAATCGGTACCGGCTAACACGTTTTTAATGATTGTTTTCTCCCTATTACCCTTACCCTCCCCCTATTTATACACCATTAGCAGTAGTGTGTCTGTTTACTGGTCTATCCACTCAAGACTGTTACATTATATCACACATCACACTACAGTGTTATTGGCAACGATTGAGGGAATGTCTTGTCAATTTATATAATTATCAATAAAGTATTTATTATTTTTCATATTTTAATAATTAGGGACAGTTTTTCTCTGTTTTCTTTTCAACACTTTTAGGGTTACCCCCTTTCTGTCCCTTATATTGAAGAGAATCTCATAGGCCATTCTTTCTTCTGACTTCTAGAACTACTTTTTTTCTGGTTCTGCACTTTGGATAGCTTGATTGTCCATGCACTGGAGATACTAGGCAGTAGACCAGAAGCAAGGAAGGTGCCAGAAACTTGTGTCATGGTACACACTGGTTGAAAACCTGTACTCTATATTTTTGCATGCCGACAGCACAATATTCTTAAATTAGATTGTTCAGTATCAAAGTAAACACACTGGTTACAAGTATGCATTACAATTTGTAGGACAAACTATACCTGATACTAATCTTACCTTACAAACGTGCACTAATATTTCAAGAAAACGTGAAGTCACAAGGGCTGTCACATCTAATTAAATTTTTCCAGTTTGAGGCATAACAGTGTATTGAAAATGAAAACCTCTAAAACAACATGTAATAAAAGAACCTTCATTTCCTTGGAGGTAATAAAAAATTACCCCTTCCATGTATTTGCTCAGATAAATAAAACCTTAAACGGGAGCTAGGTACTAGTGATGGACAAGCTCTTTATCTCTTATCCCCGGAGATTAAGGTTCATTTCTGGTTTAGGTCAAATAGTAAGGACAGACATACTAACATTGTACTCTTTGCAGGAATCATTTTAGCATTTATACCTTTTGCACAATTTTTCCTCTTAATCTAATACTCAGCAGGCCCATAATCACTCAGAAGACAGGTATGATAGCTCAGATTCCATCTGGGATGGAGGAAGAACTAGGAAAGTATTTTCTTCTGGACTAAAATAATGCAACTTGCTTTTGTGGAATCTAAAGTGAAAGGGCATGTTCAACAGACATACTATACTCCTGTCCCAAATCCAAATGCAGAATGTTTAAAGATATTAACATTGTGTGCCCCTCGTGGGAGTGTAGCAAACTATTTTCCTATCACTAATGTGTATTAGAAGAAATTCTGACAAAACTGTATAGAAGGAATGATATAAAATGACGGAACAGAACTTTTTTGCTAGTTGTTAGAATTAGGAACAGATGAGAATGATGCATAATAATGTGACTCAGATCTTACTTGACGCTTCCTTTTAAGAAGGCAATAAAAAACAGGACACATTTTAAAGGAACACTCTGCACGAAGAAATTTATATATTTTTCTCAGCCAATCAGCAATGCCCCTTTACAAGTCTTTCTATTTCAAGATTCTGAGCTGCGGAAGGACAGGGAACAATGCAATTGAGCCCTGGATACTGGAATTCGAGGTTAAACTGTTCATGACTGTGACGGCAGTCACCATCAACTGGACCTTTAGACAGATTATTTATGTAGGTTGCGGGACTTTTCTTATGTTTTAATCACCCTGTACCCATTATAGGTGCAAGGTGTGTGTAATGTAATTGTTTAGTGTTAAATGTTAGTGTACTCATCTGTATGGCTAATGCTTGCAATTAACTAGGTGGATTGGGCTGTGGAGCCTATACAGCACCACCAGTTGCTTGCAAGGAACTAGTAACTGCTGTAAATATCAAGGGTAGATGAGAAGAGTGCCTATCAAAAGGAAAGGAAAAACTATCACTAAGTGCAAACTGTACAAATGGAGATCATATTTGAACACTAATACGATGAGAAAATAAATAAAATAAAAATAACAAATAACTTTATTGAATATGCATACTAAAAAGTATCGAAAAATAAAGAATGGAACACTAG
This sequence comes from Pelobates cultripes, assembly GCA_933207985.1. Lineage (NCBI taxonomy): Eukaryota > Metazoa > Chordata > Amphibia > Anura > Pelobatidae > Pelobates > Pelobates cultripes. The sequence continues at coordinate 64,260,066 of OW240924.1, forward strand.
TGAGCTAGTAAAATCAATCTAAACAATATCCCATAATAAGAGGATATTCTGATGTCTCGGGTTACAACAATACCACACTGTACAGACGTGTGCAGTGTGGTATTGTTGTAACCCGAGACATCAGAATATCCTCTTACTATGGGATATTGTTTAGATTGATTTTACTAGCTCACAGACGTGTGCAGTGTGGTATTGTTGTAACCCGAGACATCAGAATATCCTCTTATTATGGGATATTGTTTAGATTGATTTTACTAGCTCACTAGTGTTCCATTCTTTATTTTTCGATACTTTTTAGTATGCATATTCAATAAAGTTGTTATTTTTATTTTATTTATTTTCTCATCGTATTAGTGTTCAAATATGTACTCCATTTGTACAGTTTGCACTTAGTGATAGTTTTTCCTTTCCTTTTGATAGGCACTCTTCTCATCTACCCTTGATATTTATTTCTACTAGGGGTTACCCCCCTGTCTAGAGTGTACCTAGGCTGTACTTTTATTTATCTGTCTAGTAACTGCTGTATGCACTTCCTGAATAGCAAGGATAGATTTGCATTTTCTATTTCTGCAAGCAGGAGAGATGTTTTGTGTTCATTATTATCTTTCCCACCCCTTTATAAATATGTCATTATGTTATTATAAGTTCCTGTATGTTATCTGATGTGATTTGAGTATTTGCATTTTTATTGAGTTGTCACATTAAGCTTCATGTAATCATCATATGGGCTAGTCCCAAGAAAAATAAAGTTTTGTACGTCCGTTCCTTTTGGAACTTGTGTCCTTTGTAGGATTTGTAGGGATCCTTGTGACAGAGTCTTCGGACCAGTTTGCTGGTTGCAGGATCCCTCTAGCCTTGGGATAAATCAAGAGCTAGGCCTGAGAGCCGCAGTTGCCTTTGTAAAGGCAATAACTATAATCACTGTAAGCAGAGATGCCTGCAATAGGCAGAGTGTACGATACCTGCCTGGAAGAAGGGCTGCAGCGGAACAGGCAGAGGTGAAGATAGCTGCCTGGAAGGAGAGCTGCTGCCTGGTCAGGTGCAAAAGCCCCAGAAGGACCCCAGTCAAGCTGCTGCGACTGGGGCAGAAGCGTTCCAGGGTCCCTGCAAGCAGCTAGGAAGCGGACTTGGTTGAGGTACCCAGCCGGAGTACAGGGAGCTTTGTCACAATGACCTCCTGGCACCATAACAACTTCATTCAACTCCTAAAGTTTCATATTTCTTGGAACACCACAATATGGCCTTTATCTTGCATCAACCGTGATGTATTAAACGATTTCAAAAGGCATAAAATTCAAACTTGCCCACATGAATAAGAGGTATGACATCCAACAATTTTACTTGCTATGGTAGTATAACTTCATTAGTGCCCACATGGGCTGATTTATATTGGCGAGACTACACTGATCAGCCACAACATTAATACCACTGACAGTTGAAGTAAATAACATTAATTATATTGTTACAATGGTACCCGTCAAGAGGGGGGGCATCAAGTGAACAATCAGTTCTTGAATTTTAAATGTTGGAAGCAGAAAAAATAAACAAACAAAAAGATCTAAATGACTTGGGCAAGGGCCATTCAGTGATGGCTAGACAAATGGGTCAGAATATCTTCAGAATGGCAAGTCTTGTGGGGTGTCTTGGTATGCAGTGGTTAGTACTTTCCAAAAGAGGAAGGACATGGACACTGAAGGTTCATTGATGCTCATGGGAAATAAAAGCTGATCACACAGAAGTTCTACAGTAGCTTAAATTGCTGAAAAACAGAATGCTGGCTGTGATAGAAAGGTGTCAGAACACACAGTGAATCGCAACTTATGGCATATGGAGCTACGTAGCAACAGACCGGTCACACTGCCCATGATGATTCCAGACCAATGCCGAAACGGACTTCAATAGGGACACAAATGTCTGACCTAGACCATATACCAACAGAAGAACCTGATCTTATAAATCACATTTTCTTTTAGATCAAGAAGATGGCCGAGTGCGTGTGCGTCAATTATTTGGGGAAGAGATGGCAGCAGGATGCACTATTGGTAGAAGGCAGGCTGATGTAGGCAATGTTCTGCTGGGAAACCTTGGATCCTGGCATTCATGTAAATGTAACTTTAACACATGCCACCTACCTAGAGATTGTTGCAGACTATGTACACCCCTTCATGGCATGGCAAAGGAGAATGTACCTTGCCACAAAACGGTTTAGTAATAGTTTTATGGTTTGAGGAACATGACAAAGAGTTTCTCAATATGCCAAATCCCCCAGATCTCAGTCCGATCGTGCATTTGTGGGACGTGCTGGAACAACAAATCCAATCAATAAAGGCCCCATGCAGGACTTAAAGGATCTGCTGTTAATGCATTGGTGCAAGATTCCACAAGACACATTTAGAGGTATTGTAGAGTTCATGGCACGATGCATCAGAGCTGTTTTGGCAACACAAGGGAGATCTACACTATATTAGGCAAGTTGTTTTAATGTTTTCATTTGGCTTGATATGATTTATTAACTATTTAAGATTGTGCATTTTCCTTTTTTGTTCAGACACCTGGTATACCACCCGTCTTAAAAAAACAAACAAGCCAAAAAAAAAACATAAGCAGGTAGGAACCCCATACCCACACCTATATGTGTATAAAAATATATAAATAATATTAATGAATAAATTTATTTTAATAACAATATTTGCTGTTTGTATAAATCTGTCATGGTAATTTGTTAGGGGTAAGATTGTTCTCCTTTATTAGGGAGAATATTTAAGGGAGAATTTAAGGTGTTCCTTTAGCCATTGCTGCGTATGTTATTTGACTTCCTGAGCTTGCTGGTGGAGAACTTATGGATGTGGATTCTCACAGACATTTGGTAAGACCATTACAGAACTTTTTTTTTTTCCTTCTCCTTTTCTGCTCGGACACAAGGCGAACTGCCTGTCTTATTTTGAACTTTAAAATAACAAATCGTGCTTTACTACGGGGGAACAAGTATATTTTCGATTAAGGGAAATTTTGAAATTTTCTGGGTTTAAGAGTGTCGTCAAACATAAATGGTGATGATAGATTGTCTTTACGCTTATGTAAAAACAGCCAATAAAACTATAATTGAGTCTGAAACCTCATGCTGCCAAAGAATAGGAACCCCCTCAGGCTATATATGTTTTTTGTTACGTTAAACTCCCGAATTAGAGCTCTCTCTAATTTAGTGAAACAATTGCATAAATTCACTGGAAAATCATCTAAATTCCAAGCGCAAAATAAGAAGAAAAAGTTATATTTATATATATAGCATATATATATATATAAAAAAAAAAATACACATACACCCACGTAGAACCAAGAGGTCATAGAGTTCTTTTTACAAATTAGAATAACAGTCCTGTCTCCCTTAACCAACTCAGACTTATCAAGCTCAAATCAAATTAGGGGCACACAACATTGGCTAGAATACAGCGAGAGCTGTAAATGTGTTTCCCAGTGTTCAGTGATTAGAGGGTTTATATTTTATACTTGTATTTAGAGGTACAGACAAAATTCATAGCATATACAGATTAATATTTGGCTAGGAATCCTGATAAAAGGATAACAAACTAATGAAAAGAAAACCCCTCTAAATATAAAAACAGCAAACACTAGAGAACCCCAGTATATTTAAGGGGTGGGAGTGGGTCAGGTCAGGGATTTTATTCTAGTCAATATTTTATTTGGTAATTTTCAGTGAATGAAAACTCGATGGTTCGAATAAGTATGATATGTTCCCCCTATAAAATAGTACACGCATATTTTGCCTGTCTTGTGGAATCTGAAAGCTACTTGTTTTGATGGGAACTTCCACGCAGTTGTGTCAACCACCTGCGGTCCATGATAATATTTTGTCACTTACTGAGGATTTAATTATTCATTAAAGAGAGTGCCTTGTGTAGAAAGATACGTGAGCTTTTGTTATGGCTCCATATGTCTTTATTGAAACCGCTTACATGCAATCGATACAACAAACAGTTGATTTCTCCTCCCCCTCTGGTTGTTGGAGTACGAGAGGAATATGAGGTCTGTTCCATACTGGATTCCAAACTATCTAAGGGTGTTTTATTTTATTTGGTGGATTGGAAAGGTTATGGACCAGAGGAGCGTTCATGGATCGTTGCTGATGAAGTCCACGCTCCTCGTCTTGTCCGGTCATTCCACAACCAGTTTCCTAACAAACCTGCTCTTTCCCACCCAGTGGGTGGTCTTCGTGTGGGGGTACTGTCTTTGCGACCACAAAGACAGGTTAAAGAAATTACCTGTGCAGCAGCGAGTCAGGAGCCAACCCGCTGGGGCATCTGTCCCCTCCACACGTAGGATCCAAGATGGCGCCGACTGCTAGGTCGCAGCCATTTGTAGCCCCGCCTCCAAATATCACACACATGTGCGTCGTCACGACGTCGATACACACGCACGTTCTGGGGTCAGAGACCAAGCTTTGACCAATCACAGCCCAAGGAGGGGTATTTAAACCCTAGAATACCTTAGTTCATTGCCCTGTCGTGGTTTCTGTTCCTGGTATCCGAGAGTGCGTTTTCTTGTTCTTGTATTTGATATTCCTGGCATTTGACTTTGGCTATTCTAATTTCCCTGACTTGGCTTTCTAATTGACCTTGTGTATTTCTGGCTCCCTGGACCTCAGCTTTCCCTTGACTATTTTCTATCTTTCAACATATTAACCTGGCCATTCTAAGGACCGGTTCTGTCTCTGTAACGGACCGTTTTGCCCAAAAGAGGTTAAAAACCATTTAGGCGATATTCCCCTTTTTCAGCTGCACCGACAGCTACTGCAAGCACCAATCTCCTGAACTGCAAACCCACGAATTCACCAGCTCCCAAACTGCATACCAAGGGAATACTCAAAACTCCCGAACTGGAGACACACGAATAGCTGCTAGCAGACGAACAGAAAAAACCCCCAAGCGGCTTACACTCCTGGCAATCAGTCTCTAACAGCATACAGTAAATCCTCCCCCAATAATGAGACGACACTTCACTTTGAGGGTTAAGCAGGAACTGATTTACTGGGGCTAACTGCCCAGCTTTTATGCAGGTCTCTCACCTGGTGGACACTCCCCTAGGGGACCAAATGGGAGACTGGGACCAATCACAGACTTACACATTTCAACCATCCCACAATGCATCACAATCCCTCCTCTCTGCCGTGGAGATAATTTGGGAAGTAATTCAATTATCTCCAAAGACAGAGGCAAAACTCCATTAACCACATGGCAGAAAACAAACAGTAAAAGACATAAAAATACCTACAGTTACATTCAGTACATAAAACATATATGTTCTACATATTCCCAGATAGCTCAGGTCTGAGCGCACATTATTAAGAGAATGGCGCTCAGACCACACGAATACAGTTTAATCGCCATGGAGCCAAAGTCTTTACACAGTCAGTTTCATGCGAATGGGCTCCATGGGATTCCTATCTGGGGCACAACACACTCAAACAAAACTACCGAACACCAGGCCGTTCGTGAACTTTCACCGAACAAGAAGGGAGGTCGGCAGCTTCAGCGGTGTTCGCGCAAAATTGTGTCCGATTTCAGTTGCATTAATTAAGAGTCGAACACCACTGTGTATTCGCATTTTTAAAATGGCCGCGACCTCGTGTTCGTGATATGAATGGCGGCCACCCAGCATTCGTCAATTAAGCTGCGGTTAACCGCAGCTTCAGGGAGGTTAATTGCCGGCACACTCCAGCTCCCAGGTGGTCTATTCATTCGTGCGGTTGTTCGGTAGATTGAATCTACCGAACACCCGGCAGAAAAGCACGAATAAGTCTTTTCTGCAGGGAAAAAAAATGTCTTTTAACATGGGGCCATAGTCCAAAGGCAGCAGGCGAGCAACTAGGCTTCTCCAGTGTACAGTGGCGAGGTTGGTTTCGCCACAGTCTCTTTTTCTGTTCTATGTAGATGTTACATAGTTTTGCGTGTTGGGTCTTATAGTAGTCGTGACAAGTATCGAAATAGGATCAGTACAGGAAGTTTTAATGGGTCATTCTATTGAACCCTCTTCCTTTTGCTCACTTGAGAATCCAGTATAATAAACTGATCTCAAAGGTAAGTGGATTTCTCCCGGTCTATCTCTGCATGTATATATTTTTTTAATTGCATTTATTTCAGTATCTCTCTTCGTCTGTCTATCAATTTCTATTTTAATTTTCCATCTATGTATATATATATATATATATATATATATATATATATATATTTCTGCATTGCTCAAGCTGTAAGAACTTAACTAACAGCCTTGCCGATATCCGACACTTCCAGGTTCACGGACCAATGACACACCCCCTTCTCTGACGCAGCTTCCTCACGCTACTTAGAGGAACCGCGCCAGATTCAAAGTGCTTGATTATTTTGAAGCTTCATGTCTTCTGACCAGCTACAAAACTATCATGCTAATCTACTGACTCCGTGTACCGAACCTGGACTGTTTAAACCGCTGATCTCCATTCTCCTTACCTTGACTCGGATTACCTTTGGAATACTCTTCTTGTTTACACCGCCAACTTACAGCAAGTAAATATTGGACTATTCCTTTCTACTGGCACCTCAATGTCTTTCTGTGCCGTTTGAGTACTATTAATGGAAAAGCTATCTCTGTAATCCATACATGAATTTATCCTCGCAGATTACTCATCTGCATCCTCTCTGTATTATAATACTAGACGCTAATTCCCACTCGGGTTCTTTAAAGCTACAGGTACTCATCTCAACGAACTACCGTCTTATTGCGTTCCTTAAAGCTACAGGAATTCGTCTCAACAAACTACCTTCTTATTGCACTCCTTAAAGCTACAGGAAATTGTCTCAATGAACTACCTTCTTATTGCATTCCTTAAAGCTACAGGAACTCGTCTCAATGAATTACCTTCTTATTGCATTCCTTAAAGCTACAGGAACTTGTCTCAACGAACTACCTTCTTATTGCATTCCTTAAAGCTACAGGAACTCGTCTCATCGAACTATCTTCATACTGCAATCCTTAAAGCTACCTTACTCTGCATGTCGTGTTCCTTAAAGCTACATGAACTTTTCTCATCAAACTATCTTTATATTGTATTCTTTAAAGCTACAGGAACTCTTCTCGTCAAACTATCTTCCATTTTGTTCCCTTAAAGCTACAGGAACTCTTCTCATCAAACTTTCTACTTCTCGTGTTCCTTAAGTCTACAGGAACCTCCCCAGCTACCCATACTCTCATCACTTCCTCAAACACAATTCTACAGTTGAGTTCCACTCCAAATCCATAGGGAGCATTACACAATCTATTTCTGTAATTCTCTGTATTGATGGTTTTTATTGATAAAAGCACCAAAAAGTGTTCCATAGCATTGTGCATTAGGTGCCCTAACATACAGATGTAATAAGATAAGCTGGGCATACAGGAGGTGGTGGTGGCTAGGTCTAGTTTAAATGATACTTGAGGGGAGTGCGCTATAATTACACAAAAAGGAAAGTAGTAAAACACATTCCATACATAGTAAAAAAAAAATGGTTGCAAACTCGTTAAAATTGTTTTATTAAGAATAAAGGCTAGGGAGAGAGGTTTAATGAAGCAGAAAAGAGAGTTCCATAGTAAGGGTGCAACTGAAAAATGTCTTAAAGCTAGTTGAAGCATGGATGAGTATCTTAGCTGCCTCTCGTGTTCTCACGACAGCACCAATGACTTGGGGCCCGATTTAATCTTTTTGGATAAACTTTTCGCATGATCACAATCTGCTAGAAAAACTTAACAAATGATTAATCTGCAAAACAGAAGTCCCCATTAAACTCTACGGGACTTTTTGTAGATTAAAAAGTTTTTGTAACAGATTGTGATAATTTATAAAACAGGTCCAAAAAATATTACAATGGAAGCCATGGTTGGATGTAGAGGTGGACTGGCAACTCACAGGATGACCGGGCAGTAGAATATTAAGTACACCCCTCTTATGTCATTCCTACGCACAAACACCATCGCAGTGCTACTATCTCTCCTGAAAACATTGTATTGCCATTATCCCAATAAAATGGATTTACTCCAACTACATGCTGAATTATATTTAATAAGCATTATAAAGACACATTTTTATTACTTCTACTTTTCTTCTTTTCTGTACCTTTACTCATAAAACTCTAAAGAAGTAAATAATAAAAATAAAAAATAACGTAATTCACCTGAACCTTTTTTGAGAATGAAACATCTCAAAATATTCACACTCCGTGTCAGGGCAAGGATTTTTTGCTATACAGATAAAGATGTATTTTACTACCCTCTCCTCTTCACAATCCTTACACGCATATTCCCCCTGACTGTGTGGCTCTCACGTAGATATATTGAGCACCCACTTCAATAAATACATATAAACACACACATGCATACACATTTTCATATATACAAATTCATACACATTCACACACAAACACATACTCCAATGATTTATATGAGGTCCACCCATCCTCCCTATCTTTCCCCGGCAGTACTGAATTTGTGCAATTATTCATGTTTTTTTTCTGAAGTGATAAAGCTAGGACTTGTTGCCAAGACTAAGTCCACAATTTCTTGTCGTGGAGTGTTGCTAACACTTATCTGCTTTCTGTGGGCAGATAATCTAGAAGTTGTTGAATAGATTTTATGGATTTATAGTTTTGTTTTGCAGATGCTGTTGGTCTCTGAACTGAATGAGTTTATTATACAAAACAAATCTCAGCACCTATACCCATCTAGCTCAGAATGTGTAGATTCAACAGAAATATGCCATCAAGTCTATAATATATTTTTGGTTGCCATACCAGTTGGGAAGTAAGGCAGTACAGGAATGTCAAAGAGACACATTAAAGGACCACTAAAGTCACCCAGAAAATGTAATCTCACTGAAGTAGTGAGGGTGTTGTGATCCTGTAGTTTTAACTCTTTAATGTAATGGCAATGTCTACATTAATGGGCTAAGCATGGACTCTAGTAGTTGTTTTCCGGACAGCCACAAGAGGCCCTTCCACCTCATAACAGCATTTGATTGGAGGAGCACAGTATGTTGCCACGCATGCACTGGTGTAAATACTGCGGTCGCAGCTGTGACCCTGCCCGTCCCACCAGGGGGCCCGGCCGCCCTAAGACCGGGTATGTACTCCAGTTTGCCAGCCTCTTCTCTTGGGGGGCCCATGAGCAAGCCACCTCAGGGGCCACCCCGAGGCTGGCAGTGGCGGTACATGGCGGGAGGGTGATGGAGCATTCTCCCCTGAGCGCACACTGCACTGATGCTGGAGCCGGAATATGACGTCATTCCGGCTCCGGCATCAGTAAGTGGCGTGCGAGGGAGCTGAACAGGACGATCAGTGCTCCCTCGCTGCCTGCAGGACCGGCCGCCGGGCAGCCCCACTGAACCCCAGGGAATCACCTCAGCACTCCCAAAGGTAGGGAAGTAGGGGGAAGTAGGGGGATTAAATAAAAAAAAAAAAAAAAAAATATATATATATATATATGAGTGTGTATGTATATGTGTGTTAGTGTGTGTGTGTGTTAATTTTTGTGTGTGTGTTTCTGTTACTGAGTGTGTTGGTGTGTTTGTGTGTGTCTGTTATTGCGTGTGTGTCTGCTAGTGTGTCAGTTTTTGTGTGTGTTAGTTTTTTGTTAGTTTGTGTGTGTCTGTTATTGAGTGTGTGTCTGCTAGTGAGGGTCAGTGTGTGTGTGTCAGTGAGTGAGTTACTGTGTGTGTCTGTTACAGAGCGTGTTAGTTTGTGTGTGTCTGTTAGTGTGTGTCTGTTAGTGAGTCTGCTACATAGTTACATAGCTGAAAAGAGACTTGCATCCATCAAGTTCAGCCTTCCTCACAAATGTTGTTGCTGTTGATCCAAAAGAAGGCAAAAAACCTGGTCTGAAGCGCTTCCAATTTTGCCACAAACTAGGAAGAAATTCCTTCTTGACCCCAAAATAGCAGTCAGATGTCTCTTCGGATCAAGCAGCTATTACCCCACTAATTAGAAATTATATCCCTGTATGTTATGTTTTTGTAAGTATTTATCCAATTTCAGTTTAAACATATGTATGGACTCTGATAAAACCACCTCTTCAGGCAGAGAATTCCATATCCTTATTGTTCTTACTGTAAAAAAAAAACTTTTCTTTGCCTTAGATGAAATCTCCTTTCTTCCAGCCTAAATGTGTGACCTCGTGTCCTATGTATAGCCCTGTTGTTTGGTGTCTGTTAGTGAGTGTGTGTTTGTCAGTGAGAGTGTATGTTTTGTAAGTGAGTGTGTATGTCTGTCAGTGAGTGTGTATGTATGTCTGTCAGTAAATGTGTGTGTCTGTTAGCTAGTGTGTATGTGTCTGTTCTTGAGAGTGTGTGTGGTTAAAACCCCTTCAGCACTTACCTTCTTCAGCGCCGGGCTTCCTTGGCGCTGGTGATCTCTCCGCCCCGATCTGCCTCTCGCGTGCGCATTCAAACCGACCATAGGAAAGCATTACTCAATGCTTTCCTATGGACATCCAGCGACTTCTCACTGTGATTTTCACAGTGAGAATCGCGGAAGCACCTCTAGTGCCTGTCAGTGAGACAGCTACTAGAGGCTGGATTAACCCTCAGTGAAACATTGCAGTTTCTTTGAAACTGCTATGCTTTCAGCTGCAGGGTTAAAACTAGAGGAACCTGGCACCCAGACAACTTCATTGAGCTGAAGTGATCTGAGTGCCTTTAGTGGTCCTTTAAGTGTATGTATCTGCATGCAGTGGCATACATAGTTACATAGCTGAAAAGAGACTTGCGTCCATCAAGTTCAGCCTTCCTCACATTTGTTTTTTTTTTTTGTTGTTGATCCAAAAGAAGGCAAAAAACCCTGTTTGAAGCACTTCCAATTTTGCAACAAGCTAGGAAAAAAATGTCTTCTTGACCCCAGAATGGCAGTCAGATTTATCCTTGGATCAAGCAGTTATTACCCTACATTGAAGGATTATATCCTTGAATAGTCTGTTTTTGCAAGTATGCATCTAGTAGCTGTTTGAACATCTGTATGGACTCTGATAAAACCACTTCTTCAGGCAGATAATTCCACATCCTTATTGTTCTTACAGTAAAAAAACCTTTCCTTTGCATTAGACAAAATCATCTTTCTTCCAGTCTAAACGCATGACCTCGTGTCCTATGTAAAGTCCGGTTTGTGAATAGATTTCCACACAATGGTTTGTATTGGCCCCGAATATATTTGTATAATGCTATCATATCCCCTCTCAGACGACGTTTTTCTAAAGTAACCTGCGACCCCAGTGACCAGGTGCCCGCTGCCATGTGTTGCGGCCCAGGCCCGGGGTGGGGGGGGCATGGATCAATTTTCGCACTGGGGCCCCATGAATCGTGTGTACGCCACTGCACGCATGCATTCTTGATTGGACAAGATTGCGGGTGAAGTCAGCAGGCAGAGCTGGATGCTGCAGTAGAGGAGTGTCAGCACTGTTAATGAGTTACGTAAACTTTATTAATGTTAGCTATTACATAGCAAAGGGAGGTTGACAGTGTTCACATCGAAAGAAGGGAACTTGTCACAAAAAAATAAACTATTGTTATTTTAGAGATAATAGATTCTCTTTAAAACGCAAGAGCGTCATGTATCTAAGAAATGTCTTTCCAAAAAAAATTTGTTATAAAAAAAAGTTCTATAAAAACCCAAAACACCAAAAGTCTTTTTAGATTTTATCATGTAAAAAAATAAATTAAAAAAAAGCATTTCCCTTTTAACCTTTTTGTTTTGCGCCACATACTTATTGCCATTATCTGTTAAATGTAAAAATGCTTTATAATAGTATATATGGCATGCACCAGCATATCTTGTTCTAAAACTTTCCAATTTCCTAGCCTGGAACAAAATGACAACATGCCAGTTTACAGCAGTTGCAAATTAGTTTTTTGTACAAAATTACAACAAAATGCCTTTTCATTTTATATTTATGCTCTGTCTGGAAAATCATTTTTCAAGCTTTCATAGCTTTTATAAACCTTGAAAAATAAAATATTTAATCAGTTTTAAAGCAAGTTTGAAAGGGACCTTATCAGGCCAGTTATTGCATGGAAAATTGCTGCATTTACGTTGACCATTTTGAAGGCAAAAGCAAGCGTATCATTTCTATAAATACACTTCATACAGAGAGCTTACATTAGCCACTTCAGAACAGGTTTTACGGCACGACTCCATATACAATTCTTGTTTTATAAGTCAATAAAACAGACTACCAAAGCCAAGAGGGATTGAATGGATGGATCTGGGGAAATAACTGGTCAATTAAATATAAAAAAAAAGTTTGCCAAAAAAAGAAAAGTCCAACTACCCAACTACCCATTAAACAGTTTAAATACAAAAACTATTTCCAGAGAAACATTTTCTGTTGACTGATCAAACTATAATATATATCAATATTCTACTTTCTAATAGGACACACAGTTTGAAAAAATAAAATAAATTAACAGCTAAAATAGAATAATGGAGGTAGAATATATTTATATTATTTTCCTGAGAGTAAGGTTTAGATCAGGCTTCCCCAAACTCTGGCCCTCCAGATGTTGCTGAACTACTACTCCCATGATTCTCAGCCTATTTCATTCATAGAATCATGGGAGTTGTTGTTCAGCAACATCTGGAGGGCAGGAGTTTGGGGAAGCCTGGGTTAGATATTTATTTTTCACACTTTTGTTTTTTAAATAAACATATTATTTCATTAAATCAGCATTAGACTAAATGGGTCAATAAGAAAAAATGTTCCATGAGTTCCAGGACATCTCCTGAATGAACATAATGGACAAAGAGGTACCTACTCAGCCACTGCATAACCTTCTACTACATTTAGATGAATTACATAGCATTACTAGAGCGTGGGTAAGTCCCAGGTACACTCATGTGAAATTGCATCTGCCTGAGTGTTTCAGTTCTTCCCAAACAGAAATTGCCGCTACAGGAATCCAAGTTATTAAGAATAAGAGATGTGGCTGTTTGAATTGTCACTCATCCATTCAAGCACCTTGTCGACCCCAGCTTTGCTGCAAATCTGCATGTAAATGGGCTTGGGAAAATCACATTCTGGGCACACTATATACATGAATTCACAAAACATAGTAGGTATCTTATCTGCCCAAATGTACAAAGTCCAAGTGCAGGAAGGGAATCTGAAGATGGGTGGTGGAGCTATGATTTTCGTGCTTTTTCTGTACAGCTCCCATCGCACGCCCTGTGGTGATGCTGGGAGCCTGGATAAGGCATCATTCCAGCCCTGACATCACTAAAGTATCTAAGAGTGAGAAAAAAAACCAAAAAAACAATGGTGCAGGAAGCCTAAATGAGTCAACGAGCACCACAGTCACAAAACACCCTATTGCGCAGATAAATACCAAAATAAAACAACTGATAAAATGTCATAGGCATGAGTGTATGGAGTTGCCTAAGGGCTTGAAAACATACAGTATAAGTTTACCTACACTCCTGGAATGAACTTATGGCATAACACAAATTACATGTAAATCCCTACTGACAATTACCATGGCTATATGATAAGGTAAATAAAGCTTGGCTAAATGTAACAGATTGTACTGGCCCAGATCTAAAATATATTGCAGCCGAACGTAGGTCGAATGTAGTGACTATGCAGCATAGCCGAATATGGACCTAATACCCTGGACCAAAGTAAATATGTAGCACAGCCAAACGTAGACTGAGTGTACTAAATCAAGTGAAAATGTAGCACAGCAGTGAGCATGTAGCATGGCTGACAGTACTAAATAAAGGGATCTATGTAGCGTGGTCGAATGTTGATCGTATGTATTTGAAACAAGTTGAAAATGTAGCATGGTTGAAAATAGGCCAAATGTACAGAACCACATCGAAAAAATGTTGCACGGTGAAATGTACGCTAATCGTACTGAGCCGAATGGAAAAATTATCGTGGCGAATGTAGGCCAAAAGTACTAAACCAAAAAAATTACTATGTAGCATGATTGAATATAGGCCGAAATTACTGAGCTTACACAAAATATATTGCGACCGAATATAATAAACCAAAATGACTATGTAGCATTGCCAAACGTAGGCCAAATTAACTGAACCTGAGGCTTAGGGATTGACCCCAAGCAGGGCCAATCACTCCACAAAGCCCATATACAATCACAATCAACCAGCCAAACACTTACGCACTTTACCATCTCCACACATACATATTAAACTCAGCCATCACACGTATCCGACTCAGGTGTTTTGCTTAGAGGAGCAAGGAGGGGCGATAAGGGGGGCCCTTCTTTAATTCTTGCACTGAGGCCCTGTAATTCCTAATAACGCCCCTGGCATGGATCCTTCCCACAAATATTGCCACTCCTCCTGCCCTAAAAAAGCTTCCTCCTTCTCCCACATGCCATGCACAGCTAAAACTGTCTGGTGTTGGAGTTCTTACGTCTTCTTCCTGGGTACCTGCTCCTAAACCTTCTACATTTTTCTCCTTCCCTGTCTTGATAACCATATTCATGGTCTATTTTCCACAAATTCAATGCATAGTGGTTGTAAAGCATTGCATCTAGATTCTATCTTCATTACACTCACTGTGTACGTTATACGGATTGTATTTTCTCCCCACAACCTTTTGTCGTAGTATACAATTCCCCTTTAGAATCTAAGTTCACAGGCAAGGTTCTCTTCGCCCTTTGTTTCAGTGTGGTTAGTGTGGTCTAATTATTTATCCCGTTTATATAATTACCAATATATTTTTGCATAAATTGTAAGGCGCTCTGGATAGCAGCACTATATAATTACTGGTAAATAAATAAAACACATGCATGTGTTTACATTCCATACATATACACATTTACAGACTGTATACAATATTATAAATTAAAAGGTTTTTATATATTTTATACTTTAAAAAAAGATTATTAAGAGTTAAAAGTTATTTTTTTTTATTTCTGATAATTTTTTGAGTGGAGGTTTCATGAGTAGACAGAGCACCTTAGATTTGGTTGTAAATCCAGCTCTGCTACTTAATGGAATGGAATGTACCTTAAAATACATGCCAGCTAATTCAAACTATTTTACCTTTGTTTTCATTTAAAATAAAAAGCTCAAGGCTGTGAAATATACCAAACGTAAGAAAGACCTTGAATGTACCAAAGGTACAGGATAAATCTTAATCTATTTTTTTTGCAGAAAAAGAAAAAACGAAAAATAAAAATAAAAAAGGATGTAATCAACTATCCTCTAATGTTGAAGCCGTAACTAGGTTCTTTTGAAAGTTTGAAGTTTTTTTGTGTTTTTTATTTTTTATTTTTAAATACTGGTGCGTGTTACAACTGCATCTCTGGACAGAGAAGAAGCCAGAGGGCCACAGAAGGTCTTCAACTTGAACCAGTCATATTTGTATGCCCTAGTCAAACTACTTCCTTCTTAACCCTGCTTCCAATAGTTTAATTTGGTGCACGGAAAAGTAAGTCTTACGCTTAAATTTCCCAGATGGTTTTGCTAAAATAAATTTTACAACTGCACTGTGATTCACAAACTGTTAGGTATAAAATTATCGCACTCAATTGCTTCAAATGTGTTTACCTTAATTTTTTTTTTTTACTAAGGAGTGTTAACCCATGAGGTTCTTTGTTTTTACATAAGTCACATCATAAGTAATATCTAGTCTGGTTCCCTTGCAATAGAACTCCCAACACACACAGCTCAGTGTAGAAGTTTGAGACTTCAGGGGAGGTTGCAGACACCCAGTAGACCCCAGATAAGTTGTCAAACTGTGCTTAAAGGGACACTGTAGTCACCAAAAAACTTTTGCTTAATGAAGCAATTTTTGTGTATAGATCATGTCACTGAAGTTTCACTGCTCAATTATCTGCCATTTAGGAGTTAAATCCCTTTTTGTTTCTGTTTTTGCAGCCATAGCCACACCACCCCTGGCTGCCACTCACACAGCCTGCATAAAATTACAAAATGGTTTAATTTTCAATCAGATGTAACTTAAAGGTTTATATCTCATGCTCTGTAATTTGAGCTTCAGTTACATATATGAGGCTCCTGCTGGCTCTAGAAAGCTATTAACAGACCAGGAGTTAAGAAAGTCTAAGTGTAAACATTAAATGACTCTTTACATGAAGTGTTTAGGAAGGCTGTGTAAGTCACATGCAGGGAGGTGTGGCTAGGGCTACATAAACAAAGTGAAAGAACTCCTAAATGACATAGAATTGAGGCATGATTTTGTCTTGTTTGTCTTTACTAGAGAACTGAGCAGTGAGACTTCAGGGGTGTGATACACTAAAACTGCTTCACTAAAGGACCACTATAGGCACCCAGACCAGCGTAATGAAGTGGTCTGGGTGCCAGGTCCAGCTAGGGTTAACCCTTTTTTCTAGAAACATAGCACAGTTTCACAGTGAGAAGACGCCAGCGTCCATAGGAAAGCATTGTGAATGCTTTCCTATGGATTGGCTGAATGCGCGCACGGCTCCTGTCGCGCATGGGCATTCAGTCGACGAGGAGGAGAGGAGGAGGAGAGCTCCCCGCCCGGCGCTGGAGAAAGAGGTAAGTTTAACCCCTTCCTCTCCATGCAGCCCGGCGGGAGGGGGACCCTGAGGGTGGGGGCACCCTCAGGGCACTATAGTGCCAGGAAAACGAGTATGTTTTCCTGGCACTACAGTGGTCCTTTAAGCTAAAGTTGTTTTGGTGACTATAGTGTCCCTTTAATTGGTCTGATTACTTATTGCAGAAGAGTGCCAGGGCACTCCTGGCACCATAATTACTACAGTGTGCTCAAGGGAACATGTTGATTTTGTTACAACCCATGACAATCACTATATCAAAGCATCCCAACATCGGTAGATCATATCCTAGTTTTGCTATGGAAGAGAAATATGCTGCTTAATTAACTCCACGAGACTCTACTACAATGTAAATTATAAAAGACTAAGAACAGGGATCATTATAGGGTGTATACATGGGGAAATAACATTGTAAAAATTACATTTAGTATTATAACACTCGCTGAGTGGCCCACATGACTGCAGCTGTGATCTTGCACTTGTTCTTCAGAGGGAACATTTTCAGTAATGGAGGAGACAGTCGTGATGATGTAGTGCTACTTTCCCTAGCCCGATCTGTAGGGGCCAACACAATACCTTTCAGAATTCAACCAACTCTTAGCCCGAAGGAATTTTACTTCATTGGAACCCATGGTGCATACTTCCTAAAAACTGCATTTAGAAAATCTCGAACAGATGTACGTAAAGTGTGGAAAAATTAAATGAAAGGCACATTTAGGATTTATGGAGCTGAAAATCAAAAAAGCAATGGAAATTACAGTTTTTTTCAATGAACGAAAACAGGGCTATTATAGTGTGGAATATTTAACATTATGACACCAGCCAAGTTTCAAGTCCCACAATGCATTGCAATACAAGCTAGCTTCCACTTCATTCCTCAGGACTTAATATGCAGCATTAGATCCGTATCACCTGGCCATTTTTATTCCGTATCAGTTTTACTTTGACCAGAAATCTAATGGCGAATTTGAAGGAGACATTGATTTCTAATTAATATAAGATTAGCTGCACCATAGCCACTTCTCCAGTAATCTCCCACCTTACCTAAGCAACATGTTCTATCCTAAGCACTGCAGCCACTAGAATTCTAGGTCACTTTTGGCACCTTCCTAGCTATTCTCTGTTAGAAGAAGGAAGCAATTTCTGCAGCCTTCTCGCATAGAGCTGTACCTCTGTGGAATAAAGTACCAAAACAAACACCAAGCCCTGCGCATGCCAGCAGTCTCCAGAAAGGACTATGTAATTATGTATGTTATCTATGTATATTATTATGTATGATTGTGTTTTGTGCACGCTGAATCTTGTAGTATAGGTAGGATGCATCAATGCATCTCTATGAGGAAAGTTAATTGTCTCCATGCAAAGCATGGAGACACTGAATGTCAGTGCTGCACAGTGTGTGGGCAGTGCGTGTATGGGGGGCAGTGCGTGTGTACGGAGGTGTATGGAGGGGCAGGGCGTGTGTATGGAGGGGCAGTGCGTGTGTGGAGGGGCCGTGTGTGTATGGGGGTAGTGTCTGTATTGTGAGGCAGTGTGTGTATGGGGGGCTAGTTTGTGTTTATAGATGGGAAATTAATATAAACTTTAAAAAAAAAATTTCATTCAAAATAAAAATAATTTTCATATCCCCCCTCCTTTTTACTGGGACAGTACTAAGCCCTGGTGTTCCGGTGAAGACGCCCTGATGGTACAAGGGATATGAAAATGAAGAGAGTGAATATGGGGGGGAGGGGGAGAGTGTGTGTATGGGGCGGCAGTGTGTGTATGGGAGGGCTGTGTGTGTATGGCTCTGAATATTGCAAGAGTGAACTCTGTGTGTATGGAGGGGCAGTGTGTGTGTATATGGTGGGGCAGTGTGTGTATGGAGGGACAGTTTGTGTGTGTATGGAGGGACAGTTTGTGTGTGTATGGAGGGACAGTTTGTGTGTGTATGGGAGGGGCAGTGTGTTTATGGAGGGACAGTTTGTGTGTGTGTATGGAGGGACAGTTTGTGTGTGTGTATGGAGGGACAGTTTGTGTGTGTATGGAGGGACAGTTTGTGTGTGTATGGAGGGACAGTTTTTGTGTGTATGGGAGGGGCAGTGTGTGTGTATAGATGGGAAAATAATAAATATTCATTTTCATATCCCCCCCTCCTTTTTACCTTTGCCTGAGACAGGGGACAGTACTAAGCCCCGGTGGAGACGCCCTGTGGTACAAGTGGTGAGAGTGAATATGGGGGGGGGGCGAGTGTGTATGGGAGGGCTGTGTGTGTATGGCTCCGAATCTTGCAAGAGTGAACTCTGTGTGCCAGGGGAGGGTGGGGGAGGGGGCAGTGTGTGTATGGCTCTGAATCTTGCAAGAGTGAACTCTGTGTGTATGGAGGGGCAGTGTGTGTGTATATGGAGGGGCAGTGTGTGTGTGTATGGAGGGACAGCTTGTGTGTGTATGGAGGGACAGTTTGTGTGTGTATGGAGGGACAGTTTGTGTGTGTATGGAGCGACAGTTTTTGTGTGTATGGGAGGGGCAGTGTGTGTGTATAGATGGGAAAATAATAAATATTCATTTTCATATGGGAGGGCTGTGTGTGTATGGCTCTGAATCTTGCAAGAGAGAACTCTGTGTGTATGGAGGGGCAGTGTGTGTGTATATGGAGGGACAGTTTGTGTGTGTATGGAGGGACAGTTTGTGTGTGTATGGAGGGACAGTTTGTGTGTGTGTGGAGGGACAGTTTGTGTGTGTGTGGAGGGACAGTTTGTGTGTGTGTGGAGGGATAGTTTGTGTGTGTGTGGAGGGATAGTTTGTGTGTGTGTGGAGGGACAGTTTGTGTGTGTGTGGAGGGACAGTTTGTGTGTGTGTGGAGGGACAGTTTGTGTGTGTGTGGAGGGACAGTTTGTGTGTGTATGGAGGGACAGTTTGTGTGTGTATGGAGGGACAGTTTGTGTGTGTATGGAGGGACAGTTTGTGTGTGTATGGGAGGGGCAGTGTGTGTGTATAGATGGGAAAATAATAAATATTCATTTTCATATCCCCCCCTCCTTTTTACCTTTGTCTGAGACAGGGGACAGTACTAAGCCCCGGTGGAGACGCCCTGTGGTACAAGTGGTGAGAGTGAATATGGGGGGGGGGCGAGTGTGTATGGGAGGGCTGTGTGTGTATGGCTCCGAATCTTGCAAGAGTGAACTCTGTGTGCCAGGGGAGGGTGGGGGAGGGGGCAGTGTGTGTATGGGGGGGGCAGTGTGTGTATGGATGGGCACTGTGTGTATGGTGGGCAGTGTTTGTATGGTGGGGCAGTGTGTGTATGGAGAGACAGTTTGTGTGTGTGTGGAGAGACAGTTTGTGTGTGTGTGGAGGGACAGTTTGTGTGTGTACGGGAGGGACAGTGTGTGTGTATGGGAGGGGCAGTGTGTGTGTGTGTGTATAGATTGGAAAATAATAAATATTCATTTTCATATCCCCCCCTCCTTTTTACCTTTGCCTGGGACAGTACTAAGTCCCGGTGGTCCGATGGAGACGCCCTGGTATTACAAGTGGTGAGAGTGAATATGGGGAGGGGGGGGAGTGTGTAACATTTTTTTTTAATTAAAAATAAAAATTATTTTCATATCCCCCCTTCTTTTTACCTTTGCCTGGGATGGGGAACAGTACTAAGCCCTGGTGGTACAAGTAGTGAGAGTGAATATGGGGGGCAGTGTGTGTGTATAGATGGGAAATTAATAAATATAAACTTTAAAAAATATATATTTAATTAAAATAAATAAATAATTTTCATATACCCACTCCCTTCTTACCTTTGCCTGGGACGGGGGACAGTACTAAGGACTGGTGGTCCAGTGGAGAAGCCCAGGTGGTACAAGTCGTGAGAGTGAACTCTAGCAGCTCAGGCTAGAGTTCACTCTCGTAAGATTTGGAGCATTGCCATGGTAACCAAGACAACGCTCCAACCTCACGTGAGGAGAACCTGGCAGAGCTGCAGGTTAGAGCTCCCCCTGGTCCTCTCTGTCTCCCTTGCCGGCTGTCAGCAAAGTGCCAGCGAGCCAGTGAGAGAGATCTCTAATCTCCCCTCCGGTCCTGCAGAGCTGGCAGGAGAGAGTGAGGCACAGCTCCCGGTGCTATAAGAAATATCTTACGGTGCTCCTGTGTGCCCGTCGCGGCACCGCAGGGCGTAACGGCCCACAGTTTGGGAACCATTGGTCTACTAGATTATATGTAAAGGGTTGGGTCAATGATCATCTGTCGCATTAGAATTTATAGAGTAGAGGTAAGAAAATAGTGGAATTAGTATTTAGGACATACTTTGAAGGAGCCTGCATTTAGGCTGAAAGTCAAGATTTTGGGGTCCTGTCATGTCGTCCCAAATTAATTCCCTGGTGTCCTGTATCTAGGGACAACAGGGAACTGTCCTTGAGCAGCACAGTGTGAGTGTATCATTAGACACGCTTGTGCGGTGAAGCATGCGCTGTGACCAAAGAGCTTGGCATGGTTCTGTAAGTTGGGGGCCAGCACGCAGTCTGTCAACCTAGCGTGCTTAACAGTCTTATATGACCTTTTCTGAGGCAGTCCTGCCCATTTTAATGGAACATTTTAGTGTTAAGAATACAAAGCTGTATTGCTAACACTAAAGTGTCCCTCTGCCCCCTCTCCCCTTCCAGCCGTAAAAAGGTTAAAAATCCCTTTAAATACTTACCTGATTCCAGCGTCAATGTTCCTTGGCTCTTGGTTGGGCTCCTCCTCTGCCGACAGGAGGGATCAAATGCGCATGTGCTGCAAATGTTGCGTATGTATGGTTTCCTATGGTGTTTCAGAAGATGCTGGATGCCCTCATGAAAAACCTAATGACTTCCAGCGTTTCACTGAATTAAACTCCATGAAACGCCTTTAGTGGCTGTCTGGTAGACAGCTACTAGAGACAGTCTTAAACCTGCAAGTTAAACACTGCAGTTACTTTAAAACTGCAATATTTTACATTGCAGGACTAAGGGGGACAGGAACGCCGCAACCAGACCACTTCAATGAGATGACATGGTCTGGGTACCTACAGTGTCCCTTTAAGTGTTGCCAGTAACACAGTTTGTATCTCTGGTCTCACCGTTCTCAAGGCCTGCACACCTGTATTGATTCTCCGCTCTCGAATGTTGGCAGGTATGCTCATAGTCGAAGGATATGGGGCCGCTATTCTTAAAAAAAACTACTTGGTTTCTAAAAAAAAGATGCAATTAGAATTCTCTTGTAAATCAACTTAACCCCTTAAGGACCAAACTTATGGAATAAAAGGGAATAATGACATGTCACACATGTCATGTGTCCTTAAGGGGTTAAAGGGAATCTTCAGTACCAGGAAAACAAACCGTTTTCCGGGCACTGCAGGTCCCCTCTCCCTCCCACCTTCCATCCCAAGTTGCTGAAGGGGTTAAAACCCCTTCAGTGACTTACCTGTATCCAGCGCCGATGTCCCTCGGCGCTGGGTCAGGGTCCGCCCACGCTCCTCCCCCGCCATCATCCGGCAGAGGAGGCCTATTGCGCATGTGCGGGCACCAACGGGGGAGACCAAATGTGCATGCTGGAGGTCCTCAAATAGCATGAGGACGTCCAGCGACGCTATAGCACACGGAATGTGCGCTAAACACACAGAAGTGTCCTCTAGTGGCTGTCTAGTAGTAGACAGCCACTAGAGGAGGAGTTAACCCTGCAAGGTAAATATTGTAATTTATGAAAACTGCAATAATTACACTTGCAGGGTTAAGGATAGTGGGAGTTGGCACCCAGACCACTCCAATGGGCAGAAGTGGTCTGGGTGCCTGGAGTGTCCTTTTAAGTGTGCGACAACCTCTCTGGCCAGCCCCCACTAAGGGCAAACCAGGCACAAAGCAACGCTGAAGCACTGTGTGCATGGTCCTAGTACCCATACACCCTTTTAGCACAGCGCAAGCACTCATTGGTTTGTTAACTAAAAGCTAAACTGTCATTGAGTGGAATAAAATTGCAAAAACAAATAGACAAAAATGGATGATTTGTAAACAAGCCCCAGCACACCGTGTAGTCACAGCTCAACTATTTTTGCAATCCGATTATGCGATTATTATTTAGAGGAGAAAAAAAATTATTATGCAAAACGAGGAAAGAGACAGTAAAAACTACCGTTCTTTAAAGAGATTTACGCATCAGTCTCTGCCTCATACAAACCTAATGACAGATAAAATGAGCAGTGTACAAAATATGAGAACGTGTTTAGTCTATAAGTGAAACTTGTTTTACATAGACCTTACATGATTATTCCAATGGAGAAAACACAGGGATTATAAACTTAGGCATTCTATAATAATCATACTGGGGAGGATTTTCTCAGTGGATTGAAAATGTTCCTTTGGCTTACATTTCCTTTACTATCCACTCTCATTGTCTCTGACATTCTATGAAATCACTAAATGTACACAAAACAGCAGCACACTGGCGTAATTGACATTTTTAGCTGCCGGTGAGACTTTTAAACATTTTTTTATAGCCCCCTCAGGCACGAAAATTGTGAAAAAAATAATATTGAACAAACTGCCTAATATTTTGACAGCGTAGATTTCTGGCGAACGTTCTCAGACATATGAGCTGGCCCTTGTAGCGTGTAAAATAAAATACTGAAAACTCGTTGCTCTGCAGGGAGACTTTTCCTCTCTTGCAACAAGGACAGCGCAGGAAAGAGAGGGGAGGTTGAATTTCTGATGCAGAGGTGCAATCCAAAAATAACTTTGTAGCAGACATACTTCACACTGAGAAACTTTAGCCAGGCTAAGTGGTGCAGTAGGCCCTGATTTATGGAAGAGTGCTAATCTTTGCTCTGCCGGTGTCTTATTCAGGCAGATTGAACTATTAAAATTCTGCAGGTATTAGGATTATATATTATAGAATAAACAGGAAATATCTGCCGTTTCAGCTGCTGGGAATTCCAACACCCATCACCCTGTGGAAACCTTTACTCACTTGCTTTGCCTATAACTACAAGTTACTGTTTCCAAGGCAGGTACTAATTAAAGGAAAACTATAGGGTCAGAAATACAAACATGGATTGCTGACACTATAGTGTTTAACTATTTAGGTGACCGGCTCTCCTCCGATTATATGGGAAAGGTGAGTTTCCTTACATTTTCCCCATGCCGTGCTGGTCTCCCCGCGGCTGACCCTGCCTCCATTGGTTGAGATTATCAATCCTTTGAAAGCACTGGGAGGCTATAGAGTGTGCGCGGCAAAACGTCACGCTGTGCCAATCAGCATCTCCTCAGATAATTTAATTTAACAAAGCACCTGTCTGGGGAACGTTGAGGACCTCCATGCAGAGCTGCTGGAGGCACTGAACGCCAACGCTGCACACTGTGCATAACTGACCCAGGAAGCACTTCTAGTGGCCGTCTGAGTGACTGCTACTTGAGGTGTTCCGAGGCAGCAATGTAAAACGCTTTACTTTCTATGAAAAGCCTGCAGGGACAGGGGGAGGGAGGAACGGGAAAAAAAAAAAGAAAATGGATGAACTAGACCAAGTACAACAAATGAAATGTACATTTTGAAATTTACCGATTTTCTAAATGTTAGATACCGCTTCTCTAAAAGCTCTGTACCCCTGGGAATTTCCAAATGTGAAGCATGCCGCCAGTGTGTTCAGAACACCGCCAACATTAATCTGACAAGTGTGGCAACCTTGGATGTAAAGACTGGGGAGTCTGGTATCGTCTTGTAAAAAGCTAATGCAGAACTTCCTGAACGTGAGTGGACAAAGGGCATTTATAAGTCAAAAGCATGATCTTATCCCACTCACCCAGGGAGATTTCCCAGATCCTCCCACACATTTCAATGGCTGGGCAACAGCCTCGCACATTGTCTCTTCAGGGGGGTAAGAGAGTGCAACACGCAGTTACATAACGTTGGACTTGCTTGTGTATAATAAAGTTTTAAAAAAGGACTCTGGTCAGTGAGTTGGGTCACAAAGTCTGCAATGCAAGCATCGAATGAGGACCCGCCACACAATATGCTTAGTTCTTGCATGGTGCTAGCAAGATGGCCTCTAGAACTAGCCAGAAAGTCTAAATTGCCCCACAAGGAAGAAAAAAAAAAAACCTCTGAATCTGAGGTTTAAAAAAAAAATTAATAAAAATTGAGTGCCACATTACAACCAGATCTGCAATGGGGCAATAACAAAAGGTTATTTTCTCATGTGTGATTTGTCAGGAATTGAAAGTGAATAGCCAATCAAAAGCCAAAAGTAGCAAAACTAAAAACGCAGGTAACTTGGCGAATTTTCCCAGTTCAGCAACTATGGATATCATTATTTCTATAAACTGTTTTCATATATGACAAACTCCAGACATATATCACTTCAGCAAGCTTAAGTACTTTATGTATGGAGTGTTCCTTTAAGTTTGAAATTCACTATAAATTAACATTGCATTCCCAATAAGTTTCTCTCTAGTAAATTACCCTGTTAGCTTTGTGTGATTAGCTATGCTGTTATGAATGAAAACAGTCATGACAACATTTTGAAAAAAATCTATTGCCATATTATCTTCAAGCTTTTTTTCAAAAACTGAATTTACCTCAAGATCACTTTAGGGGAGAGAGGGACACAAGAAAAAAAGTTTTTAATTCCTAAAGCTACAATATCTCCTATCCTTAAGCAGTAAAAAAAAAAAAATACCATTCCACAAAGATAAATAAAATCATTTAATCTCGACAAAGAAAATCTCTCATTGGCAACAAATTACACTCTCCTCAGAAAGCACAGCTGTAAAACTGAGGTAGCTAGTAGTTTTGTAGAGATGACAGAGTAGGACTAATTTCACTGCTTACAACCTTGAAATATGGCTTTTAAAATGCAAGTCCCTTTGTGAAAGGTGTGGCCATGCAGTTGCTCATGCCTGAGAGTGATAGTTTAGAACACTGGTTGTTAGAGTAGTTTCTGCTGATTCGATTTTTACACATGCAGACATGACTAATAAAATGATAAATGGTGGGTTCAGGAGCTTCAAGAAAATACATGTTACCTTTTCAGGAGCTGGTAGCCGCCATCTTAATAAACCCCCAAAACATTAGGGCTACAGGAGGTTCTCACCCATCACAGGTGAGTCAGTACAATGATTAGGGGAGTGACTGCTCTACCTGGTGCTAGTAACAGGTGTTCTGAAATCAGTACTGACAGTGACCCAAAGCATTACACAGGACTTAACTGATGCCTGCTTAAACCTGGTATGTTCATTTTCCAATGCTGGAGTACAGTAAATATATTTTAATTAAGCTGTGTTATCTCCATCCCTGTCCCCACCCCATGAATAATTAGTGGATGTTGTTACAGTGTATTTTAAAATAAATATTCCATTCAGATTTAAAGGTACCTTGACATTAAAGGTGTTTCTGCTAATTACACAAAACTTTTTATTCTGCTATTTAGTCATTATGATTCCTAATAGACATAAGGAATTTGTTAACCCATTTAGAGCTAAATACTTGTCACATCTTAAAGAAAACAAGGAATAATGTTAACTATAAAATTGGAGAAATTGTGTTTTATGGGGTATCATTAAAGGGACACTCCAGGCAGCCAGACCACTTCTGTCCATTGGAGTGGTCTGGGTGACAACTCCCACTACTCTTAACCCTGCAAGTGTAATTATTGCAGTTTTTTATAAACTGCAATAATTACTTCGCAGGGTTAACTCCACCTCTAGTGGCTGTCTACTAGACAGCCACTAGAGGGCACTTCCTGGTTTCTAACACAGGAAACCTGTGCTAGAGTATCGCTGGACGTCCTCACGCTGTGTGAGGACCTCCAGCGTCGCTCATTTCCCCATAGGAAAGCGTTGAAATGCATTTTCAATGCTTTCCTATAGGAAGTGCTAATGCGCATGCGCGGCATTGCCGCGCATGCGCATTAGGTCTCGCCGGCCGGTGGGCGGGATCAGTCTCGCCCACCGTCCAACGCAATGTAGAGGAGGAGGAAGCAGCGACGTGGCCTCAGGTAAGTTACTGAAGGGGTTTTCCTGGCACTGGATTTTCCCTTTAACTAAAGCGAGAATTGCAAGGAATTTAATGAGAAATACACATTTTAGGACAAAATAACTGAAAATGTAGCTTACTTGGAGGATTATTTTCCAGGTGATTTACACATTAGGGAATAACCCTGTTTTTCAAAATGGCTTTTACTAAAAGCAGCCATAGCCGGTTTATCTAAAATAAATAAAATCTGAGGAGGGAATTGAAAATGTTACACCGAATTGTAAAAAAAATTTCAGCTCATCTATTTTCTTCCCCTTGGTTGTTCCAATTTATCATTTTAAGTTATCTTGTAAGTTTTCCACAGTTACTGTGTTAGTAAATAAACCTCTGTCAAATGTAGATATTTCACCATCATACTCCCCGACCATATTGGTACCTTCTATTTTTATGAAGTTTGTATGATTTATGTGAAAGCAACAATTTAACGTGGTAATATTTTTTTCTTACTGCAGCATATCAAATCCTTTAGCCACAGGTCATCTCTATTCATGTACCCCGCTCAAACCAAAAGACAGCTTTATTTGTTTTGCATTAGGCCTTCAGCATAAATAAACATCACCATATTACATGAAGCATTAATACCGCACAAAAATAACTAAATTAAAATGGGACATTATGGAGCAGTCATTAGGCCACACCCAACAAACGTGCCCTTCAAATAGCGTCACACAAGATGGCTACCCTAGGCACACACTGAGCTTCCTGTTTTTGGCACTTGAAAACTGAACTGAGATGATTTAAATCAACTTTATTTTAATGTAGAATGTCCTGTTGAGCATTGATGTCTGTTATAACGCTATAAAATATAAATTTAACTGGGAACCAGTACCGGGCAATGCTTCCCACAGAGGCAAAGGTGTCCCGCGCTACAAAAAGTGCAAATATATCTGTATGTGCAGTGTTTCAAGTAGAAAGGCTACACAATACAGACATATATCACCTCAATCACTTCCTAAAGCAAGTGGTCAGGAGGGTTGGAGTAAATCCTTTAAGGAGCTATGCAAAAAAAACAAAACTTCAGGAATGTATTGGGTAATAAATAGAAACTGCCAACATGTTTTCCTATTACTGAAAATTAAAGATTGCATACATTTATAGCCTATTTGTGTATCTATAAATATAAAAAAAAATCCAGATTTATTCATGTGCTCTAGTTCTTGATTACATTGTCTTAATTGGACACCCTGGAAATCTCTAAAGCGTGTGTGTGGTTTTTTGTTTAATCCATATTTTATAAAAAGTGCAGATATAAATAAAATTTGCACTTTTATAAATTAAACTTGTTACACCCCTTGAGTGTCAATCGGACAACTGGTCCTGTTACTTCCTGGATTCATTAGCTCAATGGAGCTAAACCCAAGAGGCAGAAATTGTCCAGAGCACCTACATTGCAAAGACTTCTCATTGAGCTACATTGGAAAGTCTGTTATTGGGCAGCCACAGAAAATCTGGGCGGGGTTAGAAGGGGAGGGCTTGCAAAGGCTGCAGATAAGAGAACTGCAGCTATTACAAGCTGCTTTTAGATATACCCCGATGACACAATGCATAATTAAATGCATGCATGTTTTCAGTGTAATTATCTAATAAACTGTTTTCTTTTTTGTTTTGTATTTGAGCAGTAGAGTTTCTATTTAAATTCACTGATGTGAAGTTAACTTTCCTAGACAAACATATATGGAAAAATTGTGTATACTGCATCCCTACAGGAAGCTAATACGAGATATGAAGGAACATTACCATGTCCTGATATTCTGGTTTATAGAGTGAAAATGTAATGTACGTTTTTTTTTTTTTTTACCGCAGTATATTCAGACACACTGAGAATGAAATATTAATATTCAAGTTTATTCAGTAATGTGCAAATTGTCAGGAATTCAAACTAAACTTTATATATATATATAATTTTTCCATTTCAGC
Organism: Pelobates cultripes; assembly: GCA_933207985.1. Classification (NCBI taxonomy): domain Eukaryota; kingdom Metazoa; phylum Chordata; class Amphibia; order Anura; family Pelobatidae; genus Pelobates; species Pelobates cultripes. The sequence continues at coordinate 64,288,570 of OW240924.1, forward strand.
TATTGTAACAAATGGTAGATTTACTTAAAATTTCTGCCAATTCATGCTGACAGTGACTAACCCTGAAAACATTACATACACCTACCTACTAGTCTAGCTTTTAAGCACAAATATACTTTTTCTAATGCAAAGTTTGACTTCACTCCATGTTTAATATGGGCAGAATAACATGTCATTGTGGCAACTTTTCGACTCCCTTCTCGTATCAGATTTAACTCTTGCTGTTGATGAGATGTTTTACTTACAGAGGGGATAAAAAATCAGTGCCAATCAGTAGCAAAAACATCCACCCAGTAGTTAGTGGGTAAAAAGTATTTGGCCAACCAAATAAGAAAAAAGGAAGCATTCTTATGAACGTTTTCACCCATCAGTACAATCCGGTATTTAAAACAATATGCTATCTCTACAGCCTTTATAATGCTTCCTGGTCTTACAGAGTTTGGTTCTGCATGTTTTTTTTGTTGGGTTGGTGAGGATACTGATATCCATGTAAAGTGTAAGGGATGGGGACTATTAAATGAATACAGACATCCCAGAGACCTCATAATAAACACATGGAAACATTGGACTTTCTCATTCTCTTTACACAAGTGTTTGGGTAAAAGGTTGATACCTACACCTTGCCCTAAGCTAAGAATTATATAATAATACAGTGTCTCTAGAACGCCCTAATATTGCCTAGGGATATCTGTGGCTGGACTACCCATGTGCAGAGAGTCTGGGTTAATATTATGGAATGGAGATCTCTCCTCTATCCCAAGTCACATGTTTTGTGATGATGTTCTTAATGGGTCACTGTAGGCACTATAACTGTTTAATCTCAATTGGTTGTAGTGCCTGGATTCCCTTGGCACTGGCCCTTTGTTCAATTTTGAGCACTTTTAACATGAAATAAGTGTCCATGGCCACCGACAACTTAGACCGTATTGGATACATACCAATTCATACCAGCAATGGGCACTGTGATAAGCTGAAAGTCACAGCTGCCCCTTGCTGCTTGGGTTAATACGTTCTTATTAACCCAAATAGCGGAGTTGGAGATGAACTGCTGGTTTATCATTAAACCAGTAAAAACTGTTTAAACTGTACAGAAGGACAGCTCCAGAGGTTTCCAGACACTGAAACCAATTCAATGATATGAAGCCGTTACAATGCCTACACTGTCCCTTTAATAAGTGCCAATCCCCAAATCCCTAGTTCCAGAAAACCAAATGCTCATGATTAATATGGTGCAAAGGATTCAAAACCTTGACGTACATAATGCCTAGTGGGAAGTGTTTATATTTGTATGTTATACTGTGCATTAAAGTGGCACTATAGTGTTAGGAACACAAATGTTTATTCTTGACACCAGAGTTCTAAAACCACCATTTAGGTGGTCAGCCCCCCTTAATTCAGGTTGGAAAGGTGATTTACTCACTTTCTTCCAGTGACACTTAGGGCTATTTGCATCTGGCCCTGCCCCATATCTGCCTCATTGACTGACAGATTTACTAATCTCTGCCAAACACAATGCATGAGCTGCAAAACACTGTGTCAATCAGCATCTCCTCATAGAGATGTATTGATTCAATGCATCTCTATGGGGAAATGCTGAACTTCAGTGCTGCACACTATGCAGCACTGACTCAGGTAGAACCTCCAGTGGCCGTCTGAGGAGTGACGCAGTGTTTACATGAAAAAGCCTGCACAGACTGGCTATACTCACTAGAACTACTACATTAAGCTGGAGTTGTTCTGGTGACTTCAGTGTCCCTTCAATGGTTTGAGGTCATGTGGGTGTTTGAGGTCTTGTGGGCATCTGTTCAAAAAATGTTATTTTGGAGGAATAAAATGTTAGAATGCACTACTACTGCTTATTCCCTCAATGTGTTAATACAGTTTATAGAAAGAATAAAAACATTAGGGCTTTCAGGCTGAGTGGACTTGGATTTCATTACACCACAATTCAGGCTTATAATAAATAAACTGATTTTTTTTGGTTTAATGGGATATTTTTATTCATTAAAAGTTTGAGGCACAAAGGTCATTTCTTGGCATCAGTTTTGAAAACAGCAGAGAATTAAGCCAAAATGACAGATTCTCCATTACCGAGGAACTGGTCAGGCAATGTGTACTGGGAGCTGACGGATAAATGACTTGTTATGTATGAATAAAAGCCTTTTTTTTTTTTTTTTTTTAAATAGCCTGTCTGTCGCACCTTACCTCACTCTATATTTTTTTCTTAAAATGTAGGACTATACATAAGAATAAAAAATGTGCAGCACACCAAATTATAGAGAATGTGCCTTATGTTTAAGTTATCTTAATTTATAAATAAATAGAGATGTACAATGAGTGGATGAGCCATTTTAAAGCCGTCCAGAAAGTGTGGCTGCTGCTTGTTCGTGTGGTATATGTGTATTAATACTTTTTCTCTTGCTTTTGTTTCCAGATGCAATTTTAAACAGGTTAGAGTCATTAGAACACCATTTAAGAGGACAGAAAGAATTCAGCAGGTACTGGACACAATATGTATTAAAAAGGTAATATATACCTGCTGTTTAATTAACCCTAAAGATGATGTGATTATTAAGAACACAGTCCAGTACGCTCTGATAGTTTTAATGTCTGAATTCTAGGTTATGATTCCTGTTGAAGCATCAAAGAGTAATGCCTCACAATTGTAGATTATGCTAGCTTTAGTGTAACTATAATCTTAATTTTATTAATGACAGGAGGCTTCATATTTGCTTAAGTCTCTCTTTACTAGAACTCCACATCAGCACATTAACATAGAGAGAAAAACACCAGAGACAAAAAGTAAGGAATCCATAAAAGACTCTTCCCAACCAAATATATCCTCTTTCACACTGCGACCAAATAAAGTACATGAATGATACACCACCAGAGCAATAACAGGAGAAACAAACATAACATAACAATGAATGCCATCTGAAATAGAAAACGTGGAACCAGTGGATGAAGCCTTGACCTTTATCCTGTAGAATAGACATATCTAAGAACTGTAGCCGAACCATTAAGCTGAAACGAGATAAAACAGAGTAAAAAACACTGATTAGCGAATAAAATGTACTGAGAAAAACATGAATCCCCATCGTCAATACTAACCTTCTAATATCACAAATACTGAGAAAAACATGAATCCCTATCATAAAATACTGACGGTGCCATATCACAGATAAACCCCAACTCCGATTAACAAATCTAGCCCAGGAGACCAGGTGAAAACAAAGTCAGTCAAACCAACAAACAAACAAGGGGAGGGAGAAACTGGGAGGGAAATATTCGCCTCCTGTCATTAATAAAATTAAGATTATAGTTACACTAAAGCTAGTATAATCTACAATTTTATAACATGACTGGAGGCTTCATATTTGCTGTTTTAACGCTCAGACAGCAACGCCCAAAGAAACACGATCCGCCGTACCAACCTAAATTTTGCAAAGATAGCTCCTCGTAACCGGCAGGAAAGTGTACCATGTCTTGGAGAAAAGCGCCCGCCATGACGGCGCCTGAAGTCATCGTGTACCGACTGAAATGAACCAAAAAGACCTATATGCCCTGCCAATGCCAACAACAACCGAGTTGTACATGAAGGGTGAAGAAAAGGAAAAAGAAACATCTAAACAAATGGTGGCGTTGAACGCCACATAAAAAGAGGGGTGCAACTAAGATAAGAGTACAACCCTCGGGTCCTACTAGAGCCGATAGACAACTAAGGCCCGAACCTCTGAACCCATCTGAAAGAAAACAAGGTATAATAGAGGAATAAATCCAGAGTCGGAGATGGACGAAAACTGGCAATCGAAGCATGACAAACAACGCGTGTACCACTTGAGGAGATGAATACCCATCCTCGGGAATCGTAAAGGACTCACACCCCTATGAACCCGCACATTTAGCTCGAAGGGAAATAATAAGCAGAGTGAGACCCGCCGAAATCAGTCGTAAATTCCTGGTCAAGAAAGTGACCAACTCTCGAACCCTGTAATAGTGTATGCAAAATTTCTGGTAATCCGTACCAGACCCAACTACGTCAGGGTCGCCATGCAGACAAACGTCTTAAAGTCCCCTAGATCAAATGGGACAGGTCCAGGGAATTCAGGGCACTGGTTTCGACTTGGTTGAAGCGGAGGCCATAAAACCAAAGCACCAGCAGACCGAGACACCTGTAGTAAGGTCCTGGAACCAAACAAATGGAGGAGACTCGTCAGCGTCTCCGTCTCGAACACCCCTGGAGGGAAGCGTCCATCACTGAGGAAACTGGTCTGTTCGCCAGCTGAAATTGGTCGGGGCCTGATGGGTCCTCCTCCGTGGATTAAAGTCTTGATGCCGGGACCTCCAGGAAAAACTATTCCAAATGTACGAGTACTCTGGTAGGGGAAAACGTAGGAGGCGCCCACTCGGGTGCAATCCACCCTCCAGGACTCTACTCCTCGAGATGTAGAGGGGTCGATATTTCCTTGGTTGAACACGAAATCTAGGGACCCGATTTTTGCTTTCTACTGTGTATCTGAAGATAATGTTCCTCAGATACCTAGTAAGCAACCCTTTGCAGCATCTGTGTATAAGAAACAGGAAACCCATAGCATCCAGCTACCGAAGTCACCAGGGAACAGTGGACAAGGAAAATCATAACGTAGCAAAACAGTAGTGCTAGTGTAACTTAATAGAGGATCATCAGTGATCCCTCACCTTCCTCAAACATATAAGATAATGCCAGAAGTTATGTCTAGCTTTTCAGGTATGTCCCAGGATTGCAAACTTTGACAGTATCGAGTTTATTGACCTCAGATGTATGAAAGTCTGACTTGACCCTGCTAGGAATTGAACCTGCAGCACTGAGGTATTGCAGTGACAAAGAGCCATTCTAATACCTCTGAAGGCTCACAGTGTGAAGTGTAACCTGCCAAAACGAGCCGTCGTTCCCACGTGGCCGTTCATCCCCCTCCGCGCCACTCACGGGTGCGAGATCTAAGCAGCTTGATTGTGGAGCGTGGAAGGGAGACCGGCAGACTGGTAGAGCTGGAGTCGTGCTCCACGGTCCGGGCGGTCAGAACAGAACGGGAGGCGGCACTGAGCCGCTCCCCTGCGACCGCTAGAAAGGACAGAAGGAAAAGGGAAAAACAAGGAGGAAGGCATCCTACAGACCCCACAGAAAAGGAGGGGGAGGTGGATGGAGCAGGCAATAACACAAAATACCTGACCTCACATCAAAAAACAAATCATAAAATGTAATCATAAAATCAGCTCATAAATGTAATCATAAAATCAAATCTTAAATGTAATCATAAGATCAAATCATAAAATCTAATCCTAAAACAAATCATATAATCTAATCATAAGATCAACTCATAAAATCAAATACAAGTAAAAAGTATATCCCACAACCACCCATATAAAACAGGAGGCAGTGGTACTCTGACCTGTACTGACTGCGGAGCAGCAAAGAAAGAGGAAATTGTTGGTTGGCAAGAGCCTTTTATGGATTCCTTACTTTTTGTCTCTGGTGTTTTTTTTTCTCTATGTTAATGTGCTGCTGTGGAGTTCTAGTAAAGAAAGACTTTAGCAAATATGAAGCCTCCTGTCATTTTATAAAATTTGGAAGCACTCTTTTAAATCAAAAGCAGAAATAGTTATATGTGAGAGGTTTAACAGATGAACCTGAATCCTTTTTTTATTGGCTTATGTAACTATGTTTAGTAAAATTGTTTTTATGCCTTTCCCTTATACCGCATTTGTCATGAAAGCATTGAGAAGACACTTAGTAATTAAGCCTCTGATTTTTTTTTTTGATTTTTTTTTTAACATGAATGTCTGTCTTTTAAAACACATCACAGCAAAATGTTAGAGAATTTCCTTGACAAAGAAACTCTCAAAAATCTTTTGCAAGTGTGTTCGTATAAAAAGAAACCAGGAAAAATCCAGTTAGTTTTAAATCTTATGTTTTCCTTACGTAATTGTGAAGTGTGCAACATATGAAATAGCCAAAGAATTGTATGCGCTGAATAACAAGCTGTTTAAGAGAGGTAGTGCATAAGTAATGAACAATGTCCATTTTTAAAATATTTTTTTGTCATATAATTTTGGATCAGTTTGACAAAACTGGGGCCCTCTTTGGCACCCATAGTCTATTCCTTTTTTTTTTTTTTTTAAAAAAACCATATAATAATTCTTAAAGTATATCAGCCAGTTGTAAAATGCAAATCAGTCTAATCTGGATGGTGGTGATCGGTTCAGAGAACAGAACTAACCCATTTATTTGGACCAGTTCACAATTGAGTGCCCTAAACATGTAAACAACATAAAACAACTTTTTAGCTACCCCTCTGTATAAATTATACAGAGTGATCATCGAAATGATATAAAAGGAACTGTGCAGGTTTGTTTCTCATATTAACTACATTGCTTTTCTTGTGGTTGTTGTATTCATTGTGGGTTTACGCATAAAAAGTAATTCTCTGGCAAAGTTGTAAAATTGGACATTCCATGGTGACTGCCCCAGAATTACTTTTTATATATATATATATATATATATATATATATATATATATATATATATATATATATATATATATATATATATATAACCCCCCATTGTTCTTTAGGAAAGCCAGACAAAGAAATAAAGACACTAAAAATCAGGTTAAAGTAATGTTTATTGGCTTGCCAAAATTACATTATTTCAGCATTGTACAGAAAGGAATTTATTTGAGTAACCCAGTCAAAACATTGCCCATCATGAATGTGTGAGCTTCTCAATCATATAATCTAGACCAGGGATAGGCAACCTTCGGCACTGCAGATGTTTTGGACTACATCCCCCATAATGCTCTTACACCTATAATGCTGGCAAAGAATCATGGGAGGTGAAGTCCAAGACATCTGTAGTGCCGAAGGTTGCCTATGCTTGATCTAGACCATAAAATCAAATCAAAGAAAGCTACCCATGTCCATCAGTTTTGCAGAAATTACTAACTCTGACTGTTGTCTTTGCTGCCATCTCAAAGATGTGTTGATCCCAGTTTGTATTATCAGGAATTTTCTTTCTTAGTGAATGTCTGCAAAGAAAACACAGTTATATCATGCAATCAAGTGCAATATGAAAACACCTATTGGGGGGCGGGGGGGAGATGCTGGCTTTGGGGTACCTAGTAGGTCAAAGGGACACTTCAATTGAAATTCCACTGACTAGATAATCTGTGAAAAACCGACCCAACTTAAGTAAAGCTGGAGATTCATCTTAACTCTGGAAGCGCATGCACAGTGCGTTTTGTGAGAGTCCCCAGAGAGATGATTAGGGGTAGCACTACACTTGTACATATGTAAAGGTAAACACATGTACAGTGATCCTTGTTATCATTTGAATAGGAGACACAGGATAGGCTAAATTAACTGGACCACGTTTTTGGGTTTTTTCGTGACCTCAAAATGTCCTTTTAAAGTGGCACCATCACTTTTTTTTAATATTTCTTTTCCTTATGCTCCTTGTACCTAAATGATTATACTACCTCTATTGCTACTTGCCTTTATTTATGTTTATTACGTTTTGCTCCTTGCGCTGTATCTCAATGCCTTGTAGCTTCCATTTTGTTCCCCTCTGTCCACGATGTCTGCAGTTTGCCCCCGGGTGGGATTCTTTTTACTTGTTTGTTAATTAGCTTAGTAACTGAAATGGAACTTTGTTACGCTCCACCAATTGACAAGTTTGCCAAAGATCACACTCCCCATAATTTTTTTTAAATAGTCGCTATTTTTCTGTATAATTAGAAAATCAAGGTGAATGTAATTAAAATAGAGGGACAATTTTTTTTAAATTAATTTTAATACAAAAAATCTCTAATGTGACTGAGCCACTTGAAATACATGCTGACCCATATAACCTTGCCGTTGCCCCCCCCAAAAAACACACCAGACCTGAATAAGTTGGGTAAGGGATGGTGTGCAACTCAACTTGATTGGGTTGGACATTTTTAATGTGGGGTTGCAGGAGGGGCTGGAAGCAGCGCTGTCTGCGAGGGGCGCGATGTCGGCAAGAGGCAGGAGGTAGGTCGACACAGTGAGAACATTCATGCTTAAACTGTACCATCTGCAGTGGCTATCGTTAAGAGCCAGCACATGCCTTTTCTCTCTCCAGCTGAAGTACCAGCAGGCACGCCGGTTGCTCCGGGAAAGGGAGATGGACGGTATGGGGTCATCATCAGCCACAGGTTGCCATCTTGGCTCCCAAAGTCCATCTCCGGACAAACCGCCATTCTCTGAATGAAAAGTGCTGGTCATACTTGAACCAGCCCTGCCCCCCATAGATCTTGTAAGTACCCCAGATCAGATCCAAGTAACGAACAACGAGCGAGCCTGTTCCCGGAAAACGTCACACCAGAATACTAGCAAAGATGAGAAAACCCCTGAAGACGACAGTTACCGAACATCCGCGAAAGACACCCCTTACCTTGGTCCGACTCTTGAAACTCACCTCGCTGTGGCCTGTCCACTGCCTCCTTGTCCGTGGGCACTAATGAAAACAAGTCGACATACTCACCCCTCCAGATCTTTTCTTGCATTTCCAAAGGAACATGTAAGCCCAGTGGAGCCACCCGCTGTTCATCCACTACCACTACCAGAGGAACCCGAATGGCCCTGACCGTTCGGGCCTTTACCCTTACTGACCCCCCTGGAAATCTATCCAGCACAGCCCTAAGTAAGCCCCTCAAATTTCCAGACTTGTCTAACCCTGACCCACCCAATGCGCCCCTAGCGCTAGCACAGGCCAACTCACCGCTTTTTGGGTGGGGGCACAGCCGATACCCACATCTCTGGGACTTCCAGAATGTCTTCATCCTCTTCAGAGTCTGACCAGGACCTGGAAGGCCCCTTTGGGAATCCGGCACCCGACCTCTATCTTGCCTCCTGATGGCATCCAATGGGTCCTCAGTCACCTGCTGACATCCTCCCAGAAGCTCATATTCCACCGCTGGGGCCTGTGATGTGGCCGTCACGTACTTGCCCCTTCCACCTGACTTCCAGTATTCTGGAGCATTTCCTTTGCCACCGGGCGCACTCCAATTACGTCACGTCTGGTGCACCCCTCCTTCCGGCACTGCGAGTCCGACGTCCTGATATTTCCGGCAGCGCTGGAAAAGAAAGAGGGCTGCGGGATCTTCCTGCCAACGCAATGCCATCTTGGAGCCTACCTTCCACCCTGGATCCAGTCCGTCCTCGACGCATTGCTACAGGAGAAGCATGCGCTACCCAGCCTCGCTCACCGTCCGACACTCGACCCCCCTCTGCAGGACTCCACTACGCCGTACTGGGCTAGGCGACAGGCCCAATGACGTCCTCAACCTCCTCGCCCTCCGTCTGCTATCTGTAGGCTTTCCAACAGTCCGGTCACTGTTCTCCGATCTGGGCCTCCTCTGCACACCGGGAAGGACTTTTGCCAGTGACCCGTCCCCATGGGACTCCAGGTAGACCTGAAGCAAAGCCACCATGGCGTCCTTTGAAACTGTGGACATAGTATGTGTTGTCAAAACAGGCACACAATAATAGTAGCTGTTGATTTTGTATTTTTATTTTTTTTTGCCTGCCAGCAGCCCAAACAAGTCAGTATAAAGAGGCAAAGTCAGGATCCCTCAACTTCTTTGCGCTGACTGGTAAGGCTCCTCCTCCCTTGCCCCTTTTTATCTCCTGCTCCCCATTAGCAACCATGTATCTACCTGGGGCCAACCCCCCAACCCCGGGCATCTGTCATGCTCTCCCTTCCTTATTTTCCAGTGAGAAATGGTAATCTGCAGTTCCATTCTTTGGATACATTAACTTTAATTTGGCATTAGCTTTTTAAGGGGTTGTTGGCTTTGCTCCCTATGAAGCAGCCCATTGATGTATTTATATAAACAAAGCAAGAAGTGTCTCCTCTGGCAGAAAACAGAAGAAGAAAAAAAATATTTTTATTTTTTATTTTTTTTTACGTTTATTCCCAACTTGGCAGCTGCCAAGGAATCTCACAAAATTAAGTGCTCAGTAACGAATTATTTGCAGAATCGGATTTATTTTCCATAGTCTGTTGCAAACTTTGTTTCTAGAGTAAATGTTTTGGCTTTAATGATGTTTAATTGCATAACCAGAGAAACTGAGCTCCGCTGGGTGTTTTTGGGGCGTTTAAGGATTCCAGAGGTGAAGTGCGCTGGTTGGCCACGGACACAGGGTTCCATAAGGCTGATGCATCGTACAGCTGTGTGAGTTCTGTGCTCCTTATTATTTTCTAATATGCCGATTTTGGATACGTGCGATTACCCATGGGTATATCACTTAAAATGTTAACCCTCACTATGGAAGCTTGGAAAAATGGCAGATAAATCTAAGCTTCTTTGTAAGGATTGTCTTCTGTGTTTGTGTCCCAGTTGATTAAATAGTCAATAATGGGTGCATAAAATTTTCCGTTAAATTATTTTGACTAACAAACAGTATGCTATATTTAAATGTAAATTCACACTTTACCTTTTTCAAAATGCATCTGGACAAATTTGATGTGTGCAAATTCAAAAGATGCCTTTAAATGTGTATTTCCAAAACATATTGCAATATATATATACTGTGACATTATCATTTTGTTACCATGACATACCTGGAAAGGGATTGAAACCTGGGAATATTCTTCACATGTAAACATGCATAGATAAGTGTTTTTATTTTTTTTTAAATACACATTTTAAGTCATGCATAGATTACAAAGTAATGTGCATGATCATGCATTAAAAGGGTATGATTTGCAGTTTTATTTCAAAGAATTATGTTATGTGCTTTGCATGCCTTTTAGAATGCTTTAGAAGCATCATGGCAGCATCTAGGGATCTACCCCTGGAATAAATAACTTATGTAGGTTCTATTTAGAAGTTAACTTTTTCTCTGACAGTAACAAATCCCCAGAACTTTAAGTCTTGAAAAAAGGCTTCATAGCAGAGTCACTTCTTGTTCCTTTTAAAGCCTGCTGGAACCACTATCTGAGACCCTGCACTCTTCTCCTTATATGTGGTACGAAATTGTATGACTGTATAACTATACATTCCAGTTTGAAAGCCCATGTTCTGCAGAGCAAGGAGAGTGATACATGATTAAGGCCTTGTTCCTGAAACGTAATTATTTGTTTTAAGAAATTTGCCACAATAATACAACATGCACAATCTCTTGTTAAAGCCCATTCCTTACTTTTGGTATTTGGATTATAGGAACGCTTTGTAATCCCCTTGGGACGCATGGCAAAGAGAGTCATTCCGGTCTGCAGTGACTTTGGATTTTTTTATGTTTACTAGTTACAGTCAGGGCCGGCCTTAGGTGATCAGACGCCCTGTGCGAGCCCAACATATGGCGCCCCCCCCCCTTCAGCAAAACCTCTGCCCCTTCTACAATAGCCCTGTTCCGCCTTCTACAAAACCCTTCCACAAACCCCAGCCCCCCTTTCTACAAAAACCCTGCCCCCCTTTTTACAAAACCCCTGCCCCCTCTACAAAACCCCTGCTCCCCCTTTAATAAAACCCCTGCCCACCCTTCTATAATTTTTTTTCTCCCCCTTTAACAAAACACATGCTATCATTATATATATCAACTATACAGCAATGTTCACATAATATCACTAAAAACCTTCCCCCTCCACCAAAACCACTGCCACCCTCTACAAAAGTCCTGCACTCATTCTACATAAACCTCTGCTCCCCTTATACTAAGCCCCTGCTCCCCTTCAACTAAACCCCTGCTCCCTTATACTAAACCCCTGCCCCCCTTATACTAAACCCCTGCTCCCCTTATACTAAACCCCTGCTCCCCTTATACTAAACCCCTGCCCCCTTATACTAAGCCCCTGCTCCCCTTATACTAAACTCCTGCCCCCCTTATACTAAAGTCCTGCCCTGTTATACTAAACCCCTGCCCCCCTTATATTAAAGTCCTGCCTCCCCTTATACTAAACCCCTGCTCCCCTTATACTAAACCCCTGCCCCCTTATACTAAACTCCTGCCCCCTTATACTAAACCCCTGCCCCCTTCTACTAAACCCCTGCTCCCCTTCTACTAAACCCCTGCTCCCCTTATACAAAACCCCTGCTCCCCTTATACTAAACTCCTGCCCCCTTTACAAACCCCCTGGTCCCCCTTCAACAAAACCCATGCCCCCTCCACAAAATCCTTTCCCCTGCCACTTCACCAGAAATGCCTGCCCCCTCTTCTACAAAACGTCTCCTCTACACCAAAACCCCTACCCCCTTTTTTACAAAACCTCTAACCCCTTCTATAAAACCTCTGCTCCTCCCTAAACCAACCCCCTTATACAAAACCCCTTCCCCAAAATCCCAGCGAGAAAACCTCTGCTCCCCCTTCTGCAAACCCCCACACACACACACACAAAAACAACAATCTATTTAATTTAAAAAAAAAAAAGCAATAGTTACAACAAGAATAAACAGACTCACATTAAAGCTTGCTGCTCCCTGGAACCTCCTGACAGTGTCCCAGTCTGCCGACCTTGATACCAGCACTGACCTCCTCCCTCACACTCACTGTGCGGATCCTTCCGCGGATGACTGTGGAGGCGGAGCACGCTCTTCCTCCGTGCTCCTGACCTCCTCTCTCTCCCGGCCGCTGCTCTCTTCATAATTTGCAAGTCAAGTGCGCAGCATAATGCACTTGACTTGCTCTGCACATGACTCGGGCCGGCATGTGAGTGACTGAGTGCGAGCTGTGCTGGCCGCCCGGCGCCCCTGTTGCCATGGCGCCCTGTGCGGCCGCACAGCTCGCACACCCCTAAGGCCGGCCCTGGTTACAGTATTCCATGGAGTCTGTCACAGGTGCACTACCTATTGCTCATATTGCTATTCGCTAACCACCATTTTTCTCAAACCACACTTGGCTTTGTGATTCGTTACTCCTGTCTGCAAATAGTGCGAGTAAAAAGGTCAGATACAAATGAAAAACAAAAAATACCTGATACATCAAGGGAATGCTTGCGGGAACTTCCTGTCCCCTAAACTACCTTTCTCTGGCTATCTTTCCCTTTTTTTGCTTTCATCTGACACAGCTCATTAATAGGGAACATTTTGCTTTGTTTTGGAATCTGAACAGACATTTCAAACCTTAACCCCTTAAGGACCGAGGACGGTTCAGGACCGTCATCGGCATTTTTGCGTTGCCGACCGATGACGGTCCTGAACCGTCCAAACGGTCTGGGGCTACTTACCTGATCGCCGTCGTTCCCCCGGCGGCGATCAGTGTTCCTCCGGTTGTGGGGAGACTGCCTGCAGCCCAGACAGTCTCCCCACGGCAGATTAGGACCCCTGTGGCCATGTGATCGCTTAACACAGCGATCACATGGTCACAATAGGTGTCCATGTGTGCTGCCTGCAGGGGGACTGTCTGTACTGACAGGCAGTCTCCCTGCAACTGTAAAATCAGAAAAAAAATTAAAGTTAATGGTAATAAAAAAAATAATAATAATTATATATGTATAAATATGATATATAGACATATATTATATCTATATAATATATGTCTATATATCATATATATATATACTAAAGTGTATTTTTATATTAATATGTACTTATATTAATATAAAAATACACTTATAATTAAATTACACACGTATATATATAATATATATAATAACTATATATATTGTATATATATATTATTATAAAATATAAATAATAAGTAATTTAAATTAAATAATTTTTTTTAAATAATAATAAAAATTTAAAAAAATTATATATCTATATGAAATTTTATTCTAACTGTATTTTAAAATTAATATATATATATTTATATCAAAATACACTTAGAATGAATTTGTATATATATCTATGTATATAAAAATAAATAAAAATAATAAGAAATATACATACGTCCATATACAAAATTACATAAATAATTATATAAATATACACGTAGACTTCAAATATATAAATATGCATATATATTTAAATTCTACGTGCGTATTTATGTAATATTTTTACATAATTCAGTAATTTTATTGATTGCAATTTGAGGGACCTGCCTGCCAACCCAGGCCGAAATTCCAGAGAATTTAATTTTAGCTAACTGTATTTTACCCTGTAACGTTCTACGACACCCTAAAACCTGTACATGGGGGGTACTGTTTTACTCGGGAGACTTCGCTGAACACAAATATTAGTGATTCAAAACAGTAAAACATATCACAGCGATGATATTGTCAGTGAAAGTACTTTTTTTGCATTTTTCACACACAAACAGCACTTTTACTGATGATATAATTGTTGTGATACGTTTTCCAGTTTTTAAACACTAATATTTGTGTTCAGCGATGTCTCCCGAGTAAAACAGTACCCCCCATGTACAGGTTTTATAGCATTTTTGAAAGTTACAAGGTCAAATATATGGGTCAAATATTTTTACATTGAAAATGGCCAGGTTGGTTACGTTGCCTTTGAGAGCGTATGGTAGCCCAGGAATGAGAATTACCCCCATGATGGCATACCATTTGCAAAAGAAGACAACCCAAGGTATTGCAAATGGGGTATGTCCAGTCTTTTTTAGTAACCACTTGGTCACAAACACTGGCCAAAATTAGCGTTCAATTTAGTTTTTTTACTTTTTTCACACACAAACAAATATGAATGCTTACTTTGGCCAGTGTTTTCGACTAAGTGGCTACTAAAAAAGACTGGACATACCCCATATTGAATACCCTGGGTTGTCTACTTTAAAAATATGTACATGTGGGGTGTTATTCAGAGATTTATGACAGATAATAGTGTTACAATGTCACTATTGATAAATTTTAAAAATGTATGTTTTTAAACCGCAATATCCTACTTGTACCTATAGCCCTATAACATGCAAAAAAAAGCAAAAAAGCACGTAAACACTCGGTATTTTTAAACTCAGGACAAAATTTTGAATCTATTTAGCAGTTTTTTTCATTCGCTTTTGTAGATGAGTAAAAGATTTTTCAAGTAAAAGTCAAAAAACATGTATTTTTTTCAATTTTTCATCATATTTTTTATTTTTTTTAAATTAAAATACATGAGATTATATAAATAATGGTATGTAAAGAAAGCCCATTTTGTCCTGAAAAAAACAATATATAATTTGTATGGGAACAGTAAATGAGAAAGCGGAAAATTACAGCCAAACACAAACACCACAAAAGTGTAAAAATATTCCTGGTCGCAAATGTACAACATCGCAAAAACAGTCCAGTCCTTAAGGGGTTAAAGGCAGTCGGGCTAACTTTATTTACCAAAACCCCAAAACTTTATTTGTTTTGGCAAACTAGCTTGCGAATGAAGAATTTCGCTTTTCTCTACCCGTAAAAGATATAGCATAACTTTTTATACTGTCTATTTCAGGTTTAAATTTACCAAGCATGCCCATTTATGATTTGAACTTGAGTTGGCACAGCAGATGTATGACTTGCTGGGAATATTAAGGGTAGTGTTTTGCTGTTTGTCCAAAAGTTTCATCATCTGATGACATCATATTATTTAATTCTACAAAGTAGAACAGTTAGTAACGCTCTTTGATGTCATGTTGTAGCAGTTTCTTTTTTGTTTTTAAAACATCTATTTATTTAAAAAAAAAAAAAAGAAGAAAATATATAAATGTGGCTAATCTTTTAACAACAATTATTTCACATTTGTTTACATTTTTTTTTTCAGAAACCAGTTAAACAGTTTTCTATTTGTTTACATCGCCAATGCAATATTTTTTAAATTTAAATTTTTTTTTTTGTACACAATATTTCTCCAGGCTTCATTTGACCATGAAGAAACATCCAATTACTCAGACATTTTCTTTGGTTTGGCAGAGTATTCTATAATGCCACACATCTGTGGTTCGCTAAACATCCTTTTTTTATATTCTCAAATTCCAGCCAACAAGCACTGTGCAAAGTTCAGAAAACAGGAATGAAATAACAAAAAACACCTATGAAAATAATCAAACTACTTTCTACTTTCAGAAAGTTTAATGCTTGTTTAGTGAGAAAGAAGGCGATTTTCATATTTATTTGTGTAAAATCATACCACATTTACAATCATAGTTTATTTCATGCAGGCAGTTGGATATCACATTTCAGAAGGTTGGCCCAAAAAATGTTTTTAACCTCTTCAGTCTCTGGAGCTCAAATGATAATGCCTGTTTAAGAATTCACAACAAAATCATTTAAGTCTGGATTAATTCTCCATTGTCTGATGATATGTACAATGGTGGCATGGCCATGACTTCACCCTTGTAAAATTACTATATGGAAGCAAAATTATTTATGTCTGTTTTCACTGAATCAGAAAAATCTCTGCCCATCTGTAAAAATTCAGAAGGGGTATAACACCTGTTTTCGCATATAATAAAAAAAAGACACAGGCACTTAAATCTTATAGGGAAACCTCTGTAATTCATGACAATAGCTAGCATGTTTGTTTTTCTTACTGTCTTAATATTGCTGTTGTGAAGATAAATGCATGCTACTGCATTTGTATAATATGTATAAAATTACAATCTACAAAAACTATATAGAAAAAGTACTGCCAATAGAGCAATTCTGTATGACACCATAAACTAAAGAAGTATTATTGCACTCACAAAATCAGCATTGATTGTAGGCAATGATAAAGATTATATAGTTAAGATCTTCAATCTTCTCTTTTCACCGGTAAAACATAATGGGAAAGAAGGAGAAAACACACAGATAGTGTAATACTTTCAAAACCATAATTAAAGGGACACTATAGTCACCTGAACAACTTCAGCTTAAAGAGGTTGTTCAGGTGAGAACTATAGCTCCCTGCAGCCTTTCTCATGTAAACACTGTATTTTCTGAGAAAATACAGTGTTAACATTGAAAGCTAGGAACACCTCCAGTTGCAGTCACTCAGAGTGAACCAGAGGGACTTTGGAGTTGATGGAGGCATAATGCTGATTGGCCAGGGCTGTGTTTGAATCATGCTGGCTCTGCCCCTGATCTGCCTCTTTGTCAGTCTCAGCCAATTCTATGGGGAAGCACTGTGATTGGATCAGGCTACCACATGTCAGCAGACTGCTTGTTTTTCTGAGTCTAACAGCATGCAGATTTACAGCTTCAGGCTTGAATACAGTAAGATTTTTACTATATTTATGGAGGCATGAGGGGCCCAGGGGGCTAGATGGTGGTGTTAACACTATAGTGATCCTTTAAACTTTATTCAGATTGTACTCACAAGATGAATTGAAGTAAAAGCATATCAAACAGCATCTCACTTCCCACTGCTAGAGGGCCAATACAGGTCACAGGGGAAACTGGAACACTTGTAGAGGTGTTGATTGAAACATAAAGTACATAAAACTAGATAAAAAAAAAAAACAGTATCTCTGCCCTTCGTCAGGGGAAATAAAGAGTCTATGTGAAGGTCCTCATTCTTGGGTTTAATAACCCCGCTTGGAGCCGCCTCGACCAGCCTTCGGCCAATCGAGTGAGGTGTCCTCGTGAGTTAGCATCTTATGGCCATGCAGAAACGGATACTTGCTTTATGCATCTCATATGGTAAGATAAGTCTTCTCAAAGATTTACAATTTTTAATAAACATTTAAAATCACCCATGACTTGTATGAACCTTTTTTTCATGTAATGCTTCATTTTCATTTATATTTACATTTTAGCTAATTACATCATAATCCAGTTCAGACAAGGCACAGCCAGGGCACACATTGCAAATGTGAAGGAGAAAAATAAACATTGTACGCTTTCTCTATGATGACCTGAAGCTGCTGGACAGCGCTTATAACAATTATTAACAGGGGGGTAAGATGGAGGTACCAAGTTGCAGGATAAAAAGTTGTAGACTTTTAACCCCTTAAGGACACATGACATGTGTGACATGTCGTGATTCCCTTTTATTTGGTCCTTAAGGGGTTAAATAATTTTTTATTTTTTTTTCCTGAACTCACAAATGCATATTTGGTAAATATTGGGGTAAGTAAATATAATATTAAAGTTCCCCTTTAAAATATGAAAGATAAAAATAACTATTTTATTATATACTAGAGGGCAGCTTTGAGCATGACTTCAGCTGTCTTGTATGAATACTCTGTTGGGGGATATTATCTAATACGAAATAATGGGTAATGTTTTGCATGGAAAGTCCATAGTCTACTGTTTCGGCATCAAGCTACTACATGTAGAACATTTAGTTCCTTTCTGACACATATCAAGTATGGTGCTCAGCAAATTAAATTTATTGAACAATAACTTTAATGAGGGATCTAATGACCTCGAGCACACTGATAATGGTTCAGTCCAACAACAACTGTGGTGGCGAAGTTTTGCCATCACTGTCATAGAAGCAATATAGGTTGAAAACCCTGAATGAATTTACTGTTTCAATACTTGTGCACAGCCAGGATACCCACGCACCAACTGAAGGCAAAGGCAGCTACAGAAGTCCAAAAAATGTTAGCTTCTCATATGTGGGTGGATACGATGTTTATTTTCTGTATTGTACATCTTAAAACCCTACAAGAAAGGGAGAAGATGGTCAAAGAACAGTCACAATAAAAGTATATCTTAAACAATATGTTGTTTCATCTGAATGACTCTTCCTGTGATGGGTTTTTAAGTGTTTGATAATTTTTTTGTTTACATTAAAGGATCACTATAGGGTCAGGAACACAAACGTGTATTCCTGACCCGATAGTGCTAAACCCACCATATAGGTGGCTTGCCCTCCCTTAGCCTCCCCCCCATAAAAGTTTAAAACTCACCTTATTTCCAGCACCGCGTGGGTCTGCCGGCCCTGGCTCCGCCCCCTTTGTGACATCATCAAAAATGGACGATTTTTAGCCAATCAGCACATGGGCAGGGCCAAATGCCGTTTTGGCCAATCAGGACCTCATCATAGAGATGCATTGAATCAATGCATCTCTATGAGGAAATTTCAGCGCGTCCATACAGAGCGTGGGGATGCTGAACGGCACTGCTGCCTACTGTGCAGCCCTGAGCCTGGAAGCCGCTCCAGTAGCAATCTAAGGAATGGCCACTCAGACGTGTCACTAGGGGCAATGTAAACACTGCATTTTTTCTGACCTGAGCTACATTAAGCTGTAGTTGTTCTAGTGACTATAGTGTCCCTTTAAAAACTACATTTCAATCAGGAGTTAATTACATGAGAGTGTGGGCCCAGCTGTTGTGACTGCATCTGTATCTATTAAAGGGAATTAATAGTTTTAGGAATACAGAGTATTCCTAACACTATATAGTGCCCTCTGGTCCCCCCCACCCTTCCTCACAGCCCCCTGGCAAATGAAGGGTTAAAAACTTTATTCACTTACCAAATTCCAGCGCTGGGTTGCAGTCCGCCTACTCCAACTTCCTCCTATGGGGCGACCTAATGCACATTACAGATGGCACAGAAGGCTCTCCCTTGCGGTCTAGCACCTCCAAGTGATTCAGAGAGTTGTTTCAGGTTACCATGGCAATACTCTGACTCACTGGTAAAGCACCAGACTGGAGACAGATGCAGAAGATGTCTTGCACCCAAGGAAGGTGCAGACCGCAAGTTCCACCAGGGATTAAAAAAAATGAATGCTCCCCTCCCAGGCCAAAGGGAGGAAAAAATAAGTTTATAATAACTATTCCCTCCTACCCCCAAATAAAGGAAACCCTTGATTATATATACATGCTAAAAATTAAAAAATTCCACAGCTCTTTATAATAGTTGATATTTGGAGGTAAAGAAGGCATTGCTCTAAAATCTTACAATCTATAAGGATTTGAGGTAGGCAAATATATATCATTGGGTTGTCTTTTTAGGATTCAAACCTGCCTTTCCTAGTTCAAATGCAGTGACACTACATCTGCTCTAAACATCACAGACAGTCCCCATGGGCACCACGCACATGAAGGTAACTGTCCCAAGCAAGCAGAATATCTCCAAAACTTGAGGGTAAGCAGGAACATAATTTTAATGGAGGCACACTGGCCTTTTATGCAAGTTTCCCAACAAGGGTGACACCCAGGTGGACCTTGTTGGGCACAGGGACACAAAGTTAATAAACCAATAAAAACAGTGTCATACAATGAAACACTCCCATACACAAACAATAGAATCCCTCCTCTGTGCTTGGAAGATAATGGAATCAGGAACTGTACTAATCTAACCCAATTATCTCCAAGCACAAAAACCATACAATTTTATGAAACCCCCAAAAGTACCTTAAAAACACATAAAAAAACCCATGAAAGTTATATCCCCTGATAGCCCCGATCTGGGTGACCAACATATCCAAAAATCACCCAGATCAGTTCAGGGGTTCAGGAATTTCCTGGAAGTCATAGTTTTGACCGTCCGCCCCGCCCGCATGGTCCCATGCCCAAAACAGTTCCAGGGAAATCAGTACTAACAGTCGTTCAAGTTTGGTAGTCTTTTACAGGTTTCCCTGCAGGGCCCATAGTCTGTGGGCAGGAGGCTACTTTTGCCACATTTATGTTATTAAAAAAATAAAATAAAGTCGTGATATTGGCAAGGGCTGTACATTTCTGTCTTATTTGATTTGGTTTGTCCCAGTAGTGTTACAGTTATCAGTACACTTTTTTTTTGTTGTTGTAGATTTGCCAATATATAATATATTTAAATAAAAATAACATGATGCTTGATACATACGTACAATTTGGAAACAATGGTTATGCCCGCTACTAAATTATTTTCATAACTAATACATTTATTTTTGCAAATAGACAAAGCACTAAGGGGAAAAAAAACAGCTTAAAACACAAAAGAAACTCAAAAAGCACTCAACCCAATATCCAGCTAAGAACAGAGAACAGTCTTCGCATTTTTCCGATCCTGTCTTGGAAGGCAATTGCATTTTGTAAAATTAAATCATATTCCCCCTGGTCAGTATAAATGTAAGTCATGTTACTGCCTGATATTAAACAAATATTGGGATACCTCTGTGGAGAAGCCTGGCTTTGTAATGGCTGCAGTAACATGATCTTGGTATAATTAGTACCTAAAACTGTCTCACGTCCCAGGTTAATCCATATAACTCCCTCAAAAGCACAACTAAAAAAACATCACTTTCTATAGTGATTGTTCCTGTTCACTCACTTATAGAGATTAGCCAAGATACAAATTTACAATCTATTAATTTACTTAGACAATAATAGCACTCCACCAAAACTAGCATCACTTAGACACACAGTTGTGGGGAGAGCTTTGCATCCACTGTTTTAATGAAAGGAACACTGAGGTTAATAATGTAAAGGAGTATTATTATTTTTTATTTTTTTTTTAATAAATATAAAGACCCAAAATGGTTTTATTTTAAAAGCAAAAAATAAAAATATATGCTAATATATCTGAATTAGATGTATTCTTCCAACTCTTCTGGGGTTATTTCCTAAACTGTGATTTAAGAGTTCTAGACCAGTGTTTTTTAAATACAATGCCAACAAATCCCAAATAAACCTATGTTGGATAATTTCTCATTTTCATTTGGGTGCAACCTTTTGGAATTCTAATATGATGTCCCAACAATTAAAGAGACACCTGAGGAAATCCCCTGGCGCCAACTATTTGTTCAATATTAAGCCATTTTAAAGCAGTTTAAACTACTGAATGAGGGTCCCTTGCTTCCCATAGACTTGCCCTCACTGGAGGTATGGCTAATGCAGAGATTAAATACTTTCTTCTAGCCATACCGATTCATACCTTGAATAACATAATAATACCTGTAATGGCCGTGTGATGGGCTGAATATGGTTAGCTGACACTCTCAAGCGGCAACCAATTGCTTAGAGCACATGTCTTGCAAAGACTTCTCATTGAGCTGCATTAGGAAGTCTGTGATTGGACAGCCGAAGCAAGTCTGGGTAAGGGAAGAAGGGTAGGGCTTGAGGCTGCAGAAAGCAAACCTGCAACTGTTGCAAGTTGCTTTAGATGTACCCCCAGTGATAAAATGTAGAATGAAATGCATGTTTTCATTTGGGATATATCTACTAAATAGTGATTTTAAAAAAAGTTTAATTTTGTTTTGTATTTGGGCAGTCGAGTGTCCCTTTAAGTTGAAACATTTATGTTGATGGAAGAGATATGTACATAACATGATCAGGATTCCTTCTAAGAGTCGTCAACAATGTTACATAAAATGTAAAACAGAACAAAAAAAATCTGAATCGTGGAATTTAAAGTGAAATCAAAGCATATTTGAAACTTTAGGAATAAGTAGCCATATTGGGGAAAAAAGAAATCTCGAAGACAGCTATGTTTCCAATTTAACTATTTTGGCCTAAAACATGAAATTCACTGTGGAATTTCCAAGAATTTACACTTGAATAATCATGTCAACATCTAAAAACGTTCCTTTTAAAATTGTTTAATGTGGTGTGTATTAAAACTCGTTATTAAAATGTATATGTCATGGAATTATTTATTTTGTTACAATAGGTAAATTTGCAGCTATTGCAAAGATTAGGAGATGTTCAAAAATTGTATACATTTGTAAGCTTTACATTTATATCAAGCTGTCACTCACTAATGGCTGATATCAGTGGCATCTTCTCAAGCCATTAGAAATTATAGATAAGAGAATTGGATAATGTCAACCATACCACTGGAATCTCCTATAAATGTACAATTTGTATTCTCAAGCACAAGCAAGAATACAATGAAGCATGGTGACAAAACATGGGACTGCCAAGAGTTGGTGGGGAACAGGCGATGACTCTAACAACAACTTTTCCTCGAGCTACATATGAGAAAATGGAATGTTAAATGTACTTTCCATGTTTAAAATTGTGGGCGTTTTTTCTAGTCACCTACATGTATTTAACCTAAAAATAGAAAACGTTTTAAATGATCTTACCACAAGGATTGAACGGATACTTGTATGAAGTCCAACCGACTTGGACATTTGGTTCGACCAGAATTAAATTTTGGCCGAATTACGACCGATTCTGTGTAACTTCGACCAGAATTTTTCTGAACCTTTTTTTTTATCAATATAGAACTGAATTTATATTTTTAATTTTACCGTGTACAAATCTAGTCACCACTGCCATTTAACATCAGTTTGGAATAACTAATTTTATAGTTTGGTAGTTTTTTTTTTGTTTATTTGTATATGTACCCTTTTCCATAATTTTAGGGCTTGCCCAGCAATCTTTGCATTGACCAGAAATTACATTTAAATTAAACCCCACATTTTTCACACACAATTCTTAAGAACCTAAATTTTTTTTATTGTAAATTCAGAAGTCCAAAGTCCAAGTAAGCCACTTTGAGCCGGGTTGCAGAGTCACAACATATTCATGTCTTCATAGTTGGTCCAGTCAGGTACGTTTAAAAAGAAATACTCAAATCTACTTTCCACATTCGTCTTCTCAAAAGGAAAATTACACTAAAGTTTCCAGAATTGGAAATCTTATATTAATTCTCTGGAATGTGTGTTGAGGGACCAAATTAAATAAATGTTTGAACGCACCAGTTGGTATTCCGGGCATAGCTTGAGAGGTATCAGCCCAATTACTGGTTAAAGTATTCTTCACCTGTGTTAAGACTTGAATTCCAGATTTTCCCATGCTAGACTTTACTTCACATCTAAAGGGAGGGGGAGAATAGGTGACATCATGAAATTATGTGCCTAATGTTGTTCTGCAATATGATCTGTGCATTGATTCAATAACCATTCTATTAGGCACTTCCCAGTTGCCTCAGCACATTAGGAATTTTCTTAAAAGCTTCTTACAGTGCTATTTTTTTGGTCACTTTTCCAAGCAGGACATTATTACCAATGATACAGTTTGGAATCCAAATGTCCAAGTTCTTCTTTTAAAAAAGCAGTTCTTTTAGTTGATGATACATGGTTGTCTTAGGTTTCACGTTTGTTTTATTTATTTATTTTTCATACTTGTGATAGAATATAAACACTATGATGAAACCTACACTACGGAATGTAGCCTATGGAGCAGTGAAACTATGTGGAATGCGTCTTGACATAGCTAGGAGGCAGGCATACATGGAGTTAAGGTTCACGTGGGTTGACAGGTCAAGGGGGTGGTTATAAGAGTAATAATTAATAATGTACATTTTGTGTAGGAGCCATTTTAACTAATACTGACTTACTTGTTGTTGTCCCACCCTCCCTCCGTTGTTATGGTTTTGGTATGGGTATGTCACTTTTGTTATCGGCTGGTGCGGGCGGGGGATGTAGACATATTGGGGGTAGGTATGAATGGTAGCTGGAAGCTTGGAAGTTCTGTACCAGTGTTCACTTGGATTTGATATTTGGTAGGTTAAAGCCTGTTGGTGGCTGACAACCTGGTGGTGTAGGGGTGTCTTGATATACCCCTACAATATTTAAACTGTTATATTATGTTGCCTGTTGTGGCTGTGTGTGTTGTATTATGCAATTTAATACTCTTATTGATTATGGATGTTATGGGTCATTATCATGGGGTATAATGGCTGGGGACGTAGTTAATGGCATATGTACAGAGTTTGGTCTGACAATGACCATTTGTGAATATATATAAATATATACATTTTAATTATTAAAGCCATGACATTTACCCACTTTAATTTAGTGTCCATGTCTTTCTGGTAAGGGGGGTAAGTCACGTAATGTAAGGCATATGACGAAAAGACTACTATGCGCATGTCATGTAAAATTAGTTTGTCAAAGCGGCGTAAACCTGTATCTGTTCATTTCAAAATTTTGTGGGTAATTTGAACTATTGTATTCTGGCATTGATGATTTGATGTAACAAAATCCAATTAAAGAATTAAAAAACATTAAATACAATTCTTTTGTGGGGTTCATTGTTCAAACATTCTTATCGTCAAAGGGACCTGCTAGCTATTTAGATCACCGCCCTATCCCGTGTGAAGTAAAAGGTAGTTTTACTTGCCTTTCAACTTCGCCAAAGTGCTCTCTTCGCGGTTGCCCTTTCTCCATGGCCGAGATCATCAATCCAATAGTGTAGTTAGTGCACATGCGTGGCAAATCGCAGTGCATCACTAATCAAATGCTGTTTTAAGAGGGTTCTCACCGGGAAGTGCATCTGGTGGCTGTTGGGAAGACAACCACTAGAGGTGCGATTAACCCTAAATTGGAAGCATTGCAGGTTGTGCAAAACTGCAATGTTTTTACATTATAGATTTAAAACTAAATTGCTACATCACCCAAACCACTTAATTGAGATAAAGTGTACTGGGTACCTCTAGTGGTCTCTTAACAATGCATTGCCTAAATTCTTAAACAAATAAATTGGTTAGAAAATAATTACTCTGTTGTCTATGAACAAAGTAGGACAGGTTCAACGGTAAATGTTAGCCGCGTAATGTTTATATACGCAGAATTATATAATGTAACTTCATTCATTTTATCGTTTCTTCTTAACCCTTTGTTGAGTGGTTAATTAATGTTGTTGCTATAACAATATGCAGCAGCAACAGCTGGGTCACATTAGCAAAGAGGCAGGTATTTGATTTATAAATCTGAAAATGTGTATTTTTACTACCAGTAAATGTGAATGGCCCTTTAATATAGTCCAAGTACAACAGACCGCTTCTTATTAAACAGAAAAGTCCCAATAGAATGATTCTATGCTAGCTTTTTGCAGCAATGTTAAAGAGCATTTTAAACACACTTCACTAGGAGATTTGGGTGGTGTCTGCCAAATTCTAAGCCTGTGAGCTTTTTAGAAGCTTCCTGTCCTACATGTTAATTAGCAGTCTGCAAAGCCTTGCTTTAAAAAAAAAAAAAAAAAATTTAAAAATTGAGTCACGACTGGAGAATTATTGAAGAGACAGTCTGTATTTGTCATTGGAACAATATTGAATTTTTTTTATTTTTTATGTATTAGTAAGACACAGGGATTTTCCTACATGGAGAAAATGTTCTCTATGAGCCAATAAAATTAAAGGGTTTTTTTGGGGCTGCAGTTGCATTATACCTTAAGATGAATTCGAAAACCTCCTCCATTAACATTCAAAGATATATCTACATTTTGATAATAGGTCATAATTAAAATCTGTGGAAAACCGGGGAGCCTGCATGTGATGGTTGTAGGGGAACATGGATATATTGCAGATTTAATCAGGGAGTCTTACAAGCTATTTATACTTTCTAACTTGTGATCTGTAAAGTGCAGACTACAGTCTGTATTCTTACCCAGTGCAGGTCTGAAGTATGTTTGTCTGTTGTTTTTAAATGAGTTGCACTATATCAGCAGTGTGACTAGCTGAATGTAGCAGAGGAGGACCAAAGTACAGGATGTAAAAGCTGTTTGAACATAATGATGTGGACTTCACTTGCAATAATTTTTTTGTTAGTGGGCAAGTAGGAAGGGGTCTGGGTGTTTCTTCTTCTTCTTCTTTTTTTTTTTTTGTCCTATACCGTTCTATAATGAATCTTTAATAAACGTATATATGTTTTTTTTGTTTGTTTGTTTGAGTCATTTTATTGTGTATATTTTATTATTATGATTTAAGGTTGGCAAAGACTTCTCTCTCCCTTCCTGCTATAAAAAAAATAGCAAAGTACTGGGTGAGGATTAGATAATATTTTTACATTCTACCCATATGCATGGGTTGATCACGCTCTGCATAGAGACGCTGAATGCTCCCCACAGAGATGCATGTAGTCAATGTATCTCTGAGGAGATGCCAAGTGGTGCAGCGTGACGTTTTGCTGTGCATTAGCAATAGCCTCCTAATGCTTTCCTATGGGAAAGCATTGGATTGGCTGAGATCATCAAGATTCATGATCTCAGCCATGGAGGCAGTGCCAGACTCGGCGAGACCGACGCAACGATGGGGAAAAGGTAGGCTTAAACACGTCTTAACTCCAGCAAAGGGCTGGAGACTTAAACTGCTACTCCAAATCTATAGTGTTAGGAATACATGTTTGTATTTATTTCACTATAATGTTCCTTTAACCAATGAAAAATTGTATACAAGTAAATGGAAAATGTTCCACTAGCTTAGTCTGCTGGATACAATGTACCTGTGTAGCAGAACCTGGTTAAGTTAAGTCAAGCTGTTTCAAATTTGTACTCATCTTAGGGAAATCTTAATATTGGATTTTATATTTGCACATGTTCCATAACAATACCTTATCCAATGGGTTTTATGTATAATATGTATCTTTAAAAAAAATCTTTATGCATTTATGGGATGGACAAGGCAGAGTTTCTATCAGCCATAGACACTATGAGCACTGAGCAATACATTATGACTATACAACTATGTTATAGACTTTGTTTATTATACCTTTCAATATGGGGATAAAGAATTAATGTCCAGATTTGCGTTGAGAAGTGAGATCGTGCTTCCCTGTTTTATTCATATGTTTTATTGTATTTACATTAGTATATACATATTTTTCATTTAGCAAGTTATTACCATTGTTTTTTTTCATAAGGATATGAAATCTTACAAAATGTAATTTGTACTTTGTATTTGTTTCTAACATTCGAAACACAGTCCCATTTCACCTTTATTTCGGCAGGATTTTCAATCTAGCAGCATTTGAAGGGACACTGTAGGCATCCAGACCACTTCATCTCATTGATGTGTTCTGAGTGCAGTGTCCCTGTCCCCTGAACCCTGCAATATTAAATATTACAGTTTCTAAATTTACTTTGTGAAACAACGCTAGACATCCTCACACTTTGCATGAGGACATAAAACATTTTGCAAAACTCCACAGGAAAGCATTGAGTCAATGCTTTCTCATTGGGTAAACCAAATGCGCAGGTAGGTGAATAATGGGTATTAAACCCTTTTTTAAGGGTGCAGAGGTGGCCCCCAAAGCCCCTCCATGTGTCTCATTCCCTCTCCTCCCTCAGCCCCTCCATGTGTCCCATTCTTCCCTCTCTTCCCCCTTCCCCTCCATGTGTCCCATTTTCCCTCTCTTACCCTCCCTTCCATGTGTCCCATACCCTCCTCCCTCCCAGCGCCTCCATGTGTCATATTTCTCCCTCTCTCCCCTCCTCTCTGTGTCCCATACCTTCCCTCTCTTCCCCCTCCCCTCCATGTGTCCCATATCCTTTCTCTACTCTCCCCCCTCCAAGTGTCCCATTCCTCCCTCTCTTCCCTCCCTTCCATGTGTCCCATTTCTTCCTCTCTCCCTCCTCCTCTCATGTATCCCATTCCTCCATTTCCCCCTCCCTTCCATGTGTCCCATTTCTTCCTCTCTCCCTCCTCCTCTCATGTATCCCATTCCTCCCTCTCCCCCTCCCTTGCATGTGTCCCATGCCCTTCCTCTCTCCCCCTCCCTTCCATGTGTCCCATGCCCTTCCTCTCCCCTTCTCCCTTCCATGTATCCTATGCCCTCCCTCTCTACCCCCTCCCTCTCTATGTCCCATTCCATCCCTCTCTCCCCCATCCTATATCTGGCTGGCTACGGTTCCCAGTCTGACAGGAAGTGCTCTCTCAGTGAACACTTCCTGTCGGACCATTTGGCCATACTACACACAGGCAGGAGGGGAGCAGCATAGCTCTTCCCTCCTGCCAGATACCAGGGAACCGCGGACCCAGGCCGGTGCGGCTGTGCACCGGCCCAGAAGGTACAAATGCGGCACACAGTTGCGAGTGAGGGGCCTGGTCGCAGTGGTGACCCCTGCAACCATGGTAGGCATGCCACTTATTAAAAGTATCGTCCCTTCATAAACATGGTAAGCTCCTAAAGCTACAATATTCAACTTTTATGTCCTGCGAATTGCCACTACAGCACTATAAATGACACATGATGTAACAGCCATATCATGTAATATTAGCCCAATCAGCAATCTGTGCCCTGGTGTACCAACATATTATAAATCTAACAGGGTTATTTACTAAAATTAGAAATCAAAGTGAATTTCAAATATAAAGGAACATTCTGTGCACTGTAGCAACTTTTTTGGAATTAAATTGTTATGGTGCAAGCAGGTCCCTCAAAATGGTTTAGCTTCAGGGGGTAAGCCATTAATGAACGGTTTAACCCCAAAGTCTTCAGTCTGGCCCTCCACTTCCGTTTGAGTCTGAAGCTCAGGAAGCCTCATACTGGAAGCTGCTGATAGGCTGCGAAAGTAACTAGTGCTCCATTCACAGAATGCAGTGAAGAAAGTATGTTTTATGAATGAGGAGCTACTGCTGGGCACTCTCAGACTATCAGCAGCACTCAGTCCGAGATTTCCTGAATGAAACCTCAGACTCCAATAGAAGTTGAGGGGCAGAGCTGCTGGCCGCTGGAATGAAGACTTTTTGGTGAAGACTAAAGGTACACCGCTGCCAGAAACCTCAACCCAGCATAATAACTTCATTACGATGAGTTTGGTCTGGTGCTCAAAGTGTCTCTAGATTTGAAATTTTCACTTTTGTAAATAACCCTTGACTTGTGCTAAGCAGAGTAGCCAAACTGAAAGCAGACTGTTTTTTTTTTTCTGAAAAAAGAGTGTGAACTTCGTAGATGTACTACCACCACAAAGATCACTCTGTGGAGCGCTAGAGATAGGGAAATATCTTACCCCTATATAAATATCGTATATATCACTTTAACAGCATATAAAATCTAGAACAGAGAAATACACATCATAGTGCAGAATGATTGAGTGATCCAACTCACATGGCACAGAGCCTAAGGATTGGCTCGAATCACAACAGCTTGGGTATATTTAGGCAATACCAGACCTCCTCCCGATATGCAGCTCACAGAATATATGGAAGAGAAAACAGTTAGAATTCCTAGTGCAAATACGTATGGTAGGAAGAGTGATCACAAAAAATCATATGAATGTGCTCACCTGAAATAGAGCCGATAATATTAGGCTCTATATATATGCGCCACTGTGCCTTTAAGGGAGGCACTACCTTTCTTTGATGAAATACAAAGATGAAATGTGTAGGATTGGGATACCTGCACATGTGTTGAGCTGCTGTTTTTAATTTGCATTTCCACTAAGCGCCTATTTACACTGAGCACTTTTTTCTGTTTTTTTTTTCTAGTTAGACTATTTTGATCTTAAATCTGAAATTCACGTTGAATAATCATTTTTTTGCGATTCGTCCTCTAAATGTAAAAGGGAAAGTATTGTGGTTTATTTTATTTTTTTTTGCTCAAATTACAGATAACATCAGAATAAACTGAAAATATTCTCACATAAAAGTCCGATAAAGATAATATACCTTGTTAAAACAACATTTTTGGAATTTTTCAGCATGTAAATAATTAGTTTTTTAGATTTAAAAAAAAAAAAAGCTACTCTCTTAGGGTGACAATGAAAAATATGTGAACCCCTGTATAAGGACTAGGGTCAAAAGTTGAATCATTTTAAGCAGGAGTACCTGTGTATTATTTTAGCTATTAGTATATAATTACACTGCTATCTGGGATATCCTTTCCGTATGGCTCGATTTACCGTACGTGGATAAGCTCTCTCTCTTTGGCTTTTTGTTAAAATGATATATATATTTTAGGCAGCGTATCCAGGAATGACATCACGGTTTGGCTGCATGGTATGTCTGCATTTGTGCAGTTAATTACAAGGGGATTTCTTGGCACTTCTTAGCACTGGACAGTATAAAGCTCCTTCACTGCTGATCAGAGCTGACTTTATATTGTTATTGTGTATCGTTTGCTGCTAGGTCTAATTGCCCGGGTTAGCGAGGCTCTTTAGATTATCAATGCCAAGGACTCACATCCTCTGCTATAATTAGGCAAAATGCTGTGTATGTTTCTTCTCCACCCTATTGCATTTGCTATTTCACCTCATCTTTTTCTTGCATCGTATTATCAGATTTCCAATTGTGACAATTTTCCTAATCTACAGCGGTTTTGCAAAGTATACACAGGGTCACAACGGATTAACCTCTTTACTGCAGGGGAAGTCTGTATCGTAATGATGTGCACAGAGTTTCGGGTAAACTCAAGCCGTATGTACTTTTGCGTATATGAGTTTGAGTTTCTGCATTTTTACAAAAAGCAGCTCTATACAATGACATATCCATTCTTGATTCATACAAACTCAGTAATCTGTACTACCATACCGTGTTGGGTTATTCAGTAAACTAGAAAAAATGGTACAAGCTCACACAGGAATTGCATTACATGTTTTTGCAAAAATATCAGAGTGATATTAGAGATTTTTTTTTTAAACTGGTCTATTTTGTCTGATTGTAAAGCATTGGCATATCTTAAAACAGATATAATTCAATTTCAAGATGCATCCTAAAAGTCAGTTTGTGGGGACATTCAACTTTTTTGTAAAGGTTGTATCACAGGTAGGATTAGTAGAAAATTCTAATTTTGTCTGTGAAGTCCTGTTAACAAGGCATTACATGCTGGAGTTTGCATTTCAACAGCTTTACCTTAACTGGAAATGTAGACAAAAATATATATTTTTTTGTGAATTTTGTTTGTGTGTGCGTGTATGGGCAGAGGTCACTGTCTGTTTACAAAATCTCTAAATATGGTCTTGGCACTCTGCCAATCTTCTTGTCACCATGCTTGAACAATGATAGTAAATATTTGTGTAATTATGTCTCTGAATTCTGTGTGGCATTGTGTGTGAATATGTTTAAGGATCTAAGCACACAACCCAATCCACTTGAAGCCTGAGACAGGAATTGTAAGGTTCTGAATATTCTTAATTCTAATGTTGAACTCACTTGGTTTAAAAGCTTTGAGGGATCGTGGTACATTTCCCCTTTAAATGGACTTTGCTGCTTGTTGCATTAGTGGTATTAGTAACTACCTTGCATACTCTTGGTAAACTTCATTTAATGGAGATTTCACATCTTTGTAAACAGACCTCTCTGTGGTTATCCCTTAAATCTCCAGAAACTCATTTTTTTTTATCAAGTAACTGACCAACATTCTAAAAAAGACTATCAACATTCAGATACATAGCTAACATGTACACTGTAAAACAGATGATGCCTCAAACAGGATTCTTTGCACACCTGGGAACAATTAAGGAATTGTTACGCTAGATTAGTTTATAAGAGTTCTAACAAATAAAATAGTTCTTCAGAATTAAAGAACAGAGGTTTTCAAACTCTCTTATTTAGGGATTTGAAAGCTTATTATGGTCAAATAACTTCTGAATACTGATTCCTCCACATCCCCCCCCTGCACTGGCATAAAGGTTTTGGGGGAGTTTTAGTGAGGGCCCATGGGATAGACCTTTTTCTTTGGCTTCTAAAAGTTTCTGTCTGGCTCCAAAAATCTTAAAGCATTTGTCATATTCTGTCGTTCTGATATTTTCCAGAAATAATTCTTGTGTAAAATTAAATCTTTGAGATAGGGAATAAATTAAAATAAATAAAAAGAACTTGTAAATAAGCTCTATTATCTAGTTTTTTTTCATTTGTGATATTTTTACAAAGTAGTATATTTATTTCTATCCTTTTTTCCTTTTATAAAAATGTGTGTGTGTGTGTGTAAAATCCAGATCTGTCAGTAATTTTCTGCTTTTTAATTTTTTTTATAGACTACTAATTACATGATTCTTTTAACTGTTACAGTCTATAATTCGAAATATTAAATGAATAATGTGTACATTATAGGTGTGCGCATTGCGCGTAGTTACGTAGTCTGAAAAGACACATGCCTCCATCATGTTCAGTTTTTGTCACATTTCTATTTGTTGCTCATCCAAATGAACGCAAAACCCTAGTTTGAAAAACGTTCCAGTTTTGAAACAAACTTGAAAACATTTTTTGTTGAAAATGAATCCTTTAAGTATGTCTTCAAATTAGTTATCTGAACATGATGAATATTACGGGATGCTCACATTCTGGAAAGCAAAGCAAAATCAACTTTGAGAGTTTAGGTCCCGACCCACTTTTTGCCTGGTTCTGCTCACTTTGGGACTTTATCTACCATTTCTACTGTATCTGTAGATACAGTGGAAACTCTGCACTCCCCATGAGGAAAATAATAGAACAACATTCTGGGGCACAGGTTCCGGAACAATTCACAGGTAGACATATTGTAGTGGATCTTGCTTTGCTATACAGTTATACTCCCAAATAATCTTGGCTCACAGAAATGAAGGGTATTGCGGTAAAGAAAAAGGAGAACTTATGAGAATCTCTTGGAATTTACTAGCCAGAAACTCCTATTATTATTGCCATTTATATAGCGCCAACAGATTCCATAGTGCTTTACAATATTATGAGGGGGGGGGTGTTGGGGGGAGGTTGATTTAACTATAAATAGGACAATTATAAGAAATCTTACAGGAACGATGGGTTGACGAGGACCCTGCTCAAACAAGCTTACATTCTATAGGAGGTGGGGTATAAAACACAATAGAACAGGAAATAGCAATCAAATAAGGTGGGATTGAAGCAGAGCTGGAGGATAGAGTAAAGTTCTGCCCTTTAGTAGTGAGCAAGAGACAGGTATGTGAGGTAGAGCTTACTCTGGGAGGCCATAAGCTTTCCTAAAGAGATGGGTCTTAAGGCACTTTTTAAATGATTGAAGACTAGGAGAGCATCTGATGGCGGTTGGTAGGCTATTCCATAGGAAGGGAGCCGCCCGCGAGAAGTACTGCAAGCGTGAGTTGGCCGTATGCGTGGGAGCAGCGGACAGGAGAAGGTCACGGGCAGAGCGGGGAGACCGAGAAGGGGCATACCTATGGATCTGTGAAGAAATATAAAAGGGGCTAGAATTGTTCAGTGCTTCATAGGTATGGATTGGCACTTTAAATTGACTCCTAAAGAAAACAGGAAGCCAATGTAAGGACTGACAGAGGGGTGAGGTGTAAGAGGACAGACTAGAGTGGAAAATCAGTCTGGTGGCAGCATTCATTACAGACTGTAGCAGGGCAATAGGGCTTTTGGGAAGCCCAATTAGGAGGGTTACAATAATGCATTTGGAAAATTACTAGAGCATGGACCAGCTCCTTGGTAGCATTTTGCGTAAGAAAGGGACAGATGCGGGATACGTTTTTAAGATGGAATTTAAAGGATTTGGCAACATACTGGAAGTGAGGCTCAAAGGTGAGGCCAGAATAAAGTATGACGCCAAGACCGCTCGCTTGCAAGGATGGACTTATGTGGATACCACTAACTTGAAGGGAGAGCGAAAAAGGAGGATCAGTATTAGGAGGAGGAAAAACAAGGAGCTCAGTTTTAGAGAGATTGAGATTCAGAAAGTGGGAGGACATCCAGTCAAAGATGGAAGAAAGGCAAGCAGTGACATGTTGCAGGACGGCTGGGGAGAGATCCGGGGTGGAGAGTTATATCTGGGTGTTATCAGCGTACAGATGGTAGTGGAATCCAAATGAGGTAATAAGTTTGCCAAGAGAGGCAGAATAAAGAGAAAATAGAGGGGGGCCAATGACAGAGCCTTGGGGGACTCCAACCAAGACAGGATGAAGGGAGGAGGTATCATTCAAAACTAGACACTGAATCAATGTTGGGAGAGATAAGAGGAAAACCATGAGAGGACAGAGTCACAGAGACCAAGTGATTGAAGAGTTTAAAGAAGGAGAGCATGATCAACAGTGTCAAAGGCAGCAGAGAGGTCAAGAAGAATTAGCATGAAGTAATGGCCTTAGGTTAGGTCATTAGTAATGATTAGGTCATTAGTGATAAGAGCAGTCTCAGTAGAGTGGAGAGGGCGGAAGCCAGATTGAAGAGGGTCAAGGAGAGAGTTGGAATTGAGGAATTGAGAAACAAGTCTTTGCAGAAGCTTTGAGGGAAAAGGGAGCAAGGATATGGGACGATAGAGGGGGAGGAGGGGTCAAGAGATGTTTTTTTCAGGATAGGTAATACAGTGGCATGTTTAAGGTCAGCAGGGACAACGCCAGAAGAGAGAGCAGTTGAAGATGTGTGTTTAGGAAGGCACAAGACAGGGGGAGAGAGATCTGATAAGGTGAGATGGGACAGGATTGAACAGGCACGTGGTGGGGTGAGAGGAAAGATGAAGCGCAGCCACCTCTTGTTCAGTAGCCGGGGAGAAAGTCTGAAGGGTAGGAAGGACATGATCTACGTGTGGTTGAGAAAGACAAAGGCAGGGTGGGGAGTATTCTTTTCTTAGCTGCGAGTTGCAAAGCAGATGTAGCTCTCTACATTGGCAGGAGGATTAGGTATCCCCTGTATTTGTAATTATTATAGAGCTTCCTTTTTAGCACAAGGCACCAATATTCTTTTAAAACAAATAACACCCATATGGCTCTCTCTAGAAAATGCATGTATATCCCCCATGTCTCTCTCTGCATTACTGTGGATGAACACAACCATGCAATCTAGCAAAAGTCTGACATCAACATGGAAAGATTGGAGTAATATGCTGATTCAGATTCCCTACTGATGATAGCACCCCTTCAGTTCCTAAAGGCTATATCTCCTGATCTACCCTTGACTCCATGGCTTTCCCAAGGCATTGCAAAAATTCATGTTCTTTGTGATGACAAGGGGCTAAAATAATTCCCAGTTTTACAGAAAGAATTTTTCCTAGACCAAACAGATATATTTTATTCACTCTCTTCCTAATAGAATGCTGATAATAATTATTTTGATTGCAGCAAAATTAAGCATAACTCATCACTGGAAAAGCATATTTGCTCCATCAGTAGAAGAAATACTTCAGAGAGTGGACTCTATACAGATGTATGAGCTAATGAAATCTCGGATTCTAGGAACAAGAGACCTTTGCAGCAGATAGTCTGCCTGGGCGCAAAACTTCCTCCAGTAATGTTCAGCACAACGGAAGAATTTTTGCAGGTAGCGTGTTGATTTAGTATACCATGGTTAGGGGTGTGTCCTCTTCAAGGTGCATGCTTGGAGCGGGGCTGCAGCGTTCCAGGCAGAGGTGAGTGTAGTGTTATGGAGATGGCCAGTGAGGGACAGGAGAGGGAAGAGATGGATAGCCGTTGTGAATCAATATCAGCTGATAGCCGCTGGAGGTCAATAGAATTAAGCTTCCTCCTGAGTTGACGGGGGTTAGGTTGAGGTTGTTGGGTGAGGGGGTACTTGAGAGCAAACGATAAGAGGTGGTGATCAGAGAGAGGAAATGGAGTGTTGCAAATATTAGATACTGTACATGCATAAGAGAAAATGAGGTCGAGGGTATTGCCAGCTACTTGGATGTGAGAATTAGCCCACTGTGATAGCCCGAGGAGGAGGTAATTGAAAGTAGTTTAGAGGCTGCTGAGGTTAAAGGTGGATTAATGGGAATATTGAAGTCACCTAATTCTTGGAATGGAATATTAGAAGAGAGGAACTAGGGTAGCCAGGCAGCAAAGTAATCAAGGAAAAGGAGAGGGGAGCCAGGGGGCGATAAATAACGGCAATGTTAGCAGAGAAGGGTTTGAAAAGGTGAATCGAAGGAATTTCAAATGATGGGAAAGAGAAGGAAGGGGGGGGTAGAGGTTTGAAGGCGCAATGAGGTGAGAGGAGAAACCCTACTCCACCTCAACTTTTTTTTTTTTTTTGACTTTTCAGATAGATACCTTACCAATGTATAGTTATTAAAACTATTACATAAAATAAGCAGCTTTGAGGTCTCTCTATCATCATTAATACTGTCACGGCTGCTAGTGTGGTCCAACACGCAGAAACTAGGTAAACATATACATAAAAAAGGAAAGGAAATAAAAGGACAGAGCGTAAACTGGACCTTAGAATGGCCGGACTAATACACTAGAGATAGAGAATGGTCAAAGGGAAAGCGGAGGTCAAGGAAGCCAGAAATAGTCAGATACTGTTGAAACAAGTCAAGTCAGGGGAACCAGAATTCGGAATAACCAGGGAAAAGCCAAGATCAAGATACCAGGAAGTAATATTCACAAAGATAAACGCACTCTCGGTAACCAGGAACAGGAAATCACGACAGGGCAAGGAACTGGAGTGAATTAGGGATTTAAATATCCCTCTCTGGGCTCTGATTGGTCAGAGGGTGACCTCTGACCCCAGAACGTGCGTGTGCGTTGATGTCGTGACGTCACGCAGACGTCCGTATAAACTTGAGGGGTGGAGCTTGTGGTGTGCGCGACCACATGGTCAGGGCCATCTTTGATTCGGGCGCAACGCCCAGAAGACGCGGAGGAGCGGTTCCCGGCTCGCCGGCGAGCAGGTAAGCTCGCAATATCGGCGAGGTCGTGCCGGTGGGACACGGCTGCGCCATGTGGCGGGCCGGGAGCCGCAACAAATACAATGCTTCTTCTTTTCTTAACTATAGTAAAACTTCATGGGTTTAACCTTTTTTTCATCATATATTCCCCTGTTTCTTCCTTCCCGCCCCCTATCCCATCCCTATCCTGATTATCCCTAAAATAACCGCTTTAGTCTCTCTTTCATATCTAAATTTTGCCTATCTTTATTTGGAGAGAGAGAGCCCTTTCGTCTCTTTGACCGAACTATCATCATCATCAATTTCATTATACGCCCGTTTGACCCATCCATTCCTTCCTTATTTGATTGCTTCTTTTGCCGGACATGGATGGCAGGGGTCCATTTCCAGTGGAAATCCATTTCCACCTCATTACATAACATACTATTCATCTCTCTGTCCCCCTCCTTGTTTCATTCCATTTACCTGGATGAGAGACTCTCTATGATAATTTTATTTTAAAAATTCTAATTTATCTATCCAAGTATCCCAATATTCTATTTGCGTGTAGCGGTTTTCTAAGCTCAAATGCCTCTTTCCATTTTTGCTTGTCATATTACTTGTGCTATCACTTCTGGGATTTGATGGGATTTGTACATTTTTCCAATTCCGTGGTATCAGTAATTTGGCTGCTGTAATGATATGTAAAATTAACATTGAATCCTTTATCTTCATTTTTGACCCATTTAAATGTAATAAAATTGTTCACGGATCCATCGTTTATTTCCGGTCATATTAATTAATGTAATTATATCTTTCCATAAGTATATATCGGTTGGCAGTACCACCATATGTGTTTTAAATGGTTTTTATTGTTTTTGCAGTAAAAAACGCATGCATAGTGTGAGAAGCAGAATTCAATAGAGTGTTGCCTGCGCAGAGGCTCAGTGTTGCATAAAAACATAGTTGCATGTGTGCCTGCGCAGAGGCTGATTTAAAGTGTGAGCAGGCTTATTGCGGATTCCTAGGAATAACATTTGGTTGCCTGCGCAGAGGCATAGATATTCGAATAGACAAGCAGTTAATTAAATGGAACAAACCTGAGCTTTGTGAAAGGTAGGATGTCAGAAGTATTCAGCAGGCATATGTACGCTTTGTGCTGGTCATATATTCCTCCACGTCATATCTGGTGTTATGAGGCTCATTTTGTATGTGTTATTAATTATAACGGTCTACACCAGCCCTTTGGAGCACTGTGGCATGAACCTCACATTCAGTTTTAAACAGGATTAAAAATAGATATATGCAAAAACAAACCAATAATGCTTAACTTGTTTAGAATCAACTGATGAGAGAATATAGGAGCGAACAGATGCTGATGCTAAGCTCTGTGCATGTTCAACATGAAGGGCTTCCTTAAGCTTAAATAACCGCCAATAAGTATGGTGCGGTAAACATATGTGGTGGAAATGGTATATTAGTCAGGCACCGTGAGGCAATGATGCATCCTATCTGTAACGGCCTAGCAGTGTCTAGCCAATTGCAAAATAAGCATGTCAGGATTCAAGTGTATTGATAGTAGAAATAATTATGTCATCAACATTACATCATATCTGTAACAGTATAGCAGTGTCTAGCTAATTGCAAAGTAAGCATGTCATGGATCAAGTGTATTGAGATTAGAAATAATTACGTCATCAACATGGGATACACTGAACTGCATCTGAGAAACGATATTATGTGAGTCTCTCCACTGGAGATGGCGCTGTAATGCCTGGTGAGGAGAAATGTCCAGCGTGGGGTTAATGGCCTCCTGTGAGGCTTCTAAGCTGGCTTCCCTCTATGTGGCCTCTTGCAGGTTTATGCCCTGGATGCATCTTTATGCCACGCTGGGTGTTTATTGCAGGTTCTCTCCAGCTCCCCCGGTGCAGCCAATCCCCTCTGTTCCCCTCCTGGCTTGCTCCGGCCAGCCAGCGTAGGGTTCCACAGTGCTGTGGGCACTCAGGGACATCGGTAGTCCAGCAGGCCCCCTCCCCCCGAGAAGTCCCCGGGCTCCTGTCCCCTGCACCTCCCCAACCCCTGCAGTTCCCCCTTGGGACTCCAGCCCCGGTAGGCCGCGCCTTTTTCCGGCCTCTTGCATGTCGCCGGTGGTTGCTCCCCCAGCCACCGGTCCGCCGGGGGCCCAACCCACCCCGGCGCCATAGGGCTCACAGAGTTGGGGGTAGGCCTCCCTGGACCACCACCAAATCCAGGGGCCAGGGCCGGCTCCCCGCCGACCTTTCTGCCGCTCAGAGGGGTCCGTCTGTGGGATCCGTCGCCTCAGTGGGTCCTGGCGACCCTGCGTAGCTCCCAGTGGCTCGTGTGTTCCGCGGCCATGATGGCTCCACGTGTGGAAGGGCTCCGCCTTGTGTGGGCCTCCTACCTCTGGTCCCCGGAGATCGACTCATGGGCCGGGATTACCCCCGCCGGCCCAAGGGGGGGGGGAGCGGGGCCGGGTCCGGACTCCCCTCTCTCCCTCAGCTATCTGGTCTCGCGGCTCCCGCCGTCGTCATGCGCGTGTAGGCCCCATTGTGCTCCGGCTGTGCGGGCTGCTTGGTGTCGGCTTTCCAGGTATCCCTGCAGTTTTTTTTTTTTTTTTCGTGCCGCTCCCTGCTGGTTATTTGTTTCTGCCCCGGCTCTGGGTAAGCGTTTGGTGCAGTATTGCGGTGTATTTAGGTGGCCCAGAGCCGGAGCTAGCATGGATGGCTGCCGCTCGGCTCGGCGGCCCGGCCCCGCCCCCCCATATGTGTAATAAGGTGCCCTTATCAATATTGCACTGTCAACATCTAGTGGATGTATTTGGATATATTTTGTTTAGAAGATTTGGTGTCAAGTACCATCTATTCGAAAGTTTAAACTGTAAATCTGTCAAATTTAAGCAGTGGATGTGTTTATATCATTTATTAAAAGAACTTTTCCAAACTTCCTCATCTATTTGTATATGAAGATCTTTTTCCCACTTTTCAATTGCTCGAGAAAGTTTATCATGTCTTAACTTATATAAGACTTTAACAGAATTAGACAGCATATTTTAACTGTTTTTTAAATTAGATAAATTGAACAATCTGGTCTATTTTACACTCTCTATTCTTAATCATCTAAGGTAGTTAAAGATATCATTCGGTGGGATACAGAATTCCTCACCTATTTGTTTAAAGGGCTTGATTTTATTTATCCTCTGTTATATCTACGATTTTATTTATTCCCTTGCTCTTCCAAGAGTTGATCTTAATATTATCTATCATATCGTTAATCACTGAGATTGGTAATGCATCTATTATTCCATTCTATTTAATCCAACTTCTTTTCCAAATATATCCCACCAACTTGCTAGATTCTAATTATGTGGTTTGGATCTTGCCTCGGCTATAAAGTTTTTGTTGAGATCTAAAATCCCGAACAGAGAGGATAAATCTACCCCTGTGCTGCCTTTCTCTATTGAATACCATTTTTCTTTTTCTGCCTATGTATTCTGTGATAACATTATATGAAATAGTCTGCTGGCCTTATAACATTGATGGATTTCTGGACAACTCAAACCTCCATCTTGTCTTATCATGGCTAAATTGTTCATTTTTACACTTGGTTTCTTTCCAACCCAGACAAAAATTTTTTTCCAATTCGTATTTTATTGAAAAAATTCCGGGGTAGGGTGCAGAAAGGAAGAAGAGAGGGGAAGGAGGGGACATTCAAATACACTTTTCTGTCAGGTTGTCTGTTTGATCATCTTAAATAAGCATATATACATACATGTTCTATATTAGCATATATACATACATGATCTGAGGCATCGGATTACAGAGGTGCAGAGGTATAAGGATACAGTTAGTTACATTGTTGTACAACGCAGCTTTTGTCTCCTGATTACTTTTTGTGCTATTTTTTATTATATTTTTTTTTATTACATTTTGCCCTATTCTGTTGCCTTGTGTTGTATTGGGGACCTATTGACGAGCCTCGAGTGTTCTGACTGTCAATAGCCTGTAATCATTGGTATCAATCTATA
The DNA here is from genome assembly GCA_933207985.1 of Pelobates cultripes. Taxonomy (NCBI): domain Eukaryota; kingdom Metazoa; phylum Chordata; class Amphibia; order Anura; family Pelobatidae; genus Pelobates; species Pelobates cultripes. The sequence continues at coordinate 64,329,662 of OW240924.1, forward strand.
GTATCAATCTATAGTAGTACTTGGGGTCTTGTCTGCGATCCCCTTAAGAGCTACCCAGTCTGTCCACCTTTGCCAGTTAAGGAGTGTGGTAGAAACCTGTTTGTGAGTGGTAGCTGTGAGCAAATCATATCGGAGGTATTGTCTAATTTTGTGTTGTAGCATTGTGGTGGTGGGGCATTCTGTTTTTTTTCAGTGGCACGCTATGAGGTTGCGGGTTGCTAGGATCATTATCACTGTAAAGTGTTTGTCCGTGTAAGGTATTGAACTGGGGAACTGGAGAAAGAGAGCCAGTTGGGGTGTGAGTGGTAGTTGTTTGATCCCTAAGTCTTGCCATGTCTTGTGGACTTCCGTCCATAGGGGTGTAATATTCGGACAGTTCCACCATATGTGGGTCATTGTGCCTCGTTCCGTCTCACATCTCCAACAGTCGGCCGAGGTGTGGGGATAAATTCTGTGGAGTTTGTCAGGTGTGTAGTACCACCTGTAGAGTAGTTTTTTATGTGCTTCGACATGTGAATAACACGTGGTGATTCCTTTAAGGGATTGGAGCGATCCTGTCCATTGCTTGTCTGTGAAGGATATTGTGCATTCTTTTTCCCATTGCGATCGGTATTTGAACTCTGGGTGTGGTGTCTGATTTCTTAGAGCTGTGTAGCTCAGTGAGAGCATCTTAGGTCTGATCGGTGATTTGTGGCACCTATCGTACAGTGATAATAAGTCATGGTATGTGGAGTATATGTGTGATGTTGGAGGTGCTACCATATTAGCAATTAAGCTTTTTAGTTGGAGATACGGGAAGATATAGGATGGTGGTAGTTTATATGTTTTTTGAAGTTCTGGGAAGGGTAGTATAGCCCCCTGGTGGCATATATCGATAATACGGGTTACCCCAAGTTCCCTCCATTTGTCTAGGGACAACAATGGTGATACAGATGTTAGAGCCGTGATGGGAGCACAAGGTGAGAACTTGCTCTCTGTTCTATGTGCATGGTGTAGGTGGTCCCAAGTCTGTATCAAATGTTTGGTAAGTGGTAACAATTCCCTGTGTTTGTCCCGCAATTGTTTAGGCATCCACATGTGATTTACCGCTGAGCCTGAGGGCAACCAAGACAAATTTTTAAAGAGGCATGTAACATTGGTAACTTCTTAATTTTAACTTTACAGTGCTCTTTTCTTTTCTCCCTCATCATTTTCAGTTGTTCACTTACTTATATAAATCTTCATAACTCTCTTAATCCCATGTGACTTTGTTGATAAGTATATGTGGCAGTTTCATCATTAAATGAGTATTACTTAACACCTCACACCAGGGCTAGTAAATCTAGGGAACGGGAGATGAAAAAGTCGTGGACAGCAGTGGATTTTTTAATATTGCAAATGAGCGTGCATTCCAGAGGGCAGTATTGGAGGATTTAGAGGAAGAGTAACATGAGATGCGTATGAGATTGGTGTGGTTCCTTGAGTTAGAACGTGGTGGGTTTGCTGAGATGGGGCCGGGGTTTGGAGAGACATTCCCAGCTGCTAGGAGCAGAAGGGGGTATACTAAAGCAAGTTGGGTATACTAAAACATATAATTTTAAAAAATCCAATTTCAATAAGTTTAGGGCAGCTCTACAACATATCGACTGGCATAAACTCCTTAGTGATAAAAACACTGAGGATAAATGGAAACTATTCAAACAAATATTAGAAAGGTACATTTCTCAGTATGTACCATTGGGTAATAAATATAAAAGAAACTAATTAAAACCAATGTGGCTTAGTAGAGAAGTAAAACAAGAGATTCAAAATAAGAAAAGGGCATGTAAAGCATTTAAATCAGACAAATCAGAGGCATCCTATTTAAGGTATAAGGAAGCCAATAACGCTTGCAAAAAGGCAATTAAAGTGGCTAGACTAGAAAATGAGAAATTGATAGCCAAAAAATGCAAACCAACCCCAAAAATTCTTTCAAGTACATCAATCCTAAAAAAACAAAAATGAAAGTGTAGGTTGTAATGGTTCGCCTGGCACCCCGACTGGGTACCTCCGTTGAAGAATGCTCCTAGCGCTTCCTGAGGACTCCAAGCACTGCAGCAGACACCACAACCACCGAACCAGAGAAGCAAATGAATGCTCTCAAGCATTTGAATGTTGTCTACAGCCGAATAGGAAAAACCATGCGAATAGGTTTACACTCCTAGCAATCAAACTGGAACAGCATACAATAAATCCTCCCCCAATAATGAGACGACACTTCACTTTGAGTGTTAAGCAAGAACTGACTGCACTGGCACATACAGCCTCTTTTATTCCCAATCCACAAATTTAGTACTGCCCACAGGGTTTTACAGAACAACCAATCAATCTGTACAATACACACAGACACTCCCACACAAAATCCTCCCCTCTGCCTGTGATATGATTACTGAACACAATGGTTAATCTAATTATCACAGGCAGAGAAATACAGTATACAGTATCATAAAACACATCACAGGGACCCCAAAACATGCAACCCCATAAAACCCCATAAAAATCTGGGTGAACCACATATCCAAAATTCACCCAGATCTGTTCAGTACTTTTGAAGATACAGTTTAATGCAGATTCCACAGAACATATACAGGCTAAATGAAAAACAATTACTGTACAATGTGTCCCCTGTTGTATAGTCCAAAACCACTGCACGATGTCTCTGTGCACCAAATACCGGCGAGATGGCACCGTGTAGAAAAGTCCAAACAGTGTCTGTGAGTTAAAATGGCCGCTATCCATTGTTCTTACCATGTGCTTCATCCATTGTTCTCACCATGTGCCTCTGATACAGGAAATGGTGGCCACCCAGTAACTCCACAGTATGTCCCCAGATGGTTCCTAAAGGGCCAGCAGCAGCACAACACAAATCCATTATGCCCAAATCATGTCTTTAAAGGGCAATACATCCCAGGGGCCATAGTCACATGGCAGGAGGCTGGCAATCAGTCTTCTCCAATGCCCAGTGGCGAGGTCGGTTTCGCCACATAGGTACACTGGAAACAGAGTTGGGTTTATTAGCTAATGAAGACCAGGAAAAAGCAGAAATTTTAAATAACTATTTTTCTTCAGTATATATTAATGAGGATCCTATGTCAAGAGATATGCAAATGATTGCTGCAAAAAACTTGCAGATAACTTGTGATTGGATAACTCGAAACAAGGTGCTACAGCTATTAAACAAAATTAATGTAAATAAAGCTCCGGGGCCTGACGGTATTCACCCACGAGTACTTAAGGAGCTAAGTGGGGAAGTTTTTCAAGATTCTTTTGTTTCAGGTATTGTACCGGAGGATTGGAGGAAGGCAGATGTTGTTCCTATATTTAAAAAGGGTTCAAAATCCTTGCCTGGAAATTATAGATCTGTGAGCTTAACTTCTGTAACTAGGAACATATTTGAAGGGCTATTAAGGGATAATATGCAGGAATTCATTGGAAAGAACTTTATTAGCAATAATCAGCATGGTTTTATGAAACATAGGTCATGTCAAACTAACCTAATTGCATTCTACGAAGAAGTAAGTAGAAGTATAGATCAGGCTGTTGCAGTGGATGTGATCTACTTGGATTTTGCCAAGGCATTTGATACGGTTCCTCACAATAGGTTAGTCTTCAAACTAAAAGAAATTGGTCTAGATGAATATTCTTGTTCTTGGGTAGAACATTGGCTTAAAGATAGAGTACAACGAGTTGTCATTAATGGTAAATTTTCAGGCTCGACAAAAGTGGTAAGTGGTGTCCCTCAGGGTTCGGTTTTGGGACCACTTCTATTTAACATATTTATAAATGATCTTGAAATAGGCATTGAAAGCCATGTATCAGTGTTTGCAGATGACATAAAACTTTGTAAAGTAATAAAATGTGCGCAGGATATTGCTTTGCTGCAGAGGGATTTGGATAGATGGGGGACTGGGCACTAAAATGGCAGATGAAATTTAACATAGAGAAATGCAAAGTTATGCACTTCGGGGTTAAGAATGCACAATCAATTTACACCCTAAATGGTAGTGAACTAGGGATAACCACACACGAGAAGGATTTGGGAATTGTTATAGACAACAAATTAGGCAGCAATATGCAATTTCAATCTGCAGTTGCTCAGGCCAGTAAGGTTTTGTCATGTATAAATAGGGGCATACATTCTCAGGATGAAAATATAATTTTAGCACTTTATAAATCGCTGGTAAGAGCACACCTTGAATATGCTGTGCCATTTTGGGCACCTGTTCTAAAGAAAGATATCATATCATGGCACTAGAAAAAGTGCAGAGACGAGCTACAAAATTGATAGAAGGAATGGAGCATTTTAGTTACGAAGAAAGGTTAAAAAAATTAATCTGTTTAGTTTGGAAAAACTGCACCTGAGAGGGGATATGATAACATTATACAAATATATTCGGGGCTAATACAAACCATTATCTGGAAATCTATTCATAAACAGGGCTATACATAGGACACGAGGTCACACATTTAGGCTGGAAGAAAGGAGATTTCATCTAAGGCAAAGAAAAGGTTTTTTTACAGTAAGCGCAATAAGGATATGGAATTCTCTGCCTGAAGAGGTGGTTTTGTCAGAGTCATTACAGATGTTTAAACTGCAATTGGATAAATACTTGCAAAAACATAACATACAGGGGTATAATTTCTAATTAGTGGGGTAATAGCTGCTTGATCCAAGGAGATATCTGACTGCTATTTTGGGGTCAAGAAGGAATTTCTTTCCTAGTTTGTGGCAAAATTGGAAGCGCTTCAGACTAGGTTTTTTGCCTTCTTTTGGATCAACAGTAAAAACATATGTGAGGAAAGCTGAACTTGATGGACGCAATCTCTTTTCAGCTATGTAACTATGTAATGATAGGAAGGAAGTGAAGGTGGGAGTAGGATTTGAAAGTTTTGTAGGAGGTTATGTATATAAAGGATTTGGGAGGAGTTGGAGGAGATAGGCTGAAAAGGTATGTGTAGAGTGCATGGGATGAATAGGGAGGGGATTAAAGTGAAAGTAATGAAGATGGTGTTGCCAAGGACAGGTGAGCAGAAGGATAGGGATATTTTAGTAATGGGAGAAGTTGGTGTGAATGTGAAAATTAGAAGGGAGAACTTTATTTAGATAAAATGTGTTTTGTTATATAGTTAAGATTATACATATGCACAAATATAATTATATATATATATACACCTATACCTATGAGTGTTTAACCATGTTAACAGAGGGATTTCAGGTGAGGATAGGTTTAGTGACTTGATTGGTGTGTTTTGAAAATCAGCTGATCTGCATTATCTACAAGTATGGTACAGGGGGTGCAGGGGAGGGGAGGGTGGGCAGCCTTCCAGAGATAATACCTATGCTTAGGCTTTTCTGCAGTGCTTGGTTGCTTGTGAGTATTGGGTGTTGCTAATTAGTGCTGTTATTAGGGGCTCAGTCTCTGCTTAGGCTTTTCTGCAGTGTTTGGTTGCTTGTGACAAGTTGCTCATTTACATATTTTTTATAACATAATGTATTCTATAAATTGACTAAATGGATTACAGACCTCAAAATGGTCTAACCACTTCAGGAACAACCATCTGCCCCTGATTCAAGTAGCCTGTCTATCATAGATGGAGGGCTTGTGCCTTAGTTTATATTTTAGACTAAACTTAAAACTCTATAACCACATAGATTGCAAGCCCTCTTTTTAACAAACCAAGCAACAAAAGAGACACTTTGTAATTGTTACAGATCAAATCTGTTTTAAACCATGTGGATCTGTTTAAGAGCTGTAAACTGATTTCTTGAGTGCAGATGAGGTGTCATAACGAGATGACCAAGAGCTACTGATGACTTATAAATTATGGTTATACTCTGGACCTGCTCCTTCGAGACAGCTCACTTCCAGTGACTCAACGCACCTCTTGACTGTTCCACACAGACCACATACTTTTATTTTGTGGTCCCAATCCGTGGTCACTGAAGTGTAAGAACCTGGAATCTGAGTGTGAGACTGGGAATAATCCCAATTTATCATCATATGTTCCATGTCAAATAGGTTACAGTGTTTATTTTATAACGTTTGACAGAGTGCTCAGCAGTTCCCGTAAAAGTCTACAATATGTGCTTTTCATTCTATTATACTCCAATTTCAGATTGTTACTGGACTGTTCATTATTTGAATTTTACTATATTGTAAACAATCAATAGTATTTTTTGTACTGGAGAAGTCTTCATTGAGGCACAACGTCTATGGTACGCTGATGTAAATTTAGGGTGCATCTAAAACGCCCCTTTTCCAGAAAGAGTTGTAGATGTATGAAATGGACTCACTGCAGAGTTGTAATGACTAATACAGTGCAAGAAATCCGGAACACTCAGAGACATTGCTGTTCTCAGATTTCTATTCAGGAAATGGACAGACGACATGGACCAACTAGTATTCAGCTACATAGTCCATGTTTTGTCGAATGGATGGCTTTCTACAACAGCTTTAACATCAAAACTAAACAGTTGAGGAGTTCATGATGATCTAAATAGCTTAATGTAGAATGAATCTAAACTATAAAGTTACATATAAGACGTAAAATGTATACCTTTTTTGCTTTCTTTGGGATCAACCGCATAAAAAGATGTTAAACTCATTTTTTTTTTTTTAACCTAGATTACGATGTAGCTATTTTTTTGTTTAATAATTACAAAACTTGTGATGAAATATATCAGAAAAAAAAATCTAGATGTTGGGGCTTGGTCTGACTGCTGACCTGAATGGCTGCATAATCTAAGCTTGGATAAAGCACTAGCCATAAGCAGAAGGCAAATTTTAAAAAGCCTCAAAACAGATATCTAAAAAAGGTTGTGGCAGGACGATACCTCATAAGCCGCAAAAGAAAATCCATATAGCGGACACACCAAGGCAGAGATGTTTGCTGCCTTGTGTGCCTCACAGGCCTTCCAACATGGTGGTTGATAGAGTTCTAAATAAAAATGTTGCTAGGACACTGTCGGCCAAAGGCTGAGGAATTGGAGCAATCATTGACCATTGAAGAGCTGAACCAGGTGCTAAAGTAATCTAAAACTCATCGGGCCCCGGGACCTGATGGCCTCCCCTTGGCATATTTACGCATGTTTCAAGATATCCTCCTGCTCAAGCTCCTGAAGGGGATTCATTCTATCCATACAGAAGGGCAGTTCCCGACGGACTCACTGGCCACGGTGGTGACAATCATACCGAAAGAGGGCAACAACCCAGCCAACTGCTCTAGCTATCGGCCTATCTCGCTCTTGAATGCGGACCCCAAATTATTCGCAAAAGCTATGGCTCTCTGACTCTCAAGGGTCCTGCCTGGTCTGACCAGGTGGGTTTTATTGCAGGAAGGGAGGGTCGCGATAACACCATCAGAGCACTCAACATCATACACGCTGCCCGGTCAACCAACAAGGATATGGTACTTCTTTCCACAGAAAAGCTTTCGACTGCCTTCAACTTGGATCCATGTTACAGCAAATGGAATTTGGTCCACACATGCGTACCTGGGTGCATTCGCTATACACGACCCCTATGGTTTACTACCTAACCTGCTAGAGTCTTTTAGGCGGTTCAGACAACTTTAAAATCTAAAACTGAACATGGACAAGTCAGAGGCGCTCCACCTACATATGTCCAAAAATCCGCCTCACTCCGCCTGGCGCAGTTTTCCTTCACCTGGTGCAAGAATAAACTGCACTATATGGGCCTATGGCTAACGCGGGATCTTAAACAGTTGTACCGGCTTAACTACCTCCCATTGCTAACCACACTACAAAAGGACATGCTACGTTGGACACCTCAATACATCTCGTGGTTCGACCGCAGCAGTGCATTTTGTACTTATTCCAGACCATACAGCTAACTATCCCTAGGACATTCTTTAGTTCCAAAACAACGGCGATACGAAAGTTAGTATGAATTCAACGCCCTACCAGACTATGATGGGTCCTCCTAGAATTGCCCAAACAGGCCGAGCCCACTGTGACAAACGCTCCTTTCCACGTACGTTTGCCACGGACTCCTGGAGGAGTGTAGAAGCCTGCCTCCTGTCAACCGACTATGGTCCAGGTCTGGGAAACCGTTTGGGCGTTTCTTCCCAGCCGCTTTTAACAGCTTTCCCTAGGTGCCCCTGGTTTGGCACTTTCCCTTCATGCGAATGTAACCGAACACTGGCTCTCTGGCGGTGAATGAATAGTCCCAGCGGCAGGGGCATACCTAGAGCATTTGGCACCCGGGGTGGATCCTGTGCATGGCACCCCCCCCAAAAAAAAAAAAAATCTGTAAAAAATGTTAAGGGTTTTCTTTCTTTCTTTTTTTTTTTTTTTTACAATTTGTAAACTTTGCAAAACCGCTGTCAGCCCCTCCTACAAAAACCTTGTCCTGCCCTGCCCCTCCTACAAAACCTCTGTCCTGCCCCTTCTACAAATCCTGTACTGCCCCGTCTACAAAACCCCCGCAACCCCCTTCCACAAATCCCCTGCTTATCCCCCTTATAAAGACTCCTGTCCCAATACAAAACCCCCGCAACCCCCTTCTACAAAATCCCTGCAGCCCCACACACACATTTACAGGCAGACAGTCACACACAGTTACAGGCAGACAGTCACACGCACACACACAGTTACAGGCAGACAGTTACACACAGACAGTCTCACACACACACACACACACACACACACAGACACACACTCTTACTTACAGACAGTGGGATGGAGGAGGACTGGATTCCCTGAAGTCCTTCTCTGAAGCCTGTGGAGAAGCAGAGATTCCATCTTGCTGAACCTCCTAACAGCAGTGGGTAAGGGCCATATTAAGCCCCACCCCCAGTGCCAGTTTGGCTCCACCCCAATTTTGCTTAGCTCCACCCCACTTTTCCTCCATGCGGCCAGTTTATCAGCTGTTTGCTTGTGTGAGCTGTACTGCAGCTCACACAGCCCCCTCCACCCAGGGCCGGTGCAAAGATTTTTGCCGCCCTAGGCAAAAGTTAAGTTTGCCGCCCCCCCCATGTGACATCACAATGCCCCACCCATATGATTTGCCATGTTAACTAACGCCAGTGCTGCAGTGCCGCCGCAGGGACAGGCTATAGACACCAGAACCACTACATTAAGCTGCAGTGGTTCTGGGGACTATAGTGTTTCTTTAATGTGAGGTAAATTAGAGATTAGTGCCACGAATAATATACTAGATTGCCTACTTACAACCAGATGAGGATGATGATAGGCTCTAGCTGCAGTCTGGCTCCACTGGTCTGGTGTAGAACAGGCTCTCTGGAGGCGTTTTGTAACTGTGGTCACAAAAATCAATGTTCTGGGA